>OV656872.1:4373843-4988295 GCA_927399465.1 Sarcophaga caerulescens
TGTTAATATGTAAAAAATGGATTTTTTATTTTTATTTATCTAAAATTATTAAGCCAAACATAGATAGTTTTATGTATGTTGATGAAATGGAAATCAAAACAGCGTATATTACTAACACTTTTCTATGGCTGTAAATAAATAAATTCTCTCATTTATTTTCTCTCTCTTACTCACTAATACACAACCAAAAATTTTTTAGTAACCCCTGTTGTAGACTCAAGAAACACTTATTGAGGATTGAAGAAGGTATCACCAGAACCCATAGTTGGCATTTGTGCGACGTTAAAGAATATTAGAAGAAAAAAAACCTTACTGCTTATCAAAAACTAGACAGAATCCTGAAGTTTATCAGAGCAACAGGTTTAAGGAGACATTAAGGGCCTTACTTACATATATAGAATGAGGGCAATACAAAAAAAAAATCATCTGGTAGCAGTACTCTAGCACTTCTATACAACAATAATAAGGGAAATATGGCATATTTTGCAGTTTTATTTCGACAAAAACGAAATGATCAAGCGGAATTTTGTTTTCATTGATTCATTTTGGTTCAGATAATTTTGATGCACAAAAACTATTTGAATAAATCATTACAAGAAGAAGAAACCATTGCCGAATGGCAACAAAATCTATCCATGTGTACAACTGATGATTACTGCTAACAAAGTTGATAATATCATCGAAAACCGCCATAATCAAATAATTAAAAATCCACGTATTTAGCAGAATTAAGAATTGAGATGAGAACAATGCTATTAACGATTAGTCCTATCGATTTTTATGAGGCATATAATAATTATAAAACAAAACAGTGCATATTTTTGAATGGGAACATTCTTATTAAATTTAATCAAGAATAATATGCGACAAAATAAAAAAAATTAAATACACCCGGCTAATGACATAGTGTAGGTTGTGAGTTTTGTTGAGTAGATCGCAAAAATATTTTTTTTATATTTCTCGAACCCTCCAAACTTTTTTTATTTGACAAAAACTGTTTTTTTAGACTTTACGCACAAATTTCCGGATTCTTCAAACATTTCAGACCCGATTTCCAAAATTTAAATCTTGTTGGAAAGGGGAGAGATGCAGCTTTAAAACGGTATACATATATCTATTATTCGACTTAATATGCTATGAGATTTCATGAGGTAAATTTGGAAAATTCGAATTTTTTTCATATTTTTTCAAGTTTGTCCATTCATAGTAGCAAACTTTAATAAAAAAATATAGGATAAGTGATAATATTCTTAAAGTCTGTTCTCTTGTGAAGAGATTGAGTCATCATTTGATCAAATCGGACAAAAATTACCGTAGTTATTAGTTAAATAGTATAACAGTCGTGTTATATTTTTTTATATATGAACTTTTATTTCAAAAATTTTCAGAATTTTTGATGGATCTTGATTCTTTATCGCCAAATGTGTCAATTTCACGTTTGCACGACTACCAGAAGTCGGTTAATATTTGTGTTTTTTGCAAATATTATTATTTATCTTTGCGCAAACATTGGCCAACTTCTGGTGGTCGCTCAACTGTGGAATTGACATATTTTCCGATAAACAATCAAGATCCATCAAAAATTCTGAAAATTCCAACCCCTTTCCAACAGGGTTTAAATTTTTAAAAAAAGGGTCAGAAATGTTTGAGTAATGCAGAAATTTGTGCGTAAAGTCAAAAAAACAGTTTTTGTCAAATAAAACAAGTTTGGAGGGTTCGAGAAATATAAAAAAGGTATTTTTGAGTTCTACTCAACAAAACTCACACACTACACTATGTCATTAGCTGGGTGTATTTAATTTTGTTTTATTTTGTCGCATAGTGTAATTATTGTATTCCTATAGGAAAATATTGTCGTATAATGTATGTAGTAATAGGTGTGTGTTTCAAATATTTTTCGCTTATCAGAAGAAATAATCTGTTGGGAAAGGTACTACACATATAAACACTTTAATGTCACTCCATCAACAATATTTTTGTTAAAGATTTTTTATACATTTTTGTAAAATTAAAACCAAAAAATATACAAAAAAATCTACATACGTACAAACATATGTATATACTGTATGTACATATATATGTATGTAGGTACACATATTTAAAAACAAACATAATAATTTTCTTTTATGCAGTTTACTTGTTTTTCTTTCTTGTCATTATGCCAAGAATTATAGATTATAAAACATTAAATAAACAAATTATAAAAAAAAACCAAAACAATATACAGGCAGACACTGGAACGTGAATACGAAGCATTTTATTATTTTATATTTTCATTATAAAGCATGTATAAATATATGTATATTACTACAGATACTGTGCGTATAAGTATGCATAAATGTTAGCGGCGATACACCTAATAGGCTTAACAACTGCTATTAATAAAAAAAAAACAAATTACTTTGGCTTGCCTCTTATATTTTATAAATTAGTACTTGGATTATAAAGGGTGATTTTTTAGCTATTATCTTTTTGGCAACACTGGTTTAAACAGCTCACTCACGTTTCGTGTTTTGTTTCACTGTCAAACATCTTCTGTTTGGTCTATAATTTAACCATGAATCGTCTTACAAACGAACAACGCTTGCAAATCATTGAATTTGGCATCATTGGATCGTACTTCTTCAAAGATGCTGCGAATCGTAACGTAACTGTGAATGGTGAGCGCTACCGTGAGATGATATCCAACTTTTTTTGTCCAAAATGCAAGAGCTTGACTTGCATGACATGTGGTTTCAACAAGACGGTGCCACATGCCACACAGCACGTGTAACAATGGATTTATTGAGAGGCGAGTTCGGTGAACATTTTATTTCACGTTCTGGACCGGTCAATTGGCCGCCTAGATCGTGCGATTTAACGCCTTTAGACTATTTTTTGTGGGGCTATGTTAAAGCTCATGGCTATACAGACAAGCCCGCTTCAATTGACGCATTGGAAGACAACATTGGAGCATTTATTCGTGAGATACCGGCCGAAATGTTGGAAAGAGTATGCCAAAATTGGACTAAGCGGATGGACCATTTGAGGCGCAGTCGCGGTCAACATTTGCATGAAATAATCTTCAAACATTAAATTACATGGACAGTACTATCGATCCAAATAAAGATTTCATGCATTTTTCTGAATTTTATGTGTTTTTTTTTGGAAAATTTTTCCTATAGCTCTTAAAAAATCACCCCTTACTTTATAAATTAATACTTGGATTATATTATTTTTTGTTTTTTTTTTTTTTTATTTATTTTCAAGAGTCTTCTTTATTTTTTGCTGTATTTAGTATTTAATGAACCACTCACAAAATACTGTTTTGTTGTTTTTCTTGTTTTTTTTTTGTTTTTTTTTTTGTTTTTTTTTTTGTATATAAATGCATAAATATCGTTTTAAATCAAGTTACTTTGGCTATCTGTCGTAATTTTTTAATTGATTGAATAGCAACAACAATGCGTCGAAGTTCAATAAACTTGTTTACTGTGTGTTTTTGTAAAAAAATAAAAATAAAAAATTAAATTGTTTTTTAATAAATTAAGCAAAAAAGCTTAAAAAGTAATGTACATATGTTTGTATACATATTTATGTAGATATTTATTTATACATATGTACATATGTATTTATAAAACAAAACCAAATAAAGAAATAGATCATTTAATAAAGTAGCGTGCGTCCTCAAGCGATAGCTTTATGAATGCATAATTTTATGACGATCAGGTTGAATTTAAATAATTTATAGAAGTTTATTAATTAAAAAAAAAATTTTTTAAGAGCTGCGTAACTTACACCTTATGCTTGGTGTAGTGTAACAGACCAGAGTGTCGCTGGACCCCCATGCCAATAGCCTAGCACACTATCCACTGGGCAACCAGGGCATCCAATTTATAGCACTCACTTATAATGATTTGACCATGATTTATTCTCAATTTCAATACAATATTTTGATTTCAGATAAGTGGTTTGTCGCTTATCGCCACAATTCTGTCACCTATGTGCCACAAATAATTATTTTCGTATACTCTAGTAGTGTTTATTATTTAGGATTTGACTTGTTTTTTCTGGATGGCTTTGGTTCACCTAAAATTCAGCATAAAATTAAAAGTTAAAATAAAATTTCAATGATGAAAATTAAGGAATTTTTGAATAAACAAAGGAATATATGTTTATGTACGCAATTTTATTTATTTATTTTTAAATGTATCTCACTCCAAATGCCAAATAATAAAGCGAATTAAATTATTTTCTACAAAGCGAAACACAAAATTTTGCAAAATATGCACCAATTTTGATGGTGGTCGTTTACCCGACATATTATTTCTTTTCCACAAAATTTTCTTTCATAAATTTTTTAAGAATTTTTTTTTTTTTTGATATTTCATAAAATAAAAAAAATTTATAAAAATTTATAAAAAAAATTTTATTTACAAATTATCTCTAATAACCATAAAGTATACATATTTTTGAATATGGGAGAGAGCTGTTGTTAACTCTACGTTTTGTACAAAATTCCTCTTTTCATGTAATTTATTTCGTAAGATTTTTTTCTTTTAACAAAAATTAACGAACATTCCTAATATATCCACACATATTTGTTTTATTTTTGTTAAGCATTTAGAAAAAAAAAAACAGGCGATAATTTCTAATGATACATTTGTTTACACTTAGTATTGTTTTTCTTTTTTTTTTATCAATTTTTTGGTCATACAATTTGTATTTTCAAAACTACAAGAAGAAATCAAACAAAACATTTCAATGCCATCAATAATTTCATTGAATCTTTGAAAATTATTTGTACAATACATTTTATATCTATTTGTTTACATAGTTTTTTTTTGTTGACAATGTCTGAGGAAATTAATGATGTATTCACTGGTATTTGTTGTTTTAGAATCTTTAAAAATCTTGGATGCTGTTGTAAAATCAAAATTAAATTAGTAGGGGAAACCTTAACAGAATTCGTATTGTGGAAATCCTATGAACGTTTTATTGTTTCGAAATTTTAAAATTCTGATCGTCAGATATCAACTACCATTAGCGGAATATAGTTTAAAATCGACTCTGAACAATAGATTTTAGAACCTTCCCTATGCCAATTAATTACTCTCAGAGCTTTCGAAAGAGCTTTATATCCAAATCTCTGATCAGTTCTGCTGTTCTCGTCTCATAAGCTAAAACACTATCCATTAGACTATGCCGACATACATACCTTACAGACATAGCTGCCAGATAAATGAAGCATCAAATCGTCAAATATTTGAGAAAAAATCGTCAAAATCGTCAAAGACGTTCATTGAAATCGTAAAAAAATCGTCAGAAAAAATAATTAAATAAATTGAAAGGTTTTTAAAAACAAAAACATATAAAGTCAATGTTAAGCAGCAATAATATTGCATTATCTATATCCATGTGTGGTGTAAATATTAGGGAGTCAGAATATCTTAACGTTATGGGCATGAAAATTCAGTGTGATGTTCGCTAGAACTGACACATTTTTCAGTGCCTTGGTTTCTTAACAAATGTGCAATAAATACTTGACTTCATCTGATTTACTTACCATTTATACCATTTATAACCGACCGAGAATAGAATACAACTCTCATGAACGGGTTGGCCCTTAACGTCTATTTTGAGACTTCTTAACCGTTTACAGGAGAGACCGTAGTAGCTTGTTAATCACGATAGTGTGTCCAACTCCATTGATTCATTGGAGCATCGTTGCAATGTGGCTTGTGTTTCACTGTTCTATCGCTACTACAACGGATATTGCTCGAGCGAAATAAGGGGACTTGTTTATGAAAATCATGTATTCCTACGTAACACTTGGGCAGCACATCCGTATGTGGTCGATTGGTCAATTTATCGCACACTGCATTACAGACAAAGTTCGTTTGTTAGACGGACTATTCGTATGCGGAACTCCCTTTCTGCAGAGATATTTCCTGTTACTTTTGGTATAAAAATATTCAAACATAGTGTCCATAAACACTGCTCCCTCTTTCCTCCTTCCTATAATATATTTTCCTAGTTCCAAACACAATGTCATCCCCTGAGTGTTGGTCGTATTAAAAAAAAAATAATGACACTTGCCTTAGGTCTTCCTAGGGTAATATTAAAAGCTATAATCGAATTTTTAAAATTGTCTGCAACGGCATATGATAATTTATGCTCAACTACGATGTTATTTGGGAGTTGAAATTTTTTGGGTTTTAAGGGACTAAAAAGGCATAAATAAAGAAAAATCTTCACACGTAAAATAACTTAAAAATATAATATTTTACTCCTTATTATTACTAACATACATTTTCAATAGTAACAACTGCAAAGCAAATACAAATCTTAAATTGGCTTTTAATATACTAAAGTCAAGAATATGATTTAAATTTTTAATTCCTAAAAATCGTCAAAATAAGGGCATAAATCGTCATGTCGTCAATATGATATTTTTGGAGCTCAAAATCGTCAAAATGACAAATCGATCGGGACAGATTTCAGATTATCGATACTTTTCTGTCAGAAGGGCGACGTAATCTTTTTTTTTTTTTGGAAGGGAAAAGTGTACCGTACGTGGCTAATCACCTTGCCATGTTTTTTTTTTATATAGCAATGTTCGATATTTTTGTTCGTTCTATCTGCTGACGGCAGTATGAATTTTCGGAATTAAAAGTTTTTACATTTTCGTATTTTTCTCATACTCTCAGGGTAGTAGAGTATGATATATGCTTACGCGTCAAATACTCGGGTTGAGAACCACGACTTTAGCTTCGAGCTAGTAGCCGGCGAAGATCTTTTCCTACCCCTTAACCTGTATTTGAAAATGTGCCTTGGCACATGGTAATGTCATGTTGTCTAAATTTGTAGTATTTGTGCTATCTACCGGCGCGTAACATATATCGATAAATCGTCAAATCTGGCAGCTATGCTTACAGATCATTATGAATAATTAACAATAAAATTAGTTTAGCCAACCTTTAAAGAATGCTTTGTCTTATAGGAGAGTAGTACCCATATATTGCTAGTGCTTCAACTAAAGCTTCTAAAATTAAGTTCACTTTGTAGTCTACAGGTTAGATTCGCAATGATCACCAATGCTATCGATACTACATATTTACAAAAAAATTTAAAATATCAATCAAAAGTTAAGTTATTCTTGCCCTCAGGATAGAATATTTCATCATTAACTTCATTGTCTATTCACAAGTGAATATTGGATTATATATGTACATACATATGTACATACAATATGTTTGTAATTTTTTTAATTTAATTTTTAATTTAATGTCTAATGTAACAGTGCACGTACAACATGTTTCATCATACTAAATATATCAAAATTAATCAAGGACATTCATTTTAATGGTTTGAATAGGAAAGAACACTTTTTAAAAACCCAAAAAAACTTTCATATTTTATTTTAATTTTTAATTTAAAGCAACAATTAACCACAATCTTTATTTTAAAGCGAATTATTTAAAAAAAATTTGTTTATTTATAGACCCGTCATACATATCTTAATCAATAGCGGCTGATGATAAGAATTTTTGTTTTTTAAAGTCTGGACTGTTTTTTGATTTCTTTATTGTTTTTGTTTAGTACATAGTTGCTTGGTTTGTTAGTCTATTGAATTATTTTTAATTTTTTATTTCTATTTGTTTATTATTTAGGAATATTGTCTTTTTTTATTATGAGTACGTCTGTTATGTTAATATTCTAGGGAAGATATTTGTTTTTATAATTTAAAATAATTTATTTATTTATTCGTTATCAGGAAAACATTAAACCAAACCAAAAATGAACTTCATAGACTTTTTATTACAAATTTTACGCTTCAAAAAGGTTCTAATTGTACAAAGTTTTCTAATCCACATGCATAATATTACTCTCTGTATATACGATATTGTGTATGGCAAAGACTAAATTTTGACATTTAAAACTTGTTGCCTTTAATTTCATTGAAATTTAAAACCGCACTTGTTTTCTTTTATAAAAATATTAAATTGTAAAGATCTTGCACTATGGGACCGCACAGACAAACAAAATAAATATGTTTATATAAGTAAATAAAAAAAATTAAAACAACTCCTTTATAAGCTCAATTAAATAAAATGTTATTAATTTTACCATAAATTTCTTAATCAGTTGTTTTCTTTGCAATCATTTTTGTTTATTTATGGCCTTTAAATTGCGAAATTTCACATATTGAAGCCACACAACTGCGACAGAGTGACATAATTTTTTTTTTTGTAGTCTGGAACAATATTGGAACAATTTTTCTTATCTTTATTAAACTTTTTATAATGCTTCAAAAAGAAAACAATTTTTAATCTTTTTTATAAATAAATTTTAATCTCTTTTATAAATAAATAAATAATAATAAAATAATAAATTTCTTAATTTTTTTGTAGGTTGCCGTACCCGATTTGGTTGAGGCTGCCAAGGATGCTGACATTTTAATCTTCGTAGTTCCTCATCAATTCATTCCCAATTTCTGCAAGACATTATTGGGTAAAATTAAGCCCAATGCCATTGCCATTTCTTTAATTAAAGGCTTCGATAAGGCCGAAGGTGGCGGCATTGACTTGATCTCACATATTATTACACGTCATCTTAAGATTCCCTGCTCCGTACTTATGGGTGCCAATTTGGCCAATGAGGTAGCCGAAGGTCAATTCTGTGAGACCACAATCGGTTGCCGCGATAGCAAATATGCCAAAACTTTACGTGATCTCTTCCAAGCCAATCACTTTAGAGTAGTGGTGGTTGAAGACTCCGATGCCGTAGAGATTTGCGGTGCTTTGAAGGTAAACTAAAAAATTTATGTCTTTAATTATAATAAAATTTTAATTATTTAATTTCCTTGTAGAATGTTGTAGCCATGGGTGCTGGTTTCGTCGATGGCTTGGGTTTGGGCGACAATACCAAGGCTGCCGTTATTCGCTTAGGTTTAATGGAAATGATTCGCTTTGTAGAAATCATGTATCCCGGCAGCAAATTGACCACTTTCTTTGAAAGCTGTGGTGTTGCTGATTTAATTACCACCTGCTACGGTGGCCGTAATCGTAAAGTTGGTGAAGCTTTTGTGAAATCTGGCAAAACTATTCAACAATTGGAAACTGAAATGTTGAATGGCCAAAAGTTGCAAGGTCCTCTAACTGCCGAAGAGGCCAATTATATGTTGAAAAACAAAAATTTGGAAGAAAAGTATGTCTGAAAACGTCATGTTTTTCCCTTACAATAGTAATAATATATTTCATAAACTATTTGTTTGTGTCTTTAATTAGATTCCCCTTGTTTACCGCCGTCCACAAAATCTGCTCTGGTCAACTTAAGCCACAAGACTTAATTGACTGCATACGTTGCCATCCCGAGCATATGTAAGTTATTCTACAATCCGTATTTTTTTATTACAATTTTTGTTTTTAGTGTCTTGTGTGCGTGTGTGCCTCATAATTTTACTCTTTTCTTTGGAATTGAAAAAAAAAAAGAAATCATTATAAGGAGTGTTCACAATTTGAAGCAAACGTGTTGTTCTATCTGTATGAAAGCAATGCTCTTAAATATTTATTAGAACCTTAACGCAGATTTTAAATTAAATGTTTAAGAGATTTTCAAAGATCTTAAAATATTTTTTTGGATCTTCAATAGTTTGAAAAAAACTGCGCCTTTTGTCTGAATCGTCTTTAAAAATGATTAAAGTTTCATAATACGAGCTGTTTTCAAATGGATTTTTGACTTACATATATTCTTCAGCTTATTTGGTATTTATAGAGTTTATCGTCGATTCATAACAACATTAAAAAAACAGGTTGAATCTTGTGGCTCGCCATGAAGTAATATAATCGTTTTATACTTGCAATATCAGCAAAATGCTAGACTAGACAATCTAATAAATCATAGGACTTCTTTACCTTTATCCATAAGAATAATACGAGAATGTGGGGTACAATAGAAATTTAAACTCTTTCCACCAGATTTCTTTATACTCCGTGTGTGAGAACCATACATTGAATGTATTCCTGAATACAGATCTTTTTAAGTAGTTCCAAATAACTTTTGTATAACATATATGTAGCGTATGAGCTATTAAAACCAAGTTTTCATGAAGATTACTGGGTGACATTAGGATTGAAATTACTGAAATGAATATTGCAATATCAGACCGTAAAGATTCTCTTTATCGAATAAAAAATTATGGTTTAATAATTACAAAGAAGTTGTCTTAGTACAAAATATTATCATTCTAACATCAGTTGGTATAATTCAATTACCTGATGCCATGCCAGATAAGGATTACAAAAGATTTTTGCACACACTGTTTATATAATAATTATTTCAGAGTATTTACATAAATTCTAAAGATGTTTTCAAATTTAACAGACATGTCGAATCGATATATTTTCAAGTATGTATGTAGAAACAAAAGTTTAAAGCTTTAAAAGGACGTATTAAAAGCAAAATGAATTTAATTATACCAAAAGTTTTTTGATGATGTTCAACTCTAAGGTAGTTTTGCTAGTTTTTTTTTTTTTTTTGCTCCAAACTGTGACAGCCTTTAAAAAAAATTTTAATTTTATTATAATTTTTATTTTTATTTTTCTTTTTCAATTTGTAATTAATAAAAATGAATTTTTAATAATATTATCTATCCACCTCAATCTTACAGGGTTCAAAATGAATAAAATTTAATTTAGATTTTAGTTACACTCGATATTTGTATGTAATTGTAATGATTGTATGTGTTTTGCAAACATAAAAAAATTCTCAAATCATTTTATTGTAAATCCTCAACACAAAAAAAAAAAAAAAATGAAACCGAAACCGAAACCAAACGAAATTGTAAACCTGCACCACTATTTAAAGCATTTTTGCACTAAGTGTTCAAAAATTTTAAAAACAACAGCGTAATTAATAATTGAAATGAATTCGAAAAAGAAATAAAATTGTACAATCATTTTACACAATACATTGAATTCAATTTATTTTTTTTTTATCTTTTTTTTAAGTTCTTATCACGCATTATTATCGACATCTTGACATTTTTTTAAAATCATTTGTTGTTTTGTTTTTAGGCAATCATCAATACTGCCGGCACCAAAGCTCTAATAAGTTGTGTTTCCCTGTCAGTCCTTTGAATCATAAAACTAAACAAATATCATTTATGTAATAATAAGTGTGTAAAAATTAAATACTAATTAATAAAATCTACAAATTTTTACTAATGCAATGGCAAAAGCTCATACTTACACGAACAACTCAAACCACCACTACCACTACCCAATCTACAGGCATATATACAACAACTAACTGTTAACATTATGGCAAATCGAAAATTATGAAAAAAAATATAAAATAAATAAAATAAAATAAGTTTAAACAATTTAACAAAATTTAGTACCTTAAAACATCTGAAAGTATGCTTTATTTATTTCTAAATTTGTTTTAATTTAAATTTTTTTTTGTGTTTAAATCAATTAACCAACCATACATACCAACCATGCCATTATAATTATTATTATTTTATTGTTATTTTAATTTTTTTTATTCTGCTATTATGTACATAACCTTAATGTGTAAATCTAAATGTTAATGTCAATATAAATCGCCTACAAATTTAAGAACATTTTTTTAATAGTTAATAAAAAAATTTTTGAAGAAAGTACCCCACTTTTATCATGTTTCTTTGGCAAATTAGTTTTAAAGCTAAAAATACATGTTATCCGTAGTGTTTGTTGTCATGGTCTAGAACTATTTGAATTCCTAACTCTATTGCTTTTATTCTCTTTCTTTTATTTCGCAGGCAAAAATTATAAATTAAATTCATTTGTACAAAAAAAAAATAAAAAATAAAACAACAACTTTAGCTCCATTTTTAAACATCATAAGCTTACGAATTCTTAAACATAAACGCATAAACTGTGATTTGTTTTTCAAATACAAAATAAAATAAAAGTAAAGTAAACACCAGCACAAGATATGTATATAATTTACATACGATATAGCCTTAATTATTTAGTTTAAAAATACCCAAAAAAAAAAACATACAATTCATTGGTGCTTTATTAAAACAAAGAAATTTCATTTCTTTTGTATACATTTTCGACATTTTAAGGCATATCCTAACAGTTCCACCAAAAATACAATACAATGTCCTTTTAAATCTTATGTAAAGAAAGAAATCGTTAACAAAACAAATCTATTAAATTTATATTTAAAAGCAACCGAAAGAAAAACTCATAATTTTTAAGTTGTAAAGCAAATGGAACAAAGATTTTTACAACTGAATAAATGAAGTACCTTAAAATTATAATAAATTAAATAAATAAACAAAGAACGAACCAAGCAAAAACGATAACGATTATGGACAATTAAATTAAAAAATAAAATATATTTTATTGTTGTTATATTAAATGAAAGAAAAAAAAGACCACATACATACATACATATAATTTAGTTTATAAAGACAAAGAAAATAAATTATTTAAAAAAAAGGAAAATATATGTTTGTTTGTATAAATTCAAGTAAAACAAACAAAACAAAAATCCCAAAAAGTATGCATTAGACTTTATTCATTCGACTCTTCATCAGTTTTATAAAAAAAGTAAGTAAAGATTTATTTATAGAGTTAAATAAATTATGTGTGCGTGATTAATTTCGAAAAGTGGTATAATTGTTGGCTAAAAGCTTGATTGCATGAATTTTTATATCCGAATTTTAATATATTCAAATGAAATGCATTCAATCAACACTTCTATTCAAAGTGTTGTCATAAAGATCAAAAGATTACAAGCAAAATGTCAAATTGTTTAAAACAATTGACTTGAATTTGTGTTCCTATTACTACGCAGTTTATTTATTTATTTATTTTATTTATTTATTTGCTTACAAGAGCTTTAAGAATGTTATTCTTTTATAGCTCAGTAGGATATACACAAATTAGCAATAATTATATTTCACATAAAATTTCTAAAATAAAATTTAAAAAATTAAAAGTAATATTAATTTTTTTTTTTTTTTTTTTTTTTTTTTTAATTATTTGAGGACACATAGTCAAAAAGTGACTTCTTAAAACTGCTATTTCTCGAAATGTTTTTAATAGTCATTGGTAAGGAATTCCACAATTTAATTGCGTTGACGAAAAACAATCTGCTAGTATTGATGTAAGTGTATCTAGGTATAATTAGAGTTGTATATCTAGTGGATCTACCAAATACAAGCTTCTCAAAGAGATAGGGTGGTTTCTTACGATAAAGAAGATTATGTAAGAATATAATATTTCGCATCTGAAGGTAGTCAATTAAGTCACAGCCCAAGATTATTTTCCTCCAGGACGATACACTGCTAAACCTAGTTAAACCATGCACATACCGCGTAGCATTATTAAAAGATACTTGCAACTTATGTAGTGACAGAGAGTCCAATTTACTGTAAACCTCTGCAAAATAATTAATCAGTGGAAGTATTAATTGAATTATAAGTTTCCTCTTAACTTCAACTGGTGTGAAGTTAGACGACATTCGTAAATTACGAAGCAAGAGGTATACGTTACGCACAACATGATTAATATGGTCAGTGCATGACAAGGTGGAATTGATCCAAAATCCTAAGTATTTAATCTTACTAACGTACGCAAGAGACGTGTTCCCCAAGTAAATTGTTGGAAAATAACTCAAATCATATTCCCATCTACTGATTGGTAGAATGTAAGATTTTCCAGGATTGAGCATAAGGTTATTATCCTCAGCCCATTTTAAAATAGACCTCAAGTCATAATTAAGTTTGTAACTTGTATCCTCTATCAGACCAATACGGTTTGAGATGTACAGCTGAATATCGTCTGCGTATGCATGTACCTTAGTATACCTGCATACTGAAAATAAATCGTTAACGAACATACTAAATAGCAGGGGGCCTAACACGGACCCCTGTGGAATACCAGATGTTATACGCCCCAGCCCCGACTGCCTATTTCCAATAATTACCCTTTGGGCTCGCCCATACAAGTAGTTCCTCATAAGAGATAAAGCGGTATTTGTAAATCCAAAATAGTGCCCCAGTTTTCGACATAAGATTAAATGATCAACCCTGTCAAAGGCCTTTGAAAAATCCAGTAGACACATAAGAGAGAGGTTTCCTTTGTCATATTCGGGTCTCATGTCATCAATTACTTTCAAGACCGCAGTAGTACAACTATGAGCAATGCGAAAACCAGATTGGAATGGGGACAAGAGATTATTGTCATTCAGATATGACGTAATCTGTTCAGCAATTAGGGACTCAAATATTTTCGAAAAAACTGGTAAAATACTTATTGGCCTATAATCGCTCGCACTCACTGCATTGGAAATCTTTGCTATCGGTATAATTCTTCCAATTTTCCAGGCTGTAGGAAACTGGGTGGTTGTAATGCAATGATTAAAGACATGAGTCAGCGCTCCCAAAATATATGGCAATATAAGTTTAACAAATTTAATGGCTACACCATCTGCACCGATGGCATTGGATCGAATTTTCAAGATATGCCTGGTTACATCAGCCTCTGACACTGTAGAAAATGAGAAGTTAGTATTGCAGGAGAGTTCATTTCGTAGATCAGGACCGGTATGATTATTTGTCACGCCATTAATACAAAAAAAGTCATTAAGCTCATCTGGGTCTATTCTGCACCCAAAAGAACTACGGGAGTGTATACCTAACGACTTCACATTCCTCCACAATTCGCCAGCAGGCGAATAAAATTTATTTTATTTATTTATTTAATTAAGTCAATGGACAAATTCCTTACTGACTAATAACAAAAATAGGTACGAATAAAAATAAATACAATTACAAACAGTTTCTTCAAAAATAACGTAATTATTACAGTAAAAATAGGAAAAGTTAAGAATTGAGAAATACAATAATATTCCGTTTTATCACGCAAGAATTTAAAGAAAAAACAACAAAGTCTGACATATAATTAAATTGACGGCAAATTCTAGTTAATGGATCAGCAACAGCATAATTAGTTCTGCAGAAATGAATATAAATAAGATTATAACAGCGGATGTTACGACAAGGAATATTGAATTTAACCGATCTTAACAGAAATTCACAGCAAATATTACCATTGATCAGGTTAAACATAAAGGATATATTTAACATCGTTCGACGGCTCTTAAGGGTAGGCAGTTTTATTAATGCCAGCCTGCTAGTATATGGAGGCATATCCGAATAATTCCATTCAAGGCCACCCAAACAGAAGAGAAGAAATTGTTTCTGCACAGATTCGATGTGTTCACTGTAAACATCATAGTGAGGATCCCATACAATGGATCCATACTCCAAAATTGGTCTGACAAGTGATACATATAGCTGTTTCGTAATATAGGGATCAGAAAATTCTTTTGCCCAACGTTTTATGAAGCCAAGAGTGCTTCTTGCCTTATTTACAGTCAAAGTGATATGATCATTGAAGTTTAATTTTGTGTCTAATAGGATCCCAAGATCAATAAAAGAGTCAACATTCTCCAATTGATGACCTCCATGTTAACCATTCAAATAATGTGTTAATAAATTTAAGAATTTTAACATGCAAAATATTATTGAAGTAATAAGATTTATAAAATATAATAACGTTTGATTTTAGCAATTACCGAAATAAATCTAACGTTTTTTTTTTTTCAACTAGTGCTTATTTCGTGAATGGTAACACTTAGCTCATGTCTGATTTGACAGATAATTAATTTTATCCTTCCGCTGAACGAATATGGTTCCACCCAATGCGTTTTCGCTTCGCTATGTGGGCCTGCGATCGACTTACAGAAGTTGCCGATTTTGGCAAAAAAAATCATCTTTTCAAATGAAGCTCATTTTGATCTTGGCGGGTATGTAAACAAGCAAAATTGTGGCATTTGGGGCACAGAAAACCCGCACGCATACATTGAAAAGCCGACGCACCCAAAACGAATCACTGTTTGGTGATTGGGCCATTTTTCTTCGAAAATTACCAAGGAGTGGCCGTTACAGTCAATGGCGATCGTTATCGGGCCATGTTGAACGAATTTTTGTTCACAAAAATTGATGAGAAGGATATTGGCAACATTTGGTTTCAACAGGACGGCGCTACGTGCCACACAGCCGAAGCTACACTCAATGTTTTGCGCCCTGTTTTTGAAGATCGCATTATCAGCCGCAGAGCTGATGTCGTTTGGCCACCTCGGAGCTGCGATTTGACACCGTTGGACTATTATTTGTGGGGTGCCGTCAAAGATAAGTGTTACGCCGACAAGCCAGAGAAAATTGACGCTTTAAAGGATAATATTCGTGAAGCCATTGGTGAAATACAGCTGCACACAATCGATAATGTGCTTAAAAATTGAACCGGAAGGATTGTACTTTCAAATAAAAAAAGAAATTTGAGAAAATATTCAGTAGTTTTTTTTTAAAGCATTCTCAAAAAAAAAAAAGTTATTTGGCGGACCCTTTATTACTGCGAGTACCTCGTAATTCTTAATTCTAAAATATTTTTATTATTCTATGTGCTATAAATACTTAACCCTTAAATTCTTAGTTAAATAATTAATTCATAATGAACAAACACGTAACTCAACTCAAAAAGAAGTTATTTTTTCTAAATTATTATTTTAAATTATTCACCCTTATTCTGGTTGTCGTCGTCGTCGTCGCCGTCGTCGTCGTTACCAAAAATGATGTCGATAAAATCAGAGTCGATAAAATCAGAGTCGACACAACACAATATAGACGGCGTATTGACTCACAGAATACCAAATGTGTGTCAACAGTTATCTATAACTGTCAATAACGACAAACAGAATACCAATTTTAAACTGTCGACGCAAGACGACGTCGGCGACGACAACCAGAATAAGGGTGATTGTTTATTACTTATTCAACGACCTAATTTGCGTTCCATCAAGCGACGACCTCTAGCAAAATATGCGGTGAGATATAAAAGTGAGAGTAATCGAAATAGTATACAACAAAAGTCTTTTTCATAACTAAAGAATACCTATGTATATATATAGCATACATACCTATAGCACCTTAAGTGATCCACTTTCCAATTGAGAGTTCCGTCTAAAGCTAAGTAGTACATAATAATATCCAATAGATGGGAACAAATCACTTTATTTTAATTCAGTTGTACTGTCAATAACACAGAAAAATACAGATAGGAATTGGATACCATACTATCATTTATGAAAACTGACTAATTTATTATGCTACATTTTTTAGATGTTGCAAATTGTTTTTTAACACGTTGACTGCCAACTACGAGATAACTCGTAGATTGCGTTCCCTTCTAGGGTGCCAAACTACGAGTTTTCTCGTACTCACGAATGTGCAAAAATCAAATTGTCGTTTTTTGGCCAGTTTGCTGAAAATTGCCGTGGCAGTCAACCTGTTAACCATTATTTCCTGTAGTTTCATTAGGGAATATAGAACAAAACATCTTCTCCTTTTTCTTATCATTTCTTTTGATTTGTTTTAGTTTCATTAAGTTTTGCCATCTAAGCAGGGAATTGGTCTACTGCAACAGAGGATGGCAAAATATCTATCAGTCGTTGTCTAGAAACAGCGCCTTCTGTGGACATGAGGGTGACATGACATGGTGATAAGGAACTTTGCTCATAGAGCTCTACGCTTTCTCAAGTTTTTGTACAGTCTTACAATGATGTTCGTTGTTAATGTTAAACTTTTTGCCTTTTTTTGCCTTTTATTCAAATATCAAATTGTAAGTTTATTTAACCTTCACTAGATTTGTACCCAGATTTCTCGTATACAAACGCTGGAGCCACTATAACATTTCATCTTAAAGAGAAGTCAAGTGTAAATAGGAGTTTCGTCAGTTATTTCTGGCATATAAAAAGAAAATTATTCGAATGCTTTAACACATTGAGTGCCACGTCGTACGTTTCCGTACGACAGTGATTGTTTTCACTTCAATTCATATATGGGCAATTTCGTGTCAAGTGACCCAATTTTTAAAATCGATGTCTTCCGATTTGGATGAGTTTAAGTTTTCTAAGTTTTCTTTTGGGGAAAAATAAAAAAAAAACTCCATTTCGAAAAAAATGGGGGAAAATGAAAATGGTACATGTGCCAAATATTGAAAAATCTTATTCTTGAGTTAAAAAATAATTTTTTTTAATAGATATCCCACTCGCATCCCATTAAGCGATTATGAAAGCCTTAAAGGAAATTTTATAAGCTTACTTTTAAGCAAAAAAAAACCAAAAAAAAGGCCCAAATTGAAAAAAAATTAAAAAAAAAAATTAATTTTTAAAATAAAAAATAAAAAAAAAAATTTTTAAAATTAAAAAAATTATTTTTGGAAAGATTGAAGAAATAGCTATCTAATATCCTTTGGAAAATTTTTGCTAGAACCAATAGGTGAAAAGTTACACACATTTTAAAAAAACCCTGTATGACCAAAATGTCCAACTTTGACCCCCTCTAACTCCGGCAGTTCTTGACTGATAGAGCTGAAAATTTGTATCTGGCCAACTATCCAATAGTACTAACCTTGGTGCAAATCGCAATTGTCATCCAAATCGGAAGACATCGATTTTAAAAATTGGGTCACTTGACACGAAATTGCCCATATATACTCGTAAGACACAGAGTGATTTTTATGTGATTTTTAAATAAAGAACCCTTTAATGAACATTTTTGCAAAAGCATTCATGGGTCTAGGATGATTTATTGAGGTTTTATAAAGTGAGAAATAAGTGAACTATCTTTTTCAGCTTTGTCTTACGTATTGATACCATCTTCAAACAATGTGTCATCGATATCCACTGGATCTATGTCAGGCTCAGAGACAGAATCCGAAACCTCCGGTATCCAATCAAAATCGTCATCATTTGAAAAATCTTCATCACTCTCCGTCAAGGCTTCCAATATTTCCTTTTCGCTTAACTTTTGTTTCGACATTTTAGGTATTTACAAGTTCTACAAATGATAAATGATTGCAAACTAAAAAAGAAACTAAAAAAAATTAAAAAAAAAATAATAAGTAAAAAAACAAGAGAAAAGCGTCGTACGTTTTTGTACGACAGCGACTTTTACAAATGCATACCCGTCGTGCAGTGCCACGTCGTACAGAAATGTACGACACAAAGAAGCCTATATAAAATGAAAAGCGAGGGGCAGAATGGACTAGGGATTTCTCAGAAATCGGTTTTTATCACTAATACACTCAATTAATAAAAAAAAATGTTTGGCCTCCTGGGAAGGTTTTCGTCAAAACCGCTTGGCACTCAATGTGTTAAGCGATGCACTGCTGTACAAATGTCGTATGCCATGTGTATTAAAGTGAAACTTATTTACACGATCCAGTGAAAATAAAATCAATTAATTTACATTCAGCCTTCTCTCAAACACTTCAGGCGTCTAATCAACAGCAAAAAATTTCAATAAAAAAGCATCGTTCAACACACTTAACGAATTTCTTCAAAATCGAGTTTCTTTGCTAATAAATTTCGATCGAATATTAACGCCAGGAGAAAGTGGAGGGATATACGATCATTAGGAATAGTAAATAGTGGTATTAAATCCAATGAAATGATTGATGTGAATCAACTTAGTTTGGAATTTTCGAATATACCGGGAATTGATGCCGATTTGGAATATTACAACGCATCTGATGCCTTCCCCACTACTAACCACTTGTTTCAACCAAATTTTGAATTTAGTAACGTGACACAGTATGACGTTGTTGAAAGCATTTTGGCCGTTAAGTCTAACTCCATAGGAAGTGATGGAATTGATCCCAAATTTGTGAAATTAA
Organism: Sarcophaga caerulescens; assembly: GCA_927399465.1. Classification (NCBI taxonomy): domain Eukaryota; kingdom Metazoa; phylum Arthropoda; class Insecta; order Diptera; family Sarcophagidae; genus Sarcophaga; species Sarcophaga caerulescens. The sequence continues at coordinate 4,393,622 of OV656872.1, forward strand.
TTTTGCCATATGTTCTACCGTGCATGACTCATTTAATGAATACGATAATTACATCTTCTACTTACCCTGCAATGTGGAAAAGTGCCAAGATAATACCAGTGCCGAAACAAGATAAAACTTACCGACTAATCGCAATATTGTCATACTTATCGAACATTTTCGAGAAATTAATTTATAAGCAGATGACCTGATACTTATATGACAATGGCGTGCTTTCTGAGAGGCAGTCTGGTTTCAGACCTAATCACAGCTGCATTTCTGCGCTCATTGATGTTTCGGAAGAGTTGCGATTAAGTGCGGATGACAATATGACATCATTTTTGGTTTTACTTCATCATTCTAAGGCTTTTGACACCGTTAATCATACTATTCTCTGCCAAAAGTTGGAACACATGTGCCATTTTTCGAATACTGCTGTCAAGCTAATCTCGTCGTATCTACGTGATAGAAGTCAATTTGTGTATCATGATGGTACTAAATCGGACAATTTTTTAATATCTAGAGGTGTACCACAGGGCTCGATTCTTGGTCCACTTTTATATTCGATATATTCTAATGATCTGCCAACTAAGTTGAAGTTTTGCAAGGTACAAATGTACGCAGATGATGTTCAGTTGTACATTAGTTGCTTGCCATCTGATATTACAAATTGTATAGGGAAAATAAATTGTGATCTGCATAATGTGTTTCAATGGGCGTCGATTAATGGTCTTTGCCTCAATCCAAGGAAATCAAAAGCTTTAATAATAGGCAAGGTAAACTATACGGCACAGCTTACACCATTACAGATTAATAATACTTCTATTGAGACTGTACATAGTGTTAAGAACCTAGGAGTTATCTTTAATAACAGCCTTAATTGGTCCAACCATGTGAATTCTATTTGTGGTAAAACGGTTGCCATGTTGCGAAGTCTTTGGCTAACGCAATATTTTACTCCGTTTGATATTCGTATGCTGCTCGCGAAAACATATCTCATCCCCACTCTGCTGGACGGATGTGAACTGTTTTCTAGTTGCGACTCAGTAAGTAGGAACAGGCTCAAGGTCACTTATAACAGTATTGCTCGATATATTTTTGGTCGTACAAGGTACAGTAGGATATCTGAGTTCTCATATAGACATACATAACATAAAATCATACACTACATAAAATCATCTATATATTAGGAAACCCCATTATTTGTTTGATAGATTAGTTGTTTCAAGATCTAATAGAGGCTTGAGAATTAATAGCGTTAGATACCGCAGGCAGATATCTGAGAGACATTGTTACATCAATGCAATTCGTCTCTGGAATGAACTCCCAAACAACATACAATTACTAAGCAATGCTAAGCATTTCAAGACTGCAATAATTAAATTTTTGAATGAACATAATGCACATATGTAATTAATCAATCATATTTTTTTTTAATATAATTATAAATTTTGTTTTTAATAACATTTGTTTTGTTAATTTATTTTTAACGTTATTATTTTGTATTTTCTTATATTTTGTTATGCCTATATACTTAGCAGTACTGTTAAATAAGATGATATCTTGTTGTACTGTATTTATGCCTGAATGAATAAATGAATAAATAAATAAATAAATAAATATGTCTAGAGGCAGAACTTTACTATCACAAAAATGTAGGATAGAGTGCATCACCTTTCGGAGTACAATGTTGATAATTTGAACTCTAAAACGCTACCTAAAGAAATCATTGTTTCCATTTGAAGGCACTTTTGAGGCTATTTCCTCATTTATAATTTTACAAATACATATCGACGTAGGACTTTCAACTGTAATTCTATTAGTTTTTCTCGTTTTTAATTCTACTAATCTTCATCAATCGAACTTCAATTGAAGTCGCTGTAGTCTAGTAGGTAGTGTGTTGGCTTATTAGACTGAAGGCCCGAGTTCGAATCCCAGGTCAGCCATCAAAACGAAAATATGAAAATATTTCTTCGACGACTTCCTCTCAGCAGATTTCTGGCAAAAACTCTGAGAGTAACTAAAATTGCCATGAAAAGCTTCTCAAAATACTGTCGTTCGGAGTCGACTTTAAACTGTAGGTCCCGCCACTCATCTATAAAATTAACGCACACAACATAAGTGGTGTGAGCATATGACGACCGAGCATATGGTCGAAGTTACTCAGCTCGTATATAATTAAATATAATTTGTAATTGTATTCTAATAAATAAATAGATAAATAAATAAAATGAACACATGTTTTAACGCAGCTGTTCTTCATTCTGCACTAAACTATTGCTTCCGTTCAATATTGAATTGAATCCAACGATATTATCATTTTTCAACTGGTTTAGATAAAATGATATCATCTGCACTACAGCATAATTTTTTTTTACTACTTGTATCTTAAACCACAACGATTGGATGCTGATCGTTTCGTGTATTAATTTTTTAGGGTTTCAATTCAATTGCAACATCTTTTTTTGTTGTGATTTATTGATTTTTTGTTTTTTTTTTTTTAATCTAAAAACAAAAAACCTTTTATGATCATTGTTAGAGATAAACAATATTGTGGTTTGATTAGTACAATTTTTAAAGACAGAAAACTGAATACAGGCTTATTGAAAAGGCGAATAAAAAAAAAACACAGACAAACAAAAATCAAAAAATTACAAAAGAAAACAAACAATATCGAAAGCGGTATGACACCACCGCAATGCCAATAAATGTTGAATAAAATGTGTAACAAATTACAATGTTACACATCGAAACAAGAGTTTATTTGTTTTGCTTTTCTTTCGAAAAATTAAAAAAGTGTGTGAAAAGGTATGCAAAAACGAAAGACTTAAGACAGATACTTGTTAACTTTGCATGACTGATGTTTTTCGGTAAGTTTTAGGACAAAGGCAATAAATTATTTAAACTCTAGACTATTAAATGTTAATTTTTATCATTGAATTTGAAGGAATTTCAAAATATCAAAAATTAGTCCGTTTGGCGTATAAAAAATGAGAAAATTGAAAATATAATCAAAATATTTTTTTTCAAAAAAGGAATTCAAGAACGTAAGATTCTTCGAAAAAATTACAATCGATTAAATAAATAGTAGCATTTAAACGTAAGTCAAAGCTGGTCATATTTCAAATACATAGGAAAACATGAGCATTTCCCTTTACACGTCATTAAGATCCTTGGTCTTGATTACAAAAACTTGATGGCGATGGTCAACCACTGCTATTTCCATTCACTTTGGATGGATGTATTAGTCATGTTCAATATTTCTAAAAGGAAAATACAAAAAAGTTATGTTGCATTTAATCCATTGCTCATCCATACCTGTCTTTATTCGTTACAAGTGTCTTTTATTGATCATATTAGTATGATGATTGGCAAGGCTCGGGCTGTTCTTGGTTTTGTGAAAAGATGGGCTAGGGAATTCATTGATCCTTATATAACAAGACTGCTATACACTTCACTTGTTAGACCTATTTTGGAGTAGGCGTCTATTATTTGGAATCCATACTATCGTTGTCATAGTGATACAATAGAGTCTGTGCAGAAGCAGTTTTTATTATTCTGTTTACGTGGCTTAGGATGGGATTGTGCCAATGGGTTTCCGTCATATGAGGCTAGATTAGGTTTGATAAAATTTCCAACTTTGGAACGTAGAAGGGCTGTTTTAGGGGTTTGTTTTGTTTTTAATCGGGTTAAAGGTGATATCGATTCTGAGTTTTTGCTTTATAACCTGAATTTCAGTATCCCAGCAAGATTTTCACGGCACTATTGTTCTCTTTCTTTAGATTTTTATAGAACGAACTATGGATGTAATTTTCCTTTTCGCAGATTATGTAATGATTTTTTTTTTTTGTAAAACCAACACTCAGGGGATGGCCCCTACTCATGCAGTGCATTGTGCAGGTTTAGGAAAATAGGTTATAAGAAGGTGGAAAGAGGGAGTAGTGTTTGTGGACATTTGATTTAAACTTGCCAATATCGTAACTGACCGGAAAAACTTCCGCAAGAAGATCATTCCACAAGCGAGCAGTGCGGGCAAAAAATGAATTTTCCCTGTAATGCATTGTGCGGTTCACTGGACAATCAACCACAAAAGGATGTGCTCTGCGAGAGGTACGAGTACCACGTAAAAATATGTGATTATCGGGAACCAAGCCCCTTATCTCTCGAGAACACCTCACATAGATTTTAACTTATATTATGATTTTATTGATTTTAATTGTAGTATTTGTAATATAAAACGTAGTTTATATGCTGGCATTAATTTGTAAGTCTACTATATAAAAATAAGTCGGGTTTTCCTTCCTGACGCTATAACTCCAGAACGCACGAACCGATTTTGACCAAACTTAATATGTATACATGTTCTATGGGGCGTGAGGAGTGTTTCTGTGTAGTTTGAAGTTGGTCCGACAGATGGCGCAATATTTAGTTTTTTTGTGTTTTTACACCGTAACTCAAGAACTACTGCACCGATTTCGACCAAACTTTATATACATGCTCTATGGGCGTGAGGAGTGTTTCTGTGTAGTTTGAAGTTCGTCCGACAGATGGCGCAATATTTAGTTTTTTTGTGTTTTTGCACCGTAACTCAAGAACTACTGCACTATGCTGTGTTTCGTCATTATTTGATCATGTTATGATCTTTAGCAAAGTTGTTGCTCATCAGCCGGGGAAGGTTTCTAAGTTGGTATGACCAATTTGCGACAGGTGGCACCACTGAAAATGACTGAAAATGAATTAAATCGTAAACTATGCATTTGACCATGTTATGATCTTTAGCAAAGTTGTTGAGCCGACGAAGGTTTCTAAGTTGGTATGACCAATATTCGACAGGTAGCGCCACTGAAAATTACTAAAAATGAATTAAATCGTAAACTGTGTATTTAATCATGATATGATCTTTAGCAAAGTTGTTGCGCATGAGTCGACGGAGGTTTCTAAGTTGGTGCGATTAATTTCCGATAGAGGGCGCCACTGAAAATTATTCAAAATGAATAACAAGTAATTGGTCGACCTACACCTCAAGTACGGAAGAAAAGAGCATTACGAGCCTCAGAATCATACGAGCAACGAGCATTGAGACTGGAAAATCATTGAGTACATGCTGCTGAGACCCGTTCGAATAAATCACTTGAACAACGAGAAGTGAGATTAGAAAATGATCGAATGCGTACTACTCAGGCCCGTTCGTCTGAATCATCTGGACAACGGGAAACAAAAGCAATAAAATGACTCAAAATTAATTGGATGTTTGTGTAACGTCTTTCCTTCAAATTTATTTCAGTTGGTAGTGCAGCAACGCGCGCATGGTACAGCTAGTTATTATATAAAAATGTATTTTCGTTCTTGTCTTATGTAGTTCCGGTTTATTGTTACTTTATTCAGCTTGTGATTAAGTTCTGTAGCTGTTTTATGTTCTCGTTGCCATTACTTTTCCCTTAACCGCTACAGTCCGGACTGTAGCGTGTACGTGTCCCTACGTAATGGGTACGAGCCCCCCGCGGTCGGGTGAGGGTGGGTTAGTGTTAGGCCGGGGACGTTCGAAAAAAAAAAAAGTGTAGTACGTGCTCTGCGGATCGAAAATCCGCTTATCTTCAGAGAAAATAAATGCATTTGTTTCGCCATTCATCTTTAGGCCATCCATTGACACTATGGAAGTATTTCCCCTACTGAAAGAGCCCGCAATTCCACCCCTAAATATGAAGAGTTGCGAACGTGTAGCAACCAACCAGCTTTTCTGAGTCTCATTATCGATTTGACTGAAACATTTCTAATGTAAGGGTTCTGGATGATTGCATACAAGGTAACAATATTAATCATAATAAAAAGACAGAACTTCCTGTCTAGCAGTTTTTATAAAATCTTTATCAGATTCCTAACGTATATGACAAAATGCTGTTAACACGCGTAAAATATACAAAATGTGTTCATTGTTCTGTTTTAAACATTACTTTACCTTAAGAGCTTTAAGTCTTAAGGATACCTGAACGATTTTAAATTGAAAATTACTAGGGTGAAAAGTAAAAAGTATTCTTATGAGAAGAGTATCAAATCTAATTTTATAAGTTACAATAACGTCAACGTTTTTATCACGTTCGGTATAGTTACGGTGACCATCCGTCCACTATTATAGCGGACAGTCCGCTATTTTAACCTCCTGTCCGCTATTTTTTTTGCGTCCGCTCTTTGTCCACTATTTTACCACACGTAACTTCTAAAAAGTATTTATTTCCCAAAATGTCCGCTTTTGTCCATTTTTTGCACTAATTCGGTATTGAGTTGGAGACTAATGTTGGAAAATAATGTTTTTCCTAAAATGTAAAATTTTCTAGAAAAAAAATTATTGGAGCCAACTGTGTTGCCTACATTCTAAATAATTGTATACAAATTGCAACTGAAACCTTGCCATTAGATATAGAAGTTGTAGTTGTTAAACTATATTCATATTTTTACATTTATATAGTTAGAGTGCAAAAATTTAAACAAATTTGTGATAACGTTGATGTAGAGTATAAAAAATTATTGGGACATTGTAAGACACGTTGGTTAACTTTATTGACAGCCTTAGGGCAAATAATGTAATTGTTTTTACCCTTGAAAGAGCACTTTCTTAAAAAAGAAAAATGCCCAACTATAGTGTTTAATTTGTTTAATGATCCTATTGCTATGTCTTGGTTCTTATTTTTACACAGTCAAGCTAGTGTCTTCCATAAATATATACTGCGTTTAGAAAGTCAACATATTTCAATTCCTGAATCGGCTATAATATTAAAAGAATTTAAATCAAAGTTAATAGAACGTCACAATGAAGTATTTTTACCACTTAACGTACAAAATTCTATTTCAGTTCTTCACTCAAAGGGACTTGATATAAAAATGTTTAAGGAAAAAGTTAAAAACTTTTACAGAACCTGTATTAGTTACCTGAACCAATGGGATGAATCTTTTAAATAAATTGGTCTTCAGTTGAAAAGTCGTTAATATAGGTAACAGAAATCAGAAATGATTTAAATATAAATAATAACGAAATTTTTGATGAATTCACTTATGTAAAAAATTATGCAAATGCTGAACAAACAGAAATAAGGAAACCATCAGCATTAAATCCCGATAAAAAGTGGGTTGAAATTTTAAAATTTTTCGTAACGAAAAATATTCCTTATAAAAACATCCTAATAGTAATAGATTTTTCATTTGCTTTGCCAGCGTCTAACGCACCAACAGAAAGAGTTTTTTCTATATCTAATAATATTTGGTCTTCCGAGAAATCCCAAATGGGACATTTATATCTAACGGGAACAACGCTTTAAAGAAAATGCATTCTGAAGAGAAATATCAGAAGTAAATTTAAGTTTGTGTATATTATTTGTACCTATTTATGTCTGTATTTTAAAAATTTTTATATAAAATATTAATTATAATAAATGATTTTTTGTTTGTTTTTCAAATTATATATTTGTCCGCTTTTTTCTCATGGAAATAATGGTCACCGTAGGTATAGTGGTGTGAACTAACATCTTTCTATCGTTCTTATTTATTAACTAGAAATTCATAGGAGATGATTTTATATGCCATGACAGTGATAACATAAAACTACACAGAAAAGTGCCAATTTCCTTATCGTTTAATTGTGGAAATTGAATTTTGTTTTAAATTTTTTAGTGAGTCTGACGCTCATGTATATCTACTATTTATTCATCTATTCTGTAACATATCCCTTCTGAGGCTGGTCTTGAGTGAAAGTTCAAAGAGCAATTATTTCGCATGTGTATCAGCTTCATCCTATTTAATGGTTGTTCATTAAAAAGCAGACTCTGACTGCAAATTTAATCAAACATATTTGATACAATTGATAGTGAAAAATTCCACTAAATATTTAACTTTAGAGAACTCTTTTATACACCATAACGATATAAATATTTATAGAAACATAAAACTAAACTGGATAACGAAACTGCTATTTTCCAAAATAAAAAATTTTTTATTACCAGGAAACATACAAGTTTCACTTTTAGTTTTAGTTCCTGTTCCACTTTAATAGTGAAAACAATAAATGAAATAAAATTTAATAAAGTATTATTCAAATCAATGCTGGCGATTAAACAAATTGAAATAAATTAACAGAAATTTAAGCCGTTGAAACATTAAAAAAAAAAAAAAAATAAAAATTGAATTGAAAACTTTTCCTTTCGATTAGCAACAATATTGGATAAGTATTTCATAATATTTTCAAAGCAATCAAAGTTCAACATTCTAAAAGCAAAAAACAATAACGAAGATTTGCATAAAAAAGAAACAAACTGTCTGCAAATACAGACTGTTCAGCATTATTTAATTTTTTTTATGGCTTTAATAAAGCAGTTCTTTAGATTTTTTTTCCACGATGTGCTATTCAATACAATAAATTAATGAATGAATCAGTGAATGAATGCCTTTGATGATAATATTATTTATGTTTTATAAGACATTTTTCTGTCTACTCATCATAGCGTCATTTATAAAAATTGATCAAAGTTCAATTATATTTTGAATATAAACATGGTGTTGAAAGATTGTTTCAGCTTCTTTAAGTTTTTTATTTTTTTTTTTATTATTTTATTATAAAATTAATTAAAATGTCGCTGTTGCTCTAATCACAAGCATATTTTTTTTTTATAAAAGAATTTAAATTGTTCTACAGAATACAGAGCATACAGTAATAGAACAAACGTAACAACAACACCAAACAAATACATAAATTTGTCTGTTTTGTTTTAATTTATTTGTTGGGATTTTTTTTAATTCTCCATTAAAAGTATTTTTAAAACTAAATTTGCATACAAGAATTGCTTTCATTCTAAGCAAACCGGTCAAAAAAACAAAAGACTTAAGAAAGAAGCACATTTTTTTGTGCTAATTAAAACGAAAAATAAGATGTTCAAACAAGATTTAATTATGTATTGTTGTTATTATTATTAAAACATATTTTTTTGATTGTTTTTATTAATTATTTCATTTGAATCTTTTTTGTGCTTTCAATTGTACATGTAGCCAAGAAGACATAAATTAAGTGCCATAAATTTATTGTTAAAAAAAGAGACTTTTTAGACCATTACCATCAACCATTCACATCCAACATACATACATAGTTATTATTTTTTATTTAAACAATAAATCATTTGTGTAATCATTATTTTTGGAACATCTTTTATTAACTTTATTAGCATTTTATGCTGACTATACTTACCGTAATAATAACCCGCTGTACTTTAAAAGAATTGTTTTGTTTTGTTTTGCTTTTTTCAATTGCAATAAAAGCAAACAATAAACTGATACTAGACAAACTTTATGAAGCTGAACTTGTACTACTTTCTATAAGGCTTTAAATATTTTAATGGAAGACTGACCTTATTTAATTAATAATCTTTAATGACAAGGTTTTTGGGTAACTCTTACAAAGAATTCTACTTTCGATTACAAGTATGCCAACAATGATGTTAAAACAATTAATTTCAATCTCAATTGTAGCGCCTCATGCCGTACAGTTTAGCTATTTGTAAATAAAATTAATGAGCGCTATCTTGTGAAAAGGTTGAGTAAACCAATGCCAAACTATAGTCAAATAATAATAAAGGGCTATCCATTTCGTGGTTTCAAAAGTATGGGACTGGAATTCGACATTTGTTAAACTAAGTTGTGAAATCAATTTTTTTCTTTTCAGTTGAAAGTCTGACATTGACGAAAATGGATCGCTTAACTATCACACAACGCATAAAAATTATCAAAACCTACTACAAAAATGGTGATTCTGCCACAGCCACGTATCGAACAAAATTTTCTTTAACGATGAAGCACATTTCACATTCGGTGGGTATGTTAATAAACAAAATTGTTGTATTTGGGGTTCTGAGAATTCTCAAGTAATTGAAGAGAGGCCATTACATCCAGAAAAAGTCAATATTTGGTGCGCTCTTTGGTCCGAAGGTGTGATTGGACCTTACTTCTTCGAAAACGACGATGGAACGACTGTCACCGTCATTTCGGAGCGTTATGGTCATATGATAACCGACTTTTTTTTGCCTGCTATTGAAGAATACGACTTGGAGAATATGTGGTTTCAACAAGACGGTGCCACATGCCACACAACTCGAGCGAATATGGCTTTATTGCAAGAGACATTTCCTGGCCGCGTAATTTCTCGTCGTGGCGATATCAACTGGCCACCAACATCATGCAATTTGACACCATTAGACTTTTTTTTGTGGGGCTACGCGAAAGATCGTGTTTATGCAGATAAACCTTCAACTCTTGAGCACTTAAAAACCAACATTCGTCAAGTTATGGCTGAGATACCGACCAATATGTGTCAAAAAGTGGTCGAAAATTACCTCAAAAGAATCAATGCTTACAATACTTCGCGTGGAGGTCATTTAAATGATGTAGTGTTTCACACATAATGTCAACGTTCAAACTTTACAATAAAAAAGAAATATCATGAAAAAAAATATTTTATATGTGTTTTATTTACGTTTACTTTTGAAATCACGAAATGGATAACCCGGCATATTCGTAATGAATTCTGGAGTGTAAATTTGTTTTTGACTGCAGATATTTCCTATATATTTATTTTTTTTTAAATTTTTATACATATAATGTTTTTCGACAAGTTTGCCATAAATTCAGTTTTGTTTTCAATGGATCTGAAAACATTGTTTAATGATCCTCTCATTCAGCAACGGTTTATTCGAATACCAATAAGAATTTTTGCGTACATAACCTTTGCATATCTGAATTACATGTGACTATTCTTTAAACTAAGGAGTGCGCACGAAAAAATCTGGATTTACACTTTTCGTTATAGAAATAAAACTAAGTGGCGGATTTTTTTCGTTTTATATTTCAATTAAAGTAAATAATATTTGAATTCTTTTGTGTATAAAATTTTTTTCTGACAAAGATCTCAGAGCATCCAACTTTTTGAGCCACTTTTCTTCCAGACATGTTAGGGTGTTTTTTGAAAAATACGTATTATTTTACTTGCTTTGTTTTGGTCGGGAAATCCTTTTTTTTTTCCACTTCCACGCTTTCTCTCTGTGGGGGTGAGCGGGGAAATAATAAAATAAAATATTTCGCGAGAATGCGGAGAAATAAAATACAAAAGTTATTAGTATAAATAATCAAATTATTATTTATTTATTGTACACAAACGTACCTTTAGCTTCGGGGGTGGGTCGGGTAGTGATCTCTTTTCTATAATTCTTTGTAATTCACAATAATTAGAACGTAAGTAAAGGGTTGGTTTATACACTTGAACAAAACTTAAATCTAAACTTAAAAGTAGGGTGGCCAGCGTGAACATCCCGCCCCCCTTGCAACATTGCAACAAGAGGACCGAGAAGTCACCTGGCCAAAGATCAAAAAATTGACAATTCAGGGTGTATACTACAATATTATTTGCGCATAAAAGTACATTAATTCTGGTATAATATGAGTATATATAATATAGTTTTTAGCTGGTACTGAACATGAGAGCCTGGTTGTGGGTTGCGCTCTTCTTTGCGTTCGGTGTGAGTAGGTTCCTTCTGGTTGCCAGCTTCTTCCGAGGTGTTTATCTCTTAGGCGTTCGACAATTAGCCTACGGGGTATTATACTATCTGGAATTAAACGACAAACACGCAACAGGGAGGAAAACAAGAGAACAAATTAGTTTTGCTCTTAGTAAGGGAGCAGCACGAGCTTCTCAATTGACAATATTAGAACGCCATTGGCAGTTCGAATTTCGCCACTCGCACTTCTAATCAGGGGCGAAATAAATTTATTCGATTCAACCTAGTTTCCAATTGTTAAGGGGTAAATTGTCTTAAGTAATGAAAACAAAATCGACAACAACAAAATCTCTTTGATAGGTTTTTTCTGACGAGTAAAAATGTTCATCAGATTCCATCAACCTCATGTAGAGATACCATGTGATTCCAATTGTCAGTGCCTACCTGGTCCACGATAAACGATACTCGATATGCCACAAAAGTTGGCCAATGGCACGGGGTTTGTTGAAGCCAGGACAGAACGATAGTCGATCTGTCCCACAAAGGCTTCCGATCTGGTAAGATTCAGCTTCTTAAGAAGTGAAAATACCATTTTTCGCCAATAGAGTTGCATCGCAGGGCTCTAAACGGGGTAAAGTTTACACTTACACAGGCACAACTTTTCTTTGGCAGCGAGCAAGTGGGTGACAAATTCACCAGACGGGGTTAGGACTCTACAATACGGAATGGCAGCTTTGTAATTCACAATAATTAGAACGTAAGTACAGGGGTGGTTTATACACTTACCTTAAATCTAAACTTAAAAGTAGGGTGGCCAGCGTGAACACTCTCAATACTTAAAGACTCCTTATATTGTTTTATTCTTACCTTAGAAACTGTTTTTTGGTTAACACCTGCGAGCCTAGCAATCGTTTTTTGTAAGCGGCGCGGTTTTTCATTGAAAATTTCAATTATTTTTTTACGACATTCTTGTTGGGTGCCCATTTTCAAAAAACTAATTTTTCTATTGCAATGACATTTAGCACGTGGATTTTGAAACAGATGACTTACAAAAACAATGTAACGGTATTCATTTTTTTCAATTATAATAAAAGTTATAAGCTTAAAAGTAGGCCCATTTTTTTTTTGTGCGCACTCCTTATGTTTTTAATTAATCTTTAGCATGAGCTATCTATGTACATATGTACTGCTCACAATTTATACAGCGTAATATCTCTTTCAATGCTATTGCCCTAACAATATTCAGTATTGCATTTGATGTCAGTAAGGAGTACTATCTATGTATTTAGTATTGGATATATCGTCGTTGAAAATCCAAAAGTACGTATCATCAAAAAAATCAAAATCGAGTTTTTGATTGATTATGATTCGTGAGGTTATCTAACATATCTCTACCAATTTTTAGTTTCTTGCGACCAAAAATAACGTTTTTATATCAATAATTCAAAATGTTTCTACATATGAGAAGTACTTGTTATTTTATAACTTTTTTTGCTTCTCCTGTAAAATTAGAAAAATGTTTGTTACGTACTTTTGGATTTTCGACAACGATATACAGATGTTTGCTTCTGAGATGAATTCACACAGGTTCCAGTAGAAGTTCTAACGATTTATTCGATATATTGGACAAGAGATGATATCTGCCCTGAACAGGTATTCACCGAGTCTACAGTGCAAGGGGATGATTACTGACTTCAAACTGCTCTTGTTCTCTCTTCTTATTGCAATTGTCCAATAGAAAACTTTATATTGCATTAACCCTATTTGTCTTGATAAGAGCTTCACCTTTTATCAATGTTTCTTTTGATCGAGTATACCTTCCAAACACTTTCCACTTCACAGAAAGTTTCTGGTTATACTAACAACTTTTCTGATTGTTCATTGCCATAAATTCCCCCATGAACTGGGATACAGCAGACGGTGATGCTATTTCCCCTGGCTAGCTGTTTGAGCTACCCCATACAGTTCCTTACTATAACACAAGTTGCTTGCTACCATAAGTTATTACAAAAATTTGATTCTAATCTAGATTGTAGAATGTGTGACACATAGTTGAGTTAGACCCACAATAAATTCCTTTTGAGATCCATGGCTTTTGTTTTAAAAAAATATAAAATTTTTATTTTTAATGCCTCATACATAGATAAATTAAATTAATATTTATTTATAATATTACAATAAAAACAAATCGCTACAATTTTTTTTTTGTTCTTTACAAAAAATAGAAGACGACAAAAAATTTTTATTTTTTTTTAATTCTTTAAGTGTCTGTCTGTATATAAATTATAAATAATTTGTAATTACCAATAATACCCTGAAGGAAACATGTCTACAAGTGTCTCCAAGTCACCAGTTTTGTCGACTATATTGGTGACGTTGTGATCGAAGCGTCAACAATTATTTAATTTGCCTTTGATGAGAAAAAAATTGTCAATTGTCAAATTGTCAAGAAATTATAAACGTTTAATAAAAAAACAATCAATGTTATATAAAAATAGAAGTAGTAAAAAAGAGACAATTATAAGTCCAAGTGTGAATTGTGAAAATTTTGTGGAGCCTGAATGTTCTGTGTCGTCTCAAATAGATTTTCCAAAAATATAGTTTAAAAAAGATAAAAGATAAAAGAAGATAAAAAATTGGTATATTGGAAGCAATTGTTAAAGAAAATGAAATTGCTTCACATCTTATGGAATTTTTCCCTATCGACTCTGAAGAAAAACTGAGAGAATTTGATGCTATTTTGAAAACTCATTCAGACCCATACGTAAGTATTTACTTTTATTGTGGAAATACTTCAACGAATAAAATTGCATTTATATTCAATAGACAAAATGACAAATGAAATCACTCCTTGCGGGTAATGCAGAACGAAACCTTCATGAAATATTTGGCCAAAATATTATCATGAGTTTTAATGTTGATGGCTCTTTTGGCAAAAAGAGGTTGCGCGAATACTCAAATGTTTTTAAAGCCATAATAGGTAATAAATGCTTGTTTGTGTTCTCATAAATATTTGTAATATTTTAACAATTTGTTTCGTTTTTTTAATATCCAGATGTAATATCAACTTTCAGTGAAAATGCGGACAAAACACTTAGAGCAGCATTTCAGCGCCATAAGAAAAAATATTTCAAACAAATGGGTCGCAGCAAAACCAAAAATAATGAAAATCGTGAAGAAGACGACTCTCCCAAAGAAGATTAATAATTTTACTTAATTTTAATAAAACAAAAACGATATTTTGATGTTTCTATATAAATAAGAGAGACTGAATTAATAGTACCTTTTTAGTTTTTATATTTAAATTTAAAAAAAGGCTGTAACAATGAAATCGTACCTATTTATTTTTTTTAATAAAATATCAAATATTTACAAAAATTGAAATTTTATTGTCGACTTTTACTACAGAAAAGTACCAAAAGTGTAGACTAGAACTGCTAAATTGTACTATTGATTCACTGGTTCCAATGTCTATATATGATCCCAAAAGAAGTACCTAGTCAATAGTACTAACGTCAGTAGTAGATTTTCAATGACACGCACATGTTAAATGTCTATAGTAAAAAGCATTGCTTGTCATGTAATAAGTCAGTAGTACTGGTGACTGTGTCAATAGTAAGTCAGTACAGTTTCACTATTGACATTTCCTTCAGGGTAGTTATAGGATTTCATTTATTTCTAAAATTTATAATAAAAAATATAAAACTAAGAAATGATATGATTGCTACTCATACTAGTTTAGTACTATTAAATACTTTTTAAATATTAAAAATGCGTTATGAGTTAAACGTATTGATTAATTGCCAAAAAAAAAAAACAAAAAACACTTATTTTTGCCAGGCAAAATATTTAAATCGTATGAGGGGTTTACGATGATAAACCTTGCGAAAGCCATTATTTTGTATGGGACGAACATTAACAAAATTTTTATTGTGCTCATCCAAAATACTCCAGAATCTGGGCAACTGAAACAAATACAAACACAAGCACATACGATTTTGTTTTGTTTTTCTCTGTATTTAAAAGAAAAGTAGGATTAACTTACCACCTGATATGATATGGGAATGATGTCAGAAAATAAAATCCAGGTAACAACCTCAGCGCAAGGTGGTGTAGTTAATGAGCCCTGATAAGTAAAGAAATCCTCACGATTTATGTCGCCCAATAAAGAGCCCAACGTTATGATTTCCTTTGCCACAGAGGAAGTATTAAACGTTTGAACATTACCCAAATTGTCATAGACAACATTCAGGCCCGGATAATATACTTCATCCGTCTATAATAAACAGGATATGACATATTTATATATGTACACACAAGGCTACTTTAAATAATTTATTAAGAAATGCTTACCTTGACCACTTTAAATAAGGCGCCCACTACTGCAATACCATCCTCAAAATTAATGGCCACCTTCATGCTGTCATACTTTTTGTTGCGATGCACTATATGCATTTCAATATCGTATTTACGGCCATTCAGAATATGTTCGGAACCTTTTCGTAACTGTGAGCCCCAGTGAAAATGTACTTGTTCCACTTCGTAGATGTCATCCAATATGCCACCGGTTATGAACGGTTTATCGCCAAGTATCGTTGCTGGTACTTTAAATTCAACTGCAACACACAAGAGAAACAAAATTATGAAACTTATGTTTGGTGTTTGAGAAACCATTAACGTTGAAAAAACGTACCTGTGTGACCATTATTTTGCAAATTAATGGGCTTTGACATGGGCACATCGTATAAACCAAATTGTATGGGTGGCACTATAACATCTATGGTCTGTTGATTTGCATAAATTGTAAGGGAGTAGTTGAATATACAAATTACCGATACATAAACAGAATATGAAAAAATTTAATAACAGTTAATTAAAGACATACATATTTAATTTCAAATCATTAATTTCATGAATACATATTCTCTTTACAATTTATTTTTAAAATTTTTAAAAAAATTTTTAATTACATTTGTATTTATTATACATGGATTATATACATATGGGCAATTTCGTGTCAAGTGACCCAATTTTTAAAATCGATGTCTTCCGATTTGGATGAAATTTGCACCAAGGAATTTTTTTGATAGATATCCCACTTGCATCCCATTAAGCGATTATGAATGCCTTAAAGGAAATTTTATAAGCTTTATTTTAAGCAAAAAAAAAAAAAGGGCCCAAATTGAAAAAAAATTTAAAAAATAAATAAAAAAAAGTTTTTAAAAAATTAAAAAAAATGTTTTTGGAAAGATTGAAGAAATAGCTATCTAATATCCTTTGGAAAATTTTTGCTAGGACCAATATGTGAAAAGTTACACAAATTTTAAAAAAACCTGTATGACCAAAATGTCCAACTTTGACCCCCTCTAACTCCGGCAGTTCTGGACTGATAGAGCTGAAAATTTGTGTCTGGCCTACTATCCAATAGTACTAACCTTGGTGCAGCATTTCATCCAAATCGGAAGACATCGATTTTAAAAATTGGGTCACTTGACACGAAATTGCCCATATACATACATATGTACATACATACAGCAGACAGTAAAAGTCTTAGTGCTCCAATATATTTTGACAAAAAAAAAAGTCCCCACAGGCTTAATGCTCTTGCACAAAGTCCCGATATGACTTCAAGAAAGTATTTAGGAGATCATTTGAAAGAACGGTTACGTAATCGCTAAACCTCAAACAAAAGTCAACCGAAAAACTTGCTCATGGTGCCACCAGAAAACACTAAACAAAACTTGTACATTCAATTCCAAATGGGTTAAATGAAGTGCTTGACCCTAAGGGATATTCTACTAAATACAAGGAATAACATTTTCATATATTAGGCCTTTGAATTTTAAATTTACTCAGGGTTCTCCTTGGAGGTACCTATGGAGCCATTTGAAACTTTTCCTTATTTTTCTCTTGTTTTATGAAAAACATTAAAAAATTTTTTGTTTGTTTGTTTTATAATAAAACAGAAATAAATTAATAAAATAAATATATAAACTAAACATGAAATTGTTAAAATATATATTGCCGTACTAAGACTTTTGCTGTCCACTGTATACATATAAACACATACAGAATCTGTATTGCAGATGGATTAAAAAGAAATACTCGCAACGTAAAAATTAAACTGCATACTGAGTATATCCTACATCTACAGTGAGCGTCAAAAGAAATTGTACACTAAGGATAAAATTCTAACAATCACCAAACTCAAGTTTTACCACTTAAGGAGAGTGCCCGAAAAAATTTGACAATATTTCGAAATTTTTTGTAATTTTTTTTTTTTTTTTAATTTTAAAAACTGGCAATGAAACAATTTTATAAATAACGGTAATTTATGAATGTATATTTTTTAGTGTGCAGTTTCTTTTGATGCCTACTGTATAATACCTACACGCAAAAATGTTGCCGGGCATCTCAATTAGATACAGGCATAGAAGAGAATCCAATCTGTAAGGCCATACAAGATTTAAGATATGATTTGTATTCTATGGAAAGACCAATTGGTTTAAGGAACCTTATTTTCCTATGTAATCTTTAAACATCATTTGCACTACCTAGTACTACTTCCAAATCAATTCTAAATGTATTTGAAAAGACATTCGTGTGTCATCTAGATTGTATCAATGTGAGAACATTATATGAGTTTCGATGTAATTAAATATTGTCGTTTAATTAGTTCAGATTAGATTAGGTGGCGGGCCTCTTTGAAAGTCAAGGTCCAACTTAAGCCAGCAAAAGAGATCAAATAGCATCTTCCTCCTCCTCATACCCACAACTCTTGTAGAAGTCATACGACGAAATGTCAAGTTTACTGATTTGTTTTCCGAAAGGGCAGACGCTCAAAAGAAACGCCTTTGTAAGGTGGACAACCATGCGATTTAAGGATAGAAGTCAATCAATGTTATTCTTATTCATACGAATCCAGCAAAGTCTAAAACGGTGAAGAACCATGCGACTGAAGGATAGAAGTGAATCAGTCCTCTTCTTATCCATACGTGTCCAGCAGAGTTTAAAACGTACCTTCCTACTGCTAGCGAGATTGACTCTCTACGATGTTACCTAGTTTGACTGAGACAATCGCAATAGCTATGCCTTGTAGCATGTCAAATATTGTAAGCACCGTGCTGACCCCGTAAGCTCCTATGATATGTTATCCTTTGAATGATTTCAAATTTCACTGCAGTGGTCTAGCAGCCGATACATACATAATTGGTCATTACAACACTTTAGTCAGGAATAGGACCCAGTTTCACACACCACTTATATTGTGTGGGTTAATTTTATACTTGAGTGTCAGGACCTACAGCTTAAAGTCCTCTCTGAACGGCAGATTTTTGGACAACTTTTCATGGCAGTTTTATTATTACTCTGAGTTTTTGCCAGAAATCTGTTGAGAGGGGCAGTCTCCGAAGAAATATTTTTTTATATTTCGTTTTGTTGGAGATGTCTGACTTGGGAATTGAACCGAGGCCTCACGTCTAATAAACTAACACACTACTTATTAGACTACTGGTAGACGATATGAAAGGATAAGCTGAATATAGGATAAGGGTTTTATAGACACCAGAAAACTTAAGTAAATTAGGTAGGTAGGTAGGTATGAGGAGAAGAAAACAACCAATTGACCCATGACTATCGGCATACACTTAAGCCATCAAGTAGGCTTGTTGTGAGCTCACAATTAAGTGTTTCATCGTTACAATACAGGCATGTAGTGCTGCTTTGAAGAAGGAAAAAGAGTCGAGACTGCAAATATATTTAGAAAAATTAGACGCAACGAAGGAGTCAGACTACAGCTTGTGGAAGACGGTAAGGAAAATGAAGCCACCTATTACTTATGAACCCCCCTTACGACTGCCTAATGGCGAGTGGGCAAAAAATCAAGAGCAGAAAGTAGATGCTTTTGCCTCACATATAGAGAATGTTTTTACGCCTAATAGTACTGGTTCTAGTATTTCTCCTGTTATTATTGATGATGTGGTTCGAGGTCCAATCAGGTTCCAGCTTCCTGCAGTGATTGCCGCCATTAAAAACTTGAAGCCAAATAAATCACCTGGTTGTGACAGAATATCAGCTACAATGATTAAAAATTTGCCAGTTTCTGCTGTGCGTTTTATTTTATTTATTTTTAACTCTATGTTGAGAATAGGTTATTTTCCTGCCTCTTGGAAAATATCAGATTTGGTAATGATACCTAAACCGGGTAAGGACGTTACGCAAGTATCATCATATCGTCCAATAAGTCTTTTGCCCATACTTTCTAAGATGTTTGAGAGAATGCTGCTAGACAGTTTGGTCACTCATATTGATGCCAACGTTATAGTTCCCGACCATCAGTTTGGCTTCAGGCAGAAACACAGTACCACACAACAAGTGAGCAGAATAACAAATGTGATAAGAAGTGCTTTTGAGAAGAAGCAGTACTGCTCAGCCCTATTTATTGACATATCTCAAGCCTTCCACAAGGTCTGGCATGAAGGACTTTTATTTAAGATCATACGATTGTTGCCTGTGAATGTGCACAAATTGCTGAAAAGCTATTTATGGAAGAGGCATTTCCAAATAAAATCAAAAGCCGTAACCTCACCACGTAGAGAAATAAATGTTGGTGTACCTCAGGGGAGTATCCTAGGACCGTTTCTGTACTTATTGTACACTGCTGATATGCCTACGAGTGCAGTAACCCACACGTCTACATTTGCTGACGATACTGCATTTTTAAGTATTCATAAAGAGTCTGCTGTTGCGTCCCAAAGACTTCAATCTCATGTCAGTGAGCTAGAGGACTGGCTAGAGAAGTGGAAAATAAAAGTCAACGCTACTAAGTGCGTGCACATAACATTCACATTGAGAAGGGGAAATTGCCCACCTATTACAATTAACGGCGTCAGAGTGCCAGAACACGATAGTGTGAAATATCTTGGTATTCACCTTGATCGTCGCCTTACGTGGGCCCAACATATAGCTGCCAAAACAACCCAGCTAAAACTCAAAACAGCTCAGCTTTACTGGCTTATTGGAACTAAGTCAACCCTTGCCTTAGATCTTAAGCTGCTTTTGTACAAGGCAGTATTGAAACCTATTTGGCTATATGGTATTCAGTTGTGGGGGACAGCTTCACCTTCCAACGTGGAAAAGCTTCAAAGACGGCAGTCTAAAATCCTTAGAACAATTACTCGAGCTCCATGGTACGTAAGAAACCTTAACATCCACAGGGATCTCAAAATACCTTTAATTCGAGAGGAAATCAAAATAGCGAGTACCAATTACCTCACTAAGATTGCAGACCATCCCAACCGTCTTGCAAGGGACTTACTTTTATTCGAGGGCCACTCCCGTCTCAAAAGGATTCAAACAACTGATCTGATCCGGTAATTATCTGCATGATGAGCACTTACAGTTGTCGGTTGCAGTGGCAATAACAACTTTTTTTTTTAGGTTAAGATTTGAATACTTATTGTAAATTCCGTAAGGAAAGATCCAATAAATAATTCGTGGAAAAAAAGGCATGTAGTGAAACATTTGCATGCATTTATTATTTTCCGCTGCGCCAATATTCTCTCTCATTGTCGTACCCAAGTCGCTCTTATTTAGTTTCGAAATACATACATATTGTTTGGCACTCATCGGGAGTGATATGAAAGTTTAACATCAGAATCCTTAATAAATATACCACGGGAAGTTTTAAGGCACCAACCGCCTCACATGTATCTATGCCTTTCCAAAATAGTAACACGTTTATGCTTCAAGATGGGTCAGGTTGTAACTGCATTGAATATGCTGCCACCAGCTTATCTCTTTGCTTCAGAAGAAGATTAGAGGATAGCCAATTGAGTATGGCAATGTCGGAGTGAAATAGAGTGACTGCCTGATTACACTGCGTAATAGTTGGCATTGGTGTTAATACACCATCCACCAAATATGTACACTATACAACTGTTCAATCAGTTTACTTTTATAAGGATATTGCAATATGAATATTTTCTTCTCTTATGCTTAACATAAACATAACATAACATAAAAATAACATAAAGTCAATATTTAGCTTTTATATTATGAAATCTATTTCTCAAAAGGAACTCTCATAATGAGTAATCCAGTTCAATAAAATCAAACTATCAGTTTAGTTTAAGCACAGATATTATGCTGAAACTAAGGAGAGTCCAAAAAATTTAAATTTAATTTCAGTAAGTAAATCTTCACTTATGTGAGTTGTAAAGTACATACAGTACTGTACCATATACAGTAGGACCTTGATTATCCGTGATTCGATTATCCGGGCCATCAATTATCCGGGATGGAAAAAGAAAATTTTTTGCATCGACTTAATTTTATTTTGGATCGACTTAAATTTTTCTGCACCGTTTAACCGTGATTACCTCTATTATCCGTGATTATAAGCAAAAAATTTTTTCTATAATTTTGGACAAACAAGCGAAAAAGGGGAATTCTCTCTTTAGTATACGAAATACTTATATACTGTTCACTGTTTTCTGACAAAATTATTTTTTTTTTTTATATTTTTGAAACATGTACAGTGGGACCTCGATTTTCCGTGATGGTCGGGACCGGAAGCATTCTGTATAATCGATTTTCCCGGTTAATTGAGTACCAATTTTGGCTAGTTTTTTAATAGATATTTTTATTAATTAATAAATGAATATGTACATATTTATATAAAAACTAAATAATTCAAGGATTTTATATACCTACATACATGTTTCAAAAATATAAAAAAAAATAATTTTGCCAGAAAACAGTGAACAGTATATAAGGATTTCGTATACTAAAGAGGGAATTCCCCTTTTTCGCTTGTTTGTCCAAAATAATAGAAAAAAATTTTTGCTTATAATCACGGATAATAGAGGTAATCACGGTTAAACGATGCAGAAAAATTTAAGTCGATCCAAAATAAAATTAAGTCGATGCAAAAAATTTCTTTTTTCATCCCGGATAATTGATGTTGCCGGATAATCAAGGTCCTACTGTATGTATGTATATAAAATCCTTGAATTATTTAGTTTTTATATAAATATGTACATATTCATTTATTAAGTAATAAAAATATCTACTAAAAAACTAGCCATAATTGGTACTCAATTAACCGGGAAAATCGATTATCCGGAATGCTTCCGGTCCCGACCATCACGGATAATCAAGGTCCTACTGTAGTATAATAAAACAAATTAATTAAAAACTATTTTATACAAATAAACATATAAAGAAATGAAGAAAAAAAAATTAAAATTTTGTGTAAAAGAAAAAAGAGTGTGTGGTTGGTGTCAAACTATTTGTAGTCTGATATGCTAATAACTTTTACTGACCTTGTGCGCTGTTATGGCAATTGGTGATTGCTTATGACCTCCACACTGTGGAAAATCATTATACCACTCCGTTGGATCTTCATAGTTGAAATGATCTAAAAATATAAAGTAAAATTAACAGAAAAAAAAATAAACATTATCATAAATTAAAACAAATTACTTTTAGTTTTAATTCATAAAAATAACACTATGCGATAAAATAAAGAAAATTAAATACACCCGGCTAATGACTTAGTATAGATTGTGAGTTTTGTTGAGTAGATCTCAAAACTATTTTTTTATATTTTTCGAAACCTCAAAACTTTTTTTATTTGACAAAAACTGTTTTTTTAGACTTTACGCACAAATTTCTAGATTACTCAAACATTTCTGACCCGATCTCCAAAATTTAAATCTTGTTGGAAAGGGGAGAGATGGACATTTAAAACGGTATACATCTATCTATTATTTGACTTAATATGCTATGAGTTTTGATGAGGTAAACTTGGATAATTCGAATTTTTTTCATATTTTTTCAAGTTTGACCGTTCATAGTAGCAAACTTTACTTAAAAAATATGAAATAAGTGATTACATTCTAAAAGTGCATTATCTTGTGAAGAGAATGGCATTTCATTTGATCACATCGGACAAAAATTACCGGAGTTATTATATAAATAATATAACAGTCGTGTTGTACTTTTTATATATGTCATCTCATCAAATGAACTTTTAATTCAAAAATTTTCAGAATTTTTGATGGATCTTGATTGTTTATCACAAAATTTGTCAATTTCACGTTTGAGCGACCACCAGAAAGAAGTTGGCCAATGTTTGCGCAAAGAGAAATAATAATATTTGCAAAAAACACAAATATTAGCCGACTTCTGGAAGTCGTGCAAACTTGAAATTGACACATTTTGTGATAAACAATCAAGATCCATCAAAAATTCTGAAAATTTTTGAATTAAAAGTTCATTTGATGAGATGACATACATATATAAAAAATATCACTCGACTGTTAGACTCTTTAAATAATAACTACGTTAATTTTAGTTCGATTTGATCAAATTATGACTCAATCTCTTCACAAGAGAATAGACTTTAAGAATATTATCACTTATCCTATATTTTTTTTTATTAAAGTTTGCTACTATGAATGGACAAACCTGAAAAAATATGAAAAAAATTCGAATTTTCCAAGTTTACCTCATCAAAACTGATAGCATATTAAGTCGAATAATAGATATATGTATACCGTTTTAAAGGTTCATCTCTCCAATTTGCAACAAGATTTAAATTTGGGAAATCGGGTCAGAAATGTTTGAGTACTACAGATATTTGCGCGTAAAGTCTAAAAAAACAGTTTTTGTCAAATGAAAAATGTTTGGAGGGTTCGAGAAAAATAAAAAAAGGTATTTTTGAGTTCTACTCAAGTAACTGAACAACGTGGACTATGTAGTTACTCGGGTGTATTTTTACTGTCGCACCGTGTAATCGTAATAATAAATATGAACATAAAAATATTTGAAATAAACAAATAAAAATAATAAAAAAAATATTATTTTATTTGCATGTAATAAAATAAAATAAAAATTAGAGTCATTTTGTTAACAGCTAACATAGTTGCAGTTTAAGCACTGTTTTTACAAAATTTTATTACGAATTTTTTTTCATTTATTTTTTTAATTTTTTTATTGTGTGAAATAGTTTTTCAAAACAAAAAAAATTGGAAGTCGAAAAGTGTTTATCATAATCATATTTTGAAATGTAAAATTATATCTGCATACACATACATATATGCATATGTACGTATATATGTTGTTTGGTGTTATACAAAATATTTCAAATGTTTTTTTTTTCAAAAATTTGTCTAAGTTAAGCAAATACAAAATAGAGGGGGATTTAGAAATAAAACGGAAAACTTAAATGACTGGAATAAACGTTGACAGTTGACACGCAAGATAGTTACAGTTTAAGCAACAATTTTTCGTTATTGTTTATGTTTTTAACTAAACGAATACAAATGCATACAAACTAACAATTATACAATTAAAGCAATCACTCTAAAAAAAATATATGTACAGACAGACAGACAGACACACTCTACCGCACTGAGCACACTTTTCTATGCCACAATTATGTATGAAGAGTTTTTCATATTTAATTGTCATTAAGTAATCACCTTTATTCTGGTTGTCGTCGTCGTCGTCGCCGTCGTCGTCGTTACAAAAAATGATGTCGATAAAATCAGAGTCGACAAAATCAGAGTCGACACAACACAATATCGACGGCGTATTGACTCACAGAATACCAAATGTGTGTCCGACAGTCATCTATAACTGTCAATAACGACAAACAGAATACCAATTTTAAACTGTCGACGACGACAACCAGAATAAGGGTGAATAAATAACTAAACTATTAAATTGTTTATAATTTTCTGATTTTATTTGTTTTGTTTTATGATTTCTATTGATAAAAATTTTATAACTTTTCTAGGAAATCTAAAGCCGCTACTCTTGTACCAGTCCATACAAATACACCCTTTCTGCAAGGCCATAACAATTTTATTGATTTCAACTCCCAGAAACGTAATCTAACACAATGGAATTTAACAGGAGGACAAATCAATTCCCAAATGCATACTCCTTTGCCATTTAATTATACAAATCCTATTGCATTTAGAAGCTATTGCAAGCATTTAAAACATTTAAATTTAATGACAATTGCATTCAATTTTATTTTTAAGGCCTTCAAATAGAAATATTATTAATACACTCAAACCTCGTTTTATGCGATTAATCGCAAAAAATCGCATAATTCAAATTGGCATAAAACGATACACTAGCTTCATACAAAATCCACTAATAGGGATTTAAATAAAAAAGCGCATAAATTCAAATTTAACCCTTAAAATTCCAACAAAATCGCATATAAAAAATCAACAAAAAATGAATCCCTTGCTGAGACCATACAAAATAAGGAAAAAGATAGGAAATAAACAACAACTAATACAAAATTCCAAATAATGAAGAAAATCCATAATTTTTCAATAAAATAAAAATATAATATTACTCCACGTCCATAGCATTTGAATAATACTTCATACATCAGAACCGGAAATGCCGAAAAAATTTAAAGATAGTAGTAACTTTGTTATGAACAACACATTTTTTTGGATTTTAACACTCAATATTTCCTTAAAATCGTTTTTGCAAAGAAAAAATTTGAGAATTTTCTAACCGCATAAATTTGAATTCGCATAAAATAAATTCGCATAAAACGAGGTTTGAGTGTAATAGTGCACAATTTACCTGAAAGCATGTAGTATCAATTGTAATATTTTTAAGTACAAATATATGTATTTAGTTATTAAATCGGAAATCCAAAGACTTCGGAAACAAAGGCTTTTCAAGAATAAGTTTATTTTTCTAGTTCTTAAGTCAAATTATAAAAAAAAAAAATAAATATATCATCAGAAACTTCTTCAAAATGACCTAAATTCGTTTCATTTATGGTGTAATTTAAATCTAATGCAGCTTAATATCAAAAAATGTAAATACATGAGATTTGTTAGAAAGAATCCGATTCCTGTAAACTATGCTTTTGATGGATACGAGCTTGAGTTTGTAGATAATTTCCTGGATCTAGGAGTTCTACTTAATATCAAACTAAATTTTATTCCGCACATAACTATGACAGTAAATAAAGCTAGAAGCGTACTTGGTTTTATAAAACGGTGGGCAAAAGAATTTAACGATCCTTATGTTACTAAATCGCTCTACACATCTCTTGTAAGACCTATGCTCGAGTATGGATCCATAATATGGGATTCTCTATATAAAAAATATATTCCGACGTCATCGAATCTGTACAAATGCAATTTCTGATGTTTTGTCTCCGAGGACTGAATTTTAATCCCACAAGTTTAACATCTTATTCTGCCAGACTAGCATTAATCAAACTTCCAACACTTAAAAGCCGCAGAACTATGTTAAATATCTCGTTCGTATTCAATGTAATTAATGGTGATATTGGCTCCAGTTTTTTAATCCATAATATCAAGTTTAATGTTCCTCAACGTCCGTCACGTCATTTTTCCCCTTTATCAATACAATTTTTTAGATCCAACTACGCTGGTGCTGATCCAATAAGGAGAATGTGTAACGAATTTAATAAATTGTATATGGGCAATTTCGTGTCAAGTGACCCAATTTTTAAAATCGATGTCTTCCGATTCGGATGAAATTTGCACCAAGGTTAGTACTATTGCATAGTTGGCCAGACACAAATTTTCAGCTCTATCAGTCCAGAACTGCCGGTGTTAGAGGGGGTCAAAGTTGGACATTTTGGTCATACAGGGTTTTTTTAAAATGTGTGTAACTTTTCACCTATTGGTCCTAGCAAAAATTTTCCAAAGAATATTAGACAGCTATTTCTTCAATCTTTCCAAAAATATTTTTTTTAATTTTAAAAAAAAATTTTTTTTTTTATTTTTTTTTTTAAATTAATTTTTTTTTTAATTTTTTTTCAATTTGGGCCCTTTTTTTTTTTGCTTTAAAGAAAGCATCCCATTAAGTGACCACAAAGCTCTTAAAGGAAAACAACTAAGCTTTCTTTGAGCAAAAAAAAAACATCCATTAAAAAAAAATATAGTGCATATGGTAAAATTTAAAAACTTTGGTTTTGAGTTAAAATATTTTTTTTTAAAGATATTCCTCTTGCTACTAAATGCCCACAAAGATCTTAAAGGAAATGGTCTAAGTTTTCTTTTGAGGAAAAATAAAAAAACTCCATTTCGAAAAAAAATGGGGGAAAATAAAAATGGTACATGTGCCAAATATTGAAAAATCTTATTCTTGAGTTAAAAAATAATTTTTTTGATAGATATCCCACTTGCATCCCATTAAGCGATTATGAAAGCCTTAAAGGAAATTTTATAAGCTTTCTTTTAAGCAAAAAAAAAAAAAGGGCCCAAATTGAAAAAAAATTTAAAAAAAAAAATTATTTTTAAAAAAAAATAAAAAAAAAAATTTACAAATTTAATAATTAAAAAATTATATTTGGAAAGATTGAAGAAATAGCTATCTAATATCCTTTGGAAAATTTTTGCTAGGACCAATAGGTGAAAAGTTACACACATTTAAAAAAACCCTGTATGACCAAAATGTCCAACTTTGACCCCCTCTAACTCCGGCAGTTCTGGACTGATAGAGCTGAAAATTTGTGTCTGGCCAACTATCCAAGAGTACTAACCTTGGTGCAAATTTCATCCAAATCGGAAGACATCGATTTTAAAAATTGGGTCACTTGACACGAAATTGCCCATATGCTAATTGATTTTTCATTATCGAATAATGTTATAAAAAATAATGTAATTATCAGGCATGTCTCAGATTCCGATCGGAATGGTTTTGATTCCATATATGCGATTCCGATCGATTTTGTTTTAGGTTCTTCAGATTCCGATCGATTTTGTTCATTCCAAAAAATTATAAAATTGCTGTTTTTCAAATAAAGTATGACAGTTTAGTGCATGACAAAAGAAAAAAAAAACATTACTAGTGAATAAAAAGAAGAACTAAAAAAATTTAATTCAAATCAAAAAAAATTAAAAATTTTATATGAAAAATGCCGGGGATTTCAATTTTTGCTGTTGTTGAAACCAGGAGACGACAAATCGTTGTTGAAAAAGTACACCGAAATGCATTGAGGAATTTTTTTTTTTTTTTATGAAACCAGCACTCAGGGGATGGCCCCTACTCATGCAGTGCATTGTGCAGGTTTTTAGGAAAGGTGGAAAGGGGGAAGATGCGAACGGCAAGGAAACGAGTTACTGCTAGGTGACTATAAAATGGCCAGTGCTATACCTTCACCATTAGACAGTCTACAGGCAATCGTCCCCAAGAAGCCCGCAGTTTCTCACACCACTTATGTTGTGTGTGTTAATTTTATATATAAGTGGCGGGACCTACAGTTTAAAGTCGACTCCGAACGACAGATTTTTTTGAGAAACTGAGAAGAAATCGCCGAAAAAATACTTTTTGTTTTTTTTTTTATTTTTTGATGTCTGGCCTGGGACTCGAACCCTGGCTTTTACGTCTAATAAGCCAGCACACTACCTACTAGACCACGGCATTGAGGGATGCAATACTTCGATGAAAAAATACATCACTTGTTTTGTTTTTCTCAGAAAGTTAACAAAATTAAATTTCTTAAGCATAAATATTAACTAAATACTTAGAAAACCTATGTCCGACTTTCGGAATTGAAACCACTTTCGATCGGAATTGCGTTCTGTGACATGGCTGTATGTATTTAAATTCATAGTTTTTTTTAGAATTAATATCTTGTAATATTACTTAATTGCCTGCAAGGAATATTTCCATAGGCAAATAAAATAAAAATAAAATAAAATAATCCTCATTAACCAAGGCTAATAAATTTCTCGTATGAAAAACTACTGTTCATCTTCATTTCATCTTAATGGGCAAAATTGATGGAGCCAGTTTCTAAAGGTATATCACTTTCAGTCCATAATAAATGCTTATTATTCTAGAAAAAAATTTACTAGCTTTTATAGGGTTCATCTAAGTTATTTTAGATTGAATTGTCAGCCGCCTCAATGGGCATAGTTTACTTGGATCCTTTAAGGTACCGTAGAAACACACCGATATTATCTATTCCGTCATAAAATTACAACTCCTTGTCTCTCAACCATCTCAAGACTTTTGAGCTAGATACGTTTTCTCAATTAATTCTGGGTATTCAAAAACTTTCCTTCTGAGGTTCCAATGCCCCGGCCAATGATAAACAAAATGTTCTGTGACTCTCTTCTTCTTCTTTGACGTTACAGCTTCTTCAGAAGCCATTATGAGGTATTTCCAGTTTTTAGGCGTATGTATCCAAAAACCAGTGTCCTGTTATAACTGCTATGAGGTTCCTAAAATGGAATCTGGTCAGGTTAAGCGTATTAATTGTTTACTCAACTAATCTCTCGTAATTAGAATGTCATGAATAAAAAAACAAAAAATATCTACAAAACAGTAGTAGTATTCGAGTGTTTTCTTGAGCTAAACATATTGTTACGAAAATGAAAAAATCTAGATACTGGTGTTTTGCTTTTACATCGCTTAATATTAAAATTATAAACAAAAGCTGCAAAAACAAAACAATATAGTAAGCAAACCTCTTTACAAATTTTCGTACTGCTTAATATAACAACAAACACCAGCATAAAAAAATGATAAACAAGTAAACAAAAATCCACAAACAATACTATTAATATTACTTAATTGCCTGCAAGGAATATTTCCATAGGCAAATAAAATAAAAATAAAATAAAATAATCCTCATTAACCAAGGCTAATAAATTTCTCGTATGAAAAACTACTGTTCATCTTCATTTCATCTTAATGGGCAAAATTGATGGAGCCAGTTTCTAAAGGTATATCACTTTCAGTCCATAATAAATGCTTATTATTCTAGAAAAAAATTTACTAGCTTTTATAGGGTTCATCTAAGTTATTTTAGATTGAATTGTCAGCCGCCTCAATGGGCATAGTTTACTTGGATCCTTTAAGGTACCGTAGAAACACACCGATATTATCTATTCCGTCATAAAATTACAACTCCTTGTCTCTCAACCATCTCAAGACTTTTGAGCTAGATACGTTTTCTCAATTAATTCTGGGTATTCAAAAACTTTCCTTCTGAGGTTCCAATGCCCCGGCCAATGATAAACAAAATGTTCTGTGACTCTCTTCTTCTTCTTTGACGTTACAGCTTCTTCAGAAGCCATTATGAGGTATTTCCAGTTTTTAGGCGTATGTATCCAAAAACCAGTGTCCTGTTATAACTGCTATGAGGTTCCTAAAATGGAATCTGGTCAGGTTAAGCGTATTAATTGTTTACTCAACTAATCTCTCGTAATTAGAATGTCATGAATAAAAAAACAAAAAATATCTACAAAACAGTAGTAGTATTCGAGTGTTTTCTTGAGCTAAACATATTGTTACGAAAATGAAAAAATCTAGATACTGGTGTTTTGCTTTTACATCGCTTAATATTAAAATTATAAACAAAAGCTGCAAAAACAAAACAATATAGTAAGCAAACCTCTTTACAAATTTTCGTACTGCTTAATATAACAACAAACACCAGCATAAAAAAATGATAAACAAGTAAACAAAAATCCACAAACAATACTACAAGAATAAATGTAAACAAAATACACAAACAACAATAATGAATGTAAACAACGTTGTTTACATTTATAGAGATTCCGTGAACACGAAGTCATGAACCTTCGCCTTCAAGAACATTCATCAGACTGTTTACCCTGCCACATAAAAGGCAAGGCAAAGCAGGCGAGTGATTTAGTAAAGTTCAGTCAGTCTTGTGTGAAGACGCAGTGCTTTTGAAAAAAGTAATCTTGGTTTGAAGATCTCCGTTATAAAAAGATCTGTCAAATAATTGTCTAGTAATTGTTATTGTTTATGCAAAGGCTATGAACGGAGGAATAACAAAGAAAAGCAATTGTTGTTGTTTACATCAAGTTGTGGACAATGGCACACAGAATTGTGCGAATAATAAAGAATTTTAATTAAAACTAAACACAAATTTATTTTTATTTTATTTAAAATCTACAAGCTTATGTTTTAAACGTTTTTAAAAGGTAAAAACGTAACAATAGAATAAGTTGAATATAGGATAAGCTGAATATAGGATAAGGCTCGTATATACACCAGAAAACTTAAGTAAATTAGATAGGTAGGTAGGAGGAGAAGAAAACAACCAATTGACCCTTGACTATCGGCATACACTTGAGCCATCAAGTAGGCTTGTTGAGCTTACAAAAGTGTTTCATCGTTACAATACAGGCATGTAGAGAAACATCTCCTTGCATTTATTATTTTCCGCTGAGCCAATACAATTCAGGTGGACATGAATACACTCATTAGCGTAACTAAGTCGCTCTTATTTAGTTTGGAAATAATCAATGTTTTGCCCTCATCGGGATTGTCCAAGAGTATCTTTATAATTCTTCCTACATACATACATAATTGGTCATTACAACCCTTCAGTCAGGATTATTGACCAAGTTTCTCACACCACTTATGTTGTGTGTGTTAATTTTAAACATAAGTGGCGGGACCTACAGTTTAAAGTCGACTCCGAACGACAGATTTTTTTGAGAAACTTTTTATGGCAATTTTATTTACTCTCAGAGTTTTTGCCAGAAATCTGCTGAGAGGAAAATCGCCGAAGAAATACTTCCTACTGTGTCATTATCCTGAGCTTGGTATTCAATCCACTGAACGGCTTTAGTTTATGCCAGCTTATGATAAGTCATACTCTGTCTCTATTAGCCAGAATATACGCTTCCTTATTTTCGATCACGTCATAGAAAGCGTATCGTTCAATACTTGGGAGTAATTTCTTAAAGCCTTTTTACATTTCTGTATCCCGTAACTGTATGATGGAAATAAAAACTCCGATAAACAGTCTAAAAGTATGTTGCCCCTGGCTATTATGGATATTTGTAGTTCCTCTTTTAAAATTTAGAATATAATTTATGAGTTCGCCAAGAATGAAAGGAAACAAAAGTGGTCTAAAATCTCCAAATATTTATGGCCAAAACAGAATGACAAAAAATGCCAAAAAGGTTTGCCGAAAATATCTAAATGAGAGAGAAGAGACAACTACAAAAATACTGACCAGTTCCACACATGACAAAAGACAAACGCAAATGAGAATGAGGATGTGCTCATAAGCACTTTGGATACAAATGCTGCAGAGGGTCTATGAAGTACTTCTGTTTTGATTGAATGTATTTCAGAATGGAATTTATTTCCGAACAGTTGCTTAAACGAACTCGCCGTAGTCTAGTAGATAGTGTGTTGGCTTATTGGACTGAAGGCCAGAGTTCAAACTACAGGTCAGAGATCAAAACGGAAATATGAAAAAATATTTCTTCGGCGACTTCCTCTCAGCAGATTTCTGGCAAAAACTCTGAGAGTAAATAAAATTGCCATGAAAAGCTTCTCAAAAATCTGTCGTTCGGAATCGACTTTAAACTGTAGGCCCCTCTAATCATGTACAAAATTAACGCACACAACATAAGTGGTGTGAGAAGTTAGGTCGTAATCCTGACTGAATGGAATGTAATGACCAATTATGTAAGTGTTTAGACCAAAAGTTATCATTGTTTTATTATTACCAAGTAGTTGTTGGATCAATAAAGTTCTTTTGAAATGAAATTTTCTTTCTACTCTAAAGACTATCTATCATAAGTAATTTAATTTATTATAAATGTTTACTCTTTTCAATTATTTCAAAGTTGATAGCACGTTTTTTTTGCATCTGTGGCTGACATGCCAATAATTGTTTGTTTTTCAAAAAAAAAAAAATAGTTGAACTTAATTTGTTTTTAAAATCATTTATCAAAAACTTTCCATTAAACTTTTGTGGGATTTCCTTATAAATCAACAACAAATTATTAATTTCATATCAATTTCAAAATTGCCAATTAATTATGTGGTTCTACTAAACGAACAACACACCTACTTATGAACTTGTGCATGCATTGAATTATTATATAATTTTAGATTTCATTTCATTTTTAGCTTAATAACCCTGTTTAATATGCAAACAATTAAAATATTTCTAAACTTTCAAATTATTTTTAGAAATTCCAAAATGCTAAAAATAAACTTGAATGAGATTTTTTTGTATTTTTGGTTTTTAACTTATGGAAGATTTTATAGCGTCTTAGAAAATTAATGGATCATTAAGAATAAAACATTTAAGACACTTAAAAACAATTAAATATTCTCCATGAAATAATGTACGCGATTGTAAAAAGCTCTACATGTATTCTCTTGCAGACATTCAATTAAATTTATAAAGAATTAAGAAAAAAAATGTGGAAATTATAGCAAAATTTGACATTAAATAATGTTTTATAAATATTTCTAACATTTAAATTAAGATATTACAGTGCATATTAAGTACGACTAGATAATGACCCTACTTTACAATGTTTTTTTTTTTAAACTTAAAAATTTTTTTTATTGAAGACTGAAATGCCTTGGAATAATTATCTTGATCTTCAACAGGCGACAATAAAAGTTGAACGAAAGAAAATGGAAAGTAATACAGAAAAAAATCCTTTTAAAAAACTGGCCTTTCAAATCGTGATATTGACCATCTTTGGGAGTTATTTGCTCGTTATGTAAGAAGATGCCTGTGAACATAACGTTTAAGGTAAATAATATAAAATTCAGTCTCCAATTGAAATAAATTCCAACAACATACTGTAGTTACATGCCTTGTTTTATTAGAAAACTATATATAGTCTTGACTTGCATTTCTTTACGCCAATTATAGCAATTAAACCGTTTAAAAAAAATAATGAATTAATCATCATGTTTGTGTCTTAAGTCTTTTGTTTTTTTTTTTCTTATATTCTCCTCTCTCACGCTAAATTTAATAGAAAAACTTTTGCTCTTATTATGTTTTAGGAAATAAAATTCGTATATTATTTCATTGTAAATGATTGCTCTTTCCATAAATTTCACTGACCCTGTTTATGTCTGATAGTCCAAACTTCCCATCCTTGACGACATAAACAGGATTGTTTAAACGATGGCAAATTGGCAACAGAGGGCGCTGCAGTGTAGAATTAAGCTTTCTGATATTTTAATATTATTGTTGTTTTTGGGATTAAATATTTGTTTTTTTTGTTTATGAATTCTTTATTCGTTTTGGTTGCATCCCGAAGTATACAATTAATTTGCCTCTAAAATTTTGTTGAAATTGTAAAGAAAAAAAAAAAAAATAAAAATTGTTTGGTGAAAAACATTAATAAATTTTGTAAATCCGAAAAAATGAAGTAGTTTTCTTGGTGAAGAATTTAAATAAAATAGTGATCATCAAAATAAATAAACAAAAGGAAAGTGTTGTTTTTTCTGCTTTTTTTCTCGAAACATTGTTTGATAATTTTAATCTTGTTTGCCAGAAACCTTATCCCGAGCTTAGTTTCAAGCAGTCGTCAACACAGATCCATCCACCCACAAAGAAATACAGTCCACAGTCGAACATTTGGTCCAAACGACACGGATTTTGGAACCTTTTGGTTATTTTTATGCCACCAATTTAAACAAGGTAAAGTTGTTTTTGTTTTACTTTTTTTAATCTTCTATTTGGTGGTGATTCATATACTAGTAAAGTTTTGTTGTCTAGTCTAACAGAACTTTACTTGATATAATATAACAGTGTATGGTTTCATAAAGTATTGGTGTTATAACTTCCATAGCACAGACATACTTTAGGAATTTATCGAATGTTAAAACCAGCTCGTTTTTAGTAAGCTCGGTTTTAGTAAGCTGGTTTTAATATACACTGTTAATCCATTTTGTCTTGGGTTATAAGGGAGTGAAATTGTAAATTAAAGGATCAAATTAGGATGAGAACAAATGGTTGAAAATCGAGTTCAACAACCTAATTTGATTTTTGTCCAAAGTTTTATAATAATTGGTAATTGTGCGTTGGGTTGATAGCAAAGTCTAGTACCACATTTTACATGACGGATCTACCCACACATTAATGTTATTATTTTTTATTATTAGTGGAATTTTTTATGGATCTTAAATTGAATGAAAATTTTAAATTTTTATTAAATTTTTGAATTGAATAACCAAGCAAATTTATTTATGGGTTTCGTGTTATTTGATATTTTGATCTGTTTACTTTCTATTATTTGTAACTTTCAATTAAATCAA
Organism: Sarcophaga caerulescens; assembly: GCA_927399465.1. Classification (NCBI taxonomy): domain Eukaryota; kingdom Metazoa; phylum Arthropoda; class Insecta; order Diptera; family Sarcophagidae; genus Sarcophaga; species Sarcophaga caerulescens. The sequence goes on from OV656872.1 coordinate 4,429,216, forward strand.
AATTTGTTAAACTTATTAAGCTAAATTTATTGAATAAAGAAAGTTTACATTATCCGAAACTGAACTCAATAAATAATTCGCGATTTATTGGATGTTTTTTCACTTGTGTACTTTTTTGATATTTGATTATCGGAGTTTTTGCAATTGGAGACTTGTCCTTTTGGCTGAATTTAGAATTGCGCGTAACATTGTCCGTCTATTAGCGAATTTTTCGATATCGATTTCGTTTACCGTCAGGGTGGTCGCGGCATCGATTGGATTTTATAGCCAAGCATAAACCGCGGTGAAAGTTTGCTTTTTTTTCGCTGGAAAATTTGAATAGCTTGAAATAGAATTTTATCCTTCCATTGTCTCCTGATTTAAGTTTTTCGGGTTCTTGAACGCGAAGTATTAGGTTTAGGGGTGTATAATACCGAATTTGTAGATTTAATCAATTTCTGTGATTTGAATTCGTTATGCCAAAGTCAAGGAAATTATTGACTTTTGAAACATTTGCCCAAATGTTTCTAGATTTCGAAAAAGAATTTAGTGCTACTCAGGAAGGTAATACGGCCTTCTCTATAGAAATTCAGAGGGAAGAATTTAAGTTGCTATGGACAAAGGTCAAAGACGCTTATGAAGCCTTTGCCACAGGAGATGAGGAGGACTTAGAAGATGATCGAGAGGCAGCACGGGAACTTTTCGGCCATTGTCGTTTGGGATACATTACTGTAGCTGCCCTAATGAGTGAGCTCTCTCAGACTTTGGTCAACCGAGCTGGGATGTCATCAACCCACTGCCTAAATGGTCAAGGCAGCGAGAACCGCATTCGGCATAGCATGCAGCTGCCCCCTTGTACCATGGAGGTTTTTCATGGGGATTACAAATCATGGCCATCATTTCGCGACATGTTCACTGCTGTTTATGTGAACGGGGCTAACATTTCCTCAGTTGAACAACTCTTTTATTTGAGGCAGTTCACGCGTGGTGAAGCCTTGGAGATTGTGAAGAAATCTCCCCTGACAGTTAACGGATTCCAGGAGGCGTGGAATAACCTGAAGGACAGGTACGAGAATAAGAGGATTTTGGTGAATTCTCAGCTGAAGGTTTTGTTTACACTCGCGCCGGTCAAATCCGAAGCAGCCCAGGATATCAAGAGGTTACAGCGAGATATTAATAATTCGATATCGGCACTTCGGATGCACGATATTAATATCTCCAATTGGGATCCAATTTTTGTTTATTTATGTTCCACTAAGTTGCCAGTGCTGACTTTGTCACTATGGGAGCAGACAATTCGGGACAAAATGGAGATTCCCAAATGGAAAGATTTGGATGATTTTTTGACTTCGCGGTTTCAGTCTTTGGAAACCATAGCTGACCTTCGGGATTTTGAGTCAGTGGATAACTGTAATTCTAGGTCAGCCACTCGGGCTCTTTCTAGTTCGAGAAGGGGTATTCGATCTTTTCCTACTCGGTCATCAACCGAGATTTGTTTTTGTTGCTTAGGAGATCATTTAGTGAACATTTGTCCAAAATTCTTGAACTTGTCACCTGAGCGAAGATTTTCGGTTGTAAAGCGGAACAACCTGTGTATTAACTGTTTTGCGGTTGGTCATAGATTAAATGAATGCAGGCAAAATTTGAGTTGTTCAGTCTGCAATTTGCGACATAACACACTACTGCATCGGGAGGTGTCTAGATCCTCTTCGGGAATGGATGCGCCAGGTTCTAGCAGTGCAGTCGAGTCGAGTGGTGCGGTCCAAAATTGTTTTGCTGCTACATCGAGGCAGATACTTTTGGGAACTGCGGTAGTTGGTATTTGCCATCGCGGGCAAACGTTTAAGGCTAGGGCCCTGATAGATTCCGGATCTCAGGCAACTTTTATTTCGGAAAGGTTGCAAGAAAAACTAGGATTGCCAACAGTTCGGATGAATGCCAAGGTTTCGGGTTTGAACGGAGCTTCTACGGGCACAGTTCAGGGACAATGTTCGTTTGTCCTGACTTCGCTTTTGGATGATGGGTTAAGGGTAAAGGCAACGGGCTTCGTATTACCCAAATTGACTGGCATGTTGCCAAATTCAACGGTTGATATTTCGAGATCAGCAGCCTTTTCGGGGATTTCATTGGCTGATCCGAAATTCGATAAAGGCGGTCACATTGACATTCTTATTGGTGGTGACATATACCCTGACATCTTGTTGAAAGGCGTCAAGAAGAACATTTTTGGGAACCTAATGGCACAGGAAAGCATTTTTGGCTGGATTGTGACCGGGCCTTTACCAGAGATGCATTCGAAGAAGCTCTTAACTTATGTGTCAGGCTACGCGAAAATAGAAGTTAGAAGGAAATCCGGACAAATTTTTAAGCCAACTGATCGAGGGCCTCGGGTGTTGCCAAATGGGCCCAAGTCCCACTCCAATGGAGTGGATAAGTCTTTTCGTAGAAAGGCTTACTGTCAAAATTCGAAGAAGGAGGTTAAAGTTGGTGACACAGCAGCAATAAAAGAAGGTATAGGGCCTACCAATAAATGGCGTTTAGGTCGCATTCGAAACTTACGTTTGGGTAATAACGGTTATGTAAACGCTGTGGATTTAGCAACTGACTGCGGAACAATTACAAGGCCGATTGGGAGTCCTGTAATTCTTCCAACGTATTAAATATTTTAATAAACAACTTTAGCTTATAGTATCATGGTACAACGAAAAATCCCACAGAGGTCAAGATGTCGGTGACGAAGAATTTTAAGGTGGCCACGACTAAATCTGGTGGTTGTGTGAGAGTACGGGCCGCTGACGTTAAACCTTCCATTAACTGGGCAATAGACCTAGTCCGTCTGTCCCTAGGAAGGTTAGAGAACATAAGCATTGATGGAAGGAAGTTTTTTCTTTTTATTTTTTATTTTATTCATTAGATGAAGGACATCTTTTTTGGTTGCAGTACTGGTCCTTCGAGCCGGAAAAGCCCTTGCGGTTGAAAACAAAATAAAAGTTTCAAGAAAATTTATTAGTTTCTAAACAGACTAGAACCTCGCATATAATTCATTTTATGAAACTTTTATTTTGTTTTCAACATTCTTAACAACATTTTCGTTTTTTTTTTTTTTTTTTGATAAAATTATAATAATTCGTATATTTTTGATAAAAAGTGTTTGAATTGTGTCTGGATGTACCATGTGCTTCTTTGAAATTATTACTTTCAAGAAAATTGTATTATTCTGTAAGCTTTCGGATTTATATCCAATCGCGAGATTCACTAAAAAAATGGATTCGAAATTAAATGTTTCATCAACAACTACCGATACAGTCCACAGTCGAACATTTGGTCCTTCGAGCCGGAAGGGCGCCGGCATGTTTATGTCTGATAGTCCAAACTTCCCATCCTTGACGACATAAACAGGATTGTTTAAACGATGGCAAATTGGCAACAGAGGGCGCTGCAGTGTAGAATTAAGCTTTCTGATATTTTAATATTATTGTTGTTTTTGGGATTAAATATTTGTTTTTTTTGTTTATGAATTCTTTATTCGTTTTGGTTGCATCCCGAAGTATACAATTAATTTGCCTCTAAAATTTTGTTGAAATTGTAAAGAAAAAAAAAAAATAAAAATTGTTTGGTGAAAAACATTAATAAATTTTGTAAATCCGAAAAAATGAAGTAGTTTTCTTGGTGAAGAATTTAAATAAAATAGTGATCATCAAAATAAATAAACAAAAGGAAAGTGTTGTTTTTTCTGCTTTTTTTCTCGAAACATTGTTTGATAATTTTAATCTTGTTTGCCAGAAACCTTATCCCGAGCTTAGTTTCAAGCAGTCGTCAACACAGATCCATCCACCCACAAAGAAATACAGTCCACAGTCGAACAGACCCCCTTACTAGTATCATTTAAATAATATTTGCTTTGACAAAAAAAAAAGAAGCAATTTAACCTACAAATATTACAAACAAAATACAAACATTTTTGTAGTTACCAATCAGTGGTAACAACAATTAAATTTTCAAGTTTAAATTGTTATTGTAGATTGTCATCATTGTTGCTACAGCAACTTTATTGTTTCGCACAACAATTTAAAAGAGTCTGTTGCGTTTGTTATTATCGATATACCTGATTAATTTCAAAGAATAATTCATGTGAGTATTATTTTTTTATTTTTACTGTTATCTGGCGGCATATTGAGTTTGTGATAATGTTTGTAACTTTTAATCAAACAATACAATAATTTTAACAATACATCAATGGTTTACGAGTGTTGCAAAAAAATTAATTCAGACATATCGCACGATACGGAGTGATGCAGATAAGTTAATTAAGATATATCGCATGACATTGCTTTTTCCATTTTATTAATTTGTTGCGGAACCTACAGTTTAACGTCGATATTTGCAGAGCTTTATAATTAGTAGACATGGCAAGATCTGGACTATATGTATGTATGTCCATGTGGCGAGTTCATGTCTAATCGCTTATTTTGTGAATTTTTCGTTCAATGCCCACTACAAACGAATCAATTTCTATCAGGCTCAATGTTATAGATCCTCAAAGCTGGAACCCTTCTACACCTACCATGTGGCAAAGATATTAGTTTTGTACAGAAGAGGCCTAGGAAAGTAGATGCCGAAAGAAATTTACATTTTTTTTAATTTTTTTTCTTTTAATATGTCAAAACTAAAGTTTGACTGCTCGACCTCTCGTTTAATTAACCAACACACTACTCACTAGACTAAAGCGGCCACCAAATAACATCTTAGAACACTTTAATGTTTATACTAAATTTAATACAAGTATATTGATTTACTCACAATGATTTGTATATTGAACACTAAGCGAAATTGATTATTAGCTAAACCCCTTAAAATATCAAAAGATATTAAAATAATCGAAATGAGACTCCTGTCAGAAACTGACCATGTTTAACGCTTTTCCCCGTCAAAGGCGCATAGTTTTCTTGTGTGAAAATTGCTTTGAAGAAAATTACAAGAACGAATTTTCTGCTCAAAGAAATGTAACTTTCTGTAAGAGACGTACTATAAAAACCATTGAAATAACTCCACTTTATCCAACTAAATGGATAGCATTTGGCGTGAATAGGACCATCGTATTTTAATACAGCCTTCTATTCAATGTAAACATAATAGATTCCTGTTAACAATACCTTATACTTCAGAGATGTTACATACATAACACGGTGCGACAGTGAAAATACACCCGAGTAACTACATAATCCACGTTGTTCAGTTAGTTGAGTAGACCTCAAAAATATATTTTTTATATTTATCGAACCCTCCAAACTTGTTTTATTTGACAAAAACTGTTTTTTTGACTTTACGTACAAATTTCTGGATTACTTAAACGCTTCTGATCCGATTTCTAAAATTTTAATCTGGTTGGAAAGGGGATAGAGATAGACCTTTAAAATGGTATACATATGGGCAATTTCGTGTCAAGTGACCCAATTTTTAAAATCGATGTCTTCCGATTTGGATGAAATTTGCACCAAGGTTAGTACTATTGGATGGTTGGTCAGACACAAATTTTCAGCTCTATCAGTCAAGAACTGCCGGAGTTAGAGTTCTATAGCGCATATGGTAAAATTTAAAAACTTTGGTTTTGAGTTAAAATATTTTTTTTTATAGATATGCCTCTTGCTACTATGTGCCCACAAAGATCTTAAAGGAAATGGTCTAAGTTTTTTTTGAGGAAAAATAAAAACACTCCATTTCGAAAAAAAATGGGGGAAAATGAAAATGGTACATGTGCCAAATATTGAAAAATCTTATTCTTGAGTTAAAAAATAATTTTTTTGATAGACATCCCACTCGCATCCCATTAAGCGATTATGAAGGCCTTAAAGGAAATTTTATAAGCAAAAAAAAATGGCCCAAATCGAAAAAAAATTTAAAAAAAAATTAATTTTTTAAACAAAATAAAAAAAAAAAATATTAAAAAATAAAAAAAAACTATTTTTGGAAAGATTGAAGAAAATTTGGAAAATTTTTGCTAGGACCAATAGGTGAAAAGTTACACACATTTTAAAAAAACCCTGTATGACCAAAATGTCCAACTTTGACCCCCTCTAACTCCGGCAGTTCTTGACTGATAGAGCTTAAAATCTGGTCTGGCCTACTATCCAATAGTACTAACCTTGGTGCAAATTTCATCCAAATCGGAAGACATCGATTTTAAAAATTGGGCCACTTGACACGAAATTGCTCATATATCTATTATTCCACTTAATATGCTATGAGATTTGATGAGGTAAACTTGGATAATTCGAATTTTTTTTCATATTGAGTCAAAAAAAAAAAAGTTTTTGTCAAATAAAACAAGTTTGGAGGGTTCGAGAAATATAAAAAATATATTTTTGAGGTCTACTCAACAAAACTCACACCCTACACTACATATGTATGTCATTAGCCGGGTGTATTTAATTTTTTTTATTTTGTCGCCTAGCTTCTCACATCACTCATGTTGTGTGTGTTAATTTTATACATGAATGGCGGGACCTACAGTTTAAAGTCGACTCCGAACGGCAGATTTTTGAAAAACTTTTCATGGCAATTTTATTTACTCTCAGAGTTTTTGCCAGAAATCTGCTGAGAAGAAAACGCCGAAGAAATATTTTTTTCATATTTCGTTTTGATGTCTGACCTGGGGTTCGAACCGAGGCCTTACGTCTAATAAGCCAACACACTACCTACTAGACTACTGAGAGTACGTCTTATTCTGAGATGTTAGCCGCGGTAAAATTAAATTAACTCAACGGTAAGTTCTTTTTGTAATCTCATACTGCTGAATTTCATGTGGAAAACATCAAGTAGTTTTCATAAAAAACTAGGTTAACTTTAAACAAATTCGCGGTTGATCCATACAAGAAATTATTTTCTTTTAAATTATCACATTATATGTCACAGATAGGGTATTTTATAATCGAACATTCGCACACAACTATAGTGTGTTCTTTGTTGTTAAGATAACAATTTGTATGTCATTGATTACATACCAGAAGCTAACGGCAGTAGAAGTAGCAGACGTTGATAGAAGTTGAGCACCGGAAAGCCCATCACAATTCCTGTCTATTGTATTGTATTCTTTATTTATTTTTAATCAATTATTAACTACGGATTTTCAAATTTTATTGATTTTAATTTTCTTTTTCAAATATTTTCATTTAATTTGACAGACTTTGGTTTTGTTTTTTTTTTATTTTTTCAATACAAATTCAAATTAAAACGTTTACTTTCATTTATCATTTGAAAAAATTAAAAATAAAATAAACATAGAGATTTCGTTAATTTTTCTTTTGTTTTTTGTTTGTTTTTTTTAATTGTAATTACACTCACTGCCGCCGTCTTAAGTTCGTTGGTAAATGCGTTTATCTTTCGTTAACAATTTAAATGGTACTGAACTCTTATAGTATTGTTACCATTATTTTTTATACTCTTTTTTCTTATTATAACTTTTACTCAAAACATATGTATTTTATTGCATTCGAGTCTTAGGAAAGACAATTCTTCAATTTTATGATCATCATCATCATCATCACGATCATCATAATCATCATGTCATAATGCAATAATAATAATGATGATGATGATGACGATGATTATGTGAATGTATTTGAGTTAAAATCATAAAATTATGCTGCTATATCCATACATATGTATGTATATGTATGTGTGTTTTGTTTTCATAAACAAATGCATATGAATACATGAGGTTTATTTCATAAAACATACCCGCAGAGTTCAATTCTCTTAATAAACATTAAAATGCGAGTAGTTGCCGGCTTTTTTAAAACACACACTCATACTCACCTTTGCCTTCGAGTCAGTTTTATGTCTTTTTGTTTATTTTACAAATTAAAAAAAAAAAAAAAAAGTACCATCAAATCAAATTTAAAGAAAACCAAACAAAAATCCAAAACAAAATGCGAAAAAAAAATTTAAAAAAAAGTTTATTGTTTCGTCTTATTTTTCTTTTGCTTTTTAACTCAAAACCCTCCTCTTTTATAAAAAGGCGAATGAAAAAAAAAAAACACACACACACACACAATCAATCTATCAATTTTCAAATGGCAGAAATGTAACTTTTTTTTTTCTTTTGTTTATTTTTTATGTTGTTTTTAAACCATAGCATAGGGTTGTTAGTAAAAACTGCTCAAGAGCAATTTCTTTAAGCGTATAAATCACTCATATTTTGTAAAATTTTGCTAATGTTACTACAAATACAACAACAACAACAATAACAATTAAAACCATTTTAATTGTGCAAATTGTGTTCAGTAACACAAGTAACTATTGTGGCCTGAGATACTTACATATATGAAAACAGTTGCAAACAACAATTATGTATATTAAACACCAGCATTTATCCGGGTTCTGTATAGAAAGTGGTTTAATTTTTGTTAGGGTGACCATTGAAAATGCTTCTTTTTTTTCAATTTGACATTTTCAAAGAATATTTAGAAGTTTTTTTTTTTTTTTTTTTTTTTTTAGCATAATATTTATTTATTTACAACTCATATAAAATACAATTTATTATTTTTTTCCCAGCGCCTAGTGGGTATTGTTGAGACAGTTGGCAACTAGATTAATGCATAATAGAAATGTAGCAAATACTAAAATCTAAAACTAAACTCATTACAAAGATGATAAAATCAAAGAGAAAAAAAAACAAAAAAAATCAGTTTATCTCCGCAAAAGCATTTCAAACCTTCCAAATAAAAATTCTTTCAGTTCTCTTTTAAACGTTGAAATAGTGTTAATCGTTTTTATCCTTATAGGCAAGCTGTTATACTCAAGACTTCCAGCATATTCAATCCTTTGCTTAGTCATCTCCAATCTGCATCTTGGGGTATATAAATGGCTCTGACTTCTAGTATTGAAAATTCGTTGGTTCTGAACAAAGTTGATAGTGTGATATCCAATCCTATTTATGGATTTGAACATAAACATTAATAATTTATACTTATATTGGGCACATATAGGCATTATCGGCTTACAAACATCTTCATAAAGTGTCAATGTTGGATATAGTAATGGTAAGTTATGAACCAATTTTAAAGATTTATTTTGCAGAACCTGTAGTGATTTTAATTCAGTTGTATTTTTATAACCGTACAATGTAACCATATAGTTTAAGTGACTTTGAATCAATGCTTGATAAATTAGGAGTTTTGTTTTTAAATTAAATTTGTTTCCCATTTTGAATAAAATTCCAATAGCAGGTGCAATTTTCCTTTTGACATGCTTTATATGCGAATTCCATGCTAAATTGCTTTGCAACGTTACTCCTAAATATTTCACTTCATGGGTCTCAAAAATTTCATTTCCGTCAACAGAAATACTGAAGTTATTGATCGGCATATATGAACGCGGCCTGAATCTGATCATCTTTGTTTTGCTTGCATTTAGAATCAGCTTAGTAAGTCGAGCGTATTCAAAAATTAGGGCAACATCTCGTTCCATATAAGTTTTCAATACAAGGTCATATTTGAATGGATAAAACAAACAAACGTCATCCGCAAACATAAACAATTTCCCAGATAAATCAAAAATAAAATCAAAAATAAGTTAATACAGGTTGAAATTGGTTTGCGGAAAGTGTAGGGAAATTTATTTCAAGAATTAATTGAATTCAGGCTTCACTTATGATGACCATGTACACTTATGTATACATCCTTGATAAATGCGGAGAGCAGAATCGAAGAAAATACCTATAAGATCAGGAAGGTAGGTGAGTGGGAAGGTGAATGTGAGATCAACGAAGAACCTCATGCCTCTCGGCATGCACCTAAGCCATCAAGTAGGCTTTTTAGGCGCTCACCGTTAAGGTATACAAATCATATTGTTACGAAACCGAAGAATCTAGATAACATTAAAATTATAAACAAACAAAAAATACAACAACAAACACCAGCATAAAAGAACGGTAAACAAGTAAACAAAAATACAACAACAAACATTACAAGAATAAATATAAACAAAATACACAAACAACAATAATGAATGTAAACAACGAGGTTTACATTTAAAGAGATCTCGAGAAGGCGAAGCCACGAACATTCGCCTTCAAGAATATTCATCAGACTGTTTACCCTGCCCATATAAAAGGCTAGGCAAAGCAGGCGAGTGATTTAGTGAAGTTCGGTCAGTCTTGTGTGTAGACGCGATGTGATTGAAGCGAGTAATCGTAGTTTGAAGATCTCCGTTACAAAGATCTGTCGAACAATTGTATAGTAATTGTTATTGTTTATGCAAAGGGTGTAATCAGAGAAATAACAAACAAAGCAATTATTGTTGTTTACATCAAGTTGTGAACAGTGGCACACAGAATTGTCCGAATAACAAAGAATTTTAATTAAAACTAAACACAATTTTATTTTTATTTTATTTGCAATCTACGAGCTCATATTTGCAACGTTTTTAAAAAGTAAAAAACGTAATAATATTTTCGATATCTTCACTACATGCCCTACATTTATAATTATTAATTACTAGCTGACCCGGCGAACTTCGTCCCGCCCAAAATTGATTTTTTTTATTGCCCAAAACAGGTCACACTATATATTTGCTGTAATACGCTGCATAAAACAGTTACTATATATAAAAATAACTAACTTACTATAAGTGTGTGGATCTATCTATCTAGTTCAAAATTTAATCGAAGTCGGTACGTTATTTAGGTGAGGCATACAAAGAATAACAATAAGAGGCCCGAATCATGGGTAGCGCTGACGAAGTTGTAGTTGTTGTACTCGCTCCAAAACAAAAACTAACAGACATACATGTTATATATGTAGTTATAAACGATCGAATTAGCCGACTTATGGTATCTTTCAAAGGGGGAGGGTTGCCACGCCCATTTTTGGTGAGTTTGTCGATATCGACTTTACGAACTTACCCACCAAATTGCATTCGTCTACGATCACTATGTCCCTAAATATAAGGTTTGCCACGCCTCCTTTTTGCTTTATCGAATTTTTTTAAGCCATCTAAACCTGATAAGCTTCCGCCACACGCCGATCAAGCACCTAACGCCTTCAGCAAAACATAAAATAGGCTTATTGCGCAAATAGAGTTTAAAAAAGAGTGATAGATAGATATTTATTTACTTTTTTTTAATATATTTTTTTTCACAAAAAGATGTTAGGTTTCAGTCGGTATCGGGCTCATTAACGCCACTGCACGCTGATTAACGACCCAACTCCTTCAACGAAACACAGCATAGTGCAGTAGTTCTTGAGTTACGGTGTAAAAACACAAAAAAACTAAATATTACGCCATCTGTCGGACGAACTTCAAACTACACAGAAACACTCCTCACGCCCCATAGAACATGTATCTATATTAAGTTTGGTCAAAATCGGTTTGTGCGTTCTGGAGTTATAGCGTCAGGAAGGAAAACCCGACTTATTTTTATATAGTAGAAGATAAGACAAAGTTTTCCTTGAGTACGTGTAGTGTAGTGAGTAGTATAATCAAGTCACCTTTATTTAGCCTTTAAATACTCATCGATTTCCCCCTCATCGATTGTGGTTGGTGAACTTTTCATCAACAAAACTTATTCGTCATCGGCAGGAATACATGGCACCAGGTTCAGATTTTAGTTATTTCCGTAAGATCTTTTGCTTTTTGCTAGTATAACTTATTGACGAGCCTTTAAATACATTTTTATTACAAAATGTATCATTCAAATGCTGTCTAGTGTTGCAGTATATTACAGTGCCAGATAAAGATTATTCTAGCCACCTAACATTGTCGAATAATAGATTAGGGAGTAAGGAGTTTTTGTTGACCAATGCGTGAGAGTCAAATACTAATCCAATTCTAATATGTAGGTGGTGCTTCAAAGCTTTTTTGAAGCTTGTTGAACCAAGAATCCAGTTAATATCCATAAGCATTGGATTAGCTCCTACAACGCCTAATGTATTTCAAAGGTAATTCGTGACATGTTTTTACTGCCGCTTACGATTTAAATATTTTCAATAACTTTTATTTTCTATAAGCATGGTTAAATGTCACCCTATTTCATACACGTTCTTGCTCAGTGTATACATCAATCTTATATCACCAATCTTTAGTGTTTCACTTCGACAGAAAAAAAACATTTTTCTGGGAGACATTGGGAATGAATGAATCACGTGTTGCTTAAATATTTAAATTTGAATATGAAAAATTTTCAAATCAAATTGATATCTTGTAAAATATACCGATTAACATAACAATATGTTGCCACACAAAAGGTAATTCTATTTTACAATCGCTTTACGAGACAAACAACATGTGAAATGACAATAAAACTTATTGTTATAGTGTGTGGCTTAAGTTGGAGCAATTTAAATGAAATAAGTAGCTGACCTTGAAATATGTTTAATGGGTGCCTTTTACGGATGAACAAATGCTTTTTTACTACAGCTATTTTTTTTTTTTTTTAATAGAAAAATTATGAAGAAATTTTAGTGGAACATATATTTTGAACTTCAATGGCGGAGTTAAATGATATTAAAAATAAAAAAGAAGTTTATGTCTTAAGTCTTTTGTTTTTAATTGAAATGTTGGCCAATGCTTCATTTGAAAAAAAACTATCCACATTGTCTACATTCTAAAATATATTTTTAATTGACTTACAATACAAAAGAATTATTTCCGTAAAGTGATACCCTAAGCGAACACTAAAAAAAGCGGATTTAAATGAAATAAACATTTGAACAACAAAGTTGTTCGAAACATAAAAGGGTGTGGAATATAATTCAATTAGTTTTTATAAATTCTCGTTATTCTTTTTCTTAGGCTGTGAGCCGAATACAGAGAGAATAGATTTTTAACATCAACCTAATATATACGGCTTATATTAAGGTCTTGCCTTTTACTTAGGTTAGGTTAGAGGACGTGTACTTGTCGACTGAGACAAGTACAGTACCCGGAGGTCGAATTAACCCATTGTACAGCGTCCTTATAAGGAAGGATATGAAGGATAACAGAGGAGATAGGAAAAAAGGAAAGGAAGTAGGAAAGGGAGAATGGGAAGCGGCTTTTTGAATTATTTCACATTAATCGTGACACCAATTAACACTCCTAAGAAGGTCAACAACGAAAAGTAACGATATCAATAATTCAGTAAGTGTTTTTCAAAATTCCAAATCTAAGTTTCATTATGCCATACAATATAAGTGAATTAATTTCTTTGGTTTCAATTAGGAGCAAAGGCCCCTATATGTTAATCTCAACCAAATAAAGGACTATGGCTGTCAAGCAGCCAGACAATACTTTGTATTAACTCTATCATCCATCGCGACCCTCCAAGGATCATCAATTCTTAGTCTTATAGAGAGTCTAGGGAGGCCTCTTTGAGATTCTCCCCTTAAAAGTTTGTCAGTGACTGTTTATGAAAGCGAAAGAAAATAGTACGCACTGATTAAAATACTCATCACATAGATAAGGAACTTATTAGAGATAAGATAGAGATAAGGAACTCATTCTATTCGTTCTGAAGAGAACATTCAGGAATCTATAATTATAATTTCCTTTAATTTAATTTCTGCACCGACGTAGTGTCCTGTAATAACACCTAATAGACCATTACCACAACAACTCCATCGCTCTATCTCACCGATGCGGATAGGCATCTGGGATATACAAGACGAAATTGTCAACCATTCTGTTTTCTTGAATTCTTATTTATCCAATATCTGACAAATCATTCTCTTGACAAAACGCAATTGAATAGAGATTCTCCCGTCCATGGTTATGCATGGTTTAAAAGATATGTGTATTAGTGTTAAAGTCTTAAATATTATTAATCATCTTGCAAAAATTTTAATAAAATTGGCTTTGGAATAGTAATCCTGAAGAATTTCTAGAGTGCGTATCGTTAAGGATACATCCGGTACATATGAGGGTTTATAAATGCGAAAATGGTTATCGAAACAAAACAAACAAAAAGACAACAAAATTTTGACATTCAAAAAATCGTCAGCTGTTGAGACGCTTCTACCTATTGGATATGCCTTGATGCTTGGCTTGTTTAATTTTTATGTTTAATTTTGTATCTTAGATTAAGAATATAAAAATTTTAATAAAGTAGAAATGAACTAACAACCGAATCGTCCGGGTTTGTGTTTGAATAACGTGAATACGTTACTTGTATATATTATTTAGTAATCTACATAAAGTTTAAATTTTCTTTTTCAAATTTACTTTGACCTCTTTTTAAATGTATTTATACTTTTTCCTTTTTCTTTTATAATTGGGCTTTTAGGTGACCTAAAAATTTTCTTAATTTGTGTGTATATTTCTTGTTTATTTTATATCAATTTATATGAATTTATTGAATTTTTGTTTTGTTATTAGTTTCCGTCCTTATAGATATTTTTTATTGTTGGAATAAAAATAAAAAAAAATTTTTTGTTTTCTTTTGGAATACTGTGATCACAATCACTGTTTTAAAGAACAGTGATTAACAAATCACGTTCACTGAGAACATCGTTCTTCAAAAATCACTGGATCGCTCATCTCTACATCACACTACCTACTAGACTGCGGCGACCTCTATAACGTTGATCTCTTTGATGTTAATATAAAGACTAGACCTGTGTGAGGTATTTTTATTTTCCACAATTTCGCGAACACAAAACAAAATGCCTGTTGTTTTTGCATTGTTGTATTTGTTGTAGAGATGCTGCTACCTATTGGATATGCCTTGCCAAGCATAATTCAAAATAAAGTACTTCATTACGTCTGAGAAGCAGACGTAAGCATAATTCATAACAAAATATCCTATTGCGTCTGGGAATTTATTTAAAAAGGTAAAGAGTTTTGCAAATCTGCTGATTTGCAGTTTTTAATAAAGAAATATATCTTACGCTAAGCTGCGAAATATAAATGGAATATTTAATTACGTCTGGGAATTTATTTAAAATTTAAATACACAAAAAGAGTTTTTGCAAATCTGCTGATTTGCTGTTTTTAATAACAGAAATAAATCTTATGCTAAACTATGGAAACAGGTTTCCTATGCTACTTACATACATACATAATTGGTCATTACAACCCTTCAGTCAGGATTATTGACCTAGTTTCTCACACCACTTATGTTGTGTGTGTTAATTTTATACATGAGTGGCGGGACCTACAGAGTAAAGTCGACTCCGAACGACCGATTTTTTGAGAAACTTTTCATGGCAATTTTATTTACTCTCAGAGTTGTTGCCAGAAATCCGCTGAGAGGAAGTCGCCGAAGAAATATTTTCATATTTTCGTTTTGATGTCTGACCTGGGATTCGAACTCGGGCCTTCAGTCTAATAAGCCAACACACTACCTACTAGACTACGGCGACTTCAAAAATAATATATACAAAGAAAAATTACCTAAATATGTACATTATATATATTAAATATATTTATAATTTGAGTTTAAAAACAATAATATTTTTGCTTTATTGTCACTTAAACGCGTTCGTCGCTCATTTAATACTTGTCCAGCTTTTGAGAAGACCCTTTCGCAAGGTACAGAAGAACCAAGGGCACAAAGTTTTTCTTGAGCAATTTTATAAAGTTTTGGATATTTTAATTTATTAGTACGCCACCAGTTTAATGGGTCTTTATTTCGTGGAATAACATCATCTTCCAAATACTCGTAACTATGTACTTCATTAATAGCACGCGATGCTGCTGTTCTTCTTGGTTTAAAGTGAGAAATATTCGAATCAAAAGAGTTCCATATTGAAAATTCTTTCGGGGTGTCATCTTCTATAATTGTATCTTCTTGTATCTGATGTTCTAATTCAGAATTATATATTAAAGAGACAGAAGATATAACAATTTCTTTAATGCGTTCTGCACAAGCCGGATCGCAAAAGTTAAAAGTTTTAAATCTCGGATCGAAAAAAGTAGTTATTCCTAATATCGGTCGCCGTGGTCTAGTAGGTAGTGTGTTGGCTTATTAGACGTGAAAGCCAGGGTTCGAGTCCAAGGCCAGACATCAAAAAATAAAAAAAAAAAAAATACAAAAAGTATTTTTTCGGCGATTTCTTCTCAGTTTCTCAAAAAAAAAAATTTGTCGTTCGGAGTCGACTTTAAAACTGTAGGTCCCGCCACTTATGTATAAAATTAACACACACAACATAAAGTGGTGTGAAAAACTGCGGGCTTCTTGGGGACGATTGCCTGTAAACTGTCTAATGGTGAAGGTATAGCACTGACCATTTTATAGTCACCTAGCAGCAACTCGTTTCCTTGCAGTTCGCATCTTCCCCCTTTCCACCTTTCCTAAAAACCTGCACAATGCACTGCATGAGTAGGGGCCATCCCCTGAGTGCTGGTTTCATAAAAAAAAAAAAAAAAAAAAAAAAAATATCGTTATATTCTAATTTTTTTTTTTATATGAAGTTTGACAATTAAGTTTCACAGAAAGTTCCTCTATAAAAGACAAAAGTAAATAATCAGCATCATCTAATAGTAATTCTGCCTCGCTCAAAATAAAATGAAATAAATTTGAGTATGTAACAATTTTGAAAGAACGACATTATTTGTAACTGTTATTTGGCAATTTCAATCACTTTAGTTACCAGTGAATTATCAATCACCGTGATTAAATCACAGTTTTGAAAATATCGCTCATCTCTAGTGTGATGGCTGATTAAACATGAGGCTCCAGGTCAAACGTGAAAACGAAAATATGAAAAAATATTGTTTAGGCGATTTCATCTCAGCAGATTTCTGACAAAAACTCTGAGAGTAAAAATAAAATTGCCATAAAAAGTTTCACAAAAATCTGTCGTTCGGAAACAACTTTAACACACACAACATCAGAAGCTAGGTCGTAGTCCCGACTAAAATGTTGTAATGACCAATTATACATGAGATGGGCACCGATTAATAAGGTGGCCAAGATTTTGTAGAAAAAAAAATGTAGTAAACAATAGGCACATGAGCACAAAACAAAACTTTTATTCTCGAGGAATGTAAATTTTTGTCAAACGATGTTCATGGAAGTTATAAAAATCTTTGGGTTAACTCAACATTCACTAATGAATAGAGAAATCAAGACGGTAAATTGCCGAAATAGTCAAGCGAAAATGGTAATTTTATTTAAGTTCAACTTTAAATAGAGAATTCCTTCAAGCAGCTAAAGTGACACTAGCATGTAAAGATTACATCGTCAAACAAGATTCACAATTCAGCTTAACAAGATAATTTTTTATTTTAGAAATTATTGGGAAACCCTATTTGAATAGAGCATACATCCTACAAGTACTTAAGAAAAATTAGAATGGTTTCGTTAAAGGCCTTCGAAGTCACGTTTTTAATGTTGAAGATGACGCATAATTGATGCATTTATGATGCGAAATAATTTTATCACGTTCAATTGCATTAAAATCCAATTGTTTCGTTTTTTTTTTTTTTTTAATAAATTAAATGCAATTGAAGTTCATTTTTCTATTACAATCACAACGTTATGCTTTATTAATTTAAAATAATTTATTAAAACTGTGACAAAGAGACACAACAAAATTTTTTTTAAATGATTTGTGTTTGATAGCCTACCGTCATTAAAAAGCGGTTTTGCATTGTTCCCTGGAATCAAGCAGCGAATTACATTATTAACCCCTTCCTGCCTAACATACCCAACATTGCAAAAATATTGCCCATTATATCAGCGATGAAAGTTTGAATAATTCTGTCGATTATTTAATATCCAAAGATATTTCCCACAATATTTAGAAGAAAAATCTCAAATTACATAAAAAGTGTATCGAGGTTTTTGCTGATAAACAAACCATTTTAATTGAAATAACTAAGCTCACTTTGTTAAAAGCTTTAAATAAAACAAAGAAGTTGTTTTTATTTTCTTTTTCTTAATAAACAATTTAAAAATGTATTTAAATTTTATATGGGGGGGAGGGGCGTTGTGTGCATAATAAATATGAATAATAAATAATACATAGTCTAACACCATGATCAACATGAATGTTTCTTAAACTTAAAATTACGTAAAATGATATAAAAAAATTAAATAAATAAATAAAAAGAATAGAAATATATTCCAACATATCCAGGTGGATCAAATAATGTCCCACCAATGCACCATGTCCCAAAGGGTTAACAAGCTGTAATTATGCTCTCTGCTAGAGCTGTCATCAGTTTTAAAGTCTCCCATCACGATAGAAAACTGGACGCTTATTACGATTTTGTATGGGACGGAAATTGTTGAGCAATATTTCACCGTCTTTTTCACGTATAGAAAAGAATTTTTGAATTTGTTGCCGCGAAATGGGTAAAGGATCCGGGAATACCTGCCAAGTAACAGCTTCAGCACAATTGGGTGTGGTCAATGAACCACTATAGGTAAAGAAACGTTTGGTATTCAAATCACCCAAGAGATTTCCCAACGTCAAATTACCATTCAAAGTGACTGATGAATTAAAATTCTCTAGATTAGGCAGGGCATTGAAGATTCTATTCAAGCCGCGATAATAACGATCAGGTTGCTGCATGGGGAATAATACATACATAATAAGAAATACACAAAAGAACTTTTAAGAGCAAAAAACATTTCAAACTTACATCGACAATTTTAAACATAATGCCCAGAACAGCAATGCCATCTTTGTGTTGAGTGGCCTCGGCTACGGTATTGTATTTGGTATTCTTATGCACCATATGCATTTCGACATCAAAGCGACGATTATCGATAACATGCTCGCTACCTTTACTCTGATTAGAACCCCAGTGAAAATGTACACCCACCGCTTCATATTTGCCGAACATAATGCCACCGCAAACAAATGGCCGCTGGCCATTAACTGTGGCAGGCACATCCAATTCAACTACATATACGAAATTAAACAAAATAATTATTTTTAATTTGGATTTTTTTTTTTGTTAAACTCGAAAATAAAACCTACCAGAGTGTCCATTATTAGTCAGTTTTAGTTGGCCAGCCAATGGTACTTCATAATAACCAAACTTTAGGGGCTTTATCGGTAGATTGTGAGTCTAAATACATATGGTTTATACGATAAAAAATGAAAAATAATACAATTTAAGTTATGGTATCACTCGAAATGATTGGTATTTTCATAAAAAAATAATTGTTCAAGTTTAAATTGCAATTTAAAACTACAGTACCACCTTGATTATCCGTGATGGTCGGGACCGGAAGCATTCCGGATAATCGATTTTCCCGGTTAATTGAGTACCAATTTTGGCTAGTTTTTTAATAGATATTTTTATTAATTACTAAATGAATATGTACATATTTATATAAAAACTAAATAATTCAAGGATTTTATATACATACATACATGTTTCAAAAATATAAAAAAAAAATAATTTTGTCAGAAAACAGTGAACAGTATATAAGGATTTCGTATACTAAAGAGAGAATTCCCCTTTTTCGCTTGTTTGTCCAAAATTTTAGAAAAAATATTTGCTTATAATCACGGATAATAGAGGTAATCACGGTTAAACGATGCAGAAAAATTTAAGTCGATCCAAAATAAAATTAAGTCTATGCAAAAAATTTTATTTTTCCATCCCGGATAATTAATGTTCCCGGATAATCGAATCACGGATAATCAAGGTCCTACTGTATTAAAAACTAATTTATTAATTTGTATTATAAAAAATTCATTCACATTTTTTTTTTGTTTGATTGTTCGCATTTATGCTCATAAATGCGTAACGTGACGAAAGCGCAGACAAAACAATTTCAAAAAAAAAAAAATTTATACGATAGAAAAGACTTTTATTAGAGGGCAAACAGGTACTATATTAAAATGTATATAAGGAGGTGATATCCTACTCCTAAACTTTATTTTATTAGCAACAGGAAAAATTATCTTTCAACCGATTGTGTGTAAAGTGGTGCAACTGGTAATTATAAAATATTTTTAAAAGTATTTTCATTATCATTGTCATTTAAATTTTTTAATTTATTTAATTTAAATTAAATTCAATAACGTTTTTCGTACATTGTTTTTGCCTCAACAAATTATATTCGATTCGAGAGCTACTTTAGCCTTTAAGTATGTTTTCTTCTGGGCTCATTTAGCGCAATTTGTTAGGCTCTTAAGTGAAAAGTTTAATAACATTAATGAGTTTAGCAATTATTTTCTTGGAACACAAGGTCTGTCTGTCGTCAAGTAAATATTACATTTAAAAATTTCTTTATGCCATAATTTATTATATTTTATGCGGAGAATTTTAAATAAAAATTTCTTAAGTTTTTAGGTCAATTGGAAACGTTAAAGATTCCAATTTAAGGAGCTGCAATACAATATGAAGCTGTCGCAAACGAGATAACGGAAGTCTAGTAGGTATTGTGTTGGCTTATTAGACGTTAGGTCTGGGTCCAAACCCCAGGTCAGGCATCTCCAACAAAACGAAATATGAGAAAATACCCAGCAGTAAAAATACCCATTATGTACTCGCTTATCTAAGCGATATTTCGTGGCTGTCAGTGGTGATGCTTACACTTAATTTCCCACTTAGATTTAACATAAAAGTGTCATAGGCTGCCACATCGGTGTGCTCTCGCTTAGAATGTAAGCCACAATATCATTAGGCTCTATTAACTTTTCACTTACATAATAAGTGGAGTTCTAAGCGATGTTGATGAGACGCCTATATAGACTTGCAAATTAGAAAGTATTGTATGTAGATTACAGTCCTACTTGCATTTGTAAGTTAAAATACCAGCAAATAGGATTTTTTATTAAAAGAAAAATATTTTTTATTAATACAAAAATTAAATTAAATAAATACGAACTATTAAACATCGTTAATAAAATAATTCAATACAAATTCTTAATCAAAAATTACTTTATATGGAAAAAATGAAAAATGTTGAAAATTGTGTATATTTTTAAAAAATTCTAATTTTGTTTTTTCTTTTCCTTTGATTTTTTCGAAAAAAATCGATTTGCATGCATTTCCTTTTTAAATATTTGAAGAGTATAGCCATCTTCCTTTACAGCTTCTGCGAATGAAAAATAGTAAATTGTAAGTATTTAAATGGGAAAGTGTAAAATAAACTTACCGTATATTGCATCATGAAGTGACTTGAATTCTTTGAATCCCCTTTTACAATTTAATCCATCGTAATTTAATGATATATATACATCTACAGAATATTGCATATTGTGGTCTTTATTTTTGGAATCTGGAATAAGAACTATATTTATAGGTTAATGGTTTTTGCTATTTGATTTTAAGAACTTACATATGATTCGGGATCTGCAGAAATTAGGCTGTTAACTCTTTCTATGTCTTCAACATTTAAAATAGGAAAATCGGTATCTTTTCCCACATGTACGTTTTTTTTGACGACTTCAATAATACTATCTACATTATTGTTATTAACATTTAAATTAATATTAACGTTATCTTTATTTATAAATTTCTTCTTTTTTCTTTTTCTGTCAATCGCTTTAAATTTCTAGACGAAAAACCTTCCATTTTTATTAATTTCACCTTTTATTAAATCACTTCACTTATAACACTTGATAAAATCAACTTTAAACTGAAAAGAAACATAAAGTTGTTTTTCATTTATTTCATGTAAACAAAAAACAAACGGTTCTTTATTATTCTTCTTTAAATAAAAACAAAACATAACATAAAAATATCAACTGAATCCCTGCTTAAATCGTAAGCGAAGATGCAATTAGTGTGCATTATATGTTGGATTACGCATAAATTATACTCTAAGTACTTAAATCGCTCGCTTAGAATATCATACTCTCGTCATCGCATATTGTCTAAGTACTTAGTTTTATTTACCGCTGGGTATTTCTTCGGCGACTTCCTCTCAGCAGATTTCTGGTAAAAACTCTGAGAGTAAATAAAATTGACATGAAAATTTTCTCACAAATGTGTCATTCGAAGTTGAGTTTAAGCTGTAGATTCCGCCACTCATGTATAAATTTAACACACACAACATAAGTGGTGTGAGAACTAAGGTCGTAAGCCTGACTAAAGGGTTGTAGTGAGAGCAGAATACTATCTAAAATCTTTTAAATAAACGTTTCAATTATTCAAATAAGTTGTCATACATTTTCATTATTTTCATCGGTTATTGTTACAACATTTCATACATAATTTAATGCAAAATTATTAAAAAAAATTAACAATAATTTTAGAAAAATCACAGACACACACATCCATACATATGCTGTTAATATTTCACAGCAGTTAAGTGGCAATCTAAATGAAGATTAATAAAATCGTAAAATAATGATTTATTTATTATTTGATTGCATACATATCATATCATAACATAACTATGAAGATAAATTTCACCATCTTTACGATTCCTGCTGCTGCTGCTGTTGTTATTTTTTGTGCTTTCTGCTAATGTCGTATGCAAAATAAATATTTGACGTGCGTAACTAATTCTCTCCGTGTGATATAATGAAAATATTTTCTCCCCATTAATTTATTTTTTTACAAGATTTTTTCAACTCAATTTAAATGCAAATATTACTCGAGCATAAATTAAAGCAATTTGTTTAATAAAACGCTTAAGAAATCTATGAAAGGCATAGGCCTTGCAAGTGTATTGCAATTGTTTTCTTTGATTCTCTACAAATTGCTTTTAATTTTATGCATTTTAGTAATATGTAAATCATAAAAAGAAATTTATTTAAATAAAAACTATAATAAAGGAATAATTATTACTATCGATTTCATTATTAAGTCAATAGGTAGTCGGTCACAACGGCCTGACGCAAAACAGTGGTTAACATAAATATCCATTTAAAAAAAAAAATATTAAATATTCATCAAATTTTCCACGTTTTTTCTTTTGTTGGTTTAGTTGTTATTGTTGTTTTATTTTATATTAAAGTCAACTTACCGTTGACTTTTCGATAACAATAGGCGATTGATGTGCGCCATTGCATTGTGGTGAAACTCCACCCCAATCATTGGGATCATCGTAGGACCATTTTAACTCACCGGCTGGAAAGCAAAATGAATTTCCTTTTTTACTGACACATTATTGTTCATTAATTTGTTAATTCGTTATTTAAATTATTTTTTCTTTTTTAAATACCGTTAGATTTTGGGTTTTTTTATTTTTTTATATTTTGAAAATTTCTTTACCTGGAGACCGGATATGAGCATATGCCAACGGCAGCAAAACGAATAGTTTCCTTAATAGCGATGCATTTACCATTTTGTTTCTTCTTTTTTGCATTTTCCTTTAGAAAATTATATTCAAATAATTTATTAAAATAACAATTTTGGTCGATATTAAAAGAATAACGAGGCACTGGTAGTTTTTAGATACACGCCAGACAAGTGACTAAAATATATAACACCCGGTCAAGAGATTTTATAGTCAAATTCCCGCAAAATATTGAAAAATTGATTTAAAAATTCTTATTTCTGTTTGTTATTTTTAGAACAATTTCTTCTGCATAATTTGCAAATAAAAACTTTTATTGACATTTTCACTTTTATCTATTCACTCTCATGTTTTGCAATAATAATGGATTCACAAAAGAACTTTTAACGATCCTTTCTAGATAGCAACACGTATTAGGCGTACTCATTTCGAATGGATTGGTAGTTTAAGGTATGTCAGGTGGTTATACATGTTAACATCTATTTAGTAAAGGGAATACCCGTGAAAAGTTCATTAATTCCCTCCTTAAAATCCCTTTTTCACTTTGAAGGAAGTCACGCCTAATGTTCATTATTTAGTTCAACCATAAGGATAACCAAAAATCAACGAAATTTTTTAAAAACACAAATAACATAAAAAAGGATTGATATAGAAATGTTGAAGTGCAGCCTTCAATTAGTGGGTTGCCTGAGAAGCCATAAGGTTTGTAGTGAGCAGGTAGTTTATTCAGATCAAATTATTAAAGAATACTTTCCGTTGGAAGTATTGTAATAAAATGTTTGCAAAATGTGTTCCTTGTTCGCTTAACGTTTCCTTTATTTGATAACTGAAGTTCAATCAGATGGTATTCAAAAATCTAAATTAACCAGAGGCAAACACCTCTAACTCTAATATTTATCTGCTCCAACTTTTTCAGATTTAATTGAGTATTCACTTGGCTTTTATGGCATAAAAATTTAAATTACGATTATCAGCCAGACTAAAATATTACTTTTCCTCCTGTTGACATACATACATCACACAATTTAACGAAAACAAAGAGATTAACTTTAAATAGAGAATTCCTTCAAGCAGCTAAAGTGACACTAGCATGTAAAGATTACATCGTCAAACAAGATTCACAATTCAGCTTAACAAGATAATTTTTTATTTTAGAAATTATTGGGAAACCCTAATAAAACGGTGCATACATCCTACAAGTATTTAAAAAAATTAGAATGGTTTCGTTAAAGGCCTTCGAAGTCACGTTTTTAATGTTGAAGATGACGCATAATTGATGCATTTATGATGCGAAATTTAATTGCATTAAAATCCAATTGTTTTGTTTTTTTTTTAATAAAATAAATGCAATTGAAGTTCATTTTTCTATTACAATCACAACGTTATGCTTTATTAATTTAAAATGATTTATTAAAACTGTAACAAAGGGACACAACAAAATTTTTTTTAAATGATTTGTGTTTGATAGCCTACCGTCATTAAAAAGCGGTTTTGCATTGTTCCCTGTTATTAACCCCTTCCTGCCTAACATATCCAACATTACAAAAATATTGCCCATTAAAGTTTGAATAATTCTGTCGATTATTTAATGTCCAAATTATTTAATAACCCACAATATTTAGAAGAAAAATTTCAAAATTACATAAAAAGTGTATCGAGGTTTTTGCTGATAAACAAACCATTTTAATTGAAATAACTAAGTTCACTTTTTTAAAAGCTTTAAATAAAACAAAGAAGTTGTTTTTATTTTTTTTCTTAATTAACAATTTAAAAATTTATATAAATTTTATATGGGGGGGATGGGTGTTGTGTGCATAATAAATATGAATAATAAATAATACATAGTCTAACACCATGATCAACATGAATGTTTCTTAAACTTAAAATTACGTAAAATGATATAAAAAAATTAAATAAATAAATAAAAAGAATAGAAATATATTCCAACATATCCAGGTGGATCAAATAATGTCCCACCAATGCACCATGCCCCAAAGGGTTAACAAGCTGTAATTATGCTCTCTGCTAGAGCTGTCATCAGTTTTAAAGTCTCCCAGCACGATAGAACACTGGACGCTTATTACGATTCTGTATGGGACGGAAATTGTTGAGCAATATTTCACCGTCTTTTTCACGTATAGAAAAGAATTTTTGAATTTGTTGCCGCGAAATGGGTAAAGGATCCGGGAATACCTGCCAAGTAACAGCTTCAGCACAATTGGGTGTGGTCAATGAACCACTATAGGTAAAGAAACGTTTGGTATTCAAATCACCCAAGAGATTTCCCAACGTCAAAGCACCATTCAAAGTGACTGATGAATTAAACTTCTCTAGATTAGGCAGGGCATTGAAGATTCTATTCAAGCCGGGATAATAACGATCAGGTTGCTACATGGGCAATAAAATAAAAACAATTACACAAATACACAAAAGAACTTTTAAGAGCAAAAAACATTTCAAACTTACATCGACAATTTTAAACATGATGCCCAGAACAGCAATGCCATCTTTGTGTTGAGTGGCCTCGGCTACGGTATTGTATTTGGTATTCTTATGCACCATATGCATTTCGACATCAAAGCGACGATTATCGATAACATGCTCGCTACCTTTACTCTGATTAGAACCCCAGTGAAAATGTACACCCACCGCTTCATATTTGCCGCTCATAATGCCACCAGAAACAAATGGCCGCTGGCCATTAACAGTGGCAGGCACATCCAATTCAACTACATATACGAAATTAAACAAAATAATTATTTTTAATTTGGATTTTTTTGTTTTTTTTTTTTTTTTGTTAAACTCGAAAATAAAACCTACCAGAGTGTCCATTATTAGTCAGTTTTAGTTGGCCAGCCAATGGTACTTCATAATAACCAAACTTTAGGGGCTTTATCGGTAGATTGTGAGTCTAAATACATATGGTTTGTACGATAAAAAATGAAAAATAATACAATTTAAGTAATGGTATCACTCGAAATGATTGGTATTTTCATAAAAAAATAATTGTTCAAGTTTAAATTGCAATTTAAAACTATTAAAAACTAATTTATTAATTTGTATTATAAAAAATGCATTCACATTTTTTTTTTGTTTGATTGTTCGCATTTATGCTCATAAATGCGTAACGTGACGAAAGCGCAGACAAAACAATTTCAAAAAAACAAAAAAAAAATTTATTCGATAGAAAAGACTTTCATTAGAGGGCAAACAGGTACTATATTAAGATGTATAGAGTTGAGTCTATATACATAATTATGTATATCAGGAGGTGATATCCTCCTCCTAAACTTCAGAGCCTACTTTATTTTATTTTAATTATAAAATATTTTTAAAAGTATTTTCATTATCATTGTCATTTAAATTTTTTAATTTATTTAATTTAAATTAAATTCAACAACGTTTTTCTCACATTGTTTTTGCCTCAACAAATTATATTCGATTCG
Organism: Sarcophaga caerulescens; assembly: GCA_927399465.1. Lineage (NCBI taxonomy): Eukaryota > Metazoa > Arthropoda > Insecta > Diptera > Sarcophagidae > Sarcophaga > Sarcophaga caerulescens. Next base: position 4,455,775 of record OV656872.1, read on the forward strand.
AGAGCTACTTTAGCCTTTAAGTATATATTCTTCTGGGCTCATTTAGCGCAATTTGTTAGGCTCTTGAGTGAAAAGTTTAATAACATGAATGAGTTTTGCAATTATTTTCTTGGAACACAAGGTCTGTCTGTCGTCAAGTAAATATGTACAAGAGATCAGCAACGAGTATTCAAAACGATGAGTAGATTCAAGTCATACTTATTATTTCTGATACTTATACGCTTTCATACTTATTTTAATATGATACTCATACTACTCATACTCAAAGTTGGAAGTACTCGTCGTATTCATACTTAACAATACGCATGATGTTATTGACTTCGACTCGTCTCTACTTAACATTTACACGAAGCACAAAATAAGTATGATTCGCGTACGAACACTACTATACTCACAAGAAGATTGTGTGTATGCTTTGCTTGTTGTCTTTGCCTTTCCTTTCTTCTTTGTTTGTATATGCAACAATAACAAATGCTGTAAATTTTGATGAATGATTCGAGCCACTCGAATCACTTATAAGTATTATAAGTATTGTTACGTTTTTACCTTTTTAAAAACGTTCAAATATGAGTTCGTTGATTGCAAACCAAGTAAAAACAAATATGTGTCTTATTTTAATTAAACTCTCTTTATTGTCCACACTTTCTTATGTGCCACTGTTCACACTTAACCGATACAACAATAATTACTACAATTTATTGCTTGTTCACTATTATTCACACACAACTATTCGCTATACTGCTCACAACGGATATCTTCGAACCACGACTGATTAGTTCACACGCAACTTCACGCAAGGCTGTCTCAATTATAACTGACTTGCTCGTCTGCTTTGTCTTGCCCTTTTATAGTCCAACACGAACAGTACATCGAAAGTTCTTGAAGAAGAACGTTCGCGGTTTCGCATTCTCGAAAACTCTATGGCGACTACATTATTTGTTGTTGCGGTTGCATATTTGTCTGTCCCTTTTTCTCTCATACTTATTGTAGCTGGTTTACCTATAAGTTCGCTGTATGTGTTAATGTGTATTTGTGTCGTGTGTATTGTGTACGCATTGTCACTTGTTGTTGTAGCTTTTGTTTTTATGTGAAACGATATTAGGTCGTTTCGATCTGCGTAACAGTATTTTTCTGAATTTATGAATCAGAATGAGTAGGCGTATGAATCAAACACATTTCGAATGTTGTGAGTTTGATGTCAACGTTGTACTCATACTCATTGCAACCTGTACTTATAAATCAATGTTGTAGCGAGTACGAATGAATCAGAGTAGTTGAATTTCAATTCTGTTGATTCACTCATACTCAAAATTGCATGAGTGCTTATGAGTAGCGGAAAAACGATTCATTGCTGATCTCTGATATGTACTACATTTAAAAATTTCTTCATTCCATAATTTTTTATATTTTATGCGGAGAATTTTAAATAAAAATTTCTTAAGTTTTTAGGCCAATTGGAAACGTTAAAGATTCCAATTTAAGGAGCTGCAATACAATAGTTGGTATTGTGTTGGCTTATTAGACGTTAGGTCTGGGTCCAAACCCCAGGTCAGGCATCTCCAACAAAACGAAATATGAGAAAATATTTCTTCGACGACTTCCTTTCAGCAGATTTCTGGCAAAAACTCTGAGAGTAAATAAAATTGCCATGACAAAGTTGCTCAAAAATTTGTCATTTGGAGTCGGCTTTAAACTGTAGGTCCTGCCACTCATGTATAAAATTAACACACACAACATAAGTGGTGTGAGAAGCTAGGTCGTAAGCCTGACTAAAGGGATGTGTAATGACTTATACGTGTAGTGTAGGTTTTAAAAAACAGAGAGAGCAGAATACTATCAAAAATCTTTTAAATAAACGTTTCAATTATTCAAATAAGTTGGCAGCATACATTTTCATTATTTTCATCGTTTATTGTTACAACATTTCATACATAATTTAATGTAAAATTATTAAAACAATTTAACAATAATTTTAGAAAAATCACACACACACACATACAGTGCTGTTCAAAAAACAGATTCACCTGCTCTCCGAAAAGTTTACTATGTATATCTAAATCTGTTATGCAAAGGAGTATATGTAAAAAAGTAACTGCATTTTTTTTACTGATCTCTTATGAATATAATTCCGTTACATTTCAAAAATTTGAAGTGTCACTCTTCTTTAATTAATTGCAAGTATAGATTTGGTTGTGATGTTAGATCGTGGTGAATCTATTTTATTAAACAGCACTGTACATACATACATATGCTGTTAATATTTCACAGCAGTTAAGTGGCAATCTAAATGAAGATTAATGAAATCGTAAAATAATTTATTTATTTATTATTTGATTGCATATCACATATCATATCGTATCATATCATATCATAACTATGAAGATCAATTTCACCATCTTTACGATTCCTGCTGCTGCTGTTGTTGTTGTTTTTGCTTTCTGCTAATGTCGTATGCAAAATAAATATTTGACGTGCGTAACTAATTCTCTCCGTGTGATATAATGAAAATATTTTCTCCCCATTAATTTATTACATATTTACAAGATTTTTCAACTCAATTTAAATGCAAATATCTGTTACTCAGGCATAAATTAAAGAAATTTGTTTAATAAAACGCTTAAGAAATCTATGAAATATGTAAGCCGGGCATAGGCCTTGCAATTGTATTGCAATGGTTTTCTTTGATTCTCTACAAATTGCTTTTAATTTTATGCATTTTAGTAATATGTAAATCATAAAAAGAAATTTATTTAAATAAAAACTATAATAAAGGAATAATTATCACTATCGATTTCATTATTAAATTCGATTGGTAGTTGGTCACAACGGCCTGACGCAAAACAATAATTAAATATTCATAAAATTTTTCACGTTTTTACTTTTGTTGATTTTGTTTTTAATGTTATTGTTGTTGTTTTATGTTTATTTTATTTTTATGTTAATGTCAATAACTTACCGTTGACCTTTGAATATGAATAGGCGATTGACGTGCGCCATTACATTGTGGTGAAATTGCACCCCAATCATTGGGATCATCGTAGGACCATTCTAATTCACCGGCTGGAAAGTAAAATGAATTTCTTCTTTTAGTGACACATTATTAAATGAACATAATTTAATTGAATTATATAATTTCCATTTAAAATAAAGTAACCGCAAAATCTTTATGAATGATTTTAAATTTTTCGCAATTGTATGAGCATTACAAAGCGTTTAAATTAACAATTTTTTTTTTCTAGTTTCCGTTTTTGGTTTTTTTTCTCTCGAATTTATTAGTTTATCGATGGCAATAGAAATTTAATTTTGGTTTTTTTGCATAACATTATTATCGTCTCCTATCGAATTTGTTTTTAATATGAATTTATCGATTGTTAAAACAAAAACGATATACATACTCGTTCTCTACTCTGTATTTATTTATTTATTTATTTGTATTGCAAAGATCTTATGTTTTATGTTTGTTTGGACTGAAATTTTAAAATAAATAATTGGTCAAGATCAAATTTATACAAATATTAAGGACAGAAGGTCGATCAACTGTTTGCTGATTTATATAAAATTATTATTATACATTTTATAAAATTACTAGCTGACCCGGTGAACTTCGTCCCACCCAAAATTGATTTTTTTATTGCCCAAAACAGGTCACATTATATATTTATTGTAATACGCTACATAAAACAGTTATATAAAAATAACTAACTTTCTATAAGTGTGTGGATCTATCTATCTAGTTCAAAATTTAATCGAAGTCGGTACGTTATTTAGGTGAGGCATACAAAGAATAACAATAAGAGGCCCGAATCATGGGTAGCGCTGACGAAGTTGTAGTTGTTGTACTCGCTCCAAAACAAAAACTAACAGACATACATGTTATATATGTACATATGTAGTTATAAACGATCGAATTAGCCGATTTATAGGTATCTTTTAAATGGGGAGGGTTTCCACGCCCATTTTTGGTGAGTTTGTCGATATCGACTCTACAAACTTACCCACCAAATTGCATTCGTCTACGATCACTATGTCCCTAAATATTCAATTTTAAAGGTTTGCCACGCCTACTTTTTGCTATATATTTTTTTAACCATCTAAACCTGATAAGCTTTCGAACAAAAAAATGATTAAAATCAGTTCAGTAGTTTAAGAGTTATAATTATCACTTGAAGGTGAAGGGTTGTCACGCCCACTTTTGGTGAGTTTGTCGATATCGACTCTACGAACTTACCCACCAAATTTTATTCGTCTACGATCAATATGTACCTAAATATTAAATTTTAACGATTTGCCACTCCCTCTTAACCTTTAGGGATATGAAAAATAGATGTTGTCCGATTCTCAGACCTACCCGATATGCACACAAAATTTCATGAAAATCTATCGATCCATTTCGGAGGAGTTTAACCACTAACACCGTGACACGAGAATTTTATATATTAGATTATTATAAAATTATTATTAATAACACAGCCCTGCAAATTTGGACTTTTATTGTACCTGGAGCCATCAGGTGTTTCCGAAGGCATTTTGCGCGCTGAATACGAATCTGGGTTCAAAAACTTTCCATCACGTCGAAAAAGTGGGTTGAAATCCCTAAAAATTGAATTTTTGGCCATTTTTGAAAAATTGTATAGCTAAACACTGACGTGCTAGAACCATCGCTATTGTCAAAAATTGACAACTGATCTTTGCTCTTTAAAATGAGCCCAAAGCCAAATTAATTGCATGCACCTTTAAAGTAGGGGGTGGGTTTATGTCAAGGGGTGCAAGAGAAAAAGAAACACATTATGGAGGTCCTTAAAAATTAATCAGATTTACTTGAAAATTGTTACTCAGGGGTTTTTGGGGTCAGATCTTCATTCAGATTTAAAAAATTCAAAATGGCGAATCCAATATGGCGGTCGAGGTTTATAACAATTTTCAAGTATATCTGATTAATTTTTATAAGCCTCGACCGCCATATGGGATTCGCCATTTTGAATTTCTTAAATCTAAAAAATTCAGCGCGCAAAAAGTCGCCGTAGTCTAGTAGGTAGTGTGTTGGCTTATTAGACGAAAGGCCACGGTTCAAACCTCAAGTCAGATATCAAAATGAAAATCCAAAAAAATATTTCTTTGGCAACTGCCTCTCAGCAGTTTTCTGGCAAAAACTCTGAGAGGAAATAAAAATTGCCATTAAAAGTTTCTCAAAAATCTGTCAGTCGGAATCGATTTTAAACAGTAGGTTTCGCCACTTATGTATAAAATTAACGCACACAACACAAGTGGTGTGAGAAACTAGGTCGTAATCCTACACTGAAGGGTTGTAATGACCAATTATGTATGCATGTATGCTATTCAGTAGAAAGTGCTGTATTAGAACAAAAGACTTGGTCTCAACTATTGCCAGATTTGTAAGCTGCCAAAAGCAATTTTTAATTCTTGGTCTTTTAAAACTTCTCTGGATCTTAAGACTGTATACTTTCTTTCAAGTCATTCAAAATGCAATTCAATCAAACGAAATACAAGTCAAATGATGAAGTCTATTGTAGTAAAACTGAAAACGATATACTCCTCAATCTCAAAGACTTATGGCCATGAACTCTGCATTAGATTTGGATTTAGTATCATGATGAGCAAACTCTTGGTTCACATATCAGGAAAACGAGAGACATACACATGCCAATAGGTACAGAACGCCCAAAGAAATATTTATTTTCCTTAGGAATTGTGTTCCACTAAAAGGCCATTTATGGTCTTTGTGCTTTTCGCGATAACAAACTCGCAAATGCAATGGCCGTCAGGAAGGACGGAAGAATAGTGGGTGTATCGCCTCCATTATTTGACATTGCATTTATGGTAAGAGCGATTAAGCCTAGTCGACCCATTCGTTATAAAACCTGGTCTACACCATGACATTTGTTTACATGGCTATGATTCCGAAAATATGCTGTGTACCAGAGATCAGCAATGAATCGTTTTTTCGCTACTCATAAGCACTCATAAAATTTTGAATATAAGTGAGTCAACAATATTGAAATTTAACTATGTATTGTGATTCATTCCTACTGACACTACAACCATAGCTGCCAGATTTGACGATTTGTCGTAATTTTGACGATTTTGTGCCCCAAAAATATCATATTGACGATGTGACGATTTGTGGCCTTATTTTGACGATTTTTAGAAATTAAAAATTTAAATTTAAAAAAGCCAAAAAATTACAACCTCTGCACGAAGGGGAGTTCCACAAACACATAGTCTGACTAAAGAACGAACTTTGTCTGTAATGCAGTTTGCGATCCACTGGCCAATTGACCACATAAGTATGTGCTCGCCGAGAAAGGCGAGTGTTACGTAGGAATACATGATTCTCGCTCGAGCAAAATCCGTTATAATAGCGATAGAACAGTGAAACACAAACAACATTGCAACGATGCTCCAATGAATCAATGAAGTTCGATACTCTACCGAGAGGGAGAGAGAGAGAGAGTTGAGAGTTGTATTCTATTCTCTTTCGGATATAAGTGGTGTAAATAGTAAGATGATCAGATGAAGTGAAGTATTTCTTGCACTCTCTTAAGAAGCTAAGGCACTGAAAAATGTGTCGGTTCTAGCGAACATCACACTGAATTTTCATGCAGATTTTGTGGCGATTTTTTTTACGATTTCCATGAACGTCTTTGACGATTTTTTTTCTAATACTTGACGATTTGATGCTTTATTTATCTGACAGCTATCACTACAACGTTGATTTATAAGCACAGGTTGCAATGAGTATGCGTACAACGTTGACATCAAACTCATATCATTTGAAATATGTTTGATTTATAAGCCTACTCATCTAGATACGAATGACTCGAATCATTCAACAACATTTACCGTCTTAGTCATTGTTGCATTTACAACAAAAGAAAACAGACACGTAAAAAAAAAAGACAGAGCAGCAAGCAGAGCAAACACATAACCTTCTAGTAAGTATTTCAGTGTTCGTATGCGATTCATACTTATTTTGTGCTTCATGTATACATTGTTGAGTTATGGAGAGTCGAAATCAATACGAACATCATACGTGTTGTTAAGTATGAATAAAATGATGAGTACTTCAAACTTTGAATATGAGTAGAGTGAGGTTCCATGATAATTAAAATAAGTATGAATGCGTATACATAAGTATCAGAAACGTATGAGTATGATTCGATCAAGGCATATTCATAGAAGGTAGCCTTATCTCAACAGCTGACGAAATTTGGAATGTCAAAATTTTGTTGTTTTTTTGTGTGTTTTGTTTCGATAATCATTTTCGCATATATAAACCCTCATATGTACCGGATGTATCCTTAACGATACGCACTCTAGAAATTCTTTAGGATTACTATTTCAAAGCCAATTTTATTAAAATTTTTCCAATATGATTGATAATATTTAAGTCTTTAACACTAAATACATATATCTTTTAAACTACAACCTAGAAGTAATATATTTATTTAGACGAGCCTGATGAATTACCCAAAAAAAGATTTCGGTCTCTCCAACCAACTAGGTGCCAAAACTATGACCAATAACAAATAACGTTTGCATCTGCCATTTTTCTCGATGACCATATAAAAACATGTTCTTTACATAAAGTGGAAATGTTATCGACTGCATGGAATAATTTTTTTTTTTAATTTATAGGTGCCCCACTATTGCATAATTAAGCATGACATAAAAATCAAAAGAAATTTCAATATATAAAATTTATTTAGTTTTTTTAATTGCTTTTATTAATTTCCTATGGAGGTTTGAGGGTTAATTTTTTTGACATTCCGAGTACTCTTTAACAAAAACAAAATGCCTGTTGTTTTTGCATTGTTGTATTTGTTGTAGAGATGCTCCTACCTGTTATGAATTTGCCTTGGATTCGATTCTACTCATCTTTTTGAATACTCATTGCTGATCTCTGGCTGTGTGCGATCGCTTTTCAATAGAAAAATATTTTGAAGATGTAGTGTCATACGCCGTAGTCTAGTAATCTAGTAGGTAGTGTGTTGGCTTATTGGACGTAAAGCCAGGGTTCGAGCCCCAGGCCAGACATCAAAACAAAATACAAAAAGTATTTCTTCGGTAATTTCCTCTCAGCAGATTTCTGGCAAAAACTCTGAGAGTAAATAAAATTGCCATGAAAAGTTTCTCAAAAAATTTGTTGTTCGGAGTCGACTTTAAACTGTAGGTCCCGCCACTCATGTATAAAAATTAACACACACAACATAAGTGGTGTGAGAGACTAGGTCAATAGGCCTGACTGAAGGGTTGTAATGACCAATTATGTATGTATGTAGTGTCATTCGTACATTTAGATTTTGTCATTGTAAAAAAGGGAATGTTAGCATTCAGTCCATAGTGCTTTAAAGATAAGAGGCATGAACTGCATAATTATTTGCCAATTTTTGACAGTCAGTCGCAGAATAGACCACTGTTTATAGAGACAACTCATGAATAGTACAGGGGTTTATTATAAGATTGAATTCTCAATGTTTACAGAAATCACTGGGAGCAGGCAAGTAAATTTAAAAAAATTCACTGACTGGACGTAGATGAATTTAAATGAAATCAATATTCTTTAATTCGTAAGTTGTTTATGCTTCATTGGTTTACTGTTATTAAAAATGTTTTTTTTTTTTTTTTTGAAAATATAAATCCTCATATTAATGTTTATCGTATTCTATTAGATAACATAACCAGTGTCTATTGAATTCAGAAGTCCAACAAATATTTTTAATTTCACTTTTACTTTATTTCGATTAGTATTTTCAAATTTTTTTCTTTTTTGTTGTGGCTAAATAAGAACTATTTTGGTTTTGGTTTTGGTTTTTTTTTGTTAACAAAACAATTAATTTAATAAATCGTATAATTAAAGCGGAAGTTGCGGTTACTTTTGTTGTTGCCAACAAATATTGTGTACAATAAAGCGTTTAAATAGTTTAAATATGTTTATAATCTGTAAAACTCTTAAACGGTTTAGAGTGTGTGTGTATGTGTATGCAATTTGTTAATTCATTATTTTAATTATTTTTTGTTTTTTAAATACCGTTAGATTTGTGTTTTTTTTTTTTGAAAATTGCTTTACCTGGAGACTGTCTTTGAGGATATGCCAACGGCAGCAAAACGAATAGTTTCCGAAATACCGATGCATTTACCATTTTGTTTCTTCTTTTTTCAATTTAATTTAATTTCAATTTAATTTAATTTAATTTTTTTATTATTTTTTCCGTTGATGTACCGTACGTATGTTATTGTATGGAAAATTATGTTCAATTAATTTATTACAAAAAAAAAAATAATAATAATTTTAAAAATCTATTAAAGTTTGCTTTTGATTTGATTGTGGTTTGTGGTGGTCGATATTAAAAGAATAACAAGTCACCGGTAGTTTTTAGATACACGCCAGACAAGTGACTAAAATGTATAACAACGGTCAAGAGATTTTATAGTCAAATTCCGGCAAAATATTTAAATTTCTGTTTCACATGCATATTTAAATTTTGCGTTTATATTGTTTTAAAATGTTGTTTTACGCTCTTTTTTTTCATTTCGTTTCATCGATTTGAGATGTTTCTACCTACCATCACAAATGAAATACAAATTAATTTAATAATTTTCTTTTCTTATTTCTGTTTGTAATTTTTTTACAACAATTTCTTCTGCATAATTTGCAAATAAAAACTTTTATTAACATTTTCACTTTTATATTTTCACTCTTATGTTAATCAATACGAGTAATAATGGATTCACAAAAGAACTTTTAACGATCCTTTATAGATCGTTAAAATTTTGTTTAAAAAAAAAATTCATTTAAGCCACGCTTATTAGGCGTATTCATTTCGTATGGAGTATGTGTACCTTATCTGATTTGGACATAATTTTAAGGTACATCAGATGGTTATACAAGTTAATATCTATTTAGTAAAGGTAAAATGCCCGTAAATACATATATTACCCTTCCTAAAATCCTTTATTAAACTTTTTCACTTTAGGTGTAGCCATGCCTAATGTTCAATATTTAGTTCAACCAAAATGATAACCAAAATTATATGAAATTTTTTTTTTTTTTTTTTTTACGAGTGACTGTTTATTTTATTTATTTTATTTATTTATTTATTATAATTAACATAACACAACAAGATTTTAATCTTATGAGTTATAGTGCTATGCTTAGGATCAATAAGATATAAAACATAAAACATAAAAAAGAAAAATAAAAATAATTGTAAAATATAAGAAATTAAGCAAAAAAAATAGCAAATTAATATAAGAAACAAATTAATAAAAATATTAAATTTAAGTAGAAATATAATTTCAAGCAATTTAGAAAACAAACAGAAATAAAACAAAAAATAAAGAATTATAAAAATATAAAAAATAAATATTTACAAAAATCAGAGTAAGAAAGTACGGATAAATATTTAACCGATATAGTAACCATACTAAGGAAGTAACATACTTTTCATTAAGAGAATAATTTAAATAACTCCTTTTTGAACGCATTTGCATTGCCTAACTTTTGTATGTAATTCGGTAGGGAATTCCAGAGACTTGTGGTGTGTATAAAAAACTGACGCTGTGACAGAAGAGTCCTGTACCGTTGTTGAATAATCTTCATGCCGGAATGACTTAGCAAACTTGACTCGGCCCAATAAATATTCCGGCTGTCCCGTATTAATAATCTTATGGAATAGAATGAGGCATTTAATTTTCAGAAGATTATCAAATTTCACACCAGATATCTGGTACGCTAAATGAGAAATATGATCACGGCGACCTTGCTATATTGTTGTATGCCAAGTTTAGTTTGCGGTTGTCATTACTATCGCAATTTGCGAAGATTTCGCACCCATACAATAGCACAGGAATTAAATAAGTTTTAGCAAGTTGCATACGAATTGCAAAAGGAGTTGAATCAATGACCGCCCATAAGTTCCGAAGCATGCTGTATATTCTGCCAACAACAACGCTTATATGGCCAGACCACGATAATCTGTCATTAAATACAATACCCAGATTGGTAGCAGACTTGACATAGTCAATTTTATTTCCCCTGATACTCAATCCCGGTATGGCAACCGAAATGTTGGCTTTCGAAAGCACTATACATTTGGACTTTGAGGGATTAATGCATAGTCCATTTGCCGAAGCCCAACTGTCAATCCTATCCAAATCACGGTTAACAGAGTGTAAACAAGAAACAATATTCTCCTTACGAGTACTGGTATAAATCTGTACATCATCAGCATACATATGAACACGGCAGTCAACCAAAACATCCGGTAGATCATTAATATACATACAGAACAACAGAGGCCCCAGAATTGATCCCTGGGGAACACCTCTACTAATATTACGCGAATCTGAAATATTACCATTCAGATGAAAAAACAAACAAACAAATAAAATAAAAAAGGATTTGCTATAGAAATGTTTGGCAAATACGCTTTGACTTTGGGTGCAGCCTGCTATTAGTGGATTGCCTGATAAGCAGACGTCGGCACAAAGAGAACATGATAAAAATGTGTGTATTTGTGAGAAGCATGTGTATAACCCAGAGGAAAATTGTTAGTAATTATTGTTTCAAGCAGTGTTCGAACAAATATTGTTTACAAAATATTGTGCTTTTTGATGCCATTGGTATTTTTCACACAAGTCATCATTACGTATTGCAGGTACCTGAAATTCAATATATTTAAAGCATAAAAATTCTGTTTCCCAGTTTTTCTTCACATTTTAATTACATTTTTCTTTGGGTGTATAATTGATATACAAAAAAATTTCAAAAAGAAGCGACAAGAACCTGCTTCACTGAAAGCTGACAAACAACTGAATGCATTTTTACACTCTTTTTAACGAACATTGTTGATGTTCGTGTCCTATGTGTAAAAAGCCGAAGATGTTCGACCCCCGGGGGAGAGAGCATGTATTTTATCCCGCACAAACTATTAAGGAAAATGTAGGCCATGAAATACAAATATATGTATGTGCATGGGCTTTGCTTTCATGGTAAAGAAATTTAAATTAAAAAATTACCAGGGTAGGACTTTAGAGAAAATCTCAACCGTTACAGTATTCATCTCCCCCTTCTGTCAGTATAGATTAAAATATTACTTTTTCTCACGAAGGCAAAGAGATTTTTTTTTCCAACGAAATGCAAAATCACTAAAATCGATGTTCGATGTTGAAATTCTACCAGATCACAGTGTTCAAACGTTACAATTCAATTATCTGTATACAAATGTTTATCGTCTTCCGGACTCGTCTGTATGACCACTCTATCGTAAAGCTCTGGTTGGGTAAGCGCTATGTATGTATTCTTTCTCAATTTTTGTAAGTTTGCTCAAAACTCGTTTGATAAACAATTTGCCAGAATTTTATTTGGTACTCGCGGAAAGAATGATTTCCGCCGTGGATGCAGATCCGCTGAGGAAGAGGAGACTGTTATCCACTTTCTATGTCAATGTCCATCTCTTGAGAGATGCAGATATAGGTTATTTGGCTCTCCAACCCTTGTTAGCTTGACGGAGCTATCGTCCATTGACGTCAAGGACATAGCCTCGTTTATCAAACTTTCTGGCTGGTTTTCCAGCGTGGTGCAGTCGTGCTTTAAATGTGCAGCTCTCATTGGCTCTGAGGAACTTGGTCAGTACAGGGACTGCGTTCATTTGTGGCGCCACAGCGGGCCGCTATGCGTGCTCAAGTGAGCTTTTGGTATCAAAGCTACCACACTAACCTAACCTAACCTACTTGGTACTCGAATAACACATCATGACAATTAAATTATCAACTGTTGTTTTGAAGTCAAAAACACCATCTAACTCACGATGTTCTTCTGCGAATCACTGTTTCGAGCTTATCCTGGCAATGTGAACACATAGAACATATCAGTTTTTATCGGAAACACCAGAAACCTCACAGGATCTGTGAGTAAGTTAATAATCAAGTTCTCCGTGCGCTCTGGTTATCTCCATTTTGAAATTTTCAGATTAATTTTCGGATTTTACTTACCGGTGAAGTCGCCGTAGTCTAGTAGGTAGTGTGTTGGCTTATTAGACATAAAGCCAGGGTTCGAGCCCCAGGCCAGACATCAAAACAAAAATACAAAAAGTATTTCTTCTATGATTTCCTCTCAGCTGATTTCTGGCAAAAACTCTGAGAGTAAATAAAATTGCCATGAAAAGTTTCTCAAAAAATCTGTCGTTCAGAGTCGACTTTAAACTGTAGGTCCCGCCACTTATGTATAAAATGAACACACACAACATAAGTGGTGTGAGAAACTAGGTCAATAATCCTGACTGAAGGGTTGTAATGACCAATTATGTATGTATGTACTTACCGGTGACTCACATATGATTCATTTTTCTAAAATTTACTTTTTGTTTACTTGCCTAGAAGATTTATCATCCGTATCAGAGATCAGCAACGAGTATTCAAAACGATGAGTAGATTCGAGTCATACTTATAATTTCAGATACTTATACGCATTCATACTTATTTTAATATCATACTCATACTACTCATATTCAAAGTTAGAAATACTCATCGTACTCATACTTAACAATACGCACGATGTTGTTGATTTCGACTCTCCATGATTCAAATTACTCGTATACACGAAGCACAAAATAAGTATGATTCGAGTACGAACACCACAATACTCGCTAGAAGGTTGTGTATGTGCTTTGCTTGCTGTCTTTGGCTTTTCTTTTTTCTTCTTTTATAAATGCAACAATAACTACTACTGTAAATTTTGATGAATGATTCGAGTGACTCGAATCATTCGTAAGTATTATAAGTATTTTTCTAAATTTATGAATCTGAATGAGTAGGCGTATGAATCAAACAATGAATCGAATGTTGTGAGTTTGAATACAACGTTGTACTCATACTCATTGCAACCTATACTTATAAATCAATGTTGTAGCGAGTACGAATGAATCAGAGTAGTTGAATTTTAATACTCTTGACTCACTCATACTCAAAATTTCATAAGTACCTATGAGTAGCGAAAATACTATTCATTGCTGATCTCTGATCCGTATATTGAAAAGCTTTCAGTTAGTTCAATATTTTTGAAATAACTAGACGAATGTCAGAAATTGCTCGTCTTAGAGAAACAGAGGGTTAATGCCCCATACACCATGAACGAAATCCAAACGTATACCAAACTGTTAAATTCCAACTACATATACAACAACAAAATAACTTTATTTATGACAGCTATTTTTACCTTAGCTTTAGCCTATCTTATTTAAATATCTTGGATTTGTTAATTACTTAACTTTCTTGCCTTTTTTTTCATTTGTTTGATCAATTACAGTTCAATAGATTAGGAGATCATGTTTTGAATTTTAAAATTCATGTGGAACAAGGCAAAAAATACTACAAAATGCTTAAACATTTAATGCCTGCTAATAAGAAATTTAATTTGAAACATCTTTTTTTATTTTATTTTGAGTAATAGTTGAAGGACAATCGCAAAGACAAAATAATAAAACTTCGTGACATGTTGTTTGGTACCCAATCGATACCCTGCTCCTAAATTAATCCTCCTGTTGTTATTCACAACTATATCTCCTCGTTATTTGCAAATATTTTACCATTGAGCCATTTTTTCTAGTTTTGAAATAGAATAAAATCCGAGGACCTAAATCTAGTGGAAAAGACGCACTATAAAGCAGTATGAACTTTAATTTATTGACTTTGTACGCCTTAATTTCACCACTTAAATAGGGCACATGCCTCTATACCTGGTTTAAGGACACTTATACCGGATAGGGCACAATGGAATGGTGGGGTACTCCGGGGGCAGAGTGGTATACCCATTTTCACAGATGGGTCTAAGTTAGGTGGATGTACAGGTGCTGGGGTTTTCTGTAGGGAACTCGGTCTTGAACTCCACTTCAGGTTGAATGATGACTGCAGCGTTTTTCAGGCGGAGATTTTCGCAATACTGAAGGCTATTGAGGCCATAGCTGGTGGCCCATCTTCGGATTCGGAATCTTACATGATCTTCGTTGACAGTCAAGCTGCCCTTAAGGCCATTGCGTCGGTCTGGTGCAAATCACGACTGGTTCGCGAGTGCAAAGAGTCGTTGAGGTCTTTTGGACCGGACCGTATCCGTCTATGCTGGGTTCCGGGTCATAGCGGAATACTGGGCAATGAGACGGCGGATGCCCTCGCTAGGTTAGGTTCCCTTTCGGGGGGCGATTTAATAGTTGGTCCTGAACCCGCAGTCTGCCACCTCTATGACCTCATCGATGGATGGGTCAGGGAGGAAGAGCAGAGGCGTTGGAGGAACGGATCAGGTTGTTCTGTCTCTAGACGTCTATGGCCTGCTGTGGACAGTAAGAGAACAGATTGGCTGCTGGGCTTGGTTAAGGCCAGCGTAAGGTTGGTTGTCGGTTTTATCACAGGGCACTGCGAGATTAGGTCGCTGACGGGGATCTGGAACAGATCCCAGCCGGACTATTGCAGGGTATGTTGCGATGAGGAGGAGTTAGAGACTATCGAACACCTCCTCTGTAACTGCCCAGCCCTTGGTAGGTTGAGGTTGAGGACCCTTGGCAGAGCCTTCTTTGAGAGCTTGAGTTCTGTGTCGAGAGCCGACATCAAGGCTCTCCACAGATTCATTAGCAGTTTGAGCTGGTTGAGAGGTGCTAGGGCTTCATAAGTGTAGTCGCGCGCTCAACCCTTGTTTGTGTCTGTTTCTTTCTGTGTGATTCCCATCCTCCCCTTACCCTTATGCCCTCCTTTCATCCTATTCCCTCTATTTCCTTCCCTCTCCAAGGACGTTGTACAATGGGTCAATTTCGACCTCCGGGTATTGTACTTGTCTTAACGGACAAGTACACGTCCTCTAACCTAACCTAACCTAACCTAGGGCACATGCCTCTCTAAATAAGACACCATAACTTGTTGACCGCTGGAGCCTTCAATCTCCTTCTCTGGCTGTATATTTATCAAAGATGTGAAATGCCTCATGCAATTACATATCGATTCTAAACTCTTTTGTCAAAAATCGTGATTAAACTCTCACTCTATGTAGATATTTTTGTTATATTGTAAGAAAACGCTGCAAACGCTTCCTTTCGCACAAGAACAAATGCGATGATTTTAGTTAGATAATATACCCTCAGCTGACGATCATTGAATACCGAATCGATTTTCTTAATCGTTTCTGAAGTGGCTATCTCAATTGGAATGCAGCAGTGCTTGTTTTAGCACCACGTACGTTTTCGTCTAAAGTCTGGCACCCAATATGATCTAATCGTAGACAATGGAGTCAACTGCCAAAGCTTACAGTCTAGGTTTAGGTTTAGGTTAGAGGACGTGTACTTTTTTTTTTTTTTTTTGGTGAAACCAGCACTCAGGGGATAGCCCCTACTCATGCAATGCATTGTGCAGGTTTTTAGGAAAATGGGTTATAGGAAGGTGGAAGAGAAGGAGTAGTGTTTGTGGGCATCTCAAGATGCGAACGGCAAGGAAACGAGTTGCTGCTAGGTGACTATAAAATGGCCAGTGCTATACCTTCACCATTAGACAGTCTACAGCAATCGTCCCCAAGAAGATCGCACCCTTCAGTCCTAGCTTCTCACACTACTCATGTTGTATGTGTTAATTTTATACATGAGTGGCGTGACCTACAGTTTAAAGTCGACTCCGAACGACAAATTTTATTGAGAAGCTTTTCATGGCAATTTTATTTACTCTCAGAGTTTTTGCCAGAAATCTGCTGAGAGGAAGTCGCCGAAGAAATATTTTCGTTTTGATGTCTGACCTGGGATTCGAACTCGGGCCTTCAGTCTAATAAGCCAACACACTACCTACTAGACTATGTCATTGAGTTAAGTACAGTACAAAAGCTTACAGTCTAACTCGGTTTTAATATTTATTTGACTGAGACGTTTTATATCAGCGAGGAGATTTTTTTGTACTTACCAATTTTTTGACGTGGCACTGCAAGATTAGGCCACTGACGGGGATCTGGAACAGATCCCAGCCGGAATATTGCAGGTTATGTTGCGATGAGGAGGAGTTGGAGACTCTCGAGCACCTTCTCTGTAACTGCCCAGCCCTTAACAAGTGGAGGTTGAGGACCCTTGCCAGGAACTTCTTTGAGGGTTTGAATTCTGTGTCGAGAGCCGACATCAAGATTTATTAGTGGCTTGAGATGGGGCTTTATCAGTGTAGTCGCGTTCTTCCATTTATTGTTTTGTTTTTGGTCTGTGTAATTCCTCCGCTTCTCATTCTCCCTTTCCTACATTCTCTCCTTTTTCCCCTCTGTTATCCTTCCTTTCAAGGACGCTGTACAATGGGTCAATTCGACCTCCGGGTACTGTACTTGTCTCTGTCGACCAGTATACGTCCTCTAACCTAACCTAACCTACCAATTCCAATTCGTCTAATGCCGTTTACTTAACAAAGGGAACATTGTGAGCAGCTTAAAAGTCTTCAATTGAATTTTTAATTTTATCGATAAAATTTCCGAACAAAATTCGTTGCATTTAAAATCTCTTATCTGAAACAAATTGGCCTTTTTCTTAAATTGGACGCCCTTCTAATTAGAGTTGGTCACGTTTTTTTTTTTGGCAAAATAAAAAATTACGATGTGCATGATTCTGTAGGTCAGTTGTGAATTTTCGAGCAAAACAAAAATAACCGAAGCGAATGAAACTGCTTTAATTTAAAAAAAAAAACCATTTAAAAAACCAGTTTAAATTTAAAATCTAATCTAACAACTGCTGCACAATGCCCTACAAATTAGACTTTGGCACTTGTTAATATACAGATTCAGAGAGACTGTCTGTCATAAATCAAAGAATTCCTTTAAAACCGAAGAAAAAAATCTATTTTAATTTCCTATTTAAACGGAAAATGGACAAAGTTAGCATAAACAACTGCTTCACTGTTTGACAGATTGATTACCGTCATAAAAATTCAAATAAAATTCCCATTTATTATTCGTCTGACCAATATTAAAAAGCATAGCTCTGACATACGAGAGTCGCGGAGGCAATGTTCATCATGAAACTCTTATTAATTGCTCGCAAATATCGATTTGTTAAAATTATGCAAAAACTATTTAAAAATTTGCAAAGCTCTTCAGTTTAATCGAATTCAATTTTATTTTATTTGTTTACATTTAAAAATCCATCAAAACAACCGATAATAAAAATAAACAAATCTGATACACTAGAGCCCCGACTTGCTTCGTTAATGTGGACCGGAGAATTGCGACGCAAATCGAAACGACGCAAATCGAATCAAATTTTTCTATACAAATGCATTGAAATTCATCAAAATGAAGCAAAAAAAACTTAATATTTCGGATAAAACAGAATTATGAAAACATTTTTCATTATTTTATTAAGTTCAGTAAAGTTTTCTCTAATTATTATAAAGAAATAGCAAAAATATAAATTAACAAAAAAACTTAACAAAAATCAATGAAATTCATTTATAAAGAAATAAACTTTAAAGAAGAAATTGTGCTTTGTTTAGTTTATGTGGTGCTTTCTTCAGATAATAAATTCAAATCAACAACACTCCATTTGATTACGTGGTCTTACAGGTTCTTTAAGAAAGAGGTTTGTTGAATTTTTAGAGATTTTTTTGCTGATTGTTTCCTTGTAACAACTAATGGCTTGGTCAGCAGATGCTGCTACGCCCTCGCTACGATTTTCGTCAGGATCGTTTTCAGAAAATATATCCAATGCATTTGAAATTAATTGCATAGCTTTCGAAATATTGGAGATTGTTATTTTTTTTTTCCTCTAATGTATTATCAATTATCATAACATCATCTTCTAAAGAATGCTGAATATTAATGGATAATAAATTTTTATTATCAAGCTCCTCATCGTGAGACAGTAAAAGTTCACTAATGTCATCCTCTTCCATTCCTTCAAATTCAGCTAAATTTTCAAGAAAAAAATTAAACGTATGTAGCGTCACAAGTCGAAATTTAAACGACGCAAGTTGGGGTTCAAACGACGCAAATCGAATCGACTCCAATCGGGGACGAAACGACGGAAATTTAATCGACGCGAATTGAAATTGCAACAACGCAAGCTGAGTTTTGTCAATTTTTAAAAAGCGACGCAAATCGAAACGACGCAAATCGGGTCGACGCAAGTCGGGGCTCTAGTGTATAGGTATTTAAGTTTGCAAACTGCTTACGAATGTATATTAATACAGTGGGACCTCGATTTTCCGTGATGGTCGGGACCGGAAACATTCTGTATAATCGATTTTCCCGGTTAATTGAGTACCAATTTTGGCTAACTTTTTAATAGATATTTTTATTAGTTAATAAATGAATATGTACATATTTATGTATATAAAAATTAAATAATTCAAGGATTTTATATACTACATACGAGTACATGTTTCAAAATTATAAAAAAAAAAATAATTTTGTCAGAAAACAGTGAACAGTAGATAAGGATTTCATATACTAAAGAGGGAATTTCCCTTTTTCGCTTGTTTGTCCAAAATAATAGAAAAAATTTTTTGCTTATAATCACGGATAATAGAGGTAATCAGGGTTAAACGATGCAGAAAAATTTAATTCGATCCAAAATAAAATTAAGTCGAATCACGGATAATCAAGGTCCTACTGTATATAATAATATACAACATTAATATATATAAATAAATTTAAATTTAATATTTTAAAAGCGATGATGAATATACAATGCACAGTGTACGATTTAGCCATTCTAGGTAGACAAAATTAAATATCTTGGAAAACAATTATGCTAGACTTATAAATTTTGGTACAAGGTGTTACTAGGCCAATATGAACCATTGCCAAAAATATGGGCGACATTGGACCACTGCCACGCCCACTTCCCATACAACTGAAAAATTTATTTTTGATATTATTCGCGAAGGATAATCAAAAAGTAAAAAAGAATGAATGACAATTAATTTTGATTTATTAATTTTTTATTAATTTTTAAATTAATTAATTAATTTTTTTCTAATTGCTCATAATCAATATGAGAATTAGAACCACTGCTTATTTTTCCACAAATATAGTTTACGGAAAGCCTTTCATTTTCGGGTGATTTAAGCCATATGTCAAAAAGTTTGTGATATGTGGTGTTATCACTCATTATTTGTTTTTTTTCTTTATCCGGCAGATCTCGGCAGATAATTTTATATGTGCCTTAAAGTAGACACTTCCGGCGTTCGTATAACACTAATTTGGTGTTGATCCGGTGTGAACCAAAAAAGTTATCGATTACAGAATTTTTTCTTTTTTTCTTAACTTAACAAAAAAAAAGTAATTGTTTAATTGAAATTGAACGAAAAGAATTTTTCTTTTAGAACCGTAAATTCTCGTGATATTGATAGCGAATATGTTGAGCTTCAAAACAAACAAAAAAAAATAGTTAAAAAATTCCGATCCAATAAAAAGTTACACGCTTTTAAGAATAAGCAACTTAATGTAGATATTTTTATTGTTTTTAATTCACTCAAAAATATGAAGTTTGAAGTACCATTACAATGTTATTGCTGACAAATTAGGAAAAGTTTTGAGGTTTTCTTATTTTATAACAAGTGCTCTTTCATATTGGATAAAAATATTTACTCAAATCGAAACTCAAAATAACGAGTTTTGTCCAGCTAGATTAGCAAAATCTTACACTGTGCAATGTTAAAGCATAAATAGGACATAATAAATCAAACGATATTAAAAGCAAAATAAACCATTGAACTATTTACATTCTCTTGTTTCCTAAAACGTATTTATACGTCATAATAATACTGGAAGCAATAGAATAAAACTCTACACTTTTGCGAAAACAAGTGCCTGCATTGAAGACAGTTTTTTGGTCAGCGGTAACTGTCGCAAGACATGGTATGGTATTTAGAAAAACATTCAAGTATTTTGTCTTCTAATATTGTCAACTATTGGCAGTTTAAAACGAAGGTAAATTTTTATCAGAAATCTTACATTAAATTACCGTAACTCACATCAAATGTTTGTAAAACAAACACTGGCTGTTCAGTGTAAAATTGCGTAACAATTGTAATCAAGTAATCGTTGTTCGCAACATGCGATTTAAATTTAAAGGTCAATTTCTTTTAAATGCCATTTAGTTTCATAAGGAAACAAGAAATCAAAACAATGACTTGGCAAAATTCATTTCAAATACAAATGTACATATTTTTGATTAATTTCTATTTTGTTTTGATTTATAAAAGCATTGGTGGCATCATTAGCATAATATACATACATATTCATTTTGATAACATCTTCAATTTATTCATACATATTTATGTATGTAGGCGTATTCATATTCATATTTATTTATTTACTGTATTTGTATGTTTAACATATGTATGTATGTAGGTATTTTAGATAAACTATATGGTAATAAAGTATGTATTAATTAGAATAAAAATAGTTTAAAAATATATTGTATTTAGATATTCTAAGGAAATCATACTCATATACATAGATATGTAGATATATAAGGATAATTAATTAATTAATTCATAAAGTATATTCATTAAAAATTATTAATTTGAAAAGAAAAACAAAAAGGAAAAAAAAAATAAAGTTTAAAAATAATTTTGAAAAATTCTCCAATTGAATAAATGAAAAAAAGTAAATAGATAAACCTAAAATAGAACGTATAAAATCTTGAATTTATGATTTAATAAATCTTAAAATAGTTTTCAATTCAGTCACTATACTAGCATCAACTATTTCGTATATTAAATGATAGGTTTTGTTTTAAAATTTGTCACTTGCTTTCCGAATACAAAAGAAATTCTTCTGGCATCTATTATTAACAACTCCTTACAATTGTTGTAAAAATTTCCAATTGATTTTTATGATTTGTAAATTTATCTTATGCTTATAGAAACGTTTATCAATAACTTTTTTTTTTTTTTAATTTTGATGATTACAAGTCAGAAGAGAAATATATACGATTTCTGTTGGGTCAGAAATCGCCTACCGCATGCGATATCAACTCAAAATTATGCTCTATACTGGGATCGATATCCGGTATGGATTCATCACGAAAATGTTCCTCCACATGTTCACAAAACGATTCAAATGGTATTTCGATATCATAGATTTTGCCGCACATTGGGCAAATATTGTTTTTCTCATCAGCTAGAATTTTTTCATGTATAATATTCAAATGATTATTCTGGACAAGTGGTATTACTTTCGATGAGTCACCATAGATATTAA
The DNA here is from genome assembly GCA_927399465.1 of Sarcophaga caerulescens. Lineage (NCBI taxonomy): Eukaryota > Metazoa > Arthropoda > Insecta > Diptera > Sarcophagidae > Sarcophaga > Sarcophaga caerulescens. The sequence goes on from OV656872.1 coordinate 4,478,003, forward strand.
GATTGTTTGGCGTATTTGTATATTTTGTTAAATCATTTAAGCTCTCATCTGTTTCTAAACTCTTGTCAGCCATTTCGGGTTTTTTAGATTTCTTCACACACTCCGGACAGGGTTGAAGAGCTGAAATGAAGAAATTAAAAAAAAAAAATTATTCTTTTTGTGTATTTACCCAATAGGTATTTCAAAGATAATTGGTTTTCAGTCAAATTATTCGAATGGGGAACACTCCCCAAAAGTCTTTTCTATTTCTGACAATGTACCAAAAACCAATTCAAGTTTAATTTCCATATCCTACGACCACTACTCAATGCATGTTGTTAGTAAAAAAAACATCAGTTTAACGTCAACCGAGCAAGGTGGTTAAATGTGAAAAATATCTCCTCTTGGTCGAAAAGTGTGTACAGGGTCTTACTTTATTTAAATATATAACTTGGTAAAAGCATTTGAGCAAGTAATTTTTTTATTAAAACGCTTGTCCAACTATTTTAAAATCAAGACTTTTAAATACTATCTTATGTGATGTTTTTGTAACACAGGCTATTTCACTTGCCTGCCTGTTTGCATGGAAAACACAAACAAAAACACTCAATTTTGTTTGTGTTTCCCTTATAAACAGGCAGGCAAGTGAAATAGGCTGTGTTACAAAAACATCACATTAGACTGCTTTTGGAACCTAACGCGCAATTACTTCCACGGTCTATTGCTGTAAAATATGAAAATTTTTAAAAGCTACTTACAAATTCGGCTCTCTAGCAATGCAAACACTGAATTTAAATCTTGTTGCTGTTTCATAGCTTCGCGGCGCATCTCTTGCAGACCCTCCATACATTTTTTGGCCTCCATATTAAAGTCCTGCTCTTGGGAAGACGAATTTGATGATGAGTCATCGACATTTAAGTAGCCAAACCCCAAAGTAGCTTGAGCTAATGTAGCCTCATTGTCGCTACTTGACTGCTGACGACCGTTTTCATCACTAAACACCTCTAGAGCAGTGTCCCTCTCCAAACTAGTTTCTAAACTTATGTCCAACATTTCGGTAGATGCCGTATTGTCGGCTGACAATAGCTTATGCCTTAAATGCGGATTGGGTGAGTGTTGTGTAAAAGTTTTCGATCTTATCAGATTTTGATTTGCTAAACCACTAGCATTGCGAGGACTCTGAACATCTTCAGAGCAACTGGTATTAGTGAGGGTACTGTCCTTATCTTTAATAGTTTTTGTTTGGTCTTTAGCGATTTGTGATAGGCGTTGCCACAATTTGCGATTTTCGGCAGACACCATATTTATATGGGCATTGAGTTGTGCGTTTTGGCGTTGCAGTTCGGAAACTTGCAAACGCAATTGGAAATTTTCAGCCACTCCACCTGCATTGTGCGTTGCAGTGGCACCATTCGCTTTGGTATTTTGTGTTAAACGTTCGCGTAACTTTTGATTTTCCTCTTCCATTTCGGTGAGCCTTTTCTGTTGCAAAATACAACGATCTTTCATTGTGTCCAGAGCCACTCTTAAAGCCAATTGCTGCTTTTGGCTGCTATTGTTGGAATTTCCGGGAGATATGTTCTCCATCATGACCTTAATCGAATATTGTATTCAATTTCCAAATAATAATTGAATAATTTTATTTGAGTTCTATTAATTTATTTTTGATGTTGTGCCTTTTACTATTATTAGTAATTGTTTAGCAAAAATAGAACCCCATGTAACAAAAATAACAAAAAGAAATGCTATGAACCACAAACAAAAGGAAAAAATCACTGAATTGACATAAACTATACAAAGCCAACCCTGTGTTAATACGTTTGTAAAAGGGTTGCCACTCTTTGACAAAAATACTTTTAAAGTTAATGGGATTATCAAACGCAATAACTTTGTCAACTCTTCTTGATTTTAAAATAATAAAGAGTGAAATCCAACCGGCAGATAAAGAACAAAATGAAAGAGTGAAAACCAACTTCCATCGAGGTGAACTAGAGTCATACAATGACATTGGCTTTGGAAAGTAAGTCATAATTAGAGATAGCTGTTATAGCTCTATCAACCTCCCTTGTAGATAGCAACAAGCACAAACATGATTCCAACGACCAAAAATATTTCCAATTTGCCAACATATTTCCAAATTAGATGTGACTTGGCAACACTCGTGAAAAACTACACCTAGCGGAAAAATGTGGAAATGTAAACAAAAATGTTTTTTTTTTTTTGTTAGATCGAAAGAGAGGGAAGAGAACAAAATCAGCTGTTTAGTTTTAGTAGACCGCTATGATTTTTTCAACAATTTCAATAAATTTTTATAAATATAAAAGAAAATTCGTTATTTTTAGAACTTTTGCTACCAAAATAAATAATCATGAATTGAAAGTTTTATTTTTTGGAACTGACAACTTTTCGTTGCCCAGCCTTAAAGTGTTACACAAGCATAATAGGTTAGTATGTAGTTGCCATCGATGGTGGTTATTATCAAATATGTATAAAATGAACAATAATTTCATTTGAATTAAATATTATAGTGTTGCAGATAAATTGGGTGTAGTGACGTCCTTTAAAAGTCCCTCAAATTGCGTTCGTTTGTATGCCGAAGAGCATAGAATACCTTTACTGAAATGGCCTATAAAAGCAGAAGATTGTAGTCCATATGATTTGGGAATTGTGGTGTCTTTTGGCCATTTAATACCCAGCCAAATAATTAAAGCATTTCCTCTGCAAGTAGTGTGTATCAATGCAAATAAGTGTGATTTTTTTAATTGATTTTGATTGCAGTGGTATGATTAATGTCCATGCCAGCTTATTGCCCAGATGGCGAGGCGCTGCTCCCATTATTTATGCTATAATGAATGGTGATAAAGAGACAGGAGTAAGCATAATGCGCATTGAGCCTAAACGTTTTGATATTGGTGAGGTAAGATATTGTTAAAAATAAGCAACAGAAGCAGGAGATACACAGTAATCCTATATCTTTAGATATTTGCATGTAAAACTGTACCCATAAAACCAAATGTCTACATGCCGGAATTACATAAGCAGTTGGCAGAAGAGGGATCACAACTATTGTTAGACGTAGTCAAGGGTTATCCTAAAACGTTTGAGAATCCAATCAAACAAAATGATCAACATGCCTCTTATGGTAATATTTCCTAAGATAAATTTAATTGTAAATGCATTAACATTATCATAAATTTTAGCACCTAAAATTACTCCAGCAATAAGGGAAATCGATTGGTTGACAATGACTGCCCAAGATGTATATAATCGTCATCGAGCCTTGTATAGTTTTAAGGTTTTATCTTCAAAATTTCTTAAGAAATCCATAGAATTATTGCAAGTTAACCTACCGCCTGCATCTGTAAGAAATCCTTTTACCCAAGAATCTCCACCGGGTTCTGTGGAATATCATAAAGAGCGTAAATGTTTGTATGTTAAATGCGCTAATAATACCTTCATTGAAGTTACAAAAGTACGAGTAGAAGGCAAAAAAGCTATGAGTGCCATAGATTTTAATAATGGTTTTCTGAAAAAGCTTTCCAAAACCGAAATGGAATTCTATTGCAATAAAACGGCTGTTAGTTGTTAACGTTATAAATTTGAAGACAGACTTTCCTTCCTTCCAAAATACATAAACACAGAATGTTTAAATTTTATTTGGTTTATTTTTTTCTGGTAAATTTGATTTCGGAAACGCCAATTAGGCCAAATCGTTTGGTTTAACTTCTTTGGAGTCTGAAGGTTGTTGTGTGGTTTTCTGCAAAAGATTCTTTGTGAACCATACTGGTCTAGGTTTTGGCATTTCGACTATACGTTTGCCATTTAAAAATTCAGTAGGTTGTTCGGTACGTTCACCTTCATAGAGTACTACAACTTCTTGTTCAACTGGATTTAAGCCCAGTTTCTCTTGAATTTTATCCTGCATTTGTTTCGTTTCTTCACGAACTTTATTATAACAGTGAGGACACAAAATACCAGCCTCATGATCATGACCGCACTGATTACAAGTACGCAAATGCGTCTTTACACGCAATAGTTTCCAATTGTATTCGGGAAAACCGAATTTACGACTTAAACGCTTCTCAATAGTGCGCCTATGTTTAGGTACAGCCCATAATATACCATCGCCTATGATATCCTTAAGAGAACGTTGTGGCATACTATTGTTTTGGTTAGAAAGACCAGAGTTAATGCTGGGCATGCCTGCTAAAGCAAGACCTGTAATTACATTTAGTACGACGTTATTTAATGCAACAAAATTTTGTTGGTAAAACCTACCTGGATAACCAGCATTTTGTTGAAATATTTTGGGCAACAATGACTCCAAACGGTTTAGAAAGTTTGTGACATAAAAAACCAAATTACGAGCCATTTTTAATACAAACTTTTGGAAATATTTCGGAAGAAAATAAATATTCACGCTGTTACGAAAACCGAAATTAGAAATAAAGCATCAGCTGATAAGGTGCCCAATTGTCCGTTATACAACTAAAAACAGAGATGTTAGAAAAAGCTTTTATTAAATAGCCTTGCCATATTGCTAAAATTAGACATTGGGAACACATTAAACGGCCAATAAGAAACGATTTGTCTACAGTTCTCCACTTCTCAAGTTTTCTGAGATCTTTTATTCCGTCTGCATAACAGTAATGATACTCACAGAATTGATTTCTTCTGGCAATTAAAAAAATATCAAACCATTTGCTATTCCTTTGGAAATGATCAAAAATTTACATGGAACGCTATAAAACCCAATTAACTAATCTCATATAATTTACTTAACATATAACGGACGGGTCGCCGTAGTCTAGTAGGTAGTGTGTTGGCTTATTAGACGTATAGCCAGGGTTCGAGCCCCAGGCCAGACATCAAAACAGAAAATACAAAAAGTATTTCTTCGGCGATTTCCTCTCAGCAGATTTCTGGCAAAAACTCTGAGAGTAAATAAATTGCCATGAAAAGTTTCTCAAAAAATCTGTCGTTCGGAGTCGACTTTAAACTGTAGGTCCCGCTACTCATGTATAAAATTAACACACACAACATAAGTGGTGTGAGAAACTAGGTCAATAATCCTGACTGAAGGGTTGTAATGACCAATTATGTATGTATGTATAACGGACGGGTCCACCACATTTTCATTCTGAATTCCTTGGAATCTTATGTTTTTGCTTGAATTTTTAATTTCTATGCATAAGACAGGATATTTTATTGAAAAATGTCAAGGACAAGTAAATTCCGATTTCAAGGAAACTGGTACTGATATTCAATCAATAAGAATAACTCCAAGAGGTCAACCAGAGGTTGTCAAAAAACATGAAGTACGTACCTTCACAAAAATTGTGTGAAAAAGGAAGAATTCTTGCAATGCGTGTAGCTTGCCCGTAATAATTATGTTGCATTGTGAAAAGTACGCCCCTATTTTTATTTTGAAGTTTTGTGTCCTTTTAGTATTTATCATTTGTTAATAATAGATATTGATGACAATTTCGTTGACCAACTTATTTCAAGAATTTCCACAATAGATTCTTTATATCAGACTTTATTGCATAATTTTTGACCTTCAAGTCACCAGCCTTTTAGCTATTACAAGAATTTTTATTTTACAAGAATTTTTATTTTTCTTGTTGCAATCAAGAAAATAAATACATTTTAAAAAATGTTTGGAAGAGGGTGAAACAATTCCTAATTATAAAATAATTCTTTTTATTTCTTATAAGAAAGATTTTGTTTCAATTCGTGAAGGGAAAGCTCCTTTTACTTGCAAGATATATGGCATCTCCTTTCTCTTATTTTTGTTTTTATATGCATATTCGTTTAACACATGTTTGAATGTGAAAGAAATGGCAATCAGATGGTGGCACATAAAATAAATTACGTCAAAATTGTCAAAAAATTAAAAAAAAAAAAACAAAAAAAAAAAATACTCTTAAAAGTTCCTATTATTAAGCAACATCTTTGATAACAAATAAGTATTACCGTAAAAGAACTTTCATAATTAAGCGGTAGAATTGAAGTTATTAATGATAGATTCAATGGAATGGTGAAATAACTTCAATAGTAAAATGTTGTGTTGACCGGAAAGAGTGCAAAAAAATACCAATAAGAGTTTCAATTGATGGTGATTGATTGATGTTATTAACTTTGGGCCAAGGTGAAACTCTAAAACTCTTGTTGCTTAACCAATTACACACCACCCACCCGTAAGGAAACATAACGATTAACACTTGATCAAAGGTGCTAAAACAATAAAAACGTTTCAATAATTTCATGGGCATTCATTCAGAAGCACCAGGCGGTCATCTTTAGCCATCATCAGTTTAAGTTCAGTTAAATGAAACTCAACACAACACAACACAACTGATCTCAAGTCAAACGAATGGTAAAAGCGGGAGAGAGTATTTGTTTATGCATATTCACCACATATTGAGATACTCTGTTTGCTTTTAGTTTTGAAAAAGGTAAAGTTGCCAAAAAAACTTAAGAAAATATAGGCGCAGGCTCTTCTGCTTCTAAACAAGTTTAAAGCCAATGTATTGAGCTTCAGTTTACTACTCTGCATGTGTGAAGGCAAGCTTAAAAGCCCCAACATAACAGTAGACATACTAACCAACAAGCCAGACACTCAGCCAGCGAACCAGACAAACAAACGACGACCAACTACTACTATTCAGTTAAATCTAAGCTCTTGGGCACTTGCAGCTTAAAACAAAAAAACACTTCGCTGAAGCTGTTGGAGCCAAACGCAACGCTCGTTTTCGTTGTCTTAAAAGCCGTCCTTAAGTCGTGTAACAGTAATTAAAAAAAAAAAAAAGAAATTGTTTTAAAGAAAAATAAAAGTAAAACGTTCATTTTCATACGTAATGGTCAAATACTTTTTTTCGTTTATAAAAAAGTCATAACAAGTACCAACTAAAAAATAATAAAAAAGAAAAATAAAATAAAAAAATTGTAAATCATAAAATAATAAAATAAATATTAAATTATTTATAAAAAGTGTATAAATAAATAAGTTCAAAAATTTATTTAAATGAATATTTAAAAAAATTCAATAAATATCGTTAATAATCTTACACCTCGTAAATGATGCCGAAACAGTTTTAAAATTTAAATTAAAAAAAAAATAAATAAAATAAAAATTAAAAAAAGTGTTTCAAAAAGTCGCCAACCCTTACAACGTTCTAAATATAAATTTATCTTTTTTTTTGTCATAAAAATCATAAAAAATAGTAATTAGAAATTATGGCATGTTTAAGTACTTCCGGTCGCCAAGGACTGTTCGTGGCAGTCGGTTCGCGTCGTTACCACAATCAACGCTTTGTATGTCAGCTTATGTTGACGCAGCAACAACACTATCAACATGAAAATAATCATCATCGAAAAAATTTAGGTGGATCCATTGCAAATAATACTAAATGCAACACTACACCAACAATAACGGCTTCAAGGTTGTTGAGCTGTTCAACTTCCGCTTCCCTGTCTAATGCACCGTTACAATTTCAACAGCCTAAACGCTATTTTCATGGATTTAATCAAAATACTACGACAACAGCAACAAGTGTTTTCAATTTAATGGTGAGTCAAAGAAAAAACTTAAAAATTAAACAAAAAAAAAAAAAAGTTAACATAAACTAGTCTTGCATTCGGCTTTGCAAAAGGACTTCAAATCAATGAAGTATTTTTGGCAAAACGAAAGCAAATTGAAAATTTACAAAATACCTATTTGATTTTCTTTAAAAGAAGGAAAACTGATCAGTACACCGCTCTTTCTTAAAAAAAAAAATTTCTCGTGAAAAAAAATTCTTATAAGAAATCTGTTTTTGTTTTGTTCTTAGAAAAAAATGTTTTTCTTCCTCAAATTGTTAGCCATTTGAAAGAACTTTCTTTATAATTTCCAATAAGTTTAAAGACATTAATAATGCCATAGAATTGTAATAATTTTCGTTAGATTTATTCCAATTAATCCGTTATCAATCAATATTCCTATGTAGCCCTAAGTCTTTTTTCACAAGTTCTTTGCTTCTATTCGTAAATACATATATATTGTTAGCTTTATTCCTCTATATCGTTGTTTGCAAATGGAGCTAGGATTTATTTTTTTACAGTTTTCTTTAATGCGACATTGTCTGTAAAGCAGTTGATCTCGCTAATAATCCGTTCACATTTATTCAAATCGTTTTAAAGCCCGAAAAGTTTCTTTGTCCATATTGCCTTAAATATATTACAAAAACATTGAATTTCGGTTATGATTCGATAGTCTTAATACGTTGTTATTAAAAATATTAAAACAAAATATTTAAATTCATTGTTAAAACAATGAAAACATATTGAAGAAGAATGCTATCTTTTAATCATCCCTACTAGGGACACGATGCCAATGTTTAGCTACATTTTGTAGACTTTAAACTTAAATGTTTACAGAAAACATAACAAATTTATTGAAAAAAATTCGATTTTTAATTTATTCATAACATAATATTATTTTTCCATAATTTTGCAGATTTATACACGTGTTAATAGTTATTATTCTTTTATGTCTTACACAAAATTAATGATTTGCAACATTTTGGAACAAAATAACGTTTTTTTAACGATTTTATTGTAAAATTAATTTGCATATTTAGATTACAACATTTGCCTTTAACAACTTTTGAGTTGATAATAAAAATTTCAATTTGTTGTTTATCAAGAATTGAATTTATTTTAAATGCTGAAATTTGGACTAAAACTTTTTGCCTAATAGGCAAGTTGGGATTTGACTCTTTTAAAAACAATTAAGTTTTAAATGCCGCGCTAGTTTAATGGACAGTGAATACAGTTATTGTAAATTGGTCAATTATTTAAGAAATTAAATACGGAGTTTTAAATATCATTGGTCTTTAAAAAATATCGAAAATAACTATTTTCAACACAATGTGCTATAGAAGTAATGGATATAGGTACTCTTTGTGTTGTGTGACAATCAAATGAAGAATTCTTGGAGTTTAAATTGCGAATGAAATGTTTATATTTACTTCACTAAAAGTATACAAACATTTACAGAAAGGGAAACAAAATTTCGGTGAATATTTATTCACGAAATATATTCAAAATCAAATTAGCTAATAAAGCGCCAAATTACAACAAATTTTTCTTAGCAAAAATACAAACATTCTTGTTTCTTTCTATGTTTTCGGGCACTGTTCTTATTTATTTAAATTTTACAATCTCTAATAAATATGTACATATATTGACCTGGACCAAGAAGTCAATAAACTGTATAATAGGTTTTTTTGTGATATTAGTATAGCAGGTATCTATCTCTATAAACAAATACCGGACCGGTAACGATCACTATTGTTGAATTTATTAATAAAATTTCCAAAAAAATTTTACTAATAAAATTAAAAGAAATAAAAAATTAGTTTTTTTTGCAAATTTAAATTTGCGTAATTAACCGGTTAAATAAAACATTTTATGAATGAAATTTTTAGAGTCAATTTCGTAAAGAATTATTTTGAAATTATGTATTTTCAATAATATAAAATTAAATGAATTTGTATGTACAGGTAGTCCCCGACTTACGACCGTTCGACTTACGACTATTCGCACTTACGACCATTTTTTTTCCAATTTTTTTTCATAGAAAATACTTAAAGAAGACAAATATGTAGTTGCGGGGAATTTCTAAAATATAAATTTTATGTATATAAGTAAATATAAATATAAATTTTGGGTAGTTTCATTTCTCCTGACCCTCAAAGTTAGTAGTACAGCATGTAATTTTTTTCTAAAATTTTTTTTATATGAAATTCGACTTACGACCGATGACCAGGAACCTATCTCGGCCGTAAGTCGGGGAATACCTGTACATATATTTTTGTTATTTACAGTGAAATTTTTAAATTTATCGCCTTTTGAAATATGTACATAAATAAAATAAGCAGTGTTAGCAAATGCAATTTTAATTTTCAATATAAAATATTTAAACATGTTTAAGAGAAGGATTTCAATTCAACATTCAAATCAACTTTTCAAACAATACTGTTATTGTCAGAAATAGTAAAACAAAACAAAAATATGCACATTTAAATAAGATATTTGCATTTAAGCCACTTAACATATGGCAAAAATAAAAAAAAATCCTTTTGGGGAAATGTTTTGTGACATCCCATAACCAAATTGTTGGCAATTATTCAAAATAGCAAACGTGTAGCTGTCAAAGTGTTGGAAAAAAATCAGGAAAATTTTGTTTATTTTAAAATGAAAAACAAACAAAAAAAAAAATCAATCAATAAGCTATGCTAACCAGTTTGAAAATTGAAATTATTTTTAATTATGTCTTAAATAATTAATTATAAAACTTTGTGACGCTTAAGTTAAGCTCTCTTTTAGCAACGCAATGCCAGATAGGTATGTTTGTGCCGAATACCTTGGGTATGGCAAAAATACTCACAACAAAATAAGGCAGGCAGGCAGGCAGACCTAAAATGCCTGCTGGAAAAGTGTCAAGTTGAGATTGTAACTTTAAAAAAGTGGCCAAAGTCTAAAACTGTTGCATTACCACCAGCATATTTACTATGCGTATTTGTAACGTCATAACGGTTGTTTAGCAGTTAACGTTTGATTTTTTTTTTGCTTTAGCTACCAATAAATAAAAGAATACAAATAGAGGGAAGAAATAAAAGCTAAAATATGTAATAAAAGAAGAAACAAATTCAACATACATACTTTTTTATTCAATTGCCAGTTAGTAGACTGTATGTAAGTGCATGTGTTGCCGTTGTGTTGTGTTATCTTGTTTTTTTTTTTTAAGCCATTGTGTACGTTTTACAACACTCAAGCTGGCAATAGCATGTACTAGCAACCTGGTGGTTGGCAGTAAGTAAGTTTAGTTGCTTCAGTTGCAGTTTGTAAATGAAAGTGAAATTCGTTGAGACGCACACACACACACTTCCACTTATACTCCACATCAATACACTCTTCTTTTATGTTTATTGGCTAAAGTTGTAATAATAATACAATATTTTTGAAGTTTTTTGTTTTTAATATTTTTTTTTTTTTTTGTTAAAGAATAGTAAAATTTTTCTTTAAAAAAACAAAAAAACTTGCCTTATTATTTATGCCAATTAGTTAGTAACTGTAGTTTTTCAGTTTTTGTTTTTATATTGTTCTTGTTGTTGTTTTTGTTATTGTTTTTTCTTTTTATTTAATTTTATTTCAATAACTTTTTTTTTTGTTAAGTTTCTCATACTTCGTGTAGTATTTTCTTTGCATTTTCTCCATTTCTTTTCTTGGTGTATTTGTGTGTGTTTTTGGCGGCTTTTTTTTTCTTTCGTTTACTTTACAAATGTTTTCTTGTTATTTTTGTTTTCTTTCGTTTGCAATAAATATTTCTTCGTTATGTAATTTATTTATTTTCTTTTTTTTTCGTTTTTCTCTCTTTCCTTCATTCTGCATTTATTTTTTTTTAAGCGCAGGAGAAATATTCCTCTACACCACAATGATTTTTGTTTTTGTTTGCTTCTCTTTGCTTGCACTTTCATTCTGTTTTGTTGTGCCCATTTAAATTCGTTGATTCTTTGTTTTGTTCTGCTAATTTGTAAATACGGCAAGAATACACTCAGAGATATTTAAGTAATTAAAATTAAAAATTTTCTAAATACATAGCCAATGTATTTGAATAATTATTTCATGTGCATAAATTACAATAATTACGATCACCTTAGCCTGTTGTAGCTTTCCATTTATTTGATGATTAATTCTTGCGATATTAGTAGGAAATCATCTGATATGATATCTCTTGGCTTCATTAGAGCCAGCCTCCATATGGTTTTAATATGATTCTAGGTTATTTGGATTAGGTTAGCTGGCGTTCAGCATTTAGGTCCATTGTGATACCACAATCATTTCTATGATTCTAGCCATGATCCAATTAGTAGTGTGAAAAGGTTAATAAATTCACGAGGAAACGAAACAAAATCGTATTTATACGAAGCTTCGGCAGCTTGGTTCGGCAAATTATTATGCATCCAACTTCATTGTTGAAGAACTCGATTCATTTTGTTTTGCCAAAATAAGTAATGTTGGAGTTGCTTTTAAAATAGCAACAAGTTACTACGAAATAAAGAATGAAAGTTGCATATTTAAAGACTAGGTCAAGTTGTTTTAATTTCAAGCGAAAGTACCGGGTTATCCATTTCGTGGTTTCAAAAGTAAACGTAAATAAAACACATATAAAATATTTTTTTTCATGATATTTCTTTTTTATTGTAAAGTTTGAACGTTGACATTATGTGTGAAACACTACATCATTTAAATGACCTCCACGCGAAGTGTTGCAAGCATTGATTCTTTTGAGGTAATTTTCGACCACTTTTTGACACATATTGGGCGGTATCTCAGTCATAACTTGACGAATGTTGGTTTTTAAGTGCTCAAGAGTTGAAGGTTTATCTGCATAAACACGGTCTTTCGCGTAGCCCCACAAAAAAAAGTCGAATGGTGCCAAATCGCATGATCTTGGTGGCCAGTTGATATCGCCACGGCGAGAAATTACGCGGCCAGGAAATGTCTCTTGCAATAAAGCCATATTCGCTTGAGTTGTGTGGCATGTGGCACTGTCTTGTTGAAATCACATATTCTCCAAGTCGTATTCTTCAGTAGCAGGCAAAAAAAAGTCGGTTATCATATGACCATAACGCTCCGAATTGACGGTGACAGTCGTTCCATCGTCGTTTTCGAAGAAGTAAGGTCCAATCACACCTTCGGACCAAAGACCGCACCAAACAGTGACGTTTTGTGGATGTAATGGCCTCTCTTCAATTACTTGAGGATTCTCAGAACCTCAAATACGACAATTTTGTTTATTAACATACCCACTGAGTTTGAAATGTGCTTCATCGCTAAAGAAAATTTTGTTCGATACGTGGCTGTGTCAGAATCACCATTTTTGTAGTAGGTTTTGATAATTTTTATGCGTTGTGTGATAGTTAAGCGATCCATTTTCGTCAATGTCAGACTTTCAAATGAAAAGAAAAAAATTGGTTTCACAACTTAGTTTGACAGATGTCGAATTCCAGTCCCATACTTTTGAAACCACGAAATGTATAGCCCTTTACTTTTATTAAATTGGTTTGTACTCTTGCGATGAAATACCGTAAAAATCAATAATTTCTGCAATTTTAAATTGGAAAATCAGAACTATTATATATAGAATAATGGAATCTTAAACGAAATTTTACTAAGCCTAGCTTTTAAACGTTTTTTTTTCCTACACGAAAACATTGCACATTAAAAACAAAAACATTCTTTAACAATTAAGACACAACATCGCATTGGCAACAATGTTAGTATGAATCGCTTCAATCGTTTTGTACGAGTATTATTGAACAATTAAATATGAATGAAATAGAAATCTTTTTTTGTTTTCATTTTACCAAAAGTATAAAAAAAAAAAAAAAAAAACACAAACAAAAACAAAAACAAAAAAAAAATAATTCAAAATAGAAAAAAGAAACGTTCAATGTTGTTGGGGTATACGTACGTACGTTTCTCTCTGTATATGTATGATGATGTGACCGTTGTTTTTAACTATTAATGGCTGTTGTTGGTTGCTTGTTGTTATTGTTAATGTTTTACTGCTATTTTGTTACCGTTAACAGCATTATGAATAGATCTGAGAAAGTGTTTAATCAAATAAAAAACAAAATTCGATTTCGAAGAGTATTTTTTATAATTTTTGTTTTTGTTTAACTTGGTAACTGCTGTTTTTTTTTTTTCAAACTTATTAAACCAAAAAAAAGATTTTGATTATTTTTTTTGAATTAGTGATCTTTCGTATGTATGATGTATATTCCTTTTGCTTGTACCTGTAAGAGAGGCGAATGGAAAAGTGGAGGCAATGAGGGTAGTATTAAAGGTTTTTTTTTTTGTTTTCTAACTTGGCAAGATTGTTGCTGGATTTGCTGCTACTGATTGTTATTAGTCTTGTTGGTATTGGACGTGCGCTTTCTATTTGCGCGTATTTATTTATATTGTTTACTGATGATAGATGAATTCATTTAATTTCATTTAAATATTTCTACTGTTTTATTATAAAACAACAATACTATGTATACAAAAAAAACGAAAAAAAAAAATACACAAAATATTTAAAATTTCTTTTATACTTACTCAGATAGAAATATGTACGTACATACATGCATACATATGTACATATCGTCGTCGAAAATCCAAAAGTACGTAACAAACATTTTACTAATTTTACAGGAGAAGCAAAAAAGTTATAAAATAACAAGTACTTCATATGTAGAAACATTTTGAATTATTGATATAAAAACGTTATTTTTGGTCGCAAGAATCTAAAAATTGGTAGAGATATGTTAGATAATCTCACGAATCATAATCAATCCAAAAACTTGATTTTGATTTTTTTGATGATACGTACTTTTGGATTTTCGACGACGATACATATGTACATGCTCAATATTTTTTTCTCTTTCTTTATGAATAAAATTTTAAGCAACAATTACTGCATAATAAATAATTGGAAAACAAACAAAACACACACATAAGCTAACACACGTCTTCAGTTAATAACTTTAGATTGATGGACAGACACTAAGACGGACGAATGTATCTGTCTTAACAGTGTGAAACAAAACGTAAAACATTTGTACGATGTTAACTGGTGTCAACTACAATTTGCTTTGCTACTTTAAGTAGTTGTTTTTTTCTTGTTTAATTTTTGTTTGTTTTTGTTTCTTTAATTTCAATTTTTGCATTTTGGGAAAGTTCATCAAATTATGGCTTATAATCAAAACAACAATAAAAACATTTGTTTTCTTAAATACCCCCCCAAAAAAAAAAAAATCAAAAAACAGAAACCAAATCAATTGATTACAATGTAAACGAGTGCATACATTAAAAATTATCTCACGCGCTATTGTGGCAATAAATTTTGTCTCAAATAAATAGAAAACATTTTAACAATAAATGCATTTTAATTAAAGCCCTTTAATTAAATTGAGGCCAATAGCAACAAGCGACCAACCCAGTAAACCATTCGTCACATACATAATGCCATAAACATGAAATACATATTTCTCTTATATTCATTTGCTAAATGAAATTAAAAATAAAAACTTATATATTAAACTACTTAGCTACTCAGCATTAATTAAACTTCATAATGAGTTCATAATGAAGCGCACAACGTGTACTGTATTATAATAAAAGTGTCATAAAAACATAAATTTTTATTGTCACTTTAAACTGTATTCAACTGGTTGGCTTATGGCCAAAATAAATACATTTTTTTTTTTACTTTTTTCAAAACCATCTATACTTAACGGTACAAATGCCATGGTCAATTCTTAATTATTGCTTTAAAACTTAGATTTTTTTTTTTTAAATGAATAATTTCTACAAGAATTTGTTCGTGAACTCGAGTTGAAAGTTGTATGAGAAAAATAGTAGAGCATGAGACAGTTTAAATAACGTTTGGATTTATTCAGACACCCGTGACTTACATATTTGTGTCAAGTTGTTTTCAAAAATTGTAGTGGAATATAGGCAGTAAGCAAAAGTATTAGTTGTAGACACTATTCTTGAATTTAATTAAAGCTTACAACAATTCTATTCAGGAAAAGTGTCAAATTGAAAATGTATAAAAATAGAAATACACTGTATTGTTAATCAATTTGTTGCTATTATAAGACATCATTGTAAGCTCGTATATTTGATAAAAACTTCGTCTTAACTGTTCTATAAAGGACACATTTCATCTAACTTTGTACGCTTGTAGAAATTACATGATTTTGTTATGATTCAGCAACGATGATAAGATGAAATTCTATTCATGGAATTCATACGTTTAACATTTTTTCTTTTTTAGCCGGTTCTACATGATTTTCGTGCCATGTTTGTATTCTGATTTAATGATAGTCTAACTTTACGATTACTTATAAAGGGTGATTTTTTAAACAGCTCACGCACGTTTCGTGTTTTGTTTCACTGTCAAACATCTTCAATTTGGTCTATAATTTAACCATGAATCGTCTTACAAACGAACAACGCTTGCAAATCATTGAATTTGGCATCATTGGACCGTACTCCTTCAAAGATGCGAAACGTAACGTAACTGTGAATGGTGAGCGCTACCGTGAGATGATATCCAACTTTTTTTTGCCCAAAATGCAAGAGCTTGACTTGCATGACATGTGGTTTCAACAAGACGGTGCCACATGCCACACAGCACGCGTAACAATGGACTTATTGAGAGGCGAGTTCGGTGAACATTTTATTTCACTTTCGGGACCGGTCAATTTGCCGCCTAGATCGTGCGATTTAACGCCTTTAGACTATTTTTTGTGGGGCTATGTTAAAGCTCATGTCTATACAGACAAGCCCGCTTCAATTGACGCATTGGAAGACAACATTGAAGCATTTATTCGTGAGATACCGGCCGAAATGTTGGAAAGAGTATGCCAAAATTGGACTAAGCGGATGGACCATTTGAGGCGCAGTCGCGGTCTACATTTGCATGAAATAATCTTTAAACATTAAATTATATGGACCGTGATATCGATTCAAATAAAGATTTCATGCTTTTTTCTGAATTTTATGTGTTTTTTTTTTTGAAAAATTTTCCTATAGCTCTTAAAAAACAACCCCTTAGTTTAAGCTTTCTTTCTTTTTCACTTTATTTCGTGTTTTCATATGCTAAAGGTATCTATGTATGCAGTCTCTGGATAAAGTGTGTCTATTACACCATCTTCATGACCACATCTAACCTAAGTTTTTAAAGGAATATTCGGTCTCACGATGAAGTGTGTGTGTTACATCATTTTCATGACCACATCTAACCTAATTTTTAAAGGAGTAGTTAAAGTCTGTTACAATCTCAGAATACTACCATTAATACCATTAATACTACGCACATTTTTCACTTTGGCAGATCGAAAACTATAACTGAGTGATGTTATTAACTGCATAAGTGCTATAAAGTCATTAGTTCCAATGCAACCAATCGCTAGTATACAACGAGGTATACACAACGAGGTATATACAACGAGGTATACCTGTACAGATTACTAAAGCTATGTATCTATTGGAAAAATTGATTATCCAATTTCACCAGTTTTACAAATCATTATCAAGCATGACTTACCCTGAACTCATGTATATAGGGTGTCGTCTATTTAGGGTGTCGTCTATTTAAAACAAAATTATTATCTGGTCCATGAGTTAGAAGTATAACCACAATGAGCAACTGTCGGCTGCAAAGTCTCTAACTTGTCTCTTTATTAATGAATTCCATTATTGTGGTTGCAGGTTAATAAGTTCTTGATTAGAAAAGCCAAAGTATAGTTTGAAAATTTTAGTACATTCATGACTCATAGTGCCTCAACCAAGCGTCTCTATTTCAGCTGTTGACTGCTCAAACATCAATCTGATTTAAATAAAATATTGACAACTTTAACAAAATTTTAATTTCGTATTCATTAATTTATAAAATATTTTATTAACCAATTTATTTATAAAGAAAAACAAAAATGTATACCAAATATATCACCAGTATTTTAAATTCAAGATGATCTTGTAATAGTGGAATGACATGACGTTGAGATGACGGTATCTATTGTGTGAAAAGTAAAGCACAGATATTGATTTGAATTGAATTGATTAATGATCTACCGGATGTTTTGGTTGACTGCCGTGTTCATATGTATGCTGATGATGTGCAGATTTATACCAGTACTCGTAAGGAGAATATTGTTTCTTGTTTACACCCTGTTAACCGTGATTTGGATAGGATTGACAGTTGGGCTTCGGCAAATGGACTATGCATTAATCCCTCAAAGTCCAAATGTATAGTGCTTTCGAAAGCCAACATTTCGGTTGCCATACCGGGCTTGAGTATCAGGGGAAATCAAATTGACTATGTCAAGTCTGCTACCAATCTGGGTATTGTATTTAATGACAGATTATCGTGGTCTGGCCATATAAGCGTTGTTGTTGGCAGAATATACAGCATGCTTCGGAACTTATGGGCGGTCATTGATTCAACTCCTTTTGCAATTCGTATGCAACTTGCTAAAACTTATTTAATTCCTGTGCTATTGTATGGGTGCGAAATCTTCGCAAATTGCGATAGTAATGACAACCGCAAACTAAACTTGGCATACAACAATATAGCAAGATACGTGTTTCCTAAAGGTCGCCGTGATCATATTTCTCATTTAGCGTACCAGATATCTGGTGTGAAATTTGATAATCTTCTGAAAATTAAATGCCTCATTCTATTCCATAAGATTATTAATACGGGACAGCCGGAATATTTATTGGGCCGAGTCAAGTTTGCTAGGTCATTCCGGGGCATGAGGATTATTCAACAACGGTACAGGACTCTTCTGTCACAGCGTCAGTTTTTTATACACACCACAAGTCTCTGGAATTCCCTACCGAATTACATACAAAAGTTAGGCAATGCAAATGCGTTCAAAAAGGAGTTATTTAAATTATTCTCTTAATGAAAAGTATGTTACTTCCTTAGTATGGTTACTATATCGGTTAAATATTTATCCTTACTTTCTTACTCTGATTTTTGTAAATATTTCTTTTTTATATTTTTATAATTCTTAATTTTTTCTTTTTTTTAACTTTTTTAGTTATTTCTGTTTGTTTTCTAAATTGCTTGAAATTATATTTCTACTTAAATTTAATATTTTTATTAATTTGTTTCTTATATTAATTTGCTATTTTTTTTTTGCTTAATTTCTTATACTTTACAATTATTTTTATTTTTTTTTATGTTTTATATCTTATTGATCCTAAGCATAGCACTATAACTTATAAGATTAAAATCTTGTTGTGTGATGTTAATTATAATAAATAAATAAATAAATAACAAAAATAACAAAAAAAAAATATTTATCGATTATTTAAGACCTTTTTTATGTTTATATGTTTTTTTTAATATTTATAAGTAGTATTTCAATAGAAATTCATATAATTTAACAGTGCATGCTATGATGCAGGCACTCTTAAAAGAAAATAAAACAAAATGCTATGAAATGCTGTGATGGCCATATGAAATCGAAATCGCAATAAAAACACTTTCGATTGTTTGCCAAAATAATGGGGGGGCATTCATTTCATTTCATTTCTTTTTTATTACTTGAAGTGAAGTGAGTGATATAGGTATCCATTTGGAAAAAGACAGAATGATGGCTAGACAGACAGACAAGTGGTTAACATTGAAACAACTTGTTGTTGTAGTTTGGTTTTGTTATTTTGTTTTTATTTTGTTTACTACGAAATGAAGATGAGTTTATTTGGAAAATTTCGTCGGTCAAGATTGTAAACAAAACAAATCGAACCCACAAAAAAAAAAGGAGAAAAAAACCGAAAAAACGAGTATAAAACGTTTATTTCGAAACACAATAATTAATTTAATTCAATACCGTTTCACAGCATAGTGTTAATCGGTAACAATTTGAGAAAAATAGAAATTGAAATTTAAAATAAAATTGAGAAAAAACAAAAAAAAAAAAAAAAAAATTGGAAGAAAAAGAAAGAAAAAAAAAACAGGCATGGAGAACAAGTGAACATTGAAAATATAATAAAAGCAACAATTGTTTACAATCAATGACTCAAACAAACAAAAAAACACAAAAGGAAATAAAATAAAAAGACACAATAAAAGAAACGAGAAAGATACCAGAAAGTAAAAATTTTTATTTTTTTTAATGTCATATTCGGATACGTGATGATGGATTTCAATTTCAATGTTAAACGCTCACAATTTACGCACATTTTGCAAGCGATGAAAGCTAATGTTCTCCATATATAAGGAGTGCGCACGAAAAAAACTGGACTTACACTTTTCGTTATAGAAATAAAACTAAGTGGCGGATTTTTTTCGTTTTACATATATTTCAATTAAAGTAAATAATATTTGAATTCTTTTGTGTATAAAATTTTTTTCTGACAAAGGTCTCAGAGCATCCAACTTTTTGAGCCACTTTTCTTCCAGACATGTTAGGGTGTTTTTTGAAAAATACGTATTATTTTACTTGGTTTGTTTTGGTCGGCATATCCTTTTTTTCTTCCACTTCCACGCTTTCTCTCCTTCCTTATATTGTTTTATTCTTACCTTAGAAACTGTTTTTTGGTTAACACCAGAGATCAGCAACGAGTATTCAAAACGATGAGTAGATTCGAGTCATACTTATAATTTCAGCTACTTATACGCATTCATACTTATTTTAATATCATACTCATACTACTCATATTCAAAGTTAGAAATACTCATCGTACTCATACTTAACAATACGCACGATGTTGTTGATTTCGACTCTCCATGATTCAACAAATACACGAAGCACAAAATAAGTATGATTCGAGTACGAACACCACAATACTCGCTAGAAGGTTGTGTGTGTGCTTTGCTTGCTGTCTTTGTCTTTTCTTTTCTCTTCTTTTGTAAATGCAACAATAACTACTACTGTAAATTTTGATGAATGATTCGAGTAACTCGAATCATTCGTAAGTATTATAAGTATTTTTCTAAATTTATGAATCTGAATGAGTAGGCGTATGAATCAAACAATGAATCGAATGTTGTGAGTTTGATGTCAACGTTGTACTCATACTCATTGCAACCTATACTTATAAATCAATGTTGTAGCGAGTACGAATGAATCAGAGTAGTTGAATTTTAATACTCTTGACTCACTCATACTGAAAATTTCATAAGTACCTATGAGTAGCGAAAATACGATTCATTGCTGATCTCTGGTTAACACCTGCCAGCCTAGCAATCGTTTTTTGTAAGCGGCGCGGTTTTTCATTGAAAATTTCAATTATTTTTTTACGACATTCTTGTTGGGTGCCCATTTTCAAAAAACTAATTTTTCTATTGCAATGACATTTAGCACGTGGATTTTGAAACAGATGACTAACAAAAACAATGTAACGGTATTCATTTTTTTCAATTATGATAAAAGTTATAAGCTTAAAAGTAGGCCCAATTTTTTTTGTGCGCACTCCTTAGTACATACGTTTAGTTACAAACACATCATTTGAGTTAATAAAAATTATTACAACATTTTGCATATTTTAGCTGATTTGTGATGAGGAATAAAGACTTTTTGTTAATAATAAAAGTGTGGTTATTTAGATGGACAAGACCGGTAATATGACTCAAATTTAAAGAGTTTGATTTGCTCGACTGCCCCATTCTTTAAAATTAAAGAAATAATGAATTTATTTTTTATCAAATCAAATGATCAAATGATATTAAAAGAATAAGCTGAAATAAAACTGCTTTAAACAGAATTATTACAACTTTTTACAGAATGTAAAATATTTTAAACCAGAGATACATTGTATTAATGTTGTTTTCTATAGAAGATCATAAAATACGTTTTAAAATTAAGAGATTTTTTATATGAATGAAAATAATCTCAAACCAGTAGGAGCACTAAAATGTTATATTCGAGATGTAGAATACTTTCTTGTCAAAAAAGAGTGAAAGTTTACTTGAAACTTTAAGAACATTGGAAAATAATCACTAAAAGCAAGTAAAGAAGGAATCATACTCCGCCCTTGCTACACATTTTAAGTCCCAACCTCAAAAGTTTAAAACTTATTTCTCTGAGTATTTTCTTTAAAGAATATATGTATGTGTTCTAATTTATGGCTGTATAATGATTATAAAATTATCGATAATAACTGAGATATTTATGGCTTTAGGAAAGACAATGTATCTTATAAGGACGAAAGGACAAATAACCGATAATAGTGTAAAAGCGGAATATACCAAGTCTTTTAGAAATTCGAATCTTAATTGTTTTGGGTACCTTGGGCATAAGAACTGTTTAGTAATGCAGCTTGCACTATCCACTTCAATACCAATCACAGCTTTTGTGAGATAGGAATGCAATATGTCCACGACAATTTTTCTGATGTTCTTATGACTCAGTAACGTACACATACAGTGGACAGCAAAAATCTTAGTACTCCAATATGTTTTGACAAAAAAAGTCCCCACAGGCTTAATACTCTTGCACAAAGTCCCGATACGACTTCAAGAAAGTATTTAGGAGATCATTTGAGAGAACGGTTACGTAATCGCTAAACTTTAAACAAAATCCAGCCGGAAAACAGGTCATGGTGCCGCCAGAAAAGACTAAACAAAACTTGTACATTCAATTCCAAATAGGTTAAATGGAATGCATGTCCTTAACGGATATTCTACTAAATACAAGGGATAACATTTTCATATATTACGCCTTTGAATTTTCAATTTACTCACGGTCCTCCTTGGGGGTACCTATGGAGTCATCTGAAACTTTTCCTTACTTTTCTCTTGTTTTATGAAAAACATTAAAAAATTGTTTGTTTTATAATAAAATTGAAATAAATTAATAAAATAAATATAAAAACTATAAAACTTTTGGCTGAAATTCATGAAATTGCTAAAATATATTGCCGTACTAAAACTTTTGCTGTCCACTATATATTGCCACTATATCTTGATGGAGTAAGAATAGAAGACGTATTTTGATAGAATTATACAAGAGGTGATCGATCTGAAAATAATTTTGAAAGGCTACAGCAACTTTAACCCTTTATTAACCAATGTTTTGCACCAAATTTTTTATATTATTATGTTTTTAAATTTCCTTAAACGTTTATTTATCCTGGATTGTAAATAAAAGACATTTTATTTTACTCCTGTTTGTTATTTGCCCCTTTATTTAAATAATATTTCAATGAATTCACGATCATTATTAATAAATAACAAGCTGTCGGTGTTTAATACCTCTGTCCCTTACGCCGTCCTTTTTAAAACAACTTTTTGAATTTAAATTTTATTAACGTGAAAATAAATACAAATTTGGGAAAACTCTGATTTTGATATTGAAAGCATTATAATACTCTTTGTATGGTACTTAAAAATGTACTTTTTAAACCATTTAAAACTAATACACCCATAAAAGCCTTTATTTTCTTGTTAAATACGTTTTTGGTTGAATATCATTTATTGTGTTTTCCGTAATAGGCATACCCATTCAGATTCATCAGGTCTAAATATCAGACCAATGGCTGAAATGTCAGTCTGCAAAAATGTCTTAGAGGAAAGCATTTATTTTTTTAATTCGTTTTTAATATTCCTGAGATGTTATTCTCTCTTCCGACTTTCTTTGTTTTGTAACGTCAATGAAATAAATCTCCATCAGTATAGGCCATTCAAATTCAAATTTATTTCTATGGCAGTGACATTTCTATGGCAGTTCATTTCAATAAGACATAATGGGTCTTGATGGCGTCCAATTTTAACGCATTCAACTTTAAAACCATTAACTATGTCTCTTAAAATCGAAAACAAAACTGATCAATGAGATTATATGGGAGTATGTGTGGCAAGAAGTAGGAAGATCTTAACTGCTTAACGCATTTAGTTATGCAATGTTTTAACAAAAACGAAAACAACAACAAAAACAAGAAGAAACAAAAACAAACACAAACTATTGATGACTGATTTCACAGGCACCTGTATCGCTGGCCAAATCATATGTAATCGATAACCAAAAAAAAAAGAAAATAAAAGAAAAAAACTAAAACACAATGCCAATCAATGGATTTCATCAATGGCATATAGCCAGTCAGTTAGATAGCCAGTTAGTTGTCAATGGTGTAGTTGGTTGTTGTTGTTGTTTAGGCCTAAACATTTTCAAAGATTGATGAATGTTTTGATCGCTCAATCGTTTGAGGTATAGGCAGGTTATTACGTGTGGTACGCAAATGGATGAATAAATTTTAATTTTAATGCCAAATGATTTTATTACAGATTTTAACAACATTTTTATGCAAATTTCTGTTTTGTTTTGTTTTCTTTTCTTTTGTTTTGTTTAAATTGCAAGGCTAGAAAGAAAGACTTTTTAAGTGAGAGCAAATAATTCTTCTCTTTTTCTTTTGAAAGAGAGTGAGAGTGAGAGAGAAAAATTGAAATTAAAATTTTTTCAAGTCAATATTTACTCTAAAAGAAGAAAATATTTGGTCAATTACAACAACAAAAAAAGAAGAAAAAAACTGGTTTTACCAGCATCTTTTTTTTTTCTGTAAAAGATTTTGGAAATTGGGTCAGCAAGGCCCATTGCTACAACAACCAGTGATTGAAATAAAAGCGAAAACCTAAAAACAAACAAAAATCGTAAAAAAAAATATACCAGCCAGTCAAATTAAATCCAGTTAACTCCATATATAGAGGAACGAACCCCTGCCGCCTGAGCACTTGTGAGGTGATGTGTATGGTATGTCTTCTATGCAATATTTTAGTAACACACACACACACACACTTACCACCATGGCTTATTTATTTAAACTTTAAGTTTTTTTTTTCATTTGAAAAGAGGAAAAGAAAACACAAGACAGGTGTAATGTGGGCTCGTGTGTTTGATTAAAAATGCACACACTGGTACTAAATTTAGTTTTTTTTTGGTTTTTGAATTTATTTATTGCCATTTTACTGGATGTGGTAACCATGACAAACGATCAATACAATATTTTATAATACTCGACATCTACCTACCTCTACATATTATGTACATCTGCATTCAATTTATATGCTCAAGACGACATTCAAAATTTCAAATTCATAACAACAATAGAAGGTTTAGTGGGGCGGGGGAGGGTAGGCAAGTTGGGTAGCGGGTTAAACTTTCTTTTAAATGATATGCAAAGAACTATAAAATTATATAATATTTGCAAAATGCCGTTTGTTGTCTTCTTGCAATTCAAAAAATTTTTTTTTTAAAAATACCACAACAAAAGAGATTATTTTGTGCCTTGAATTTTATTTCTTTTTTCGTTTTTTATATATATTTTTTTTAATATAAATAAAATGTTTAAAAGTTAAAAATAATAACAATAATAATGAAAATAAAATAAAAAAAAATTAAAAATAAAGAGAAGTGGTGAAAGTGTTTTGCAAATATTTCAAGTGTTGTTTGACTTCTTAATGAATAAATAAAAAAAGAAGAAAGAAAGGAAGAAAGAAAGAAAAAAAACATTTTTAAATATGGAAGTGCTAAAACATAAGATCAGTAACAAAATAGCAAGTTTTTCTTTCTTAATTTTTGTTTCTGTATTTTATCGCATACAACTTAAAAGTGAAATTTCATTCATTCATTAACAATAAAAAAATTAAAGTTTTTAATAGTCTGTAGATAATAAGAATGAGATTTATTGACACTAGAACAACGTACGATTTGCACATACGGAAATCTTATATTTTGTGCAAACATAATGTATTTCTTTTTTACTATCAGACTTATGGTGTTTTCTTTTCTACCAAAAAATGTGCATTTTATTAACGCAAAATACAATTTTGCGTTTGTTTCTTAAAAATGTTTCGCCCTCTAAAAGGGTGGTATGTTTTATTCTAAATAATTCGCACTTGCCAATGGTGGAGCGCATTGCATTTTATGCCCTGTATAAATCGAGAGTGCTGCTAATGCCCTGTAAAGCAGATAACTTTTGTTTATTTATAAGGCTACCAGATGAAATTTAAAAAAAGTCGCCTGGTATTGTTATCCAATTTGAAGTTAACTTTTTCATTGTTTTGTGGAGTAATCTTAAGAAATTATTACATTATTAAAGCTACATGGTCAGCAGTATAAAAAATTGCATTCAATGTTAGAACAGTGTTAAAATATTTTTTTTTTTGTAATAAAAAAAGCGTGCAAAAAATGAAGTCGAAAAATTAGCGATCTGGCAACACCTTTGAACAAATTGGCATTTCCTCATTCATTTTCTTAATAAGTGGTAAACACAGGGCATACCCTTTTTTAATATTTGTGAGATGTTCTTCTCAAGTAAAAAATGACATTACAACAGGGTTGGTCAAAAATTTTTTTAATGTACCGTGTAAGAGGGTGACATTTTCTTTGTAGAAAAGAAAACACCATTAGTACTGCATTACTACAAAACATTGTTCAACTCTGAAGTAATATTACCAAAGTTAGTGGAAGCACATTTGCGTCTTACAACAGACTAGCCAAACATAGCCTGAGGGCACTGCTTACTCAAAGAACATTTGAACAGAACAGACATCACTTTCTTTAAGTCCAATATTCAGTTTCTATGATGACTAGAACGAAATCCTAAAGAATATACTTGATACCCGTGCAATGCTAATGACTTTTAAAAGAAAATACCTGGAAGGTTATCAAATACTAGCTAGGGATTAGTATCGTCAAGACAACAGGGTTGGCAGGGCAGAATAGATCGTTTAGTAGTACTACTTTAGTACTTTTACTAGAGAACAGTATACAATACAATTCCTTTGCCTATAACTTCGTTTTCGGTCATAGAATATGCCTTATTGAATGTTGCAGTAAAATCGTCGTCGTATAGTAAGTAGTGTGTCTCTGTTTGAAGCCCGGGAAATCTAAGTGTATTTTATTGCATAGAAGAAGTGTTGTACCCACAATTTCTAGGGATGTTATGATGAATGGTGAGAAGATTGAGATGGTTCATGCGATAAGGAATTTAGGAATAATTTTTAACTCCAATTTGACGTGGGATAATCACATAAATTCACTGGTAGGGCAGACGTATATTAAGTTACGCGCTCTCTGGTCCACGCAACTTTATATACCTTTGAGGATTAGAATTTTAATTGCGAAAACTTATTTGATTTCCTGGTTACTGTATGGATGCGAGCTGTTTGGTAATTGCGATTCTGGCAGCAAACGTAAGCTGAGCGTTCTATTTAATAATATTGCTAGATATGTCTATAATTTGAAAAGATATGATCATATCTCTGTGGCAGCTAAGAGCCTTTACGGTGTGACCTTCGATAATCTTCTGAATATTCGTGTACTTTTATTTTTGCATCGAATTGTGAACAAGCGGATACCGAGTTATTTATTTGACAGGCTACGTTTTGTCCAGTCACCCCGTAGTAGGAATATTATAGTTCCTCGGCATCGATACCTATTTTCCGAATGACAGTTTTATTTACATGCTATTCGTCTTTGGAACATCAGCAATGCAACACCAACGCTAATAGCTTCAGGAAATTTTTGTTTCAATATCTTCGTTGTTTATTTT
The DNA here is from genome assembly GCA_927399465.1 of Sarcophaga caerulescens. Taxonomy (NCBI): domain Eukaryota; kingdom Metazoa; phylum Arthropoda; class Insecta; order Diptera; family Sarcophagidae; genus Sarcophaga; species Sarcophaga caerulescens. The sequence goes on from OV656872.1 coordinate 4,505,087, forward strand.
TTTTTTCTTTTTATATATTTGCAAATTTGTTATTTCTTTTTTTTTTCCTTTTTCTATTTTGTTTTTATTCCCCTTATTGCTACTTGTAATTATTCAGTTATTCATTTACTATTTTAAGTTAATTATTATTTACATATTACGTTCTTGTACTTTAAATATAAGATTTTCATTTTGTTGTACAGGAATTAGGCAATGATTTCATTAATAAATAAATAAATAATAAATAAATAGTGTGTGATTTATTAGACGTAAGGCCACGTTTTAAACTCCTGGTCAGACTTCAAAACAAAAGATTTCTTCGGCGACTTCCTCTCACCAGATTTCTGGCAAAAACTTTGGGAGTAAATAAAATTGCCATGAAAAGTTCCTCAAAAATCTGTCGTTCGGAGTCGACTTAAAACTGTAAATCCCGCCACTCATGTATAAAATTAACACACACAACATAAGTGGTGTTAGAAGCTAGGTTGTAATCCTGACTGAAGGGTTGTAATGACTAATTATGTATGTATGTATGTTACAGTAATGTTCTTAGTATTCTATTGTTTGATTTAAAAACTTAAAGCTCCATTTCCTTAAGCAAAATTGTAATATTCTGAACAAAATATTCATCACTCACTACTTTTAAGCAACTGATCCAGAAGGAAACATTTCCATCAGTTCTAGGAGTGTGCTGTAATTTGAAGGAAAGTTTAAGTTTTTTTAATACATAAGCCGCCGGTTTTAAAGTAAGGACTGTAAAATACTTTCTTATTATTTTGAAACCAAATCATTTACTTACTTAATTAATTGGCCATTAATAACCCGATTAACTTATATCGGCCTGCCTTAACACATCCCTCCAGGCGACTCTGCTTCTTGTGCGATTTGATCCTTCGATTTGGTCCTTCCAACGCAAACCAAACCACACAAAATTCAATTTTAAACTGATTTAGGTATTCAATTCAAATGCAATTCAATTCAAAGTTATAACCCAGCAATTACTTCAGTAGCGCAAATGAGAATAAATGCATTGCGTTTCTATCGAATTTAGGCATCAGATATTTCAAACAAAATCAAATGAATGACAATTTTTCCAGAATAATTAACAGAGACTATTTTCACTTCACATTAGAGATGAGCGATCCAGTGATTTTTGAAGAACGTTATTCTCAGTGAACGTGATTTGTTAATCACTGTTCTTTAAAACAGTGATTGTGATCACAGTATTCCAATAATACAATAATGACAATAACGTATTTTATTAAGTCGTAAGAAAGAGACAACTAGATACATACTACGAAAAGACTACCAAACAAAATCAAAGTGGTGTTATCAATGTTATTATTTTTAATGTAATTTTTTTTTTATATGAAGTTTGACAATTAAGTTTCACAGAAAGTTCATCTATAAAAGACAAAAGTAAATAATCAAAATAAAATGAAATAAATTTGAGTATGTAACAATTTTGAAAGAACGACATTATTAGTAACTGTTATTTGGCAATTTCAATCACTGTAGTTACCAGTGAATTATCAATCACCGTGATTAAATCACAGTTTTGAAAATATCGCTCATCTCTACTTTACATACATATGTGATGCGTTTTCATGACTTCTGGAATATTGCCTTATTCCTTTGGAACCAGCTCTGCAATTGCACTGCCTGTAAATGGTGACTGGAGGGCGATTTATTAAATTCAGATAAAACTTGGTTACACCTTTCTTTAGGGCATTGTAAAACCCTGATTCTCTCTAATTGTAGAATTGAAAAAAACAGTTGAAAATTAAATTATTCAAAGATTTTTATGATTTTCTGTTGGGTTATCAAATTATTTAAAATTCTTTAATTTGTTCTGTAAAGAAATATTCAATTTTTTAACTACTCCTTTACCTATATAATTAACACCTGCTATGCTAACAGATGTTATCGATCTATACGCCCAGATCGATAAACTATTGAAATAACAACAACAAAATAACGGCGTTAAAAATGGTTATTAATAACACGTCCGTCTATAATATTTTCAATAAATATAATCGCAGCAACGAGAAACATTGTTAACTCGATTTAAAATCAAAATTAACAAAACATTACAAGAAAAGGAAAAACAAAAGTGAAAAATCATTCAAGAAAAAACTGACAAACGCTAAAGCGCAAATACAAACGTGAAGCAACGTTAGACAACAGAAAACAGCAGAAAATTTTAAGAAGTACGAATTAGACAAGACAAGACAAGGCAACAAGACCAGAAAAGCTAAAAGCATTAACTTTTCAATGGAGTGCAATAACATTGCGGTAATTTGTGGCACGCGTCAAATGCAGCCAACAATTGCTGGCTAATGCTGCTATTGTAGTTGTTGCAGTAGCCTAGCCAGCCAGCCAAATCAGTTGTACGCGTTGCAAAAAGTCACACAGCAATGAATACAATAATACTCACTCACTCATACAGCTAAACGCCAATATTTCGTCTTTAACAACGACTCCATTGTATTAATTCGTATAGGAATGAACTCAAAACAAAAACAAGCAAGAAAAAAAGCAAAAAACTTCTCATAAAAGAAGTTGAGGAACACCTCCTCTACCAACTCGTACTATCGATTTACTTGCAGTTTTTTCTTTTACTATTCATTTCCTTACGAGTTTAAATTTCATTTTAAAATAAATGCTTTTTTGGTTTTCATTTTATTTTGATTTATTTACGTGTGTGTGTGTGTGTGTATTTTTTCTTTTAACTTTTACTTTCATTGGATTTTCATTACAAAGGAAAAGAGAAATAAAGAAAAAAAAAAATGATTTTAAACTGATTTGTATTCACCTCATGGTGAATTTAATGCTTGACTAAAATGTGTTTTAGTGTTGCTTACATTTAAAAAAATGTTCAAATGCGTTACTTTGGATGCTTCAACATATTGGTTAGGGTTCTTGAAAACAAATCGATTTTTAGATTTATTTTTTGCAATACAAATTAAACACAATACTTAAAATAAATTGACAGACTTTGCACACTTTTTATAGGATAGATACATAGTAAATGTTTGGTAGACTGCTTGGCATGTTGCACTATGGTCAATAACCTCATGATAAACGATTAGACATTATAAGCATTGACGATACCCGTATTAAAGAGCCTCTAGCAGTAATATAAGAGGCAAATCATTCTAAGTTAATCTGTGGTGGTGGTTTGATTACAGTTTTCGCGTTAACTACAGCTTGTCACGTTTAAAGCCAAATATATGAGCCGTCTATTTTGAAAGTGGTTTAAGTCCATTTTTTCTTATATTGAGATATTTAAGGATTTGCGTTTGAATTAATTCAAAAATATTGTTAACTGGTATTAAGTTGTTTTTATGGCTTTGTAACCTTAAACATGTTAGAATATATAACGTAATACTTTTTTTAAACTTTACTAGAAAAATAAGCTGTGTTTCAGAACCTAAAATGGACTTAAACCACTTTCAAAATTAATAAAATGACTTTTTTGTTTGTGAAAGAGATTAAGTCCGCTTAGTGTTCTTTGGTTAATATTATTAATTATTATTATTAATCAATTTTTTCACTTAAAGTTACTCCACTACGTTTATATAATTCCAATATAATTATTACATGGGGTTTATTAGCAAACAAAATACTTTAATTTCACAATAATATTGAACAAATTATTCAAAAGAATTGTATACCTAGTGATTCCTCTAATTAGTTAGGTTTTTAAGATAAGTTCTTGAAATTATTATTTTAAAGATATTAAATAACAGAAATTGTAAATATTTTATTTTTGATGTAGATGAATATAATAGCTTTAAAATAAATAGGGAAGCTTTCAATTTAGATACAGATTTTTATATGCATATGTAATTAGAAAAACATGTATTTAAAAATAAATATTAATTCATCTATTAAAAAATTAAACCAACATTCATTTATTAGGGATAATATTTAAGATTTTACCATATTATTTCTCCTCATTTAGATTATGTGTGAGGTTGTTAAAATATTCATGGTGCTTAGGTAGTATATACCTTAGTAACTCCGTCATATCCTTATACTTAGGAGTTGAAATGGGATGTACATTTTTGTATAGTTGTCCTAATTTTATTTTATTGAAGTTCCTTGGTCTTCTCCGACAAGGTAATAAATCAAGTATTTTGAACTCTGTATCCACTTCCATAAATTCTTTCTAAAACATTTTATAGTCTTCACTTTTTATAAATCGCATCCAACATATCCTTAACCAATTTACAGGTTCGCCGCTAATGTTTTTTAATCTTCTATGAAAAAAATTATTTCTTTCAATGGACTTAAACCAGTTTCAAAATAAAATTTTTTTTCCATTTCGTTAACTATCTAATTTTCAAGTGCCCCAAATCATAGCAATTTTAATGATACTAGACTTAAATTTTTTATGAAATAAAAGATTATATAGGATTACGATTATTGTTAACATTAACTAAATTTTTAAAAAAATGGACTTAAACCACTTTCAAAATAAACGGCTCATTACTGTTGCCTTCCATTTTTTAAGGATCGTTCTTGCTCCAACTTTTCTTCCTGACAGGGTCTTCTTTTTAAACGGCTATCTTGTAGATTTTAATATTTTAAGTTAGGATATGTCGTCATGGGGCTTGCATATCATATCTAATACTATTTTAATTTACCTTTCATTAGGTATTGACTTTAAATATAGCAAGAGCCTGCTGTTTGGTTTCGTTTTTGTCCAAATTATTGTCAGCATTCTCTCTGTAAGAAGTCGCCATAGTCTAGTAGGTAGAGAGTTGGCTTATTAGACGTAAAGGCCACGGTTCAAACCCCAGGTCAGACATCAAAACGAAAATATGAAAAAATATTTCTCCGGCGACTTCCTCTCAGCAGATTTCTGGCAAAAACTCTAAGAGCAAATAATATTGCCATGAAAAGTTTCTCAAAAATCCATCGTTCCGACACGACTTCAAACTGTGGGTCCCCCGACACTCATGTATAAAATTAACAACATGAGTGGTGTGAGTAGCTAGGTCGTAATCCTGACTGAAGGGTTGTAATGACCAAATTATGTATGTATTCTCTGTAAGCATCTTATAATAAGTATCTATGATGTAATGTTCTAGAATCTAGACCAAAGTAGCAAAAATTCATTTCAGTTCAATGATCGAGACAGAGATGCCTCGAACCGTAATAGATGGCTCAAAAATTAGTTTTTTTTGAACGCACCATTGGAATTACAAGCATTAAAATCAAAGTTTGATCTTGAAATATCGTATTTTTTTTTCTTGATTTATTTTTCTTTTCCTTTATTTGTTTACAATTGTTTTTATTGTTGGTCTGAATGTAAGTGTTGTTAATTTGTGGTTTTTTTATTATAGACTGCTCTGCCTTTTTCATTATATACGCTTGAAATTAAAGAAAACTACTGAAATTAACAAAAAAAAAAAAAAAATTAAAATCCTGTTTTTCTTGGCAACAAAGAAAAATCACGTTTATTGTTAATTTCGTTTTCCCAAAAGCCACTCAAAAATAAACTTGAATTAAATATAAAAAAAAAATTACAAGAAATGCCTAAATTAACTGTCATTAAAAACTTGTTATTTTATTTTATTTTTTTTTTCTTTTCTTTTGATTCGTTATTATGGTTGCACTTGTAATTTTGTAAGAAAAAAGCAGAAAAAAAAAACAAATAATTTAAAATTGTATGGCTTATTTAAGATTATTTTTATTGTAACGAATCAAATCATATTCAGATCATTGCTAAATTATCGATTTTTTTTATGACGATGACGGTGATGATGTTCACACAAATATTGTCTAATTGCCAGCAATTATTTGTTTTATTTAAAGATATATAAACAATTGTTACTTCATCATATGTACGAGTATGTATGTATGTATTGTTGTTGTTTTTTTAATTACATAATAATAATGAAAAAAATTTTTGTTACCATATGTATGTGCACAAATTTTATTTTTAATTTGTTTCGGTTTAATCAAGTTGTTGGCTTCTTTTTTTAAATTTTTTTTACTTTTTTTGAAATGCCAGTTTTTATGCAATTTCGTTTTCAATTTTAATTTCTTGTTTACGTTTACTTGCCTACACATTGTTACATATTTACGTTGCATTTTTAAATAATAAAGAAAAATATTTTTGTTTGTTTTTTTCCATACATTTTGCCTATTTTTTCATATTTTTGTATTTCGCATGTGGGTTCATTAATGAGAGCCACTGTACAAGTGCCTGCCTGCCTGTAAACAACTTCAAATGTATTTATGTTTACATTTATACCTCTATGTGTATGAGTATATGTGTTCGTATATTATTTTTATTACTGTATATGTCCGATTTCATTATTGATTTTAAATGTAACACGATTGCTTCATTACCAACAAGGCAATCCTTCCGCATACCATAACTCTCTGCTCTAAATTTCTCAATTCCTCCATTTTTTTTCCTTTGAAACTCTGTTTGTTTTGATCTCACAGTACTCGTTTAATTACAAGCACTTGCTTACACATCATATGACTGTATATGTTTGCATGAGAGCACATTTCAATGTTTATTCTTCAACACTCCTAATTTTGTTTTCTCTCTTTTAAGTATTTTTTCTCATTGTTATTGTTATGGTTGAAATTGTAATTGTATGCGTGATGGATGTATGGCCTATTTTCGTTTGTAATTAAAATGCACAAGGAAACTTCAAATGTAAATACATTGTAACCGTTAATATATACAGTCATGGGAAAAAGAAAAGAGACAAGATTAATAATTGTTTATTGCATATCATGTTTTATATATGAAAACACTCGAAAAAATTTTAAGGCAAAAAAAAAAAAAAACAAATAAAGGACATCATTATTGATCGTATAAAGCAATAAAATATACAAATTAGTTCGGTTCAATTTCGATGCTAAAAGGGGTGGTTTAGGGGAGTGAATTTTCTAGATTTGCACTAAACAATCCTACTTTGTTTTAATCTCTTCTTATTCTTTCAAAGATAATAAGTTTTTAGCGAGCTTAGCTATTGCAGCCTGGCGAAAGCAAAGAATTTTCATTATATTTGGTGTTGAATGATGACAGTATTCGAAAATATTTTAAATTGTGATGCTTTAAAGTAGAAAGAATATCCCAGAAGGTCGAAAGCTGATCTTAGCATTTTAAATTATAATAAAAATGTTAAGAAAGCGGAGAATATATGAATTCCATTGGTTTCTGATTATTGAAAAGTTATTTTTGTCGTAAACAATTATTAATAATCATTAACAGTGAATGTAAGCACTTACTTTGCAGTATAAGTCCAGAACTTAGTACAACCAAAACAATAATGGGGTATAATACGTCAATACATCATGAATACATTAATTTCATCTCCTTTAGCTAGTGCTGAGAAGTTTTACCGAATGTTTAGGCCATGAATTGAACACAGAAGTGTTAGGAACACATATGTAAGTGTCTTAATAAGACCAATTCTATCATACGGTTGCCAAATATGGTTTAACATATGTCCTTCATCTATGGAGAAGATACGAATATTTGAAAGGAAGTGCCTCAGATGTTGCACTTCATTATACCGATCAAGAAACAGTAACTACAAAAAATATATATCAAACAAAATTCTTTATGAAAAAGCCGAAATATCTAGATTTGATAATTTCATTATTCATAATATAAGAAACCATATTTTAAACAGTGTAAACAGAATTGAAAACAATCTAATTATGGCTCCCTACTATGTTTCTGAAGAGTACATCTCAAGAACTTCAGGCACAACTGAAAATTTGTGCCTGGCCTACTATCCAACAGTACTAACCTTGGTGCAAATTTCATCCAAATCGGAAGACATCGATTTTAAAAATTGGGTCGGTTGACAAGAAATTGCCCATATATAAAAAAATTCAAATCATTGCACTTTTTGTTTATTTGGAGTTTTCTATTATATTCAATATTAATTAAATAAACATTAAAAAAAAAATAAAAACATATGTAAGTGTCATTTAGGAGCTATGGAATGTAGTTAATAATGATTCGGATCAGCTCTAAAAGGTTGTAACCAGTGGAGATATGAGGTTGTATGGTTCTGTCATCGAAAGTAGAGCCCATTCGTATCAATGTGTGAACTGAAAAGTGTGCTTTCTTTGCCTATCATTAAAGAACGAATGCTTTCAAATTGTTTTCAGTTGCTTTTTTTTTAAAATAGGAAAGCGTGTGTAACCCAATTATAGGTGAAATAAACAGTTCTTTTGCCATTTGCAGATAAGATGTGAAGATCTCCATTTCATGTTTCGTGACCTTATGTGCAGAGTTAAGCCAGAGTGAATTTATTTATTCATTTCAATCATTGAATTTTTTTTTATTAATAATTTTATTATTGAATAGTACAATTATTTAATAAAACTCTTAATTACTGCAACCGAAACAAAATAGAAAATAAAATCCTTTTTTTTGATAAATTAAATACAATTTATTGTGTTTTTGTGTTATTGGCTTAATTGTTGTTTGCAAAAGGGTTTTGTTAACAAATTTTGCTTGTTTAAAGCCATCATTCAATAAAACTAAACAAGAGCAACAAGAGCAACAGCAACACTGAAATAATACTGAAACCAATACCAATAATAAATATTTATTGCATTTAACACTACACGAATAAAACAAACCCTCTCTTTGTAAGCTTTAAAAACCCAATTACAAATGACCCCCAAAGGCTATTAAATGAAACACAAAATAATAATATTTGTGATGAATTTTAAACATACACACGCCATGTGTACATATCTATTCATATGTATGTATGGATGGATGTATGTAAGTATTTATTACAATATAACAAATAGCTTTCGGTATAATAAACATGATGGCTAACAATCGTAATTGATATCGAGGCATCATTATCAAAATCAACAACATCATTATCATCATCACCAGCAGTATTAAATAAACTCTTAACATAAATACCAACAACAATAACAACAACAAATGATAACAATAATAATAAGTGGTTATTTTAAAAGTGAATGTTTACGAGTATTTACGTGTGTGTACATACATAAGTATGTATATGTGTGTTTATTTTCAATCGAAATTTTCGATAATAATTTAAGGCACATCCATACATGCAAACACACGCTTATTGTGAATTATATTAGAAAATCATGCAAAAATAATTAAATTAAATGTCCGTGTAGAGTGTGGCTAGAGGACGTGAAACGTAGTCAGAGACGGAAACGGAGTGCAAAAGAGAAGAGAAGGGAATCTAATGCAAAATTATTTACATGCATATCAGCAATAATAACAAGCACAACAACATGTTCGTTCACAAACAGCAAATGATACGTGTCAACAACAATGTACACATTTGATGTATGTTTACATATGCTGATGATTGTTTGTGTGTATGTGTGTGTGATATTTTAGCACACACTGATAGGGAGGGCCAACATAGGAAAGTTATAAATAAAACTTTCACACTGATAAACATTCATTTACTTGCACTAATTTTTTTTTTACAGTTTCTTGTAACAGAGTTACCTTCTGTTTTGATACATGTTTTGTTTCTTTATTTTATTTTCGAAAAATTTTAAAATTCTGTATTTGTAAAATGTATTACCAGAGGCATTAGGAAATAGAAAAAGAATAAATTTGAGGAAAAACATTGTAAAACTGGCACAAAATAGCAATATTCATGCAATGATAGTGCAACTCTTCACATATTCTTGTATGTAAAGGCTGTTTATGATCAAACCTAACATCTAAGTAATGCCACAACCATCATTGTGTTTTTCTCTTGTTCCTTAAATAGAAGAGAACCATGAATTGAGTACATAAGGACTGTGTTACGTAACCAAACTGCAAACTTTCAAAAAAGTTTTGATTTCTTGTCGTCTATGTATGTATCTATGAAAGTTCTATAATTTTTTGAATTTTTTAGATAACCTGCAACATACTGTATTGCAATAATAATAATAGCCTTAGTGTGGCTGATATGTGACGATATTTTGAAATGTTTTTTAATTAAATTCTATAGAAACGCAATAAGAAAAAATATTTTTTCGGCCACATTCTCTCAGCAGATTTCTGTCAAAAGTTCCGACAGTAAAATAAAATTGCCATGGAAAGTTTCTCAAAAAATCTGTCGTTCGGAATCGACTTTAAACTGTAGGTCCCGCAGTAGAATATCACGAGTAAAACTCGATGCATCGAAACAAATGCTTACCACTATGAGTGTAAAGTAAACAAGTGTTTATTTTATACCCAAGAGAGTGTGTTTGAAAGCATTTATCTGCAGCTATAACTTATTAAAATTATTAATTGAAGTATTTTATGAGAAAATATTTGAAAGCCTTGCTGTTTTTGCATTTAAAATATGGAAAAAAAAAATATGTGCTCAGCTCATATAAGGCTTATCCTTAAATAGACATAATTAAAGCAACGGACATGTGGCCAAATTGTATGCGGTTTTATTCAAAAAAAAAAAATTAAAATTCAATTACTTTGACGACGAATATGGTCAACGAAATGGGGGCAAAATTAAATGAAATTATAATTATGAAATTGTGTTTTTTGTTTTTCAAAATTATGGAATTTTTATATAGCATCTGTAGCCTGCAATGAAATTAGCTCTTCAGATTAAATGTTTAAAGTCGGTTTATTTTATTATTTTTGCCTATATTTTTGGCTAAGCTAATAGAGTTTCTGTTAAAATGAATTCCATTTGACGAATCGAATTTTTTAATCGATTTTTATAAAGAAATAAACTGGAATTTATACCTTTTTAGATGGTTTCTGAGAGACTAGTTCATCAACTCAAAGTTACAAATTTTAAATCTTCTTCACAGAAAACATTGACGGATAAAAGCGAAATGAAACTTTAATATTGAAACTTCATCAACAAAATTTATAAAATCCACAACGTTCTCATCCTTTTTCTTCAGGTATAAACACTCATTTTCGAATCAAAATAATTTTCACCAACAACTGCACTTTGTAGAGCCGATTCCTGTATCAATGTATCTATCGTTAAATTTTTCTTAATAGATCACATGATTTTTCCTTTTCCGCTGTAACTTGTCAAGGAAGTAAGGAGTGCACACAAAAAAATCTGGACTTACACTTTTCGTTATAGAAATAAAACTAAGTGGCGAATTTTTTTCGTTTTATATTTCAATTAAAGTAAATAATATTTGAATTCTTTTGTGTATAAAATTTTTGTCTGACAAAGGTCTCAGAACATCCAACTTTTTGAGCCACTTTTCTTCCAGATATGTTAGGGTGTTTTAGAAAAATACGTATTATTTTACTTGCTTTGTTTTGGTCGGCAAATCCTTTTTTTCTTTCACTTCCACGCTTTCTCTCAATACTCAAAGACTCCTTATATTGTTTTAAGTACTACCTTAGAAACTGTTTTTTTTAACACCTGCGAGCCTAGCAATCGTTTTTTGTAAGCGGAGCGGTTTTTCATTGAAAATTTCAATTATTTTTTTACGACATTCTTGTTGGGTGCCCATTTCCAAAAAACTAATTTTGCTATTGCAATGACATTTAGAACGTGGATTTTGAAACAGATGACTAACAAAAACAATGTAACGGTATTCATTTTTTTCAATTATGATAAAAGTTATAAGCTTAAAAGTAGGCCCATTTTTTTTTGTGCGCACTCCTTAGTTTGTCATTTTCATTTTGAATTAAAATTATAACTTGAATATTTTAAAATATAAATTATAAAGCTTATTATTAATATAAAATCATTTAAATATTCCAATTATTTCATTTTTATGCAGTCATTGTCTAAGGAAAATAAGACTCCACTTGTCATGATATTTTAGAAATTTTTTTAAAGTGGTTGTTGTAATTATTTAAAATTTTATTTAATTTTATAAAAATCACTACAGACGACTGGCTGACAATAGATAAATGACGTGAAACGTGCAAAAATGTTTAAATTGTTTATTTATTGGCATATAAATGAATACAATAACTCTCTTCTTTAAATTTCAATTTAAAAGAAATTGAAAAAATCAAAGACGAAAGAAATTATTTCATAATAAAACGCATTTGAGGGTGTACGAAAGAAACAAAATCGCTGACGGAATTGATTTAAACAAAATATTTTATAAACTCAACAATGGTTTGCATTCCATAAAAACTGAAAAAAAAAAATCGAAAAAAAAAAAATCAAATATCATAACCATTCATTGAAAATAAAAAAGAAATTAAATCAGCCGTATGACGTACATACATACAACGTACTTAGTAATGTAAGTATGTACATTGTATGTACGAGGGTTACAATATAATTTATGTAGGCCCAGTAACAGGTGTTTTTTTTTATTTACGAAATTTGTGTTTATTTGTGCCTGTGTCTGTGCCTGTGTACAAGTTATTGTGATTGTTTGTTGTACTGTGAGAAAGTTTTTCTTGGTCTTCTTTCTTTTGTTTTTTTTTTTTTTGAAAACGAAAATAATTTGTACTAAATTTTTGGTCACTTACTACTTATTTGTTAACTTACGCTAAAGTACGCGTGTGTGTGAATGTGTGTGTGTGTGCTTTTAACACAAATACATACTTTGTTACTGTTTTTTGTTTATTATAAAGAGCGCGTGCATGTTTATCATTCTTATTTGATTTTTCTTTCTCTCTCTTTCACTCTCACTCTCGCTGTGTCTCTCTTCTGTTTTTTTCATTTTTGTTTATTTTCTATCAATTGCTCATTATCATGATCTTCATCATAATTATGATCGTTTTATGATTATTGAATGAATGAAATCCAATGAAATGAATAAAATCGTCTGAACGTGTATGATGATGAATGGACGGACAACTTTCCCTTTTTGCTGACATAACACAGCTCTATGTAACAACAACAACAACAACAATAAAAAAGTATGACAAACCAATACAATACCGTTTCCACATAAATTATTGTTTTTTTTTCTTCTTCTTCTTTCTTTTTCTCATCTACTCTTCTGTTACCAACATTTCTTTTTTAGTTTCTGGCTTTTATGAAGATTGTCTGTCTTTGCTTCTTCTTCTTCTCGTTTTTTTTTTGAGTTTGTGTGTGTTTAATGTTTTCCAATGTTTTGTATGGAGTTTTAGAAATAATTTTAAAAAACAATCGTTTGTTTAAAATACAAAAATAAGAGAAAATTTAATTAAAAAAACAAAAATAAAAACAAAATCCAAAATATTTCGTTGTTTAATTTACCTTTTTATTATAAATTTGTTGTTGTTATTGTTGTTGTTGTTGTTGTTATTATCAGCAATGCTGTCAACTTGTGCATTTTAAAGAAGACGTTACTACTTGCCAAGCTCCGCAATACATCATACAAAGATTATTTAAGAGTGATAGGTAGTTTGATACAGCATATCTGTAGCCTTCTGTTATTGTGATAGATAAGGGTTAGTAATTAGGAATCTAATGGATTTAAGTGATATTGAATTAGTAAGTGCCAAGTGTGCACTACACGATGGAAGATATTCAAGTGAGCCACAATTGTTATGTGTTCCCAACCGTTACATCTACGCACGTGAATTGTGCCCTTAACCCATTCGCTGCAAAGCCTAAATTATATAAAGTCATTCCCATTGCCATTTATGTTTTGAGTGTTATTGTTTACCAAAACCCTGTTATTTCTTGGTAAGAGCACATACATTATCATACATAATCATTTACAAGCACTAAACCAAAGACGAGTATACTCGTCGTTGGCAATAGGAAGGCAGAAGGACTCGATATCATTTTTCGTATTTGCGTACGTTTTAGTAGAAGTAAGAAATAAAGTATTATTGTATTGTAAACAATTTTATTTGTAGTATTTTTCAAGTTTTTTACATATTTATATTATGTTTGTGGCAAAAAAAAAAATTTTGCTAATTCAAAAGCCTGCATGTTATATTTAAAGTTGGACGAGTATACTCGTCTGGACAGTGCGGGATACCCTCTCAAAGACGAGTATTCTCGTCCTTGGCAGCGAATGGGTTAAAGTCTTCAATTGTCAATATAGTTGAGAATTAAGTGTTTGTCTATAAGAACGAAAATGGCACTCAATGTTTCTTTACCAATCCAATCAAACGCACAACTAAGCGTTCGTTGCCACTCTCTTGGCAGGACACTGTGGCAAGTGACTTATTGACTTTTCGTCAATCACTTCTATCCCGACTAAGTCAGGATTATGACCTGGCTTCTCACTCTACTTTTAGACGACAGATTTAAAAAGGTTTTTTATTGCAATTATTTGCCCTCAGAGCATTAGCTAAAAGACTGCTGGAAGAACATTGTCTAAGGAATTTATTTTTCTGACAATGTCAGATCTGAAGTTTGAACTTGGAACCCCTGTCTAGAAAGCGGACGTCCTACCCTCTAGACTATCGATCGAATGTTATGAAAATGAGAAAGTTGTGTAGAAAGTCACTGTAGAACAAAAATGTCGTGAAGATATTATTTGACTATGTTCCAGCATAATAAAGTCCTGTTTTTAAATCAATTTGTAATCATGAATGAGGCATAGATCAACCACTTTACTTCAGAGACAAACAAACAAAAAAAGACGGAGGCCTGAAATGGAAAGTTCTCGTTCAAGGTAGGCAAGGTCATGTCATTTATTTTTTGAGGTGTACTTGGGATAATCTTTATTGATTCTCTTGAAAAAGAATTGTATCCTCATTTATGGTGTTAAAGTGATGAGATTGAGTTGAATTACAGTTCGAATTTCTTTGCCAGATCAGAGATCAGCAATGAATCGTATTTTCGCTACTCATAGGTACTTATGAAATTTTGAGTATGAGTGAGTCAAGAGTATTAATATTCAACTACTCTGATTCATTCGTACTCGCTACAACATTGATTTATAAGTATAGGTTGCAATGAGTATGAGTACAACGTTGACATCAAACTCACAACATTCGATTCATTGTTTGATTTATACGCCTACTCATTCAGATTCATAAATTTAGAAAAATACTTATAATACTTACGAATGATTCGAGCCACTCGAATCATTCATCAAAATTTACAGTAGTAGTTATTGTTGCATTTACAAAAGAAGAGAAAAGAAAAGACAAAGACAGCAAGCAAAGCACACACACAACCTTCTAGCGAGTATTGTGGTGTTCGTACTCGAATCATACTTATTTTGTGCTTCGTGTATATGTTGAATCATGGAGAGTCGAAATCAACAACATCGTGCTTATTGTTAAGTATGAGTACGATGAGTATTTCTAACTTTGAATATGAGTAGTATGAGTATGATATTAAAATAAGTATAAATGCGTATAAGTAGCTGAAATTATAAGTACGACTCGAATCTACTCATCGTTTTGAATACTCGTTGCTGATCTCTGTGCCAGATACACTATTCGCCAGTTATTGGCAATTTTAAGAAGCCTAACAGCACTTAGTATAAACTTTGTTTTGATAATATTGCATATCGCTGGGAAAAGTGTAACGAGCTAAATTTTTTTTTTTTGGAAATGAAGATATTCTCTGTCATATGTGTTGTTTCCCTAGGTGGTAGGCTGTCTAATAAGTAAGGTTAACAGTTCTGCAGTTTTAGGTATGATCACATTGAAATCTTTTGTTTTTTCTGTTTATTTTATCCAATAAATCTCTCTTGCCTGCTTTCAGTTGGTTGGAATGGGAATATCCTTAAAATTCTTATCAATTTTATTGAGCAAATATTTTTTAAATATTTTAAAATAAGCTTCCACTTGTGCATTCAATTGTTTAAAGAAGTTACACTTTTATGGAGGTTTTTTTTACTGTAAAAACTTGAATGTTTTATTGTTAACAGAAGGTCATCAGAAAATTATAACAACAATCATCGAAATTATAAAATAAAAATGCATTTAAAAGCCATTACTTAGTTTTTTTGAAATAATCTTAATATGTAGACATCATATAGTATGTATGTATATATCGGGTCCGCCATCTAATGTTTTTTTTTCAACTAGTGCTTATTTCGTGAATGGTAACACTTAGCTCATGTCTGATTTGACAGATAAATAGTTTTATCCTTCCGTTGAACGAATATGGTTGTGTATACGCTTGAGCGACGCTAGGAAATATTGCCTGCGATCGACTTGCAGAAGATGCCGATTTTGGCAAAAAAAATCATCTTTTCAGATGAAGCTCATTTTGATCTTGGCGGGTATGTAAACAAGCAAAATTGTCGCATTTGGGGCACACAAAACCCGCACGCATACATTGAAAAGCCGTCGCACCCAAAATGAGTCATTGTTTGGTGCGGATTTTGGTCTAGAGGCATAATTGGGCCATTTTTCTTTGAAAATGAGCAAGGAGTGGCCGTTACAGTCAATGGCGATCGTTATCGGGTCATGTTGAACGAATTTTTGTTCACAAAAATTGAAGAGGAGGATATTGGCAACATTTGGTTTCAACAGGACGGCGCTACGTGACACACAGCCGAAGCTCTACACTCGATATTTTGCGCCCTGTTTTTGAAGATCGCATTATCAGCCGCAGAGCTGATGTCGTTTGGCCACCTCGGAGCTGGGATTTGACACCGTTGGACTATTATTTGTGGGGTGCCGTCAAAGATAAGTGTTACGCCGACAAGCCAAAGACAATTGACGCTTTAAAGGACAATATTCGTGAAGCCATTGGTGAAATACAGCTGCACACAATCGATAGATAATGTGCTTAAAAATTGCACCGATCGTGTAGGCTACTGCATGGCCAGCCGAGGCAGCCATTTGAATGAAGTTATTTTCCATTATTAACCGGAAGGATTGTACTTTCAAATAAAAAAAGAAATTTGAGAAAATATTCAGTAGTTTTTTTTTAAAGCATTTTCAAATAAAAAAAAGTTATTTGGCGGACCCTTTAGTTTCTATAAATAAAAATAGTATGCATAATAGTAAAGGAGTGTCTCTCCTAATCATAATAATAATTGAAATAAATTTTTTTTGTTTTTCTTAAATCTTAGCGCAATTATTTCTACGCTTTTTTGAGCACTCATTTATTTTAACCTTGATTTATAGTTTAAAATAATTCCCTTATGTTTAAACGATTTAATTTAAACAAATTTTTAAAGAAATTCCAAAGCGATTAGACAATTGCCTCATCTTCATTTCGCACTTATGCCGCTGCCTCATTAACATTCCTCAACAAAAATTTGCTTTATTTTCACCTACAAAGAGTGGCTGTTTTTTCGTTTGTTTGTTTGTTTATTTGTTTTCTAAACGGAATAACCAAAAACCTTAAAAAAGTACTTAAAAAAAAAAAAAAAAAAACTGAAAAAATAAAAAAAAACCCCAACAAAATTGTTTTATTAATTGATTGTAAAATATGTATGTGCTCGTATGTATATATTGTGGTTGGTTGGTACAAAATACTCGATTATATGGTGTGGTTAAAGCAAATTGTTTAAATTATTGCCAAAAACTGCTTGAACTAATAAGATAAATACACACACTTATTATTGTCACATTTCTCATAAAGAGTAATAAAGTTTGAAAATTTATAAAACTTATCCATTCAACTATCTGACGCTATCGTCATTATGATCTTTGTGAAGTTCTTTTAAACCGACTATGTAATTGGCATTCGTGCGTGTATGTATGTAAGTTTAAAATAATTTTAATTTTGTATTAACAAATTGAGTATGGAGCGGGGAACGCTTTGATTAAATATTTAAACAAAAAGAATAAATTCGTCTGTACTAGCTCATATATTTGTTTATAATCCTCTGCATATTTCTAAATACCCATGTAAAGTATTGTCACTTTATGGTATTTGGCGAAATCTTGTCTCCTGTGCCTGTCGTGCGAATAATGTTGATTATGGTATGTACTTAGCAAGCCAATCTTTCAAATTGTCCAAAACTCCATCCCATTAAGAGGCATACATTGGGCGCTAGTAAAAACATATTTGACAGACACAGAAGTGTTGTTTAAAATGAAAAAGTATTTGATTGGAATTGGAGAACGACCATCAAATGTAAACAAATAATGCAATAACGCTCCTTATGGAAGGAATTGTTATATTGTTTTATGCATTAGAACTTTAAGGGCCATTATTACAACTTCCCGTTAAAGTTGTGGTTAGTTAAAGGTACCTTTAGCTAAAGTGAACGGCAAAGTTACCTTTAACTTATTTTCGTTATTACAACTTACAGATAAAATAAAATTAAAATATGGCAGTGCCGGAGCAAAGTCGATAAAACTGCTCAATTAAACAAGTTTTTTTTTAACGCAGTGGCAACAGCGGACTTCGTTTTTTTTGTTGTATATGCTCATTTTGTTTAAAAATGAAGCTGCCATATCGAAAATAGTATATGATATGGCAAGTTCAAACATAAAGTGACCTTTAAATGTTAAAGGTAGGATGATCTTCCCTTTAGCTTAACAATCACTTCTATCTTATTGGGTACTCATAATAATGAAAAACAATTTATCTGCCCGTTAAAATCCTCCCTTTAGTTAACGGCAAGTTGTAATAATGGCCCTAAAAATTTCATCATGAGGTTTAGATTTGTAAAGAAAAGTGTGTGCATGCGATCCACGCACGTCTAGTAGGTAGTGTGTTGGCTTATTAGACGAAAGGCCACGGTTCAAACCCCAGGTCAGACATCAAAACGAAATATGAAAAAAAAAAATTTCTTCGGCGACTATCAACAGATTTCTGGCAAAAAATGTGAGAGTAAATAAAATTGCCATGAAAAGTTTCTCAAAAACCTGTCGTTCGAAGTCGACTTTAAACTGTAGGTCTCGCCACTCATGTATTAAATTAACGCACGCAACATAAGTGGTGTGAAAAACTAGGTCGTAATCCTGACTAAAGTGTTGTAATGGCCAATTATGTTATATATGAGCAATTTCGTGTCAAGTGACCCAATTTTTAAAATCGATGTCTTTCGATTTGGATGAAATTTGCACCAAGGTTAGTACTATCGGATAGTAGGCCAGACACAAATTTTCAGCTCTATCAGTCAAGAACTGCCGGAGTTAGAGGGGGTCAAAGTTGGACATTTTGGTCATACAGGGTTTTTTTAAAATGTGTGTAACTTTTCACCTATTGGTCCTACCAAAAATTTTCCAAAGGATATTAAATAGCTATTTCTTCAATCTTTCCAAAAATTTTTTTTTTTAATTTTTTAAAAATTTTTTTTTATTTTTTTTTTAAATAAATTTTTTTTTTAATTTTTTTTTTCAATTTGGGCCCTTTTTTTTTTTTTTTGTTGCTTAAAAGAAAACTTATAAAATTTTAAGGCCTTCATAATCGCTTAATGGGATGCGAGTGGGATATCTATCAAAAAAATTATTTTTTTTAGCTCAAGAATAAGATTTTTCAATATTTGGCACATGTACCATTTTCATTTTCCCCCATTTTTTTTCGAACTGGAGTTTTTTTTTATTTTTCCTCAAAAGAAAACTTGGACCATTTCCTTTAAGATCTTTGTGGGCACTTAGTAGCAAGAGGCATATCTATAAAAAAATATTTTAACTCAAAATCCAAAGTTTTTAAATTCTACGTTCTCTAACTTAAATACTGTCAAACTTTAGTTAAGATGCGCCGATCCGTTCCGAAGTTATAGGGAAAAATCTACTTAGAATACACATATAGTCGTATGTAGCGTGAAAACTTTGAGAGCTCATAACTCAAAACACACTTTTTCGACTTAGAATGTTATAGAACGGAGGCGTCGATATGCACTATATTTTTTTTAATGGATGTTTTTTTTTTTTGCTCAAAGAAAGCTTAGTTCTTTTCCTTTAAGAGCTTTGAGTTCACTTAATGGGACCAATAGGTGAAAAGTTACACACATTTTAAAAAGACCCTGTATGACCAAAATGTCCAACTTTGACCCCCTCTAACTCCGTCAGTTCTTGACTGATAGAGCTGAAAATTTGTGTCTGGCCTTCTATCCAATAGTACATCCAAATCGGAAGACATCGATTTTAAAAATTGAGGCACTTGACACGAAATTGCCCATATGTATGCATGCGATTCACGAAAATCGAGTAAAACAGACTACAAGTTCTTGAAAGTTTTTGTAGGGTTTGAACGACACCCTACCTACTAGTCTAAGACGACTTCTGAATGAATACACATCCTTCGGAATTCAAATTAAGGAAAAAAAAAATTTCATAATAAAAATTTCACCTTCAAAAATCATAAATTTTTTTTAAAACTTTCGCGTATAATTTATGTTTTAAAATAAATCTTAAATTAAATGTTTTCTACAGATTACAAAATATAAAATAAAAAAACGCTTTCAAAAGTAATTGAAAATTAATTTTTTTTTTTAAATTTCACATAAATTATGTACAACTAAATCCGCCATGATAACAAGTTTTATCACACACTGTATAAGTGTTTGTCTGTATGTGCGTGGTGTATGCGTACATGAGCTTTTTGCAAATATGCAGTTACAAGGACACGATTTTTAAAGAAGCAGAAGAAGATAAAAAAAAACTTTCGTTTATTAATCAACGTTAACAGCAGCCATCATCATTATCATGAACAGCAATTACCGGTTCCAAGTGTTGCATTCCATCTTTATAACAAAAACACTCTTACTCTTGAATAAATGATACACTTGCCATTGTTTTGTTTGTTGTTGCTATTGCTGTTGTTTGTTGTTGTTTATTATTGCATCAGAGACATGTTTAGGGCATTAAAAGTCAAACTGGTTGTAAGAGAGCGTTAAAATATTTGTTCCGATTTGCGAGGCCTGTTTTTAATTTTTGGGTTGCATTCTGCACATCTACATGTACACATGCATACATACATAGGTACATATTGGCATTTTGTATTCAGACAGACAGAATGAGAGACAGACAACGAGAGGGAGAGAGAGAGGGAAAGTAGGTATACCCTTCTGCTGTAAGTATGCGTAAGTTATTGTAAATTTTTAATCAATTTGATGATTATCTCGGTTTTTAATTTTTTTTTTGTGTGTTAAATTTATGGTTTGGAACACCATGCATTTCAATATGCAGGTAAAACGTGTTATAAACTTTACAAGTAATTGCAGTGGATGCTTATAAATAAGAGAAGGAAATCAATGGCAGACAATTTTTGGGGGAAACATGGTAAAGTGATGTATATTTAGCGGTTTTATTATTAAAACAATGTCTCCACACGCTGCTAGTGCGATTTTAATTTTTGGCCATAATCGCAATTGTCTGGCTCATTCGATCATTCCTTTCGTAGCAACTGCCATAAGAAGAGACCACCATTGCAGTGAAGAAGGAAAATAAAATAAAAAGCCATAAAAAATTATATGAAACCGTGAAATTCCCCGTCTTTGGGGGAATGGCATGACAATTTATGTTCAACAACTCAATATTGTTGTGTGAAACTGGTGTTGGATGAATGGGGGGGGGGTCTTTTTATGGTCATTTTGATTTTAGTTTGGTTGGCCTTGAATACCTATAAAAGCAATTTATTTACATACTGGACACACACAGATGCATACATACATATTTATGATTTTCTTATTATTATTGTTTGTTTGTTTATTTGTTTGTTTATTTAATAGAATTAACATTTGTTTACACGTTGTTTTTGTAATTGATTTCAACACACACGCTCTATTCATTGCTGCTGTGTTCGATAGTGGATGCTTAAATAATTTACACTCTTTGGCCAGTCAATTGGTTGTTGGTTTGTTTGGTTATCTGCTGCTTACTTACTTACCATAGGCATATGAAAATGCAAATGAATATCAAAACATACCCATAACATACATATGTATGTACATATGTATGTACTGTGACACTGAACAATTTTTTGGTTTGGATGCTTAAAAATCTTCCATTTGGTTACTTCTACTGTGGATAAGCTATATGGATAGTAATGATAATAATTTATGCAATATTTGTTATTGTTTGCATTATTTTCCATCGTGTATTATTATGAAAATTAGTTTTATTGATGTTTTATTATCCAAAGTTAGTTTTATTTTTTTTTGGTTTTTTAAAGGCATTTCCATTGTATTAAAACTTTTTTTTTTTTTTTAAACAAGGCCTGCTGTCTGACTCTATGTAGTCTAAGGAGTGCTGCCAGCCATAAGAACGAATGACAGACAAGTAGTACTTCATTCATTTAAAAACATTTTTGGTTTTCATATTTATTTATTAACCATCAATATTTATTGTCATAGTAATTGAAATTTTATTTTAATGCCATTCCATCATTTATACACAGCCAATATGTCTCTAAAACTTTATTACCTTTGAGTAGAACATTTTAACGTTTTTACTGAGGCTGCAATAGAAATCTCTTTGTTTGAAAATTAAAATTTTAAATTCAATGAATTTTTTTCAATATTTTTACTGCCGTTTATTTAATTTTATTTTATTTCCTTGAAATGAATTGGGCGTTACAAAAATTTTTTTAAATTTGAACTTGAATATGGAATTTGTTCCGGTAAAATTTTTAGTTTATCTAGAGGCCATTAATGATTTTTCAAAATGTTTATGAAATACAGATTAATTATGCCAAGAACATTAAACCAAATTATATATAATACTTAAATATTTTAATGGCTTACTTATGCATTTAAATTAATCTGTATACGTTTATGACCTTAACAATTACAGCCCTTTTAAAAACTTAAAAAAAAAAAAAAAAAAAAATTGAAACCAGTAGAATTTACGCTGTTCTTTACAACGGCCATGAAAGATAATCTTAAATTTCTTAGTGCATTATAAGGGGTGATTTTTTAAGAGCTATAGGAAAATTTTTCCAAAAAAAAACACATAAAATTCAGAAAAATGCATGAAATCTTTATTTGAATCGATAGTACGGTCCATATAATTTAATGTTTAAAGATTATTTCATGCAAATGTTGACCGCGACTGCGCCTCAAATGGTCCATCCGCTTAGTCCAATTTTGGCATACTCTTCATAAAATTTCGGCCGGTATCTCACGAATAAATGCTTCAATGTTGTCTTCCAATGCGTCAATTGAAGCGGGCTTGTCTGTATAGACATGAGCTTTAACATAGCCCCACAAAAAATAGTCTAAAGGCGTTAAATCGAACGATCTAGGCGGCCAATTGACCGGTCCCGAACGTGAATTAAAATGTTCACCGAACTCGCCTCTCAATAAGTCCATTGTTACACGTGCTGTGTGGCATGTGGCACCGTCTTGTTGAAACCACATGTCATGCAAGTCAAGCTCTTGCATTTTGGGCAAAAAAAAGTTGGATATCATCTCACTGTAGCGCTCACCATTCACAGTTACGTTACGATTCGCAGCATCTTTGAAGAAGTACGGTCCAATGATGCCAAATTCAATGATTTGCAAGCGTTGTTCGTTTGTAAGACGATTCATGGTTAAATTATAGACCAAACAGAAGATGTTTGACAGTGAAACAAAACACGAATCGTGCGTGAGCTGTTTAAACCAGTGTTGCCAAAAAGATAATAGCTAAAAAATCACCCGTTATATACAGCGCTAAGCATATGTAGATAGGCTGCTTATTGTTTAATTATGGCTTTGCCAACTGAGGGAAAGAATTAAGTTAGGACAATCTATGATATCTTAGATTGTACTGTGGAATGTAGAAAACATGCCTGTTATTATCATTGGTATGGTAAAACTCGTGGCAACTTGTTGGCCTAATGTATTCATAGTTGGTTGCAGTTTCCACATCAGAAATATTAACGAAAGAGTATTCATCCATACAAAAAATGAATGTAAGGATCTACAGACTACAGATCAGCAATGAATCGTTTTTTCGCTACTCATAAGCCTGCATGAAATTTTGAATATAAGTGTGTCAACAATATTGAAATTTCACTATGTACTCTGATTCTTACATACTCACTACAACGTTGATTTATAAGTACAGGTTGTAATGAGTATGCGTACAACTTTGACATCAAACTCATACCATTCGAAATATGTTTGATTCATAAGCTTACTGATTTAGATTCATAACTTTAGAAAAATACTTCTAATACTTCATAAATTCATTCATAAAAATTTACAGTCTTAGTTATTGTTGCATTTACAACAAAAGAAAAAAGACACATAAGCAAAAAAGACAAAGCAGCACGCAGAGCAAACACACAACCATTTAGTGAGTATTTTAGTGTTCGAACGCGAATCATACTTTTTTTGTGATTCGCGTATATGTTGAATTATGGAGAGTCGAAATCAATAACATCATACATGTTGTTAAGTATGAATATGATGAGTATTTCAAACTTTGAACATGAGTAGAGATTCCATGATATTAAAATAAGTATGAATGCGTACATGTAAGTATCAGAAATTATAAGTATGATTCGATTCTACTCATCTTTTTGAATACTCACTGCTGACCTCTGCTACAGGCCATAATATTTGTTATACTTAATGCTGAATAAGGAATTCGTTGGTGTAACTAAATTGCTAGTTTTGTTTACTATGATAATTTTGAGTTATTTTCTCTTCAAGATTTAAACTCTAACCAGCTCAATTGAGTCAGTTATCCTATTAACAGTAAACCGCAGCAATAATAAGTAATTAGGAAGGTTTTTTAAGCTCTACATCCAGTGGAAAAATCCAATATATATCAGAGATCAGCAACGAGTATTCAACGATGAGTAGATTCGAGTCATACTTATTATTTCTGATACTTATACGCATTCATACTTATTTTAATATGATACTCATGACTTGGAAGTACTCGTCGTATTCATACTTAACAATACGCATGATGTTATTGACTTCGACTCGTCTCTACTTAACATTTACACGAGGCACAAAATAAGTATGATTCGCGTACGAACACTACTATACTCACAAGAAGATTGTGTTGTCTTTGTTTTTCCATTCTTCTTTTGTATATGCAACAATAACAAAGGCTGTAAATTTTGATGAATGATTCGAGCCACTCGAATCATTTATAAGTATTTTTCTACATTTATGAATCAGAATGAGTAGGCGTATGAATCAAACACATTTCGAATGTTGTGAGTTTGATGTCAACGTTGTACTCATACTCATTGTAACCTATCCTTATAAATCAATGCTATAGCGAGTACGAATGAATCAGAGTAGTTGAATTTCAATTCTATTGATTCACTCATACTCAAAATTGCATGAGTGCTTATGAGTAGCGGAAAAACGATTCATTGCTGATCTCTGATATATATTAACAAAAGAGCTTGAAAGCATATTCTATGCATTCGTTCATCATTGGTCTTTGCAGTTGGTCTTGAAGATATGCGTTGATGGAATGTTTTTCAGCAAAATTTATTGTAGTTGGCCCTGTTTGTTTTGTAACTACGTCAGGTTATCAGGAGATAGATGGAGTAGAAATTAGTAACCTGGTCTCTGTCAGTTTAACGATTGGCAATTGATTTCATAGTTTACTCTGTTAAATACAGCACATTAAGAATATTTTTTTTTAATTTTATTTGTTTACAAACAATATAAAAATCTTAAATACAATTTAATAACTCTTATTTAACTACATGTATTATAATCACAATGACTTTATCCATCAAACGTGTACGATCATCTTAAAATTTTTCAAATTTATAACAAATATCTTCCAATACACTTCTTTTGTTTCTAATAATTATTTTTTTTTTATATTTTCTTTCTGTATTTGCAGCATAATTGTTCATCAGCCGTAAACACCTCAAATAATACAAAATCGAAATGCTCAAATTTGAAAACAAACCAACACTGCCGTCATTACAGTTCGGTGCACACCCAACAACCAGCAGGACCGATGCGTGAAATCCAAATCGATCCCTACATAATGCTGGATGATGAACTGAAATATTTTTATGATGACGTTAGAGATGTAAGTCGTCCAAGGCCATTGTTATAAGTACTATGATTATCACTGTCACTGTTATTATGATAGTTTGTATGAAGCCATTTAGGAGGATTAACCCGTAAAATCATAAAACATTGACTATGACCATCAACAAAAATTTTTTTTTTTACAATTGTTGGCCATTAAGCATGTTGTAACAAGTATTGTGCTGGTACATGCTGGCTTATGGCTAAAAAAGGCTTCGATTTAACCAAACAAGTTTACATTTTCCTTGACTTGTTAACAACAGGGTATTTTTGAGATGAAATTGTAGTTTATTTTTTTAGTTTTTCTTTCTTTTTTTGTAACAAAACAAAAAAAAAAGTGATGCTAATGTAGCTGAAAAACAAAAACAAAAATTTACAAAATATTAAACGTTCTTTGTTCTCTTGTTACAGCTGCTCGCACAAGGTACCAGTCAATCTGAACTTGATAAAATCGCCACATACTATTTTGATGGCCAGGGTAAGGCCTTAAGGCCTATGGTAACAATGCTTATGTCCAAGGCGATAAATTATCATTTAAACAAAGAATCAAGGTAAGTACGTTATCGATGTTATCGATATCTATGTCGTTATCAATTCACAAACGATTAAATTTAATTTGAAATTTTAATTTTTTTCGTTTTTTTTTTTCGTTTTGTAATGCTCTACATTACATATGAACATTAAATGCAATTCAAAATCAAACAAATAAAAATCGGCATCAGATAAAAAAACTGATTCAAATGATTTGTATTGCATTGCATTGTATTGTATCGTATATTGTATCATTTCGTATTGTATTATGTTGTATTGTATTGTATTGTCATATATTATGTCAATCACTTTGTACAATCAATGAAAATACACACAGAGTTTGTTAACGCTTTTGCCCTATTATTGTTCATATTTTTTGTTTGTCTGCGTAAATAAAAATATTCTTCTTGGATTTTTTTTCTTTATCATTTACCATAAATTGTTGTAAAATAGATTGAAATAAAAAAAAAAAGAATTAAATTTAATGTAATTTCTTTCATCATTTTTTTTTGTATATTTTTTAAACGTTTTTTTCTTTCTGGTTTTTTTTTGTTTATTTGTTTTGCATTGATTGTATAGCCTTTGTATTGTATTGACTGGCATTAGTTATTGGTTGGCATTTTACAAATTGGGCCAAAAAATTTACAAAATTAAGGTTTTGTAAGAAACAATAAATAAATATTTTGTAATACACACACATACATATACATACATATGTATATACATATATACATACATACATATAGTTTTTTATCACATCAATATACGTATTTACCTTATCAATCACACGGCAATTTTCACATGCATGTGTTTAATAGCTGCCATGGACTTACAACTGTTAGCAATTAATTAGAAATGTATGTAAATGTATTGAAATTGCGGAATTTATACAATAGTTAAGACGATTTATTAAATTGGTTCAAATCGATCTTTTTCTTTGGCAAACTTGAGGAGGTTAATACTGACTGATCTGTTAAAACCAGGGACCGAAAATAACTGTTATTTTTGAATTTTTGCAACTGCAAGGAAATGTCGGAGAACAAAACCAAGTATACCATTTTGATTGTCTTGAACAAAATTTTTATAAAATGTGATGCTTTTTAAAAATCTGATTTTTATTTTTTATTTTTTCGAGCAAAAATAACAGTTATTTTTGACTTTTACTTTTTCGAGCAGGAATAAAAGTTATTTTTTGACTTTTATTTTTTCGAGCAAAAATTAAAGTTGTTTTTGACTTTTATTTTTAAGAGCAAGAATAAAAGTTATTTTTTGACTTTTATTTTTTCGAGCAAAAATAAAAGTTATTTTTGACTTTTATTTTTTCGAGCAGAAATTAAAGTTATTTTTTGACTTTTATTTTTTCGAGCAGAAATAAAAGTTATTATTGTTTTAATTCATAATGAATTCATAATATTTATTAATATTTATAGCAAAACTTAATTCTAATAATTGTTTACCATAATTTACTTTAATTGTTTTAAAGAATTTTTTAATAAATTTTATGAATTCATCATGAATTAAAACAATAATAACTTTTATTTCTGCTCGAAAAAATAAAAGTCAAAAATTAACTTTAATTTCTGCTCGAAAAAATAAAAGTCAAAAATAACTCTTATTTTTGCTCGAAAAATAAAAGTCAAAAAAATAACTTTTATTTCTGCTCGTAAAAATCAAAGTCAAAAATAACTGTTATTTCCACCCGAAAAAATAAAAGTCAAAAAATAACTTTTATTTCTGCTCGAAAAAATAAAAGTCAAAAATAACTTTTATTTTTGCTCGAAAAAATAAAGATCAAAACATAATTATTATTTTCTGACTTTTACGATAAAAGTTATAACAGTTACGGTCCCTGGTTAAAACCTTTGGATTTTGGGTGTCAATGGAGTACCATTAGAACCATGGTATCCTCGTAAAGCAAGTATCCATAGCAAATCTTTAGTATCAGAGATCAGCAATCAATATTCAAAAAGTAGAATCGAATCATACTCATAATTTCTGATCCTTATACGCATTCATACTTATTTTAATAATATGGAACCTCTACTCATATTCAAAGTTTGAAGTACTCATCATATTCATACTATGTATGATATTGTTGATTTCGACTCTCCATAACTCAACATTTACAAGAATCATAAAATAAGTATTATTCGCGTATGAATACTAAAATAGTCATTAGAAGGTTGTGTGTTTGCTCTGCTTGCTGCTCTGTTTTGTCTTTTTTGCTTATGTGTCGTTTTTCTTTTTTTTTTTATAAATGCAACAACAACTAAGACTTTAAATTTTGATAAATGATTCGAATCACTCGAATCATTTATAAGTATTTTTCTAAAGTTATGAATCTAAATGAGTAGGCTTATGAATCAAACATATTTCGAATGGTATGAGTTTGATGTCAACGTTGTATTGAGTATGAGAATGAATCAGAGTACATAGTGAAATTTCAATATTGTTGACTCACTTACATATATTCAAAATTTTATGAGTGTTTATGATTAGCAAAAAAAAAAAAAACGATTCATTGCTGATCTCTGGTATGTATGTACTCGTATGTATAAATTTTTGTAAAAAGGGCGATTGTCTTCTAAATCCCTTTTTGTTTCTACTATCTACTCTTAAGACAGTCACAGAAATATTAACGAAAGAGTATTTTTCCATACGAAAAATGAATGCAATGTTCGGCAGACCAAGATATTTGTCATAGTCAATGCTGAAAAGGGAATTCATTGGTGTAACTTAACATTGGCTTAACTTAATTGCTACTTTCGTTTAACATGACCATCTTGAGTTATTTTTTCTTCAGGCTTTATATTTCCAAACAGATCAGTTGAGTCAGAGAGGATAAGTTTAACAGTAAACCATAATAATAGAAAGTAACTAAGAAGGGTTCATCATCACTACACCCAGTAGAAAAATCCACTACATATTAACAAAAGAGTTTGAAAGCATATTCTATTCACTCCTTCATCCTTATCCTGTAAAATTCATCAGTCTTTGCAGTTGGTCTTGAAGGTTTTCGTTCAGGAAATGTTTTTCAACTCTTAAAACAATCACCCCTTGGTTGAAGCTGTGAAAACTCTTGGGTTACTGCTACTGTTGGAAGTATTTACCAATAATTAGCATAAAAAATATGTCATGAGCTTTTTCCTTTTTCTTGTAGTATAAAATACTTGTACCACAGCTCCTTTAATGAAAACGACCATAAATGGCAAATATCGATAAAACTTTTGGGTTCTCCACATCCTTAGGATTTTATTATTTTCAGTAAGTAAGGACGAAAGGTCCTGTTCATATCCTTTGGATTTATAGTTAAAGGCGAATCTTTCTTCCTTTGATCTTTCCATCCTTGGGTTGTATTTTTTTTTGTTATCGATTTTATTTTAGTCCAATTAGAGTAATTTTTAAATTAAAAATTTTCTGTTTATCCTTATAAGATTCTGTTGCATGAATTCATCATGTTTCTATTTACATTACCTTTGCTGTAAGCCTTTAAAAGTGCAATTGTATGCTACATAGCATATGTACGCCTGCATATGTTGCCATTTTTACATGATTTTCTTTCTCTCCTCCTATTATAATATGCTTTTATTAGTAATTAGTTGTTGCTGTTGTTATTGTAGTTGTCGCATTCTCATATTAACCTTATTTTAACGATGATTTAATACAAATATTTGCTTAAATTCCAACGAATACCAATACCAACACTTTTATGATAAAATAGCCGTGTAAATACATACAACATGGCCAATACGATTTGAATTTATTTTCCATATCCATCGCGATTAATTGTCTATCTGCCTGTCTGTCTGTGTGTGTGTCTGTCAGTTAGCCAGTCAATCAGTCTGCATTTAAATAATAATTTTTTTTCTTTTGATTGTTTATCACTTTTTTTTTTTTTGTTGCAACTGGCTGTAATTGTAAAATACGGATTTTTATGCCATCAATTTTGCGTTTTTTTTATATTTTCGAAAGAGCAAAAAAAATTATTTAAAAAATTTGTGATTTATTTGTTGTTGTTTTTTTTTATTTATTATTATTATTTTATTTTAATAGACAACTACTGCATAAACAACGACAAATAGCCCTGTTCTCTGAAATGGTGCATTCGGCCAGTCTGGTACATGATGATGTTATCGATCAGTCTGATTTTCGTCGTGGCAAACCCAGCGTAAATGTTTTATGGAATCATAAAAAGGTATGTAGCATGTTAACTTTTTTATGGTTATTATTGTTATTATTTTATAATTCATTTTCAATTATTATATATGCCTTCATACACATGCATGCATTAAACAAATTGTCCTTAATTTATTTAAGATTCGGGTCATCAAATATATGAATATTAAATTTAATGTTAAAAAATTTCTTTAAATTTTAATTGCAATACAAAACGCATTAAAATCGTATGTACATCTGTATATGGTCGTATAATAAATGAATTGTTTTTATTTCAATATCATAGCATTGGCGTTATCACTATATATCTTATATATAATCTAATAATCTTTTCCATACGAAAGTGAACGCTATGTTTTTATTTTTGTTTTTACTTAAAAAAGCATATTTTTGTGGTAATAAATTTATTTTTAAAAAGCAAAAATCCAGCAAAAATTTAAGTAAAGCGATTGCAATTTAATTTATGATCAGCAGCAATTGCTGTGCAACGTAAGCTTAAAAGTTTGCAATCAATTGCAAACTGTGATACTCTGTTGCAACATTATAATTTCGAGATTTGTTTCGTTCTTAAAACTTCTTACTGTTGCATGTTAAACTCTGCAAATAACCGGTAGTCGAAAATAAAATTCAAAAATCGTTTTAAAAAAAAAATAAAACCAATTTCGTAATTCATTTTGTATTTCCTTGCTTGTTAAGTTATGGTGTTTCTCTGTTTTTCCTCTTTTATTTATTTTTTGGTGGACGTGTAGAAAATCATGCCAAAATAATCAAAAAAAAAAACAGAAGAAAATTATTTTAAACTGTGTCTTATCTTGCTAGCAGTTGTATTAATTTTGTTGTTGTTTAACATGTTGTGCAAAAAACAAGAACCTTCAACAATAATTAACAACAATATTAAAAAAATTAAAAAAAAAAAATTGAAAAAATTATTCAAGATATTGTATTACAAGCAAATATAAATGGTGGCACATGGCAGGCACATCGAACATTTTCTTGCAAACTTTGTTGCATTAGCCAAATTGTAAGAAATCTTTTTGTTTTTTGTTGTTGTTTTATTTCAAATAAATAAATAACAAGTCATTTAAAATTGAAGAAAATTAAGAAGCCAAACTATTTGGAAAATCATTTAAAATTTATTTTCAAAGTTTCTTTTCAAATGAAATAAAAAAAAAAACAAAAAAAAGAAGACATTAACGACAGAACAATGAAGTCAATAGCCTGTAACAAGAGAATGGAGAAGCAATTTAAACCGTAATTAGTAATTTGTAAAGTATTGCACAGATGAACATGCGAGGGTTGTTAAAAAATAAAATTGTAAATGATTTTTTAAACAAAAAATGAAAACAAAAATGTTTCAGAATATTGAAAGTGATTTCGTTTAGGTTCACAGCATATGTAACATTTTACGATTCAAATTGTTTTTCCATTTTCAAGGAAAGCTAGAAAAGATCAAGAAATGCGACTGAACAACAATTGCATTCGCTTCATAAAGATCGAAAGTCAATTACGAAACTACGTAAATAATTTTTGCTATCCCCGTAGCATAGTCACATAAAGCGATGGGTCTAAAGAAGATGTCAACAGTAGACTATATAAGACTAAATACATGGGCAATTTCGTGTCAAGTGACCCAATTTTTAAAATCGATGTCTTTCGATTTGGATGAAATTTGCACCAAGGTTAGTACTATTGGATAGTAGGCCAGACACAAATTTTTAGCTCTATCAGTCAAGGACTGCCGGAGTTAGAGGGGGTCAAAGTTGGACATTTGGGTCATACAGGGTTTTTTTAAAATGTGTGTAACTTTTCACCTATTGGTCCTAGCAAAAATTTTCCAAAGGATATTAGATAGCTATTTCTTCAATCTTTCCAAAAATAATTTTTTTAATTTTTAAAAAAATTTTTTTTTTATTTTTTTTTTAAATTAATTTTTTTTTTTAATTTTTTTTAATTTTAAATTAATTTTTTTTTTTTTTGCTTAAAAGAAAGCTTATAAAATTTCCTTTAAGGCCTTTATAATCGCTTAATGGGATGCGAGTGGGATATCTATCAAAAAAATTATTTTTTAACTCAAGAATAAGATTTTTCAATATTTGGCACATGTACAATTTTCATTTTCCCCCATTTTTTTTCGAAATAGAGTTTTTTTTTATTTTTCCTCAAAAGAAAACTTAGACCATTTCCTTTAAGATCTTTGTGGGCACTTAGTAGCAAGAGGCATATCTATAAAAAAGTCCTTGACTGATAGAGCTGAAAATTTGTGTCTGGCCTACTATCCAATAGTACTAACCTTGGTGCAAATTTCATCCAAATCGAAAGACATCGATTTTTTTAAAAAATTGGGTCGCTTGACACGAAATTGCCCACATATATTTTGTGGGCGCCTATCCAAGTCTATCAAGAAAGCCATAAATTAGAATATTCGATGATTGTGTAGAATCAACATGACTAAGAAATACCAGCTTGACATAAAAATTACAAATGTTTGTCAATAAGGGTCAGTGGATTATCCATTTCATATTCTTACCATCCACTAACCGAACAGAAGACCTATGGATGATACCAAATCAGGCAACTGTCCATTAGCAAATTCGTAGAAGAAAATTGAGATGAATTGATTACATACTTCGCAAACAATACAGAAGTATTTGTATTGGAATTCTCATGGAAGTCGTTGCACGGGTAATCCACTTAACATCCATTCTGACAGACCTGAAACAAAAAATCATAAATCGTTAGCTTTAAATCAAATTCAACGGATGGCTTTGCTAAAACGCTGTGTTCCCAACAGACTTATTAAAGGAAAAAAAGTATAAAGAAACTACCACCACATTTTGCTCTGTTGCATAAACAGCTATTCTATTGTCTTCTTTTCTTCGAAGCGGTTGAGTCGCCGTAGTCTAGTACTAGTGTGTTGGCTTATTAGACGTGAGGCCTCGGTTCAAACCTCAGGTCAGACATCTCCACCAAAACGAAATATTATAAAATATTTCTTCGGCGACTTCCCCTCAGTTGATTTCTGGAAAAAACTCTGAGAGTAAAAATAAAATTGCCATGAAAAGTTTCTCAAAAATCTGTCGTACGGCGTCGAATTTAAACTGTAGGTCCTGCCACTCATGTATAAAATTAACACACACACAACATAAGTGGTGTGAGAAACTAGGTCGTCATCCTGACCAAAGGGTTGTAAAGACTGATTATGTATGTATGTTTGAGAGGAAGATCAGATTTGCACTCAATTTTCGAACGGATATGAAGCTTGTAAATAGTAAGGAGGTCATATCGCTCCTTTATTGCAACATAGTCATATCTCAAAAAATTAAAAATTTGTAGTTACTTAAGCAAAACTGCTCTTTTAGACCTTCTGTACATGTTGAAAAAAAAAATCAGTTTTATATCCCAAGCTGAACCGAAGTTATAGCAATTAGAAGTTAGGCAATTAGATCATAGGGCTTATGTCTTGAAAACTTAAATCGCATTTTGCCAAGTTTAAGTTTTTTTTGAAATATGACTATGTTGCAATAAAGGAGCGATATGAAATATTTCATTCCACGTTATTACGAACCTAGACTCTTGAAAGTTTCTTTCGAAATGTGCAGATTTTAGCGAACAACAGGCCTTAATATTTACACTCTTCGTGGATATCACTTGAGTATTGATTCCATTTGCATGACAGCATTTGAGTATTAAATGACAGTCAGCTAGCCTTTAATAGCCTTTTAGCCTTAAACTTTTAGCACAGTGTAAAGCAATGAAAAAGGTTATCTAAGTGATAAGTGGATGGTGAAATGTGTGGCCAAGAATTTAATTAATTTTTAATTAAAATTCTTTACGAGATGTGCTTTTTATTAATTGTCAATAAAAGTATTGACAGAAGGAATATATTATTTGTTATCTTACGATTTTAACCTAAGCTTTGAAAAGTACCACAATTATATATCGAATTAAAAGAAACAATAATGTACCGGACCTCTAATATAGTGGGACCTCGATTTTCCGTGATGATCGGGACCGGAAGCATTCTGTATAATCGATTTTCCCGGTTAATTGAGTACCAATTTTGGCTAGTTTTTTAATAGATATTTTTATTAATTAATAAATGAATACATATATACATATTTATATAAAAACTAAATAATTCAAGGATTTTATGTATACATATACATACATACATGTTCCAAATATATAAAAAAAAATAATTTTGTCAGAAAACAGTGAACAGTAGATAAGGATTTCGTATACTAAAGAGGGAATTCCCCTTTTTCGCTTGTTTGTCCAAAATAATAGAAAAAAATTTTTGCTTATAATCACGGATAATAGAGGTAATCACGGTTAAACGATGCAGAAAAATTTAAGTCGATCCAAAATAAAATTAAGTCGATGCAAAAAATTTTCTTTTTCCATCCCGGATAATTGATGTTGCCGGATAATCGAATCACGGATAATCAAGGTCCTACTGTATTTTATAAAATATAGTAGCAGCTATTCAAAGAAGTAAAATTTTGATTTTTTAGTTCTAATCATAATTAAAACCTTATCACCCGCACCTCCTATAAAGTTAAAATAAAGTAAATTTAACACAATATATTTTAAATGTAAAATCTATGACTCAATCGTTATCACTTGCATTTGAGCCAATTTACTCATTCATTCATCAGTCATACATACCGTTGCCATTCATTTATTTCTTTTTAACCCAAATTTTAAAAGAAAATATTTCGTTATACGAGCAATCAATTAATCACAATGGCTATCATCATCATCATTAGATAAGCTAACAATAATAATGACGATTGTTATCGTGAAGATAATGATGGAACTGATTATATGTTGTATTATTCGGTTACTCATGATTTTTAATTGGTTTTACTTTTCATTTTCATTTCGTTTTCAGGTTACAATGGCCGGCGATTATATCTTATCGGTGGCTTCCATTATGATTGCCCGTCTGAAGAGTGACGATGTAACAATTGTTTTAAGTCAGGTGAGTATTTATTTAAACATCAAATCGATTTGCAATAATCTTAAAAGCATATTTGCTTTAATTATTATAAGCAACTATGAAATGAGTTTTATTGCAAAACAAGAAACACAGATAGTTTCGTTCATATTAAGAAAAATACAGAAAATAAAAGAAAACTTAGTCTGGCATTAAGTAATCATGATTTATTGTGCCTTATACAAGCAATGGTGGCATTTTGCAAAGATATCCCACATTGAAAATAGGTTCAGGTCATGGTTTACATACATAATTGGTCCTTACAACTCTTTAGTTAGGATTATGGAGCTAGTTTCTCACACCACATATGTTAAGTGTGTTAATTTTATCCATGAATGAAATGGGATCTACAGTTTAAAGTCGACTCCGAACGACAGATTTTTTTGAGAAACTTTTCATGGCAATTTTTGTCAGAAATCTGCTGACAGGAAGTCACCGAAGAAATATTTTTTTTTTCATTTTTTACGTTTTGATGTCTGACCTGGGGTTTGAACCGTGGCTTTACGTCAAATAAGCCAACACACTATCTACTAGAATACGGCTACTTCAGGTTATGGTTACCTTTCCCATAAATTCATACATTTTTCTATATTTGGGAATAGTTTTGTTGACTCTGGAATTATAATTATTTCATAACATAACTTCACAACTATGGGATCCTATCCATCCAACCTCACTAGCTGCTCTCCATGATCCCTACATATGCTTAGATAGGTAGGTAGAAGTGGCTGTCCATCCAAGAGAATTTGATGGACACACGTCTTACTACAGTTTTCCGCTATCCCCTAGTCTCGAAACCACTCGGAGCTCCTGATGAAGCAATTTAAACTGCCAATGTCAATCCTTGCCAGTTTCTCTACATCATCCATATAGTAAGCGCCTAAGTATTTCCTTCTCCTCTGACAAAGAGCCGGGCATGTACCCATCAAGTGAAGGGTTGTCTCCTCCTCTTTCTCATCCCTGCAGCTTCTGCAGAAATCATTAGCAAGGTGTCCAAGACCAATGCGCCTCGCATGCGTACCCATAATGCAATGCCCCGTAATGACCCCGACAACCACACTGAGCGCGCTTCTTTCGAGTTTAAGCGGACCCTTTGTGCGCCCTTCATCCAGCCTTGGCCAGATTTTACGCGCCGTTCTACCTGTGACCGAACCCGCCCATCTGTCGTTGACGGAATCGACGATCCAGTTCATCAGCTCTGCAGTTACCCGGAATACCACTGTGCTCCGGTACCCATATGATATGGACATTATATCGTTCCGCTACCTCGTTAAGATATCTGCGACAGCCGTACACCGTCTTGTAGTTCATAACGCTGGAATTTAGAGCTATGATAGCCGCCTGGCTATCAGAAAGTATGGTGATGTCCAGACGAAAACGTCTCCAATAATTCTCGCCGCAGCCTGTATTGCTGTCACCTCCGCCTGAAAGACGCTTCAGTAGTCCGGCAGTCTTATAGACTGGACTATTCCAAACTATTCCGAAGAAATTTTACCGCCAACAGCTCCGTGTTTAAGCTTTATTAAGTTTTTTGTAAATAATTTTTCTTCCTTCTATGTATTTGTGTACTATCCTCTTGATCCATACCATAGAAGGGAGTTCTTTATTCCTAACATTCTTATCCTAGCAATGCTTATAACTTATTTGGCTCTTGATTTTGACTTCATTTTGGACAAGACGTTTACAACATTTGTTGCCGTATCTTAATTGACTCGCCGTTCATTGGCTTTCTTTCTTAATTCTACAATATCAATATGACCTTATACGAAATAATAAAAATAAATATAATAACCTGGCGACTGCTAGTTCTATTGATAAGCATTTCTGGAATCTGAGATATTTAGGCTGCCGGTAAGCCGTATAGTTAAAACTTTAGATGAAAGACTGCTGAGATAACCTCATGTAGAATAACATTTAAAATACGCCTAGTCTATGTATGTACAGTGAGCGTCAAAAGAAAGTGTACACTATGTGTAGAAACACAACAACGTCGGCACCGGCGTTCCCATACAAATTTGACAATTAGTTACAGTCGAACGGCATGCCGTTGGGATAAAATTAATTTTATATTCTCGTCGGTTTTTATTGTTCTCTCACATTTGTCTCAATAATATTGCCACACTTTTTCAAAAATAAATGTATTTTGTAATAGATTAATAAACATATCAATTCAAAATATTTATTAATAAATGGCAAAAGAAAAAAATATTAAATTTGTTTAAAACTTTTTTTTTAAAAAAATGGGCAAAAGCGGAAATGCGTTATCAGCAACAAAGTAATATGGAAATATGATATTGGATTCGGACAAGGCATCTGGTGCTGGAATATCTAGGTCATTGTTTATTAATTGTTTC
Source organism: Sarcophaga caerulescens (assembly GCA_927399465.1). Classification (NCBI taxonomy): domain Eukaryota; kingdom Metazoa; phylum Arthropoda; class Insecta; order Diptera; family Sarcophagidae; genus Sarcophaga; species Sarcophaga caerulescens. The sequence continues at coordinate 4,542,875 of OV656872.1, forward strand.
TCAAAATGTGTTTTTTTAAATATTCCTCCATCGCTTTGACTTCCATATGAGCCCACATCAATAAATGTGAATGCATAATTTGCATCGCAGGCTGCCATCAAAACGATGCTAAAATATTTTTTATAATTAAAGTAAAGCGATCCACTGTTACTTGGACATGTAATCCTGATGTGCTTGCCATCTATGGCACCTAGATAGTGTGGAAGCCCAGTTTGGTGGTAAAAAGATGTAGGTATTTCTTTCCAGTCAGTCTTATTTGGTTTAGAAATATAAAATTCATAAAGCTCATCCCATAACACTTCGCAAGTTTCATAAATAATTTTCCTCACGGTGGATATACCAATTTTATAAGCCCATGCTAAAACGTGGATACTACAGCCATGAGCGAGATACCTTCAATTAAGCAATTTATTAAATTTAAAACGCCTTTAATATTGTACATACTTACAGCAAAGTAAGTGTTAACCTGCAGGGTCAATGGGTTTCCTGTGGGAAAATTTTTCCAATTTGAATTTTATTAAATTTAGCAACAACTTGTACCGGGAAACACTCATCCTGGTTGCTAAATGAAAGTGTTCTTCGTCCATCTCCTCAATTTGTTCCATACATGTTGTAAAAAATCCCATTGTATCCCGTGAAAGGTTAACAGGTCTTACCCACCATCTTCTAGTATTTTCTTCCAAAGATTCTAAACTCAGGAAGGTATCAAAAGTTCCTTTTACTAGATTTATTATATATTTTCTAAATTTTGAAGTCTTTTATTTAGCGACATTAAAATAATTGTTCGTGTTTTGAAAAATATTCATAAAATTGTTCAAAAAAGAAAAACTGAACAAAAATAAACAATGACAATGCCGTCGTCTTGCCGTCGTTATTATATTTGTATTTTTATGAAAAACGGCAAACCGTATCGGTGCCGACATTGTTGTGTTTCTACACTATGGATAAAATTCTAATAATCTCAACTCAAGTTTTCCACTTAAGAGAGTGCTCGAAAAAATTTTACAATATTTCCAAATTTTTTCAATTATTTTCTTCTTGTTTCAACAACCGAAAATAAAATAATTTGAAAAAAAAAAACTAACGGTAATTTATTAATGTACATGTATTTTTTTGAATTGTACACTTTATTTTGACGCTCACAGTATGTCAGTGTTAGTATTCAGATAAATTATGACTACGCACTGCCTTTAATTATATTTCGTTTAATGTATTCTGGAATTCCCCCTCAAGGTTATGTTCTTGTTTAATAAAAAAATTCAATTTTAAGGATCATTACATTTGATGACTAGAATTTTTTGTTTTTGTCTTCTTAAAATAAGAATAACAACACACAGCGTTAAAAACAAGCAAAACAACATGGGGGGAACTCCCTTGAACTTTAGTGCAACAGGAAGTTTTTCACCAACAACTTGACAGCCTTGAAAACAAAACAAGGCCAACTTCAAGTGCAGCACTACACAATCAACTTCAGGCGGAATGTCGGCATAAAATCACAGCATAATTCGTTTATTATTCTACGCATTTGGCTTTTTCCTGGTGTATGCTAAGAATAGCTAGCTTTATTGTTTGGCTATAAATTCTGTTTTTAAAAAAATCACCGATTTTTTACAGAAGATTTTTGTCTTCTTTTTGCTTGGCATACAAATACAATACAAGACAATAATGAGAAGAATGCCATTAAATAAAACTCGTGTATGAAAATGTGGTCAATCTGCGGTTTGCACGTCAGCGTTAAGATTTACAACAAAATTATGGTTTTTTAACAACTGCCGGGTAATTTTTTTTGTCTTTTTTTTTTGTATAAATTTGCATCGATAGCTTAGAGTTAGTCAGTCAGCGGTGTAAAGGTGTGTCATATTTAACCAAGAAAAAAAAAAGTTTAAATGCTAACGCAAGAAACCAGCTTCAGCAACAAAGGGAAGATGATTTCTTTTAAGAGAAGAATAAACAAAAAAAAAAAAATGTTTTGAAAATTAATTTTGAATTTAAAGCCTAGCTTTTGAGTTGTAGTAGTTGTAGACATTGTGGCTGTGACTATGGCTTTAACTGTGACTATAGCTTTAACTATGACTATGGGCTGTGGTGGCTTATTTGAATAGTTTGGCTTAAGCGCACCTTTATCGGAAAGATTTTTTTTTTCTGTAAATAAAAACAGTCAGTAGTTTTTGTAGTGTTTAACTACAAGTTGTTGTTATTTTAGTTAATAGACATGTTTTATTCCACATTTAAATATTACATAAGTAAACTTGGTTTGTTTTTGGTGTGAATTTCATCAATTGATGTCAAATACAAAAGCGACAAAACTCTTCTATATAACCACCAAGCCAAGTCCAAACCATAACTTGTGGCGTTTGCCAAAGTAAATCCAAATATGTAGATGCAAACCAAGCCCAAGTAAATTAAATTAATTCGAACCTACTGCAAAGCATTTTTAATACAATTTCCGCATGCTTGGCTTGCATTTGTAAAAGACAAAATTTTTGAAAGACCACAGAAACAACAAAAAAAAAAAAAATTCAATTTCAAAATATCGTAACTGGTGTTGGTGATGATGATCGTAATGGTGACACATTAAAATTCAATATTTCAGGGACTTTTTTCCAATAAAAAAAAATAGAAAAAAAACCTCTTTTAAAAATAATTTTAATTTAGTCTTGTTTAAGCAAAAATCTCATAGTGGTGCCAACTGATTAAATAAATATTTAAACACCAGCAAATACTTCCATTTATTTTAGACAAAAAAATTCTTTTATTTTTCTCATTTTCGTTTACTATGCCCAGTGGCGTTGAATAAATTAGTAAACCTCTCTAGTCTCTGTTAAACAAAAAAAAAGGTTGGTTATCAAATTTTTTTTTTAGGAAGAATAAGCTGCTTTGTTCTAAACGTAAACTTTATTTACAATTAGTCTGTCTCTTAGGAGTTAAATAGAGAAGAAGAAAAAAATATTTTTTGGAATTCGTATGGGAATTAAATCAAGTGTCAATGCCAATTAACAATTGTTGATCTTCTCTCAGCATAAATCCGGTTGTAATATTTAATCGGCAGCAACAGCAGCAAGTCGTTTTAGTTGCTCTCATGTTTTTTCGACTTACAGGTTTCATTTCATTTCTAATGAACTTATAAATGAAATTGAAATTTTCGCTTTTTATTAAAATACCCTCTTCAGGCTATTTATTTAAAGAAATAAATGTTTGGCAAATTTTAAATAATATTTTAAGTTTTTAATGCCATAACACCTGAGTCACAAAGGCAATTATATTTAGAAAGTGTCCTCAAGCTTAAGAGTATTAAAATTTCATTGAAATAGAAAGTTATTTGCGAAATATTGAATGTCAGAAATGTTTTACAAATTGATTTTCATTTGGTTAAACAAGCAATTGTTTAACGATGCTCATCAGCATACAGGGTGTATATGTCAATACCGCTAATACCATTTATAGTGTGCCCTGTAGGAAAACAGATTTTAGAAAGGACGTGGTGGGTAAGTAGTCCACAGTCAGATATTAGATTTAAATTGACAAGAAAGAGTTTCCAAAAAAATGTTATTCGCTTGAAAATTACATGCAGAACAGTCATCGTATTTACTTAAGCGGTCCTTACAACCCTTTAGTCAGGATTACGACCTAGCTTCTCACTCCGCTCATACTTGAATGGTGTGACTTAAATTAACATCAAATTAACATAATACTCCAAACTACAGCTTTTTCATGGAAATTATCTACACTCTGAGTTTTTGCCAGAAGACTACTTAGAGAAGGCCATCGAAAGAAATTATTTTTTTTTTAATTTTTTTCGATTTTTGATCTCAGAGTTGAGTTTTGGACTTGCTGGCTTCCATCTAGTAAGCTTACCTACTATATTAGTCGGACTGTGTCATTATTATGTGAATATAAATTTGAAAAACTGCAGCATTTTGCAGTGCATGTTAGCAAAAAATCTTCTTTCCAATAAAACTAATGTTACACATCGACATACATACATAATTAGTCATTACTACCCTTCAGTTAGCATATACGACCTAGCTTCCCACACCACGTGAATAGCGGGGCCTACAGTTTAAAGTCGTGTCTAAACGACAGATTTTTGAGAAACTTTTCATGGCAATTTTATTTACTCTCAGAGTTTTTGCAAGAAATCTTCTGAGAGGAAGTCGTCGAAGAAATATTTTATTCATATTTTGAAGTCGCCGTGGTCTAGTAGGTAGTGTGTTGGCTTATTAGACTGAAGGCCCGAGTTCGAATCCCAGGTCAGACATCAAAACGAAAATATTTCTTCGGCGACTTCCTCTCAGCAGATTTCTGGCAAAAACTCTGAGAGTAAATAAAATTGCCATGAAAAGCTTCTCAATAAATTTGTCGTTCGGAGTCGACTTTAAACTGTAGGTCCCGCCACTCATGTATAAAATTAACACACACAACATGAGTAGTGTGAGAAGCTAGGTTTGAAGGGTGCGGGCTTCTTGGGGACGATTGCTGTAGACTGTCTAATGGTGAAGATATAGCACTGGCCATTTTATAGTCACCCAGCAGCAACTCGTTTCCTTGCCGTTCGCATCATGAGATGTCCACAAACACTACTCCCTCTCTTCCACCTTCCTATAACCCATTTTCCTAAAACCTGCACAATGCACTGCATGAGTAGGTTCCATCCCCTGAGTGCTGGTTTCACAAAAAAAAAAAAAATTTTGTTTTGATGGAGAAGCCTGATCTGAGGTTTGAACTCTGGCCTCACGTCTAATACGCCAACGCACTGCCTACTAGAATACGGTGACTTCAGGCATAGACGGTTGCATAAAATAATCTGAATATTGTTTTCTTAATAATAATTTGCGAATAAATAATTTCATTATAAGTGACGATCATCAAGCACGATGTGTATCGAACGCTGATGGTCGAGACGCACAAAATTATTCGTGTTGACCGACTTATTGCAAACAATTTAAACTTATGCTGTCCTGCTGTTAAAAAGAAACATGCTGTTAAAAGAGCGTGTGGCAACTTTGCTTAAATTAAAGCTCACTTGGGTACACATACAGGTTGTGATATCGCATGAATATATGTATGTTGCAGAGCGGTAACTTCTAAAAAACTTATGTTACAGATTGCTAAAGATGTGAATTAAAAAACGACATTCTTTGATCCTTAAGTGGGTTTTCAAACCAATTGAAAAGCTTGTTCCAGCAAACTTTGTAATGAAATCTACTCAGATGCGTTACATCAAATTCTCTGATCACTAAGAAAATTTTTTCTTTGTTGGTAAAAATTTCAAGTTGCACGGAAAAATGGATTTATTTTCACTCAACCTATTTCGTCAATCAATTTTATCTGAGACGCTGCACTGGACGTAGGAAGAGTGGTTCACATAGTTTAATTGCCTTCAGTTTCTCCTTCATAGGAGGCATTTCTCATTAATGTTTAGAATTTGTGTTCTACGAATCTAAACGATTTATTTTATGAAAATTTTTTTTTTATTTATTATACGCTTTGGTGTACAAAACCTTTAATATTTATTACAAAATAAAATGCAATAAAAATTTATTTTTTTTTTAATAATTTTTTTTTATGTTTTTTGGGCCACAAAATTTATTTAATTTTTTTTTGTTTTTTGACGTTTTAATTTATGGATTTTAATCAAGTTCAAAACAATTAAACTTACAATTAAAACCATTCATGTGCAAATGCGTAAAAAAAAACGTTGCAAATTTTTATGGCTGTTATAGCGTCAATTCCTCAAGGTCGTTTCTAAATAAAGCGTTTAAAATAGTTTAACTACAGCCACTTACTTGGCAGTAGTGAGAAGAAACACCATTATATTAAAGCCATATTATAGTTAGTGGCTCTTCAGCTACAGTTAATGCTTTAAATTGTTATTTAGAAGTTCTTTTGCTTTTGCAGTTGTTGTTGCTGCTGTTGTTGCCATTGTTGCAATGGATTGCCTTAAACTTGTTAATTAAACAATTAATTACACGCCATAAATATGCAAAGAACAACAGCAATAAGAAGAAACAAAATGAATAATAAAAAAATATATGAAATAAAATTGCATTAAAATTTAAATTTTTTTCTGAATTACTGAAAGTGGGGGGCTTTAATTTCGCAGGCGTGCATGCATGTGTAGTGGTAACAACTTCCGTTTTAAATTAAAATGATTCTTAAGCATTTAAACTGTAATAAAATTTTCTCTGTTTTCTGTTTCTTTTTTGTATTTTTTTTATGTAAAATAAATGCAAATACATATGTATTCTTGTTTTTTAAATAAAGTTCTTTTGTTGTTTTTTGTTTTTTAGATTTTAACCGATTTGGTTCAAGGTGAATTTATGCAATTGGGTTCAAGGGAAACTGAAAATGAACGTTTTGCCCACTATTTAACAAAGACATACAGGAAGACGGCTTCACTGATAGCCAATACACTGAAAGCGGTAAGTCTAATCCCACCAATTCAATTGAAATCAATCAACCGTTAAACCAACCATTAATACCGTAATGTAATGTAATGTATATGCATTGATTACACAGGAGGTAACCAGATAATTTAATTAATGGCTCCGAGTAATAACCTTAACCTATTGCGGGTTTATTTCAATTTTATTTTCTATTCGATTTGATTTGAAGTTTGATTGACTGTAACTAATTTTTTTTTAAATTTTTTATGTTTTTTTCCTTAACAACAGACAGCCATTATTGCTGAAGCTGATGAGAATCTAACCGAATTGGCCTTCCAATATGGCCGCAATATTGGTTTGGCTTTTCAATTGGTGGATGACATGTTGGATTTCGTTTCGTCTACAGAAACTATGGGTAAACCAACAGCAGCCGATTTAAAATTGGGCCTTGCAACGGCGCCCGTTTTATTTGCCTGCGAAAAGGTGAGTTTTTCTTCTTAATTTTTTTATTTAATGATTAACACTATTTAATTTTAAATTTTATTTTTTGTTTTAAATTGCAATAAAACATTTTTTTTATCGCTTTTATTATTTGCTGTCTTCTGACGTGTGTTGTCAGTTTTTCATTTCCTTATTAGTTTCATAAGCTGCTGCTGCTTGGCATTTTAAAATCTTTTTTATTATTTTAATTTTTTTTCTTGTTCTGATCATTTAGAAAAGGAGCCGTTTTAATAAATTATGACGGCATTGTTTTGTTTTGTTTTTTTTTTTTAATTTGTTTTTATGTAAAATCCCCATAACAATATGGAAATTTTATTATATGTATTGCCCGTAATTTAATACATTGGCAATGGATTAATGCCATCAATTATAATGGAATAATTAAACATTACTAAGAGAATAGTAACGAACATTTCTTTTATTTATTTTTTGCAATATAATACATTTTAAATTATTTATGAGTGACAAACGCCACAGACTCGTGGTGGTGAATACGCCGGAGTTTATAGACTTACAGGACAGAATTCTATTTAAGTATCCGGTAGTATTTTAAAAGAAATTGATTTTTCAGGTTGATTTCAGAATATGCAATACTCTACTAGCCTATAAATCTGTTCTAGAATGGGATCTAACGGCAGATAAGGAAAATATTCTTCTTTTTCTTTCAATTTTTATATCTTTTACTGAAACAGACGTACTCTTCTCGCATGTAATCGTATTAGGGAGCGGCTAATTAGTAGCTCAACAATCATTCTAAATTTGTTAGTCAAAGCATAGGTTCAATTACGATCAGAGAGTGGACAGATCCATCCAGCTGATCCAAAAGGGTCATGCTTAAGCTATGCATGCCGATCACTTAATTTATGTTTAACTAAACTCTCGGGGACAGATGTTTAAATCACATGGTGATCTTCCTGACCATCACAAGGATTTTTACTTGGATCTCTCCAATCACTTAATTCAAATCCTTCTAAATTTGCACAGCACACAACGTACTCGTCGTAGTTTAGTAGGTAGTGTGTTGGCTTATTAGACGTAAGGCCACGGTTCATACACCAGGTCAGACATCTCGATCATAATGAAAAATTATTTCTTCGGCGACTTCCTCTATGCAGATTTCTGGAAAAAAACTCTGAGCGTAAATAAAATTGCCATGAAAAGTTTCTAAAAAAAATCTGTCGCTCGGAATCGATTTTAAACTGTAGGTCCCGCCACTCGTGTATAAAATTAACACGTACATCATAAGTGGTGTGAGAAGCTAGGTCGTAATCCTGACTAAAGGATTGTAATCACCAATTATGTACATATGTATGTAAGATCACTCAATTTATGTTTAACTACTCTCTCGCGGACGAGAAATCTTCATGAAAATCACAAGAACTTACACTTGTAAGGGGTGATTTTTTAAGAGCTATAGGAAAATTTTTCAAAAAAAAAACTCATAAAATTCAGAAAAATGCATGAAATCTTTATTTGAATCGATAGTACACTCCATATAATTTAATGTTTGAAGATTATTTCATGCAAATGTTGACCGCGACTGCGCCTCAAATGGTCCATCCGCTTAGTTCAATTTTGGCATACTCTTTCCAACATTTCGGTCGGTATCTCACGAATAAATGCTTCAATGTTGTCTTCCAATGCGTCAATTGAAGCGGGCTTGTCTGTATAGACATGAGCTTTAACATAGCCCCACAAAAAATAGTCTAAAGGCTTTAAATCGCACGATCTAGGCGGCCAATTGACCGGTCCCGAACGTGAAATAAAATGTTCACCGAACTCGCCTCTCAGACTCTAAGTCCATTGTTACGCGTGCTGTGTGGCATGTGGCACCGTCTTGTTGAAACCACATGTCATGCAAGTCAAGCTCTTGCATTTTGGGCAAAAAAAAAACTTGGATATCATCTCACGGTAGCGCTCACCATTCACAGTTACGTTACGATTCGCAGCATCTTTGAAGAAGTACGGTCCAATGATGCCAAATTCAATGATTTGCAAGCGTTGTTCGTTTGTAAGACGATTCATGGTTAAATTATAGACCAAACTGAAGATGTTTGACAGTGAAACAAAACACGAAACGTGCGTGAGCTGTTTAAAACAGTGTTGCCAAAAAGATAATAGCTAAAAAAATCACCCTTTATCTCCAATCACTTAATTCAAATCCTTCTAATTTTGCACAGCATAAATTGTACTGTAAACGTTTGAAAAAGTATTCAAGTTTAGTGTGTCATGTCATATTAGTTAGTCATGTCTTTAGAAGATAATTAATGGCCAAATCCATCTAGACTGGTGGTCTTATCTGTTTCTGTAACGGAAGCAGACTAACAAATTTTGTATAAAAACTTTGACGTGATGAAAACGTCAAAGAGTTTAGGAGGTAAAGTAACGTTTTATTTTCCTCGTCGTATTCCTTGGGTTAGAATTTAAATCACAACAATCTGACGAGCAATAATTTACCAGCTTTGTTGTTTATGTGCGGCTAGAATTTGACTTATTCTATCACAATGTGCTTATCATCACAATTTTTCTTAAAAAAGCTGAATTTTTCACACACAACATAAGTGGTGTGAGAAACTGCGGGCTTCTTGTGGACGATTGCCTGTAGACTGTCTAATGGTGAAGGTATAGCACTGGCCATTTTATAGTCACCTAGCAGCAACTCGTTTCCTTGCCGTTCGCATCTTCCCCCTTTCCACCTTTCCTAAAAGCCTGCACAATGCACTGCATGAGTAGGGGCCATCCCCTGAGTGCTGGTTTCATAAAAAAAAAAAAAAAAAAAAACAAAGCTTGCATATTTCTTTCACACAGTGATGCTGATTTCAAAAGGGAAATGAGGGGGACTTAACACGGATTTTGATTAAAAAAAAAGTGATAAAAAAATGCGATTTCGTTGTAGAAATTGTGAATATATTGGAAATTTAGTTTGAAATCACTGAACGAAAGTATTTCTATTTCGAAAACAGGTTCATTCATCTACGGCCTAAAGTTGGCAACACTTTTAACACTTAAATGTTGCCATTTTTGTAATCACTATAAAAAATTTTACTGAAAAAAAAAATAAATAAAAAATAAAAAAACACAAAGAAGTCGTGCATAAAATATTAAAACGAAATGTTAAAAATTATTTAATGATTAAGTCATATACAGTATGTACGAATAACGAACGTATGTATGCAATTCACTAAAATAAATAAATAGAAAAAAAAAAAAAAAACATAAAAAACTATAAAAAAATACTACAAATACTCTATCAATTTGCAAATAAAAACTAAAAAAAAAGCGAAAACTTAAAAAAGAAACAAATTCATACAAATACTCATACAACAGCAGCACCAACAACATATTGCATTATCCCAATACCAAAAATTCAATGTATTGATATAAATTTTCGATATTTTATCAATCAATATCGCTGCAATCAAACTAAAGTTGGCAACAATTCAAAAAATGTCCGTTTAAAATGGATTTTATATGCAAAAAAAAAAATAAGGAGAGACAAAAACAAAATCCAAAAAACTATTGCATTGGAATTGTGGATTTCCCTTAAAGCGAAATTAATGAAAGCGAATAAAATTTAAGGGAATTGACAAAAGAGGGCTGCTTGTAAGCGATTGCAACTGTTGTTAATATGCTCACAATTGATCAGTTTTTTTTTATTTTTATTTTTTTTTCTCGTAACGGAAGCCAATTTACTAAGCCAATGCATTGGACAGACATAGTCAGTAATTAATTGTGAAGGAATTTTGTGTCTGGCACTCAAATAGGCGGCACGGCACGTATGGAAATCAGTTTCACAGCCAGAGTCCGTCTGTGCTCAGGTGCACGTGTCATGCATAATTGCAATTCAATTCAGTTCTAGACTCTCTACTACTTGACATATTTCGGTTTATAAACGTACGTTGGTATCCATAAATTTTGAAATGCTACCAGTATTTGCCAGGCAGCCTGTATGTAGCTGACTGACTGGCATTATGTAGTACAACATCTTCATACTGTAACTGTTTGTCTGATTGTCTCCAAACATTTCCTACCGTTTAATTTAATATGCCCGAGCTGATTTAGAATTAATGAGCACTTAATGCCTTAATATTGTTTTTGAAAAACAAGAACTTTAACAGAACGTTGTTAATTTTAGTTTAGCAGTGATTGATGTTTTGCCGTTTTTGCCTTAAAGACTGGTCTCTGAAATAATCTTAAACGTTTTCGTTTTTCATTGTCTCTGTGATTAATTTCTATTCTTCTCATATTCTTGGTCTTTATTTACTTTTTTTTCGTTTTTTTTTTCGTTTGTTTGTTTGCAAATTATTGAGTAATACACGTAATACTTCTAATTCTTTTTGTCTGCCATTTCATTGGCCAAAATTTATTCAATTATGATTAGATCTTGACAATAATATTCTTTAAAAATCTTTTTTCTTTTGCTGTTTCGAAAAAAAAAAAAAAAAAAAATTAAAACGTTTTTGCCAATATTCCGCTAAAAAGTCAACAAATTTTGTTTGCAAAGCTAAGATTGCTGATTCCTAAGGGTATTCACATCAGCCATTAAATCGTTTTAATTTTGATTTTTAAATATAAGGGGTAGTGAAAAGGAAAACAGTTAATTTTTCAAATAGATGGCTTCTGGTTTTCTGTATCAGAGATCAGCAATGAGTATTCAAAAAGATGAGTAGAATCAATTCATACTCATAATTTCCGTTCCTTATACGCATTCATACTTATTTTAATATCATGGAACCTCTACTCATATTCAAAGTTTGAAGTACTCATCATTATTCATACTTAACAACACAATATAAGCAGTAACGAAACGAATTTGACAGTAGCACTGTTCGAATGTAAAAGAGACAGCAAATATTACCAAAAAGTATTTCTGTCTCTGTCTAAAAGTAACTCTGTTTTGTTTATGTTTGTTTTCGGGGAGGATTTTTATTATTGGATAGAAATTGATGATATTGTGGTAGAATAATAGAATAATTATGCACATAATACGGGTTCTTGGTTGAAAGGAGATGTACCATTTTATTGGTGAAAGGTGACACCTTTTATCGATCGTCACTAACTTAGTATTTAACCAATTGAGAGGTATATTCACAAATTCCTGAAACAAAAAGTTATGAGTATATATTTTGTTATATTTTTATTTTTACTTACCTTTTGCACACGGAACTTGTTTCATTATGTAGAGAAATTGCTAAGAGTTCAATTAATAATGAAAAAATTACCGAATTTTAACTTTTTCATTCAAGAAATTAATAAATACTGGTAATATACACAAAGTTCTACAAGAAAAAAATTTTATGAGCAATATGTGTTATTTGATCTTGATATATTTAGCTTCTTACTTATCTTTTGCACAAGAAACTATATTCGTTGTGACCAAAAACCACACAAATTTCTATTAATAATTAAATATTTACGAATTTTTAAAATTTTCATTGAAGAAATTAAAAAATATTCTAAATTTTCCCTTTTTTAACACAATATAAATGTTTGTTTACATTTAATTTTTCTGCTTTATCCATCAGTTTTCCCTCTGTATATCTGTTGCTTCTAACACATTTGGTTCGCAACACTTATAACATTTTTTTTCTCCCTCTAGTTGGACCAGTGTTTTTACGCTAAAAGCCTTTTTCAAATGTCATTGCTTTCGTTACTGCTTAGCTGTGCTTAACAATACGTATGATGTTCGTATTGATTTCGACTCTCCATAACTCAACATACACGAATCACAAAATAAGTATGATTCGCGTACGAACACTAAAATACTTACTAGAAGGTTGTGTGTTTGCTCTGCTTGCTGCTCTGTCTTTTTTGCTTATGTGTCTTTTTTCTTTTGTTGTAAATGCAACAACAACTAAAACTTTAAATTTTAATGAATGATTCGAGTCTCACTCTAAAGTAGTTCTCTAAAGTTATGAATCTAAATGAGTAGACTTGTGAATCAAACATGTTTCGAATGGTATGAGTTTGATGTCAACGTTGTACGCATACTAATTGCAACCTGTACTTATAAATCAAAGTTGTATAGTGAGTACGAATGAATCAGAGTACATAGTTAAATATCAATATTGTTGACTCACTTATATTCAAAATTTCATGAGTAGCGAAAAAACAATTCCTTTCTGACCTCTGATACTGACTGATAACCAGACGTCGGCACAAAGAGAACATGATAAAATGTGAGTGTATTTATGAGAAGCATGTGTATAAAACCCAGAGGAAAATTGTTACTAATTTTTGTTTCAAACAGTGTTCGAACAAATATTATGCTTTTTAATACCATTGGTATTTTTCGTACAAGTTTTATATGGATTCGCAGCAAGAGTCATCATTACATATTTCAGGTACCTGAAATTCAATATATTTAAAGCAAAAAAATTATGTTTCCCAGTTTTTCCTCACATTTTAATTGAATTTTTCTTTGGGTGTATAATTGATACACAAAAGAATTTCAAAAAGAAGCGACGAGAACCTGCATCACTGAATGCTGACAAGCAACTGAATGCATTTTTACGCTCATTTTAACGAATATTGTTGATGTTCGTGTCCTATGTGTGTAAAAAACCGAAGATGTTTGGCTCTTGAGAGCATTGGTGCCGACGTCTGCTGATAACGTTGTGCTTTGCTCACTTTAGTGGCTTATTTTATGTTTGGCAACATCGAGATCTTTCAATGTAGTTTTGTTCTTGTTTTGTTCTTATTTTCTTTACTTTGTAATATTTTTGGTTTTGTCTCGTTAGTTAGTTTTTCATTCAAATAAAGTTCGTACTACCCCACTATAAATTGAGGGTCCAACGATTACTAACGATTTAGCAAATAAAATATAAAACATGAAACAATTTGAGAATGTTTTTTGTCTTGAAAATATTCATTCAAGAATTTTTGTATTTGACAGCTGTCACGTATTCTAATAAGGGCTTTGCATATGAATGATATTTTGGAATTTTTGTTTTCATGGCATAAACTTCCTCTATTGAAAAATTGATTCTATTTTTCTTATCTATTTTTAGAGATCTTAACTTATTAGTATTCATTAGAATTAAACCATATGTAGGTGCAGTTGACCAGATGCATTGACATCAAGAGTAACATTTGATTTCGTTGTTTCGATGATGAAAACGTTGGACTTGAATATGTCTGCATCAGAAGTGACAGGCACATCGTTTGTGAAAATATTATTCTATAAACGAATAACTTTTCTAAACAAGTTATGAGAAAAAAAAAATCAATAGAATAGAACTCGATAGCAATGCAGGGTTGTAATATGTCACATATTTTATTACTATTTATAGATAATTTTTTTATGACAGGCAGCAATTAATTTATTAAACACTGTTCGTTCAAGTTTAAAACTAAAATTAAGCTGTCAATTATATTGATTTACTATTCAAAAAAAATTTAAGTACATTTTAATGGACGCACATATTTTAAAATAATTTTTTAAAATTATTTTCATTTATGTATTCATTAATTTGTGAAAATAGTAGTCATTATTCTTGCCCATGAAATTATACGGCATTGATAAAAATAGATGGCACTCTGTGGCTATTAGTTCTCGAATTTTACAAATATCCGACAAGTCAATATAGATGCCCATGTGTATCTGTCTGAACATTCTCTCGTTCACTCACTTATTTTCGCTAAAGGTTGCTGTTTGTGGAATTACTTCTTCAAAACTGTCCAATTGTTAACAATTCGAATTAGGGGTATGGAATTGCCTCGTTCTATATAATTCTGACTATTCCAGATTATCCACGAAGCAATTTTGTCGCGCTATAGCAGCGAAGAATTCAAAGAGGAATTTTTCTATTTTTAGTCAGGAAACTATGCAAAGAACTTTTACAAGTCGTTGTTCGTGCAAAGTTTAGCTTCTGACCGAAAAAATGGGGGATTTTCATTATTTGATCAGCATTTCCAACGGCATTATGTTTTCAAACAGTAGTGGGGCATAGAATAGCATAGGAGGGCCTGTGCCTGTTTCGAAAATAAAAACTCACTTGAGCGCTTATACAGGCCCATTGTGATGTCACAGAGCTTATTGACAAGTTCTGAGTAAGTGACCGCTTAGAATCAAGCTGAAAACCTTTCTAAAGGTTTAGAGAATTTAATGTGTGAATTCGATATCAAGTAACTAGAATTCCATTAGATTTCTTATATTAATTTTTTATATCCTACACTATGCCTTACACTTACAAAAGCTTGCGTTTTTTACAATCCCTGAGGAATTTCTATACATAGGTACTTGCAGTTCATTGAAATATATTGTTACGAAAATGAAAAATCAAGATACTGTTGTTTTACTTTTACATCGCTTAACAATTAAATTATAAAAAAAAGCTACAAAAACAAAACAATGCAGTAAACAAACCTGTTTACAAATTATCGTACTGCTTAATACAACAACAAACACCAGCATAAAAAAATGTTAAACAAGTAAACAAAAATACACCAACAACAGTACAAGAATAAATGTAAACATCGTTTTCGATTTCTAGAAGGCGAAGTTATAAACATTTGTTTTCAAGAACATTCATCAGACTGTTTACGTTGCCATATAAAAGGCAAAGCAGGCGACTGAGTTAGTGAATTCAGTCAGTCTTGTGTGAAGATGCGGTGCGTTTGAAGAGTGTAATCGTGGTTTGATGATCTCCGTTACAAAGATCTCTCGAACAATTGTTTAGTAATTGTTATTGTTTATGCAAAGTCTATAAACAGAGGAATAATAAAAAAGGCAATTGTTGTTGTTTACATAAAGTTGTGAACAGTGGCACACAGAATTCTGCGAATAATAAAGAATTTTAATTAAAACTAAATACCAAATTTATTTTTATTATATTTGCAATCTAGGAGCTTATATTTTAAACGTTTTTAAAAGGTAAAAACGTAACAATATGTTATTTTATTAATTTCTGTATCAAATGTTTTAAGTGAATACCCCGAATAGATTGTCAGGCTGGTACGTTACCAAATTGGAATTCATTACACAAGTACGCGAATAGTAAAAGCGATTTGTATGCAAAACTTTATGTTTAGAAGGTTTTTTTTTCTATTTTATTTTTTTCGTTTTTTTTTTCTACTTTTCATATTTATTTTGCCTTATGCTGCTATTGTTTATTTTCTTAATTTAATTTAACGTTTCGTTTTACTTGTATTAACATATTGAGAAAGATTACTTAAAAGAAATCTCGTGGTTTTTTAATAATTTTTTTTGTGTTTTATGTTGTTAAATTCGTTGGAATAATTATGGTTTTTTTTTTCTTTTTAGTATCCCGAACTAAATCCAATGATTATGCGTAGATTTAGTGAGCCCGGTGATGTTGAACGTGCCTTTGATTTGGTGCACAAATCTCATGGTCTAGAGCAGACACGCTTTTTAGCCAAGAAACATTGTATTGAAGCGATACGATTGGCTCAGGATATGACAGAGTCACCCTATCAGAAGGGTCTTCAGGTGGTTGCCGATTTAGTTATAAATCGCATGAAATAATACAAATCACTTAAACACACACACACACAGATACACACCATCATACATACATACATACATAGTCTATTGTTTTTGCAATGCTTAATATTAATAATAATTATTTTTTTTTTATTTTTTTGTGTGTTTTTTTTATTATTATTATTAATATACATGCAATATAATGTTAAAAAAATGAATTATTTTTTAATAATAATTATAACAAATTTCATTAATTATAATAATTTATAAATTTTATTAAATTTTTTTTGTATACAAAAATAAATAAATAACGATGAGGAGATAGTGAGAAATGGAAAATTTATTAAAAACAAAAAAATAAAAATTATTGTTAAATATTTAAATCATTTAACAAAGACAACAAAAAAAAAAAAGAAAGAAAAAGAGGAAAATGAAAATAAATATAATTTAGTTAATAAGTCTTGTTGACATTGTAAATAATTTTAAAAACAAAAAACTGAAAGAAATTTATAAAAAAAAAAAACTCATAAAAGAGGAACTAAAAAAAAGAACTTTGATAAAAACTAATTATATACACAATTTATATATTGTACATACATACAAGAACATAAACAAACTCTAAAAAAAGAGAAAAAACAACAACATTTTATAGACAAACATACATACATATGTACATAATAATATATATACAAAGAAAAAAAGAAAAATAAATAAAAAAGGAAACAAATGAAATAAAATTTTTTTTAACGTAATTCACAAATAATAAATAAATTAAATAAAAAATGAAACAATCCTTACCTGTAAAGTAATTAATGAATGATAGTCAATTTGTTTTTAAAGCCCCTTTTTTTGTTGTTGTATTTTATTTTCAATAACCCTAAACTGTATTAATTAAAAATGTTTTAAATTTTAAACCCCCCAACTTTGTTTACAATTTTTATTTCCTTTAAATATTGTGTTCATTTAATTTTTTAAGTTTTTCTTCATTTTAAATAAGAAAATTTGTTAAAAAAAAAATTAATAAATAAAATAATAATTATTGTTGTTTACACTCAAAAAAAAATCTATTATTGTGAATAATATTGATTTTTGAAAACATAAGATAATATGTATTGAAAAAAAAGTAAAAAATTAAAGGCAAAAAGAATGAAATTTAATTTTTATTTTTTGTTAAATTTGTATGTACGTAATATTATAGTCAATAATTTTAATTTGAAATTGTTTAATTTTTTATTTTTGGTATCTAACGATTTTTTTTTTTGTAACAATAAATTATTCTTTTTATTTTTATTATTATGAAAAAAAAAACTTTATTTTTATTATTTTGTTTTTAAGCAAATTTAAGACGAAATTTATTGAAATTTAACAAAACAATAATGCATAGTTAGTTGTTGTAATAAATTTATAAATAAATGATTTGATATTTTTTAAATAAAGTAAAACAAAACATTAAAATTATCCATTAAAATAATAAAAAAAAAGTACAAAAAAAAAACTCAAACAATGTTTCTCTTTAATTTACCCTAAATTATATTGTTTTATGTTTGATTTTTTATTGCTATCGATATTTTGTTTAATTCGTTACTGTTTGCAATTGTTAAACTGGGCCAAATAAATATTCCAGCATAATAAAAAAAAAATAAAAAAACAAACCTCTCTCTCTCTACCAGGTTTCGCCTACTGTTTTATGTTTTTTATGTTGCATACAATATTTTACAAATTGTCGTAGTCATACACCCAACTTGCTTGCCTCTGTTCTCTGATTGCCATTTATTCTGTTTTCTTCCGTTTTATTCTTTACATTTGATTGGCAGACTTGAATTGTGAAAACAAATTTATTTCTTTACTCTTTCACTTGTTTGTCATGTTTACGAAACATCAAAATGAATTTTACATTTCTTAGTGTTGTTGTTGTTGTTGTTTGAGTATTTAAAAATAAAAAAAATATGTTGACTCCCTATTCGATTATGATGAGTGTAGAACATTAAATGCACGAGAATTAGTTTTCGATATGAAAATGCTATGTTATACAGTGTATGAAAAAAGTTTACATACATATTTATTTGTTTGAAAAATTTCAAATATATTCGCAAAAACATTTACGTAAATGCAGACATTTTGTAACTCCTTTTAACTACGGTTACATTTACTTTTGGCATGTAGATAATAATGTATTGGTGCCAGTATTGAGTAGGAAATTGTATCAATTATGAGAATGGGTTTCAATGCTGAGAAAGCAACACTGAGAGAATACTGAGTATCAATAGTAGTACCCTAAAGCCCACTTCACACGGTAATACTTTACGTACGTAAAGTCTAATGAAAAAGTAAAATGAAATTCCATCCGTATGACAAAAAAGAGAATAAAAGTCGTATGATTTATATTTTTTGCGTTTACATGATCGGTATAAGACAATAACAAAGTAAAATGAAAACAGCTGTTACACTTTTTTTCTATGTGTTTACATAAAAATACATCCCTGACCTAATGCGACTTGCTTGTTTTTTAAATCATTTCAAAAAATGAAGAGAGCCATACGACTATCAAAATTTTCATCCGTATTTTCTCTCAATGTGTGATGGTTTCATTACATAGTACGTTTAGACGATCACATCCGTACTCTTCTACACAAAATTTTGACAGATCATATTACTTGTGGGACCGTGTAAAGTAGGCTTAAGTAATACCCTCACAATATTGGTACACAGTGTTGGCAGTGAAAAAGTATTAGTACGAATACTAAGAAAGAATTGGTACCAATGACGACAGAGTATGGATACCAGAGATCAGCAATGAGTATTCAAAAAGATGAATAGAATCGAATCATACGCATAATTTCTGTTACTTATACGCATTCATACTTATTTTAAAATCATGGAACCTCTCTCTACTCATTATGAAGTACTCATCATAAAAAAAAAATGAAAGGAGATTCTACCGACTGTGATGTATGTATGTATTATGAAATTGGTAGCGCTGTACTGCAACTGATTATAATGACAAGTGAAATAGAATTCTGTATTCATGTATATTTTATCTAGCAGTTCAGTTCAGTTATAAACCGATTTCATTTGAATTTGGCTAAAAATTTCTGTACAACAATAGCCTAGAATTACCAATTTACTCGAATTTTCTATTCGGTGTACAAATTCTATTTGGATAATCGAACTGTCATGCTCCAATTAATTCGAAAATTAATTTTGGAATATTATAGTCTTGGAAGTCGCCGTAGTCAAGTAGGTAGTGTTTTGTCTTATTAGAAAAAATTATGAAAAAACTCTAAGAGTAAAAATAAAATTGCCATGAAAAAGTTTCTTAAAAATCTGTCGTTTGGAATCGACTTTAAACTGTAGGTTCCACCACTCATGTGTAAAAATTAACACACACAACATATGTGGCGTGGGAAGCTAGGTCGTAATCCTGACTGAAGGGTTGTAATGACCAATTATGTGTATATAATTAAGCAGTTTAGAGGCTGCGAGTTTACACTACTACTTCAGAAATTACGATCTATTATAACGATTGGGGAGATAGTGACTGCATAGCTGACAGAGCTTAAGGCCATATCATGAAGTGTCTTTTACAAGAGACTTCGAGAGAGGGAAATTGGTTTGAATGTAGAAAGATGATCTTCTTATCTATTAAAGAAACCTTTATGCAGGATTACAGTTATGTTTATGGCAAGAAAATCAATACGCTTCTACCATTTAATGAGGGCTAGAAGATATAGTCGTATTGACTCGGTTAACGTGTAGCCTAATCAATTAAAGTATCTTCAAAAACGGCTTTCATTGTCCTGCTAAAGAAAACTTATGCCCACGTTAATTTTTGTATTTATTGCCTCTCTCTGTATTACATCGTGTTGCATTGCACAAGTTTTTATTAAAATAATGCCTATAAATAAGCTTCAACGTATTATATCACATACATACATACCAGAGATCAGCAACGAGTATTCAAAACGATGAGTAGATTCGAGTCATACTTATAATTTCAGCTACTTATACGCATTCATACTTATTTTAATATCATACTCATACTACTCATATTCAAAGTTAGAAATACTCATCGTACTCATACTTAACAATACGCACGATGTTGTTGATTTCGACTCTCCATGATTCAACATATACACGAAGCACAAAATAAGTATGATTCGAGTACGAACACCACAATACTCGCTAGAAGGTTGTGTGTGTGTGCTTTGATTGCTGCCTTTGTCTTTTCTTTTCTCTTCTTTTGTAAATGCAACAATAACTACTACTGTAAATTTTGATGAATGATTCGAGTGAATCGAATCATTCGTAAGTATTATAAGTATTTTTCTAAATTTATGAATTTGAATGAGTAGGCGTATGAATCAAACAATGAATCGAATGTTGTGAGTTTGATGTCAACGTTGTACTCATACTCATTGCAACCTATACTTATAAATCAATGTTGTAGCGAGTACGAATGAATCAGAGTAGTTGAATTTTAATACTCTTGACTCACTCATACTCAAAATTTCATAAGTACCTATGAGTAGCGAAAATACGATTCATTGCTGATCTCTGATACATACATAATTGGTAATTACAACCCTTCAGTTAGGTTTACGACCTAGCCTCTCACACCACTTATGTTGTAAGCGTTAAATTCAAACATGAGCGGCGGGACTTACAGTTTAAAGACCACTCCGAACGACAGATTTTTGAGAAACTTTTCATAGCAATTTTTTTTCTTTCAGAGTTTTTGGCAGAAATCTGTTGAGAGGAAGTCGCTCAAGAAATATTTGTTTTTATATTTTCGTTTTGATATCTGGCCTGGGGTTTGAACCATGGCCAACATACTACCTATTAGGCTACGGTGACTTCATTATTATATCACAATAACCTTAATTCCATTCCTTTAACCTGCCTTCCTTGTATGTGACAACCAGTATTTCACAGTAAGTAGAAGAGGCTTATCATAAACGAAAATAGATTTTCTTTGTATTTTTTATTAAATTTTTTAATTTGTTTCCTTCCATTTCTAACTAACAGTTCTAATAACTTTACAGCAAATATTTGTTTAAAAATGAAAACAATAAACTGCAGCTTTAAATCATCAAATCCAATCAAAGTTTCAACTTGATATTGATGTTTACACTTTACGTTACACAATTTTTTACTTTGTTTGCCTCTGAAAAAATTCCATAGGAAAGTATAAACAGGGTCAGTGGATAAGGCTGCCTGGGTGGCTGGCTGGCAATATTAAATGGGCAACATAGAAAACAAATAAACTTTCCCTAGTTTTGAAAGATACATATTCCCTCTGTTTCCCTTAGGATAGAGGCAGTATTTCTGTTTCCTTTTTTTTTTGTATTTTCGAAGAATAAATTTAAAATACAAAAAAAAAAAAACATATTTTCTGTGTGTTTATGAATAATAATTTTTATCTACAAGGACACGGCATGCATGCTAGTTATGTTCAGCTCTGCTCTGCTCTGTTATTTTTAAGGAATAATTTTCAAAATTTTTTGTCTTTTTTTTTTTGGTTTGGTAGGCAACAAGCAAAAAACTTTTAATCTTGTTGTTGTCTTCTTGTTTTAATTTTGCCATTCTGCCAATAACAACTGCAGGCTGCTATAGGAATTCCATTACAAAAAAGCAATAGCAGCAGCAGCAACAACAACAACAGCAACAAGAAGATTTGCTGCATTAAACTGAAATAAATTCACGTGCTTTTCACTTTGTAGGTAAGCAAGCAGTGAAGGTATGGTATGATGGGCCTCCTCTAACTTAACTTAATGTCTCCTCCACTTAACGGTTCCCTACAATGTTAAGAAAGCGCGCGCATTATACAGGAAACAATGTTTCTTTTTGTGTGTGTGTGTGTGTGTGTCTGTAGCTGTTTGTGTTTTGTTTCTTTTTATTGTTGTTGTTTTAAAAAACTTTTGCCAGTTACCAAGTGGTACCACCACTAACAGCATTTTATTTACTACAGTCTAGCAAATATATTCGCGTTCTTTATTCTGAGAACTGACTTGGTAGGTAGGAGAGTTTAGTTTGAAACAATTACTTGAACGCACCACTTCCATTTCCGGTTAAATTATCCTTGACAAAGACTCCAATAACAAACAATAGACTGAAAATTAAAGAAAGAATTTTTTCATGGCTCCCGCTTTTATATTCACAATTGCCATTTATTGTTGTTGTAGTTGTAGTTGTTGAAGATTTTTTGGGTATTGAAACCGGGCCTAAAAAACGCTGTGTTACGCTCGTACGATTTTATTAATTTTTTTTTTCTCGTATACGTTTATCCGTGAGTCTGTGAGAGTGACCGTGAGACATAAAGACAATCGCGTGGACAATCAAGTGTTAGTGAAGTGAAGAGGTGGTATGTGAAGATTGGTTGGCTTTGTCATCACAGACGTAATGACGACAAGTGATGAAGCGGGCGCATTTTGTCACGACCACATTGAACATCCGTTGATGTGGTGCGATGAGAAGAGACGTTTAGTTGAACGTAAAAATGCTGAAGAAAGTTTAAGGATGTGGCGCAGAAGAAAAGCCGAAGAAATGGCACGCAAAGAAAAGGAAAAACAGGAAGTGAGTATGTGTACCAACAGCAGTTGCCATCGTAGGCATTCTTTTTTGTTTTGTTGTTCGCTTTGAAACTTTCTGAATATTTTAAAATGTAATGCTTGTAGTGAAATACGAAGACATTAAGTACCAAAAAAAAAAAAAAAAAAAAGAAATAAGAAAAAAGATTTGGGCCTTACACCATCTGTGTTGCAAGAAATTCAGTGCAAATATAGGAAAGGATTCAATGTAACTCTGAAAGTAGTCTGTAAGCTGTTACACAAATATCACCGGCAAGCTCATAAGCCTCCAGTTTTAAAATTTAAAAATTTTCTCAATGCAATGGCTACCAACACTCGAGCGATCAGGTATACTCGTGCGTTTAATGGTGGCACACGGAAAGTAGGTTATTGGAGTTGAGAAAATGTGCTGTTAATGAACTTAAGATTAGAAACGATGATAAGAATTAAGAAAGAGCCTAATTAGGTTTTGTTTCTAATATCCTCTGCCGCCTATTGCCCCTAAACCAGAGATCAGCAATGAATCGTATTTTCGCTACTCATAGGTACTTATGAAATTTTGAGTATGAGTGAGTCAAGAGTATTAAAATTCAACTACTCTGATTCATTCGTACTCGCTACAACATTGATTTATAAGTATAGGTTGCAATGAGTATGAGTACAACGTTGACATCAAACTCACAACATTCGATTCATTGTTTGATTCATACGCCTACTCTTTCAGATTCATAAATTTAGAAAAATACTTATAATACTTACGAATGATTCGAGTCACTCGAATCATTCATCAAAATTTACAGTAGTAGTTATTGTTGCATTTACAAAAGAAAAGAAAAGACAAAGACAGCAATCAAAGCACACACACAACCTTCTAGCGAGTATTGTGGTGTTCGTACCCGAATCATACTTATTTTGTGCTTCGTGTATTTGTTGAATCATGGAGAGTCGAAATCAACAACATCGTGCGTATTGTTAAGTATGAGTACGATAAGTATTTTTAACTTTGAATATGAGTAGTATGAGTATGATATTAAAATAAGTATGAATGCGTATAAGTATCTGAAATTATAAGTATGACTCGAATCTACTCATCGTTTTGAATACTCGTTGCTGATCTCTGATATAAACGTACCACGTACACCCTCAAAAGTCTTACAGAGATGTTGGTTTAATTTAATGCTTCAATAACAGTATCAGTAACTGACTGTTACGTTTTTACCTTTTAAAAACGTTTAAAATATGCGCTCGTAGATTGCAAATAAAATAAAAATAAATTGTGTGTTTTGTTTTAATTAAAATCCTTTATTATTCGCACAATTCTGTGTGCCACTGTTTACAACTTGATGTAAACAACAACAATTACTTTTCTTTGCTATTCCTCTAAGGGTGTAAACCTTACTGGATCTCTCGAACCATATATAAGTCATGTGATTGAATGCTATTCAGAGCAGAGATAGGAAAAGGGTATCTTTTCCTATAGGAACCCGCCCTAGGCTCCCATTCTTAAATGACAGATTTTTGAGAAGCTTTTCATGACAATTTTGTTTTTACTCTCAGAGTTTTTGCCAGAAATCTGCTGAGAGTAAGTCATTGAAGAAATATTGTTTTCATATTTTCGTTTTGATGTCTGACCTGGAGTTTGAACCGTGGCCTTACGTCTAATAAGCCAACACACTACCTCCTAGACTACGGCGACTTCTAGAACTGTGCTGTACTTTATAAAATCCAGAATACGCTCTGAAATACTTGCTATCGTTTTAATACAGGGTGGGCCAAAAGTCACGAAGGGGTTTAATCGTTTAATCGTTCTTGGGAATCTCGTGGCTTTAGTTCTTGCACTAACTGCAGCTTGTATGGGAAAAGATGTAAATTTCCCTTTAATATTCTGCGTAAAGACCGCCGAGACATTTGCAGTTCAGCAGAGCGCCTTCGAGTTGATTTTTCAGGATTCTCCTCAACACTCTCCAGAACACGTTGAATATTTGCTTCATTAATTACAGAATGTGGTCTTCCGCTTCGTGGAAGATCCCTTACTGAGCCTTGTTCCTGAAAACGTGTCACTAATTGATTCGGATGGTGAATTCCGCACATTAAAATGACGACGATAGGCTCGTTGAGTTTGAATTATTGATCGATGATGTTCAAAATAAAGTTCTATGATTTTGGTTCGCTGGATAACGTTGTAACCTTCCATAATTAATCTCCCAGATTTATTTTACAAGTCCTGAAAAGAAAAATAAAAAAAAAAAAATTAAATTAGAAAAGTTATTAATTTTTCAAATCCCTTCGCGACTTTTGCCCCACCCTGTAGTTTCTGGCATCCCATCCATAGCTGATGATAGGCTTTTTTCAACGACAACATTAACGTTTTAAGCCTTATTGTTCAATACATAATGTATTCCTATTTATAGTTCCTAGACTATACATAAGTATGTAGAAGTTTATAAAATTCTTGTGGTGAAATAAAAAAAGATTCAAAAGAAAAGAAAAACCCCATAATTTTAATTGCAAAAACTTGTCATTTATCTATCGTTTTAAGATTTTCGGCAGTTTGGAATAACAAAAAAAAAAAAAAAAAAGAAATAAACTGTGGGGTTTGTTTTATTTTTTGTTTCTGTTTTTTTTTTTTTTTTGTTTTCGTACTTACCCACTTTGTTTTGTGGTTTATTGACCTTTTTTTTTCGTTTACGATTTAAAAATAAAATTTCAGAACTAATAAAAAAATAAACAAAAAACAGAAAAAATATTGTCTATTACGAGTGTAGAAGACGACAGTATCGATAATTTGTCATAAATAGGAATATGTTGGCATTAATTTCTTAAAGAAATTTCCATACGATATTTAAATATGATACCAACACACATACATAATTAAATACATTCTATAACAGGGTGTAGACAACAAAATGTGTTTCTCATTGGGCTTTATTTATCGTGGGAATAATATGTGGCTTTAATATGAGTTTTTTTTATTTTTTGATTTAACCTATTAGTGCGCAGAGTCCCTTGTAAGGGGCTCTTGAATTTTCTACTACTTAAACGATAATTGGTTAAAACTTTATATCACTAATAATTTCCGAAATATTGTTTGAACTGGAAGACCGTGACGACAATGAGCTCAATGGCGTTCCAATTTATACAATTCCTCCATCAGATGGATCCAATACTGATCAAGATAGCGATAAAAGCGATGATAAGCTTATGGAAAAACTAAACAACAAACGTTCGTTTGAAACCACTTGTCTTACAGAAACAGCACATTAATCATTTCGCCTTAAAATTATTAGCTATAGCATGTGTAGTAGTACATAGAGATGAGCGATATTTTAAAAACTGTGATTTAATCACGGTGATTGATAATTCACTGGTAACTACAGTGATTGAAATTGCCAAATAACAGTTACTAATAATGTCGTTCTTTCAAAATTGTTACATACTCAAATTTATTTCATTTTATTTTGAGCGAAGCAGAATTACTATTAGATGATGCTGATTATTTACTTTTGTCTTTTATAGATGAACTTTCTGTGAAAATTAATTGTCAAACTTCATATAAAAAAAATTACATTAAAAATAATAACATTGATGAGACACCACTTTGATTTTGTTTAGTAGCTTTTCGTAGTACGTATCTAGTTGTCTCTTTCTTACGACTTAATAAAATACGTTATTGTCATTATTGTATTATTGGAATACTGTGATCACAATCACTGTTTTAAAGAACAGTGATTAACAAATCGCGTTCACTGAGAACAACGTTCTTCAAAAATCACTGGATCGCTCATCTCTAATGCATATATGTATGTGGGGAAAATTGCACAAACCACTCTCAAGGGATTTGGTGTAGTTGGTGATGAAGAGCTTGATCACCTTTTAAAAGCTAATGTTGCACGTAAGGAAGGATTTAACAATTTATAGAATAGAACTTGTTATATACATACATACATATATTTCAGGTATTCATAGATACTTGCTTGTTTTTTATCCGTTAAATTACTGCGATACTTATCACCGAACGGAATATGTAGTTCAGGAACAATATGTGAAGGGCGAACAGAAAAAATGGCCTCTTCGCTCAATGCCGGTTATGAAAAAAGAGGAAAGGGCATCTGTAGATCATTGATTTAGAAATAGTCTATATATATAAAAGTAGATGTGTGTATGTATGTATGTAGCGTATGGACTCCAAAACGGCTGGGCCGATTTTGATAAAATTTTCAGGGAATCTTCAGAATATTCAGGCGGGTAACACTGTGAAGTCTGATTTTTTATTTCCGGTCTGTGGGCGGGAGGGCGTGGCAAAATCCAATTTGTTTGTTTGTATGTACTTTATAGAATCGTAAACTATGCATTTGATCATGTAATGATCTTTAGCAAAGTTGTTGCACATGAGCCGGGGAAAGTTTCTAAGTTGGTATGACTAATTTCCGGCAGGGGGCGCCACTGAAAATTATTTAAAATCAATTAAATCGTAAACTGTGCATTTGATCATGTCATGATCTTTAGCAAAGTTGTTGCGCATGAGCCGGGGAAAGTTTCTAAGTTGGTATGACTAATTTCCGGCAGGGGGCGCCACTGAAAATTATTTAAAATCAATTAAATCGTAAACTGTGCATTTGATCATGTTATGATCTTTAGCAAAGTTGTTGCGCATGAGCCGAAGAAGGTTTCTAAGTGAATATGACCAATTTCCGACTGGTGGCACCATTGAAAATTACTCAAAATGAATTAAATCGTAAACTGTGCATTTGATCATGTTATGATCTTTAGCAAAGTAGTTGCGCATGAGCCGAAGAAGGTTTCTAATTTGGTATGACCAATATCCGATAGGTGGCTCCACTGAAAATTACAAAATATGAATTAAATCGTAAACTGTGTATTTGATCATGATATGATCTTTAGCAAAGTTGTTGCGGATGAGTCGACGGGATTTCTAAGTTGGTGCGATTAATTTCCAATGGATGGCGTCACTGAAAATTATTCAAAATGAATGACAAGCAATTGGTCGCTCTACACCTCAAGCACGGAAGAAAAGAGCATTACGAGCCTCAGAATCAGACGAGCATTGAGATTGGAAAATCTTCTAATATATGCCGCTGAGACCCGTTCGCTTGAACCACTTGAACAACGAAAAGTGAGATTAGAAACTGATTGAATGCGTACTACTCAAGCCCGTTCATCTGAATCATAAGGATAACGGGAAACAAAATCAATAAAATGATTCAAAATTAATTGGACATTCGTGTAATGTCTTTCCTTCAAATTTATTTTAGTTGGTGGCGCAGCAACGCGGGCCGTGTCATCTAGTGGAAATATATTGCTTATACGATGAAAGGATAATAATGTTGTCAAAAGTGGAAAAAAAATGTTGATGATCAATTAAATCGTGCCTACGATTTGTCAAAAGAAGAGCTGCTGTAAGTATTTTCCAATCAAAAGTGGTTTTTCGATGTAATATAGCTTGAGATTGCTGTCTACCATTCGCGAATCGGACATAAGAAATTGCAAATTAATGCATGATTGCTGCTAAAAAAAACTTACATTGCAATGGTCTGGCATGTGCGTCTCTTCACATTTGCTAATTCGCTGAAATCTTGCTAAACCCTACCTGGAAACGTATGGTACTCAATCTACAATAGGTTTGCGCATAAACAAATTGATGACATATACACGATATGATGGCAGAAACATAGCTGCCAGATTTGACGATTTATCGTCATTTTGACGATTTTGTGCTCCAAAAATATCATATTGACGATTTGACGATTTGACGATTTATGCCCTTATTTTGACGATTTTAGAAATTAAAAATTTACGTAATTTCCTTTACTTTTGTACATTAAAGCCACTTTAAGCTTTGTTTTTGCTTTGAAATTTTTTCTTTTGCAAATTTAGCTTAGTAATAACAAGAAGTAAAGTATTATATTTGTAAATTATTTACGAACAAAAAAATGCTAAATAACATAAATAAAAGTGCCAATAAGTAGAGAAATTTAAAGAAAAATGGTAAGTTCTGCAAATATCTTCAAATACCCTAACATTACCCAGCATATAATAGGCAAATAAATAAGAAATAAGATAAACACTCGTAGTTGAGCATAATTTAACATTTGCCGTTGCAGACCATTTGGAAAGTTTCGAATATAGATTCTTATATCACTCTAGGAAAACCAAAGTCAAGTGCCATTACATTTTTTTTCGACCAACAGCGAATAGCCGCTACTCATGCAGTGCATTGTATTGGAACTAGGAAAACTAGGAGGAAAGAGGGAGGAGTGTTTGTGGACAATAGAATTAAAACCTTTTATGACACGAGTGATAGGAAAGACCTTTGCAAGAAGGGAGAACAAAAGAAGAACGAATATTGTCTGTAACGCATTGTGCAATCAACTAGCCAATCGACCACAAACGGATATGCTCGCCGAGAAACACGAGTGTTATATGATTCTCGGGAACAAGTCCTTTATTTCGATCGAGCAAAATCCTTTGCAGTGCCAATAGAACAGTGAAACCCAAGCCACATTACAACGATGCTCTAATAAATCAATGAAGTTTGATACCCTACCCTCTCCAGTACGCGATAGAGAAGTCTCAAAATAGACGTTGAAGCACCGGCCCATACATGAGAGTTGTATTCTATTCTTGGTCGGATGTAAGTGGTGTCAATAGGAAGAAGATGAAAATGAAAGTGAAATATTTCTTACACCGTCTTAGGAAGCCAAGGAACTAAAAAATGTGTCGGTTCCAGCGAACATCACACAGAATTTTTTTAAAAACCTTTGAATTTATTTACTTATTTTTTCTGATGATCTTTTGACGATTTCAATGAACGTCTTTGACGATTTTGACGATTTTTTTATAATATACGACGATTTGGTGCTTTACTCTTTAAATAATAACTATGGTAATTTTTGTCCGATTTGATCAAATGATGACTCAATCTCTTTACAAGAGAACAGACTTTAAAAATATTATCACTTATCCTATATTTTTTTTATTAAAGTTCGCTACTATGTATGGACAAACATGAAAAATATGAAAAAACTTTGAATTTTCCAAGTTTACCTTATCAAATGTCATAGCATATTAAGTCGAATAATAGATATCTGTATACCGTTTTAAAGGTCCATCTCTCCCCTTTCTAACAATATTTATATTTTGTAAATCGGATCAGAAATGTTTGAGTAATCCAGAAATTTGTGCGTATGATGAAAAAAAAAAACAGTTTTTGTCAAATAAAAAAAGTTTGGAGGGTTCAAGAAATTTAAAAAAATATTTTTGTGATCTACTCAACAAAACTCACAACCTACACTATGTCATTAGCCGGGTGTATTTTTTTTATTTTGTCGCATAGTGTAATCGATGAAAATTATAAAAGGAAAGTGATCAGGGAACTTCGTCCACTAATGGTATAAAATTTTGAAGTAACATTGTTTATCGAAATACCCTACTTTTTATTGTAAATTCAAGTCAGTCAAAACAAAAATTTTATCAATATTTTGGTGAATTTTTTCTGTTTTTTTTTTGGGTTTTTTTTTTGGCAAATTGCGTGACTGCGATTATTATGAGTTCTACTTTGGCAAAGTCAGTCAGACAGAGATATTTGTTTTTTTTTGTGGTATCTGTCTGCTGGTAAATGAGAGAAACAAAATAAAAGTATGTGCCTATGTGTGCCAGGTTTTGCAACTATAACAACAACCTATAAATTCAAATCAATATCAGTCGCACGGTGAAATTTTGTTAAAAAAAAAAACTTTTGCAACAACATTGCAAACACAACATGAAGAAAAAGCCTAATTTAGCGTAATAACAGGGAAATTATAGAGTCTAGAAATGTAAAATCAATGTTTTGTTGAACTAATTGGTGTCTGCACGTGTTTGGCAACAACAAAAAATGCAAAAAAAAAAGAAATTAAAAATTCTAGACAATCGATTGATTATTTATATGCTACTCACTAAACCTCATTTTCATTTTCTTTCTCTTTTGAATTGTTTTTTTATTCATAACGTGCAGTATTATGAACTGTTTGTTAAACACTGCCCTTGGGGTAGGCCAGGTGGTGGTGCCCCCAATATCGATGTCAGGCGCAAGGATATAACCGCTGTGGGTTTACATTCCACTGCACCCATAGTAAGTGTTTGCTTTAACATTTATTTATGTGCCAACAAATGATGCAGCAATTTGGCTAATTAAGCAACTTTCTTTTCCTATTTTTTTTATTTGTTAAGACCACCACCACCACCACACATCGTTTGACATCACTACAGCCATGCCGTTTAAGTGATTATTTTTCTAAACACAAACGCTGCCTGGATCCCGTGGCAGCATATCATCCGCATTATCATCATCATCATCAGCATCATCAACATCAACATCATTCGGTGCCACGTACACAACACCATGCTGTGCAGCATATAAGTACTGTTGCTAATGCACGTCCCACACAAGCCAGTAGCACTTTAACACTATGCGAACGTGATATGGCTACAGCCGCTACCAGCAGTGGGGAGGCGACATCTAAAGCCACCGATGCCAATGCGAAACATGCGGAAAGTTTGCAAATCACCTTAAAAGATCATCCGTCGATGTCGTTTCGCAATAAGGGCCATGTTGACATTGAAGTGCGCTATAAGCCGAATGCAGCCACAAAAGGTAAACCAATGTTGGAAAAAATTGTCGTGACGGAAAGCGACAAGTGTCCTCTGCTAACGGATGGCAAAAATAATACAAAGGCCGATGCAAAAGTTTTGTGTAACAGAGCCAAGAAAACATTAAATAGAATTGAAAAGCCGGTGAGCAGGGTATTACTATTCAAAAGAGTTTCAATTTTATGGGGTTTTCTTCTTTTCTTCTTATTTTTCTTCTTCTCTATACAGCCCAGTAAAGATCCTTGGGGTAAGCCTGGACCTGGTGGCAAACCTTGGCGCAGCCCCAAAGCTGTGGGCAGCTCATTCATGAAGTCATTGGTAAGTTGAATTATGGAAAAATGGGTGTAGTTAAGCAAACCAATTACCAAAGAATTACTGACGTAAAGAAATAGAGAGAGAGAGAGATATATTGAAAATTCAATTTGATTTCAAATCATCAATAAACTAAGAAATGACCAAAAATAAATAATAAAATGAAAATCAACTTAAACTTGCTAAAAACAGATACCCTAACTACTGCCACTCTGCCACAAAATGTGATACAAAGGCTAGGGAATAATAACGATTTTCATGATGAACTGCACGAAGATTTTATCCTCAAGCTGCCGAAGAAAAATGATCCTAAAGAGTGCAGCTTGATAGCTCTGATAAGTGCGTTCTTACTTCTGAGCATGATGAACGATACATGATTGCAAATATCTTCTGTAGAAGACTTGCCTCATTGCCACGATAAGCAATTCATCATCTCATCAAAGTTAGCCTTTAAATATATTTTTGGTATTGGAAACCATTATGAGACATTCAACCAGCAATAATTCAGACATAACATGCAGACAAAGTGTCCGACTAGCTGCTCCCTATTATGCAGAGAACATATTGTTACGTTTTTACCTTTTAAAAACGTTCAAAATATGAGCTTGTAGCTTGAGCAAATTCATGTTTGGTTTTAATTAAAATTCTTTGTTATTCGCACAATTCTGTGTGCCACTGTTCACAACTTGATGTAAACAACAACAATTGCTATTGCTTTGTTATTCCTCTGTTTACACCCTTTGCATAAACGAAGTCGCCGTGGTCTAGTAGGTAGTGTGTTGGCTTATTAGACTGAAGGCCCGAGTTCGAATCCCAGGTCAGACATCAAAAACGAAAATATTTCTTCGGCGACTTCCTCTCAGCAGATTTCTGGCAAAAACTCTGAGAGTAAATAAAATTGCCATGTAAAGCTTCTCAATAAAATTTATCGTTCGGAGTCGACTTTAAACTGTAGGTCCCGCCACTCATGTATAAAAATTAACACACACAACATGAGTGGTGTGAGAAGCTAGGACTGAAGGGTGCGGGCTTCTTGGGGACGATTGCTGTAGACTGTCTAATGGTAAAGGTATAGCACTGGCCATTTTATAGTCACCTAGCAGCAACTCGTTTCCTTGCCGTTCGCATCTTGAGATGTCCACAAACACTACTTCCTCTCTTCCACCTTCCTATAACCCATTTTCATAAAAACCTGCACAATGCACTGCATGAGTAGGGGCCATCCCCTGAGTGCTGGTTTCACCAAAAACAAAAAAAAAAACAATAATAATTAACATTAAAATTATAAACAAAAGCTGTAAAAACAAAACAATGCAGTAAACAAACCTGTTTACAAATTCTCGTACTGCTTAATATGACAACAAACACCAGCATAACAAAATGGTAAACAAGTAAACAAAAATCCACAAACAACACTACACTGTCTAGTAATTGTTATTGTTTATGCAAAGGGTGTAAACAGAGGAGTAACAAACAAAGCAATTGTTGTTGTCTACATTAAGTTGTGAACATTGGCACCCAGAATTGTACAAATACTAAAGAATTTAAATTAAAACTAAACACAAACTTATTTTTATTTTATTTGCAATCTACGAGCATTTTTTTTTTTTTTTTTTTTCGAACGTCCCCGGCCACACACTAACCCACCCTCACCCGACCGCGGAGGGCTCGTCGCCATTACGTAGGGACACGTACACACTACAGTCCGGACTGTAGCGGGTAAAGGAAAAGTAATGGCAATGGGAACATAAAACAGCTACAGAACTTAATCACAAGCTGAATAAAGTAACAATAAACTACGTAAGACAAGAACGAAAATACATTTTTATATAATAATTTACAAATTAATGCTAGCATATAAGCTACGTTTAATATTACAAACATTACAATTAAAATCAATAAAATCATAATATAAATTAAAATCATTACATAATCTACGAAAAGGAAAATTAGCTCCATAGTTCGTTCTTTAGAAATCTAAAGAAAGAGGACGATAGTGCCGTGAAAATCTTGCTGGAATACTGAAATTCAGGTTAGAAAGCAAAAACTCAGAATCGATATCACCTTTAACCAGAAACCCCTAAAACAGCCCTTCTACGTTCCAAAGTTGGAAGTTTCACCAAATCTAATCTAGCCTCATATGATGGAAACCCATTGCCATAATCCCATCCTAGGCCACGTAAACAGAATAATAAAAACTGCCTCTGCACAGACTCTATTGAATCACTATGACAACGATAGTATGGATTCCAAATAATAGACGCATACTCCAAAATAGGTCTAACAAGTGAAATGTCTTGTTATATAAGGATCAATGAATTCCCTAGCCTATCTACTCATACTAATATGATCAATAAAAGACAGTTTCATATCCAATAATACTCCCAAATCTAGAAATGTAGTCACAGTTTCCAAAGGGCAAGAATTAATCACATAAGTGGACGAAATTACGCCTCCGCGAGAGAAAACCATGCATTTACATTTTCTCAAGTTAAGATCCATTAAATTAATTCTGCACCATGTTACAAACAAATCAATATTTCGCTGAAGAACTGTCTGACCATGATCATCATCAAAAGTATAAAATAATTTAACGTCGTCAGCATACATCAGAATATTACAATCAGAAATAGCACAAGGAAGATCATTAAGAAACAGTAAAAACAGTAAAGGACCCAAATGGCTACCCTGCGGAACACCAGAAGTAACATATACAGTCTTAGACAATACATTCCTAAACAATACCCTCTGAGTCCTAAGGGAGAGGTAGGAGTCAAGCCAACGATGTATAATATCAGGAATACCGATTAATGAAAGTTTAAGAAGCAAAAGTCTATAATCAACCCTATCAAAAGCTTTACTGAAATCAGTATAAATTACATCAGTCCGAGCTCTGGCAAGAAAACCACTGAAAACATGTGTAGTAAATTCAAGAAGATTAGTGACATTA
The DNA here is from genome assembly GCA_927399465.1 of Sarcophaga caerulescens. Classification (NCBI taxonomy): domain Eukaryota; kingdom Metazoa; phylum Arthropoda; class Insecta; order Diptera; family Sarcophagidae; genus Sarcophaga; species Sarcophaga caerulescens. Next base: position 4,577,684 of record OV656872.1, read on the forward strand.
CATATTTATTATTAAAATATTCTTCATGTTAAATACTTTTAGTATTCATTTAATTAAAAACAAAAATTGCTTTTTTTTCTTGCACAAATATTTTAAAGTTAACCTTCCTTCTCTCTCTCCTCTAGGGTTGGACTAATAAACAAATGCTAAAAGACTTGGATCAAGATAATCCCGTTACGCCAGCTGAGAAACCAACATTTCGCAAATCACGTGCTTCCCGTAAAGCCACAAGATGCTGTGACATGTGTACCTGCACATGTCCAGCGATGGCTTTGAATTCCAGCCCTCTCAAACCGATACAAAAACCAAATGCCAACGTAAATAAAGAGCAGAAACCAAAAATTTGTCCACGTTTGCTGAGGCACAGTAAAACGTTTGAAACGACAACCGATAATAGTGCCAACGTTGTTGGTGGCAATTGTGGTGGCGGTGGTGGCGTTGACATTAAAATGCCCGATAATAGTGGTGTTGAATTGGTGCCATTGTTGGCACGTAGACGTGCTTTTGAACGTCCCATTAGTTTATCGACAACGGATGTTACAAAACGTACAGCATCAAACGATAGGTACGCATCCAAATTGAATCTGAACATGAACAATCATAACAACAACAACAATAACATCAATAACCATAACCATAATAGAAACAGTTTAAGAAATCACAACAACAGTAACATTAAAAATACAAATTGCACTAATACAACAACAACAACAACAACATCATCATGTTGCTTAAAAAAGTTCACATTGCATATACGTTAGATTGCAAACGTATTCTCGCATTTCATAGTGTCATTACAAAAGGAAACCTCATACATACATACATACACATGCATCTACACAAACGATGGCTCATTTTACGATACCAATACAAACAAATTGAAATACAACAAAATTTCTTTCTCCATTTTGGCATACAACTGCAGTCAAAACAGATGCTACAGTCAGCCGAGAGATGGCAGAGAAAAAAATGGAAGAAAATTAAAAACTTTTATTTCTGCTTTTAAATTATCACATCGTTATCATCACCATCATACGTCATTATCGTCATTATCATGATCATAATCATAAACATAATCATTATGATTATCAGCAATGAAGAGATTCGTTTCTTCTTTTAATTTTATTTTTTAATACTAAAATTGGCTATATTTGTCTAAGATAGCAAGCGAAGTAGTCGACTAGGTAGTGTGTTGACTTATTAAACGTGAGGCCGTGGCACAACGACTTGCCCAGACATCTTGAACAAACGAAAAATTGAAAAATATTACCTTGGCAATTTGTTCTCAGCAGTGTTCTGGCCGAAGGCTGTGAGAGTAAATAAAATTGCCATGAGAAGCCTCTCTAAAATTTGTTCGGTGTCGATATTAAGCTATAGGTTCTGCCACTCAAGAATAAAATTAACACACACAACATGGATTGTTTCGAAGTTTCGAAGTTATATGATACCACGTGTTACTCTGTGTTTTCATAAAAATATGAGTTAATATAGACTGGTTCCGGAATTTTCAATACAATTCAATTACAACGACCAGCATGATTAGTGATATGAGAGCAGATCATGCATACAAGGTTTAGTTTTAGGTTAGAGGACGTGTACTTGCCATTGAGACAAGTACAATATTCGGCGATCAAATTGACACATTGTAATATGTACTAAAGGAGAAAGTGGATAATAATGAAGATAGGAAAAAGGAGAGGAAGTAGGAAAGTAGCCAGAAAAAAGAGGAAATACACAGACCACAAACACACAAGAGAGCGCCACTACACTATTGAAGCCCTAGAATTTCGCAACCAGCTCAAACTAATAATGAATCTATGGAGAGCCTTAATGACGGCACTTGACAAAGAATTCAAAACCTCGAAGAAGCCCCTGTCCAGGGTCCTCAATTTCAAAATCCTAAGGGCTGCACAGTTATAGAGGAAGTGATCGATAGTTCCCAACTCCTCCTCGTCGCAACATACCCTGCAATAGTCCGGTTGGGATCTGTTCCAGATCCTTGTCAGTGATCTAATCTAACAGTGATAAATCCAATAACTAACCTCAAACTGGCCTTATCCAAGTCTAGGAGACAACCTGTTCTAACACTGTCTAAGCAGGCCATAGACAACTATAGACATAACATTTCGATCCATTCCCCCAACGCCTCTGCTCTTCTCCGTTAACCCATTCATTGATGAGGCTGTAGAGGTGGCAGATCAGGACCAATTATTAAATCGCCCTCAGAAAGTGAACCTAATCTAGAGATAGCATCCGTCACATTACCGAGTATACCGCTATGACCCGGAACCCAGCTTAGACGGATTCGGTCTGGTCCAAGGGTCCTTAGTGACTCCTTGCACTCACGAACAAGCCGTGATTTGCACCAGACCGCCGCAATAGCCTTTAGAGCAGCCTGACAGTCAACGAAGACCATATAAAATTCCGAATTCGAAGTGGGCCTACCATTTACAGCCTCAAAAGCCTTCAAGATTGCAAAAATCAAATATCATGCATACAAACATTTATAAACTATTTATAGGACTGAAAGCTAACAATTAAACATTTTTTTGTTCTTAATTTTGAATAAAAACAATACGAATATGATGTCATTTGTTATTTTTTTTTTTTTTTGGTTTTCAAAAACATTTGATTTCATGCGAAAAATTTAATCATTCCTTGCTTTCATAACATTTCCCATTCGAAGAACATTACCCAACTGCTTTTAATTCAATGCGTGATCCTTATCATCACTTGTGCAAAACTCCTTAAAGCACTTGTGCTTGTAAATACTCGTATTCAAATCCACATTCATTCCTTAAACAAATCTTCCTTTCCTGTTTACTTAACATTATTTTCATAACTTTTTCTCTTTAACTTTCTCTCTCTCTCTCTCTCTCTGTTCTTTTCTTTTCTATGTGTGAACTACCACCATTTTATATCTTCTTTGCTATCTGTGTGTGTGTTTGTATGTGTAAATTTCTTAATGTTTTTAAATGTATTTGTATGTGTATGTGTATGCGTCTATTTGCGTGTTATTTTATGAACAAAAAATAAAAAAAAATTACGCAGAACTGTAACGATTGTAATTAAATTGCAATTGAAAAAGAATTGAATGCAATTAAAACCAACAACAACAACAACAATTGCAACAACTACTAATCTATTATAAAACAATGTACTGCCCTCTTCCCACATAATAAGCAACAACATTTAGTTTTCTTTTCCTCCTCCCTCTTTCTTATAACACGTAATGAATGATTTTTATTGAAAAAAAAAAATGAAAGAAAAAACAGCAAAAGCAACAACAATAACAGAATCACTTACTAATCTAAACTAACAACTACAATAACAACAACTATCATTATGCACAACTACACATTAATAGCTAAACTACAGTAAAATAAACAACATCAACAAAAAACAAAAATAACAAGAACAACAACAACAAAAAGAACCATTGTTTGTGTATATAATGAATGGCATCTACTGTATATCGCATTAGACTTCACACAGCTGCAGCAGCTGCCGACTCTCACTACGAGTACTTGCATGACCTCAACATACAAGTTGCACAGAAAAGACGTTCGATTAGCCTGGCACAACAGCTCGACCGAGACGAGTGCAATCAACATTTTATGGTCTTTGATACATTTTGGGGACGTCCCGGCCATGGGGCACCACCCGTTGATACGAATAGAAAATTAAAATTGGACAATTTGCTTTATGGCACACCGACTTGCAACACCGATTAAAGCAATGCAGTCTCCATACACACACGCACACTAAAGAAACACACTCCATTAAGGCTCACAATAAATGGAAAGTGTACGTAGCAAAACAACAACAACAACAATAGCAACAATAGCAACAACTTGTTTAATTGAGTTCATTTATTGTTGTTCCCTCCTCATCATATTGGCCAGTCTAAAAGCAGCGAAAGAAAAAAAAAGAACACGGAAAAGAATTTAAAGTAGAAAAGCAGATGCCGAAGTAGAACAAAACAAAAAATTCAAAGCCTTTAGTAAACTTTTACTAACTTGCCAGGTTGTAAGATGGTAAAAAGTTTTCAAGCCAAGTTTAAAGTAAAGAGAAATACTTTCTTCTATCCTTCTCACTCATGCTTTTTTTTTTTTGTTAAACATTAAATGCCATTCTCGTTATTCATTTACTTGCGCATTCAAATTAGTATCAAAAATTTCGGTTATTGAGTTGCCAACTCTTTAATTGTAAAATCACTTCAAATAAATGTTTCATTATTTAATCAAGCAATGTTTAATTTTAATTGTAATTGTATATAATTTAGCAACAACCAACAAAAACAAAGGAAAATAAAGATTTTATAAAAAAAAATAACATTCTCAATCACGTATTATTTATTTTCTTTAATAAAAATTCATTCATCTGCGTGTAGCACAAAGGAAATGCAGTCCATAGGACGTATAAGTATTGGCTTCAGCTGTAAGTAAATATTTGTTACACATACGTTATGGTGGTAAATTTGATGTTTTATAGAGTGTAACAGGCTGGGTATCAGTACGGTGACCATCCGTCCACTATTATAGCGGACAGTCCGCTATTTTAACCTCCTGTACGCTATTTTTTTTTGCGTCCGCTATTTGTCCACTATTTTACCACACGTAACTTCTAAAAAGTATTTATTTTCCAAAATGTCCGCTTTTGTCCACTTTTTTGAAAAATAATTGTTTAATTTTTTAATGATCCTTTTGTATTTCTTGGTTATTATTTATACACAGTCAAGCTAGTGTCTTCCTGAAGCGGCTATAATATTGAAAGAATTTTAATCAAAGTTAATAGAATGTCACAATGAAGTATTTTTACCACTTAACGTACAAAATTCTATTTCAGTTCTTCACTAAAAATGTTTAAGGAAAGAGTTAAATACTTTTACAGAACCTGATTTAGTTATCTGAACCAATGGGGTGAATCTTTTAAAGAAATTGAGGGATTTGCTTGGATATTGTTAGAAGCAATTCCATCTTGGTCTACAGTTGAAAAGTCGTTAATAAAGGTAACAAAAATTAGAAATGATTTAAATATAAATAATAACGAAATTTTTGATGAATTTACTTATGTAAAAAATTATGCAAATTCTGAATAAATAGAAATATGGAAACAATCAGCATTAAATCCCGATAGAAAGTGGGTTGAAATTTTAAAATTTTTCGAAACGAAAAATATTCCCTATAAAAATATCCTGAAATTAGTAGATTTTTAACTTGCTTTGCCAGCGTCTAACGCAGCAGCAGAAAGAGTTTTTTCTATATCTAACAATATTTGGTCTTCCAAAAAATCCCAAATTTGTCCACTTTTTCCTCATGGAAATAATGGTCACCGTAGGTATCAGTGATCAGGATTACGACCATAGCTGACTATTTGACTATTTATCGTCATTTTGACGATTTTGTGGTCCAAAAATATCATATTGACGATATGACGATTTATGACCTCATTTTGACGATTTTTAGAAATTAAAAATTTATCATCATTTTGTTTACTTTAGTATGCACATTAAAAGACCCCTTAAGGTTGGTATTTATTTTGGAATTGTTACTATTTCAAATTTATGTTAGTAATAACAAGGAGTAAAGTATTATATTTTTAAGTTATTTTCAAATACCTGTGATGATTTTTCTGTATTTTATGCCTTTTTAATCCCTTAAAAGCCAAATAATTATTTACAACTCCTAAATAACCTCGTAGTTGAGCATTATTTATCATTTGCCGTTACAGACAATTTTAAAAATTCGATTATAGCTTCTAATATTACCATCGGAAGAACAAAGGCAAGTGCCTTTATTTTTTTTTTTTCATACCACCAACACTTAGGAGATGGAGGATGACATTGTGTTTGGAACTAGGAAAATATGTTATGCGAAGGAGGAAAGAGGGAGCAGTGTTTATGGACACTAGGTTTGAATATATTCATAACATAAGTAACAGGAAGGCCTCTGCAAGAATTGAGTTTCTCATACGAATACTCCGTCTAACAAACGAACATTGTCTGTAATACAGTGTGCGATCCACTGTTCAATCGACCATATATGGATGTGCTGGCCGGGAAAGACATGATGTTTGTGAGCAAGTCCCCTTATTTCGCTCGAGAAAAAACCTTTGTAATGCCAACAGTGCCACATTGCAACGATGCTCCAATGAATGAATGGAGTTGGATACACTACCATCATTAACGAGCTAGTACGGCCTCTCCTGTACACGGTCGAGAAGCCTCAAAATAAACGTTGAGGCACCTACCCAGACATCAGAGTTATCGGTTATAAATGGTTATTTTTTTATTTTTTCTGACGATTTTTTTACGATTTCAATGAACGACTTTGACGATTTTGACGATTTCTTCTCAAATATTTGACGATTTGGTGCTTCATTTATCTGGCAGCTATGATTACGACCTACATATGTACATATATTCTTACATCACTTCTGTTGTGTGCGTTAATTTTATACATGAGTGGCGGACTTCTACAATTTAAAGTCGACTACGAACGACAGATTTTTAAGAAACTTTTTTCATGTCAATTTTATTAGAGTTTTTTTTTGCCAGAAAATCTGCTGAGAGGAAGTAGCCGAATTTCGTTTTTCGAAATTGTGAAATATAGGGTGATTTTTTAAAAGCTATAGGAAAATTTTTCAAAAAAAAAAAACACATAAACTTCAGAAAATTGCATGAAAACTTTATTTGAATCGATAGTACGGTCCATATAATTTAATGTTTGAAGATTATTTCATGCAAATGTTGATCGCGACTGCGCCTCAAATGGTCCATCCGCTTAGTCCAATTTTGTCATACTCTCTCCAACATTTCGGCCGGTATCTCACGAATAAATGCTTCAATGTTGTTTTCCAATCCGTCAATTGAAGCGGGCTTGTCTGTATAGACATGAGCTTTAACATAGCCCCACAAAAAATAGTCTAAAGGCGTTACGATTCGCAGCATCTTTGAAGAAGTACGGTCCAATGATGCCACCAGCCCATAAACCGCACCAAACTGTGACTTTTTCAGGAAGCATTGGTAGCTTTTGCAATGCTTCTGGCAGATCTTCACTCCAAGATCGACAATTCTGCTTATTTACGTATCCATTGAGCTAAAAATGAGCTTCGTCGCTGAACACAATTCTTCGATAAAGAAGTGGATCTTCGGTCAACTATCCAAGAGCCCATTTTGATAATAAAATTCAATGATTTGCAAGCGTTGTTCGTTTGTAAGACGATTCATGGTTAAATTATAGACCAAACTGAAGATGTTTGAAAGTGAAACAAAACACGATACGTGCGTGAGCTGTTTAAGCCAGTGTTGTCAAAAAGATAATAGCTAAAAAATCACCCGTTACTTTCAGACATTCATATATAACTTTATCATGAACATATCATCCTGTGTTGCTTTCAAATACAGGAATATGGTAATTAATATTTGAAACCCCTAAGGTATGTAAATCCAATTTTTTTCATTAAAAACTGATTATACTGAAAAAAAATTAATTTAATTTCTTTTATTATTAAAATTAAAATTTTAAAATTTAAAAAAGGAATTTTAAAAATTTTGCAAATTTTTTCCATGCTGCATGAAAAATGAATGCAACAGTTTTACTGCATCACTGCACAAAATTTTGATGAATGTAAATTTTGCATTTTTTGGCTTAAGCCTAAAAGTACGCCCTGTATGAGATATTATGAATCTACGTATGTATGAATCGTTCGTTGATCAATCAAATCGTTGATCCTGACGTATGACAATATTGTATTGCCTAATTTTAGGCAGGAAATTACAAAATGAAGTCATTTTTTTCGTATTCAAATCTTATAATAAAACTATACTACATTAGCAATTATGAATACAATATATAGTTAACACGCTGGTGCTAACTATTAACCTTCAAAACTAGATTTAAATTAATAATTTTATAAAAAATATTTTTAATTCGTTTTTAGCAAATCTTTTAGATATTTTGCTAAAATATTTTATTAATGTTGTTAATGCACTTAATGAAGAGCACCCTAAGGTATACTTTAGTTTTTATAAAAAATTAATTAAAATCTCGTTTGACAAATCATATCACTTCTTTTTATGACCCCAGAAAACGAAAAAAAATTTTTTTTTATTATTATTGAATCTTTCCTAATGAAATTTACAATAGTTTTCAAGTCTTAAGGCACACAAATTATTTTAAATTCTGAAATAAAATATAAAAATTTTTTATTCAATACAGTTTGGAAGTCATTGCATACCATGAACAAAAGCTTTCTGTTAACAACAGCATGTGGAATGTAATTAGTTAGTTCACATGCTAATGTTAAATGTGTTAAAATAAACAGTGAAAGCAATAACAACAAAGAATAATAAATTATCGTATTGCTGTTGTAAATCGATGACGACAAAAATTGGGTTAAAAATGTAAAACAACAAGAACAAACCAAAAACAACAATCGTAAACGAAGTGACGATTTTAACGAATGTTTGTTGATTCGTTCTTCTTCGTTTGTTGTTGTTGCTGTTGTTTTACAACACATGCTAGTGTTACCACTACCACCACAAACATGCAAAATATACGATATGATATTTGAGCTGTTAAGGGCAAAACAAAAACAGAACCAGAACAAGCACAACACAAAGAGAAAAAAAACCAAATGGTAGTAGTTGTTGTTGCTGTTGTTGTTGTTGTTACCTTCGCTGCTTTTGGTTGTGCAGTAACATCAGTGGTGACTGTCAATGTTTATGCATTGCAGATGGATGACTGCTGCTGGATGGATGGATGGATGAATGGATGGTTGAATGGATAGATGGAGAGATTGATGAATAAAAATGGACCAAACGGATGGTTGGTTGGTTGGTTGGTTGATGAGCAAAATGTAAAGAAATGTGCAAGCATGTAAATGAAGAGAAAATTAAAACGAACAACAAGGAGAAGAAGAAGAAATGGAATGAAATGGCAAGCCAAGAAAATATCGACAAACAAAAATTCTTTTAAAGTGAACAATTCTGTAATGATGTTACAGATGATGGCCACATAAAAAACTTAACAAAACATCTTAAACTTTACCGGCTTGGGGCCTGAAAGCAAAGAGCAAGCATTGAGAGAAGTTGGGTTTTCAGTTGAATTTCAATTTGAGCGCTTGTAATGCAAGACTACAACAAAAACAATAAAACTTAGTTGTACATAAAGGTGTATTGGTGCATTGGTAAGAGTAAGTAGTAAAGTGCAAGTGAATGTTTATGTACGTAAGTGTAAATGCAAAAGAGTCGTGTAGAGAGTAAATGTGTATGTAGTTCGTTTTTTTTTTTATTCAATTCGTTCGTAGCAACACCAAAAACAAAAATCCAGAATATGTTTTGTGTTCCACATAAAACTTTTAACAGACAAGGGAATACAACAACAACGAAAACTAAAGAAAATGAAACCAATATTTTTATTATTTGAAGTGTGCGTGTGTGTGTGTGTGTGTGTGTGTGAAACACAAGAAAAGTTCATAAAAATACTAGAACCCAAGGAATTTCGATTTGAATACGAATCCCGTTCTGTTTGTTTACAAGCACACTGGAATGACAGGCAAAAAAACAACAACAGCAACAAAAACTAGGTGGCTGCTTCCAAATTAGTTTTATTTTTTTATTAGAATTTTTTGTTTGTTATTGTTTTTGTTTTTATTTATTACATGAGAGAGACCAATAAATATTTGACTGTCGTTTTGTTATGGGAATATACCGGACGATGTTATTTTTTTGTTTCTCTGCTTAGGAAAAATGCAATTTTTATTATTATTTTGTTGTTGTTGTTGTTTTGTTACATTTTATATATTTGTATTAGTAAATTGTATTTGCTATTGTACATTGGATTTGTTTATTTAATATGCAAGTGTTGTCTCTAAAGTGAGTAAAATTTTTGAAAAAGGAAAAGTTTTTAAACTAAATTTTTTTTTATTAGTTTCAGTAGAAAATTTTATGCAAAAAAAGATTTTATTTTTTTAGTTTTATTTTGTAAACTAAAGACTCACTTTTCATTTTTGTAATTAAAAGATAAGAATTTTGTAATAAAATTTTATTAAATTTGAAACACGTATAACAACACAGAAATCACACAAGACTTGGTGTTATCCTATTTACTACAGCACTCGATATTATTATTATTATAATTACTATTGTTGTTGTTGTGAAGAGGTGCCAGAGTATCTACTGTGATACCAAGAGATATATTGCACACCCCTGATAAGCTTCAGGATATTGTTCGACCACAACGAGGACAATTATCCGCTTAGCAGCTGATATTCCTCCTTCTGGTATGTATTAGTACCTCTTATGTTGCAACAATGTATTCTGATAAATCATGTTCATCACCAAAGAATCTGTATGTTGAGTTTTAGGTGATCCCCATTTTTAACAAGTAATATAATAATAATTTAACAATAATATAATTGAGTCTACAGGGCTATGTGAACAGACCGACAAAAGTTTTGATTTATTCAAACCTACATATTTGACTTGTGAAGAGTCTTTACCTCTCCTCACCTTCCCTTTCAGAGAGCATACTTTTCTAAATATCTAGCCCTAATCCGTAGAAAGGTTTTGCCCTAATCAGCAAGTGGAGAAGCTATTCTAGTCGTAATCTCATCAGCTTGTGAATTATGACCCGGGTCCTAGCAGAGGGTAACCTTATTTACCTTATCTTCCGGCTTCAGCTTCCCCAGACAGTCCCACCATATTACGATTTAACGTCATAGAAACCGAGTATTCTGCTATCAGTTTGTATTGCTATGTCCCGACCTTTGTACATTCTGTTCAGGATGAATTGAGCACATCTTTCTCGCCTAAAGTGTACTTCCGTTTGGAATATGTTCGCGAGTTTCCGCATGGCTTAGGAATATTAAATTTTGGGATACAAACACTTCCGCTAATGTTCCCTGATCTGTTGCTGAGTCATTTGTATACCAGTTAAGAAGGAAGCTGTTTAGCCACTCGATTCTGTAGGTCACTCTCCAATGAATTTGATTGTAAACATTTTCTCTAAAGCTCAGGTTTTGACTACCGGCCGCTGTGAGCCGTGTTATCATTGGCCCTGTTACGCAAATATATGCTAGTCTTTGTATCTTTTCCAACTCTAGTTGAGCTGTTTTCTGATTTGTTGTGTCTATTGAGACAATGGTTCCATAGATCACTTTTGGAGTGACCATCATAGCATACCAGCTCATAATTCGTAATATAATGCTGGGACTAATTGTGTAAAATGAAGTTTCAGTCTGAGAAAAACAAGTAAAATGATGTGCGAGTAGAAATACAATATGCGTTAATGTTCTGTTGCACTCCACACCATTGTCGAATATATGTCTTGATATTGTTACGATTTTACCTTTTAAAAACGTTTAAAATATGAGCTCGTAGATTGCAAATAAAATAAAAATAAATTTGTGTTTAGTTTTTAATTAAAATTCTTTATTATTCGCACAATTCTGTTCACAACTTGCTGTAAACAACAACAATTGCTTTGTTTGTTACTCCTCTGTTTACACCCTTTGCATAAATAATAACAATTACTAGACAATTGTTCGACAAATCTTTGTAACAGACATCTTCAACGCACGATTACTCTCTACAAACGCACCGCGTCTTCACACAAGACTGTCTGAACTTCACTAACTCAGTCGCCTGTTTTGCCATTTGCCATGCCTTTTATATGGCAGAGTAAAAAGTCTGTTCTTGAAGGCGAATGTTCATGACTTCGCCTTCTGGAAATCTCTAAAAATCTAAACATCGTTGTTTACATTTATTCTTGTAGTGTTTGTTGTTGTATTTTTGTTTACTTGTTTACCATTATTTTTATTGCTGATGTTTGTTATTGTATTAAACAGCACGATAATTTGTAAACAGGTTTGTTTACTGCATTGCTTTGTTTTTGTAGCTTCTGTTTATAATTTTAATGTTAAGCGATGTAAAAGCAAAATCTAAATCTTCAATGGATTTTTGATTGTATATTTCAAGGTTCCCTCCAATGTTTGTGATCCAAACGAATGAATATAACACCACCTCTTCTGTTTCTTTGTACCTTTTTTAAAGTATTAATGCCTGTTTTATAGGAGTTTTAAATTCGTTTCTGCTTTTTAATTAAATTAAATTTAATTTTAGGCACCTTTAAAGGGATTGACGATTATCGTGATTAATTTTTACAAACGATTTCCCATTATTTTAATGCAACAAGATTTACAAAATCGCTCTCTTCAATTCATGTTCATCCAAAAGAAACCTCATTAGAAAGGAGTCCGCGACAGGAGACAGAAATAATGATGCCAAGTAAGTGAACGACTGTCATAATTGATAGCCGGAAGCGAAGGAAATGAAGTGTTCCATTTCATCTTTACCGTTACATAATAATCATAATCACATAACTGATTATGAGTTTGACTGTAAGAGTGTTAGTGTGTGTGTGTGTGTTTGCTTCCGATGCTCTTCTGTACACACAGCAACAGCAACGATTCCTGTAATCAGTGTGTGTGTGTGTAACATTAGCGTTCGGTATTCAATGCTCTCACACACACACATACATACGATAATTTAAACGCGCTTCTTCAGCATGTAACTAGCAGAAAATGGAGTGAAACAAAAAGAAAAAATTTCAGTTTTTTGTCTGAAAAAAAAAACAACAAAAACTGGAAACTAAACTAAACTAAACGTGTTTAATGCCTCCGAATTTATTTTTTTTTTTTAATTCAAATTCACGTATGAGAGTTGATGGCTGGCACCAAATGAAAAAAGGAAACAAGACACATGGAGTAGGGGTTTGCTTTTTTTATTTTATTTTTCGTATATAAAAATTGCTGTAAAATCGCTGTAAAAATGTTATAAACATTTTTTTTCTAACTGAATGCACATATATATGTATGTATGGACGTATATCCATACATCTGTACATCATGTTATATTTCAAATGTATGCAGGAAAAGTAGAGAATTTTGTTTTATGAAGAGGAATACATTTTATGAGGATTTGTTTTACGCACATGAAATGTCTAAAACTGACAAACAGTTAAACAAAAACACATTGTGACACAGATTTTAACAGGAGACAGTAGAGTAGTACAGGATGACTGAGTAATAGGGAAGTGGAAATTTAAAAAAAGAAAGTATATTCTTATCCATTAAAATTTGTTCTGAGAAGTTTTAAAAATCTTGAAATCAAATTTAATTTGAACCAAAATATTTCCTCTAAAATTAATTATTGGATAAGGGAACTAAATGAAAACTCTTTATTACGTTAAAGAGCTGAAATTTGTAAACCTTTAGTCAAGATGAATGGCTTGGAAGGGTTTGAATCTCAGGATTTCTATTTTTGGAAGAAATATTTCGCCAAAATTTTTTTGCTAATCCTGCACGGTATTACAAGTTATTCATAATGGTTTTGAATTGATGTTGAAATAGTCTTTGACAATGTACTCGTTTAAGCAACAATACATATCTTGAAGGTATCGACTGACGCAATAGGCCACTGTCCGTATTTCGTTTATAAATTCACTTTAATTTTGAATCGAACACTTTTAAAATTTGTCAGTGGCCTCTGTCTAGCTTTTCACAACAGGTTTTTATAATGACAATCCGCTAAAATTTTTGAAATAATGATAATGAGCTTGAGGTCGTTTTATATTAGAGTTGCCATTTATTGAAAAATAAAATTAATTGCTTTACATGACATACCCTATACAACTGTGAGATAAGACACTGTTAACATTAATTTATTAAAGAACATTTCCTTATTTACATTGCTTATAAATAATCTATTGAGAATGGTGTTCATCTACCATAAATTACATGGGAATTTTCACAGCTGCAAGCATACATTAACCTCTTCACGCCCTTGTCCACATATGTGGACGTTTGATTTTTTTTAATTATAATTGTAATAATAATAAAAACAACAAAAATTTGATAATAACTTATTGACTACCAAATCTTCTAACAAGAGAAGTAAAAATTTTACCGTTTGTCTGCACTGATGATATTATTTCCGATGCATAGTTGGATACTTAAAAAAAATGTCAAATAATTCTTTGACAATCTGTTTTATTGGATTATATCAAGAAATCGTTAATATTTGAAAAAAATAATATCAGATTTATTTAATATAATAAGTTTTACCATCACTACCTAAAAAATCTAATAGCTGCACTAAAGTTAACCCTGGAATCAGACTGGACGGTATAAGTCATTATCCTAAATACAAGGAACTGAAAAATCCCCCCAGATGTCACGACAAAAATTGTATAAGACGAACTCTCTACGTTTGTGAGAAATGTTAAGAATATACAGTAGCGAGCACAAAAAGTGCAACGCCATGTCGTATGATATTCAATCGAGGCTCGTAACTTATAACGTTATCCAATTCCACTCCACTTTTGTTTTTTTTTATTCGTTGATTTCTAAATTTTAATAAAAGGCATCATTAAGCGTTCTTGGGCTTCTCTTTTTACTTAATTTTTTTAGATTTATGAAAAAAGTGAAAAAATTTAGCGAGCAAAAAAAAATGCAACGCAATGTGTTAAAGGTAAAAAGAGATCAACTAGAGTAATTAAAATAAAAGTTTAATGAAAACTTTGCAAATTGTGAATTTTAAAATAGAAACAGCTGCCAGCAGATAGCAAATTTGCCATTATAAGAGCTTTGGAAGATGGCAAATCAGTGAAAGAAGTTGCTCATCAATTTAATATCAACAAATCCACGGTTTGTCGGACTTCATCACGATATCGTCAAACAAATAACGTGGAAAGAAATAGGAAGTGATCGACCTCGTAAATCTATTGCCCGCCAAGACCGTCAAATGGTAAAAATAGTAAAAATTGATCATCGGAAAACGGTAGTAGATGTTACTAATTATGCAAACGACCAATGAGGGGTTTCTATTGGCGTCCACACAGCCAGAAATCGATTAAGAGAGGCAAATTAATTAGCTAGAAGACCAACCAAGAAGCCACTTATAAGAAAAGTTAATAAGAAAAAACGGATTGACTTTCCTGGACAGTATCTGCATTGGTCAAAAGAGCAGTTGGCTAAAGTTTTGTGGAGCGAAGAATCAAAGTTTAATTTATTTGGCTCTGATGGTACAGAATGTTGTTTATTTACAGAATTGTTTGAATATCTTTGTTTTAGGGGCCAACAAATGTAATTTAACCCATCAGAGCCTAATAAAACCAAATAAATTAAATGCCTGATATGCCCGGAATGTATGAAAGCATTTCACACATACATATATTACCATTAACGCTCAGTGGCCACAAATGTGGACATTTTTGCTTTTTGAATTCCTATCAAAATAAAGTTAATTAATTAAAAAAAAAAAAAAAAATTTAATCATTTTTTTGTCACCATAAAAAATCGTCCCTGAAGAGGTTAATTAGTGGAAATGTCTCATAAAATTTAGACAAGGATTTTGCAAAAATTCCTTTTTCAATAAGAAAATAATTTTCTATTGAAAAATTTTCTGCCACCAAATTAAATTTAAAACGATATTCATTGCAAACGTCTTGTATTTAGTCGGCACTATGCCATAGGCTTACTTCTGTTCCAGCTTCCAAATTCTGAATTGTACGATTTAAGATTTATCACTCTTCGCATGCAAATGATTATAAGTTTGTTTTTTTTTGTTACAATATTATCACGTATTTTCTATTTGAAAACCTCAGATTGATGTGACACTACAATTTTCTACCAAAAAATACATGGAAAGGCATTGAATTGAGGAAACGATTATGTTTCACAAAAAAAAAAAGCAAAAAAAAAAAAAAAGAAAGCAAAAAATATTCGAAATAACGTTGCTTAAGTGTTTCTTTAAAATTTATTCCCGTGTTTTATTTTACAATCTCTTCACAAAAAAAGAAGGGAACAACAAGAGAAAAGAAGAAGAAGAATCATAAATCGATTAAAACACTTTCCAGCCCTGAACTTACTTGCATTGTATTTCTAAATGCACACATACACAGCCATACACACGCATACACTCGTTCTACTCTATCTAACTCCAAAGCAAATGATTATTTGTGTTTCGATTTACACACTCACTGGCAGCAGCAACAAAATAAAAAAGAAAATGGAAGAAACACATTTTCTTGTTCTTCTAAAAACGAAAGATGCTCTCTCTAGCATGGCTGTATGACTCCATGTGCCGAAGCGTTTTTGTGTATTGGCGTGTGTGACTGAGTGAGTGTATTTGAATAAAAATTGAGAGTCACGTTCATGTCATTTGTTCCTGTGTAGATCTCACCTGATAAATTTCGTATTTTTATTGTGAATTTTTTTTATTCTTTCTTTGAAAATGGAAATAGCAACACCAACTGAATATAATATGAAAGAAGAAAACAAAAAACAACAACAACAACAAATTGAACCTTCAAAAGGATAAGAAATGAAAAATGAAATTTTGAAAGAAAAAATAAAAACGTTCTACGTGTACTGCCAGTTTGAATTGCAATACTTACTGGCAGCCTTGTTGTGTCATCTCAACGCTCCGTTTGTATTCGGTAAGTGTCTTATAAATTTCAATAAATTTTTCTTTTTTTTTTTAAGAAATTTAATCATGTGAACTTATTATTATCGCCTTCACTTCTCGCCCCTTTTACGATGCTTTTTTTGTTGTGAGAAAATTTAAATTTTAAGCCGGTTGTCTCAAGTCATCCATCATTATGAGTTTTAAGGTAAATAATCAAAGTTTTCGGTTAAAAAGTTAAATTTTCTTTTCAGTTTTCTTGCCAGTCATGGGAGTTGTGATTAATAGAATACAATTAAAAGAGAAAAAAAAAATATTTAAAAAGGAAATTAAACGTATTTTTTCATGCATATTTCTGTAACAAACTTTTTCAACTCGTAGCTTTTCTTAATTGAATTTATTATAGAACGAGTGAAAAGTCTGCCATTAGGTTTATCGATTTATTTGCACACGTTCATTGTTATATAGTGACTAACATACATACATAAATCGATTGTTGGGGTAGGCAGAACGAATTGAAAAACAGCTGAGATAGAATAAGAATGAATAAGATATAGAGACTGGCATGTGTTGATGTAATCGGAATAAAACTGTCCTACAACGAGGCTGGAGGCTCTGTTATGATACTAAGGATCACAACTTCTTCAGAAGGCATCGTAAGCTAACAAATCTAGTAACTGTTAGTTCTCTCATCAACTGTCTCTAGGATAGAGCTAGAAAACTCTATTCATTTGTGGAAATGCTTTATAACGGCACTGTTTAATAAGAGTCAATAAAGGCCTTTGAAGGCTACATAATCCATAACATTTGGAGGCATACAAATGGTTTAAGGATATATAAAGGAAAACCCGATTGTTCTCGATCACATTTTCCCAGCAGAAGACCATAGCAACGAAAGATGAGCTTAATTCAATTTGGACACGAAGAACAAAGGACAGGACAACGTAGTTATATTCTCTGACAGACAGGTCGCCAACCGAGTACTACGCTCGTGTAGAATAAACTGAAGAGTACTATGGGATTGTCTGACAAGCTGAATCGGATAGCCAAGGGAAATTGTACCAACTTCTGCTGGATCTCAAGTTAGGTTTCGAAAGATGAGCTCAATTCAATTCGGACAAAGGACAGGACGATGTAGTTATATTATCTGACAGACATGTAGTCAACCGAGTACTAGGCTCGTATGGAATACACTGAAGCGTACAGCACTTATGAAGAAACTCAAGAAAATTTTCCCAGCAGAAGACTACACCAACGAAAGACGAGCTCAATTCAATTGGGACAAAGGATGGGACGACATAGTAAAATTATCTGTACTATACTACTATTGGACTGCCTAAAAAGCTGAATCGGATAGCCAGGAAAAATTGTACTGCTAGATCTCAAGTTATGTGGGTATTCATGTCAATGGACAGACAGATGATCGTGAGAGGAGGGGACCTTCTATGACGCTGACAGGGTCAGAACCATTGTGTATGATATGCTTGGAAAGGAAATAATGGCGACTCTTCTCAAACTAAAAAGAAGAGATTTTAGTCATGCATCAGACTATGCAGAAGTGGCCTAAGATAGTTTTTTCGCTACTCATAAGCACTCATGAAATTTTGAATATAAGTGAGTCTAAAATATTGAAATTTATCAACGTACTCTAATTCATTCTCATACTCAGCAACAACGTTGATTTATAAGTACAGTAATGCAATGAGTATGCGTACAACGTTGACATCAAACTCATACCATTCGAAATATGTATGTTTGATTCATAAGCCTACTCATTTAGATTCATAACTTTAGAAAATTACTTCTAATACTACTTCTAAATGATTTGAGTGACTTTATAGTCTTAATTGTTGTTGAAGAAAAATGACACTTAACCAAAACGACAGAGCAGCAAGCAGAGCAAACACACAACCTTCTAGCGAGTATTTTAGTGTTCGTACGCGATTCATACTTATTTTGTGCTTCGTGTATATGTTGAGTTATGGAGAGTGGAAATCAATACGAACATCATACGTGTCGTTAAGTATGAATATGATGAATACTTCAAACTTTGAATACGAGTGGAGAGTGGTTCCATGATATTAAAATAAGTATGAATACGTATAAGTATCAGAAATTATGAGTATGATTCGATTCTACTCATCTTTTTGAATACTCATTGCTGATCTCTGATGGGTATCAAGTACTAGGCAGGAAGTTTTCCTTACAGCCTGCTAAAGTTTGTCAGACTAAGGGCCATTATTACAACTTGCCGTTAAACTTGGGTTTAGTTAAAGGTACCTTTCACTAAAGGGAACTGTAAAGTTACCTCTAACTGATTTTTGTTATCACAACTTACAGATAAAATAAAATTAAAATATGGCAGTGCCGAAGCAAAGTCGATAAAACTGCTCAACTAAACAAGTTTTTTTTTAACGCAGTGGCAACAGCGGACTTCGTTTTTTTTGTTGTATATGCTCATTTTGTTTAAATTTGAAGTTGCCATATCGAAAATAGTATATGATATGGCAAGTTCAAACATAAAGTGACCTTTAAATGTTAAAGGTAGGATGATCTTCCCTTTAGCTTAACGATCACTTCTATCTTATTGGGTACTCATAATAATGAAAAACAATTTATATGCCCGTTAAAATCCTCCCTTTAGTTAACGGCAAGTTGTAATAATGGCCCTAACAGGATTAGAAGTGACATTATAGTGATATGCTACTAAGATTGAGGGGAGTAAACTAGATCATTCAGTGGCAGTACCATAACAACTGTACCCGATAGAAGTAATGCCAATAGAATATTACTTCTCTGTTGCTAGGACTTTCACACTTTAACATTAGGAGAAAATGAAATTAATCTGAACAACTACTCTAAACTTTAATACCGTTTAGTACACTCTCGGTATACTTTCCATATAAACTTTTAAATTCTTTTTTTTTATTGTTTTACACTATGATTCTTACAGTATGCATATTCTTCTGTTTATGAATACATAAATAACCATTAAATAATTGAAATTACAGTATTCCCTCGATTTACGTCGTAGAATGTTCCGGAAAAAGGCGACGTAAATCGAATTTCATATTGCTCATACTACAAAGTAGTATGTTTTTAACCCTTTGACGGACACCAAAATTTTAGGAGGCCTTCCCGTGGGACACTTCTGTATCTCCGTTATTTGGCAAGATACGAAAATTCCGACAATTTATGACCTGTATCATGTCCCCCCAGAAACCCTTGTTATGACGTCTATAGACGTCAGTGTCCGTCAAAGGGTTAACAAGGAACTTAAAAAAGTTACAGTAATCTTTCGATTTACGTCACAGTTGGTTCCAAAAAAAGGCGACGTAAATCGAATGACAACGCAAATCGAAGTTGAAAGGAACAAAATTGTTGACGACGTTAATCGAAACAACGTAAATCGAGACGACGTAAATCGAGGGAATACTGTAATAATATTTAAAATCATTTCGGTTTTTTTTTTCTTTTTTTCTGGTTTTTTATGATTTTTTTTCATTTTTGATTTAAAAATAAAAACGTTGTCGTAAGTGATTGCTCTCTAAAGAAGAGATTTAAATTTAATTAATTAAAATGTCAAAATAAATATAAATCAACAACAACAACAACAAGACTAAAAATGAACACAATTATTTCTCTTTTTTGTCTGGATTCTCTTGAAAGCGGAATGGGTAAGCTTGGCAAACATCAATTAAAGTGAAACGAAAAAGGGAGAAAGAGACTGAACGCTAGGAAAACTTTGAACCGAAAGCATAGCAAAAATATGAAACAAATTTCAACCCTGACATCTTCATTGTCGACACACTAAATATTGACATTGTTTTTGCTGTGTGATACAAGCATAAAACAACAGCAATAGCATCAACAACAACAATAACAAAAAATAAATATTTTTAATATAATTTAATTAGTAACATAAATTAAACACTTCTCACCAACACCACTCTCTCCCTTTCTCTCTCTCTCTGCCTTCTTTGTGCTCCATTCAGCTGAGTTGAACCTTAAAGTGAATGGTGGTTAGGGGGATGGCCAAATAGTGCTACGAATTATATGTAGGGTAGGGTGTGTGTATTTTGTTTGTTTTCGACTAATTGTTACTGATTATGTACATAAATTATATCCATTAAAAGGTTTTTTGTATATGGAAAAAAAGTTCGAGGTTTGTTTCATAAGATACGGTAAAAAGAAATCCACTTTTTTAACATTTTCAAATGGATTGAACGATAAGATTGCATGTGTTTTAAAGACAGTAGTTTCGCTTAAACCGGATCTAAGCTTTACAAATGAAATCATTTGGCCACTGCGCCAGCCACTGCATTACAAGAATATCAAGAAATTTCTAACGCTTCTGATGAATTGTGATGAAATAGCTGCTTTTGATTAGAGTACCAGGTAATCCCATACGACCAGCTGTTTCCCTGAAGAAAACAATTCTTCACAGGCAGGCAATTTTGGTAAATAGTTGAGAAAATGTGTTCCATTAGGCTTACATCTGGTCACATTCATCGATAGAAACTTGATTGGAAGATTCTTATGCTTCCATTTATATTCTGGATTTGTTGACTACCATCAATTACTGTGGAAAATTACCCTCAAGATTAGTCTACATATTGAAGTAATCGAAATGATTTCTTTACTACAATTTAATTTTCAAAAACTTTCCAAACTACCTTCTCGCCTTTATGTATACAAATATGTATGTGAGTATAAAAAATATTTGTTAATGTATGTAAATACTTGCATGTATGTGTGTGTGTATGTTTATATGTTAAAACATTTTTATGTTCATTTGTTTAATAAAACAGCAGCTACAACGGCTATGACAATGGCAACGACAACAACATTAACATTAGAAAAGACTGAATAACATGAGAACCACAATTAGACACATGTTATTTAAATGTTACAGCAAATTACAGTGATGGCTATAATAATAGCACAAAAAAATTAATTAAATTCTAAAGTAAATAAAAATAATTAATTTCCTTCAGATTTAATGAGATTTCGAAGAATCCGAATTGGAAAATCCATTGGATTGTTTGGCTTTGGTGTTAATAATTAAGAAACAATTGTGTCTTCAAGGGAACGAAAATATTGGTTTAATTCTAGTCAATAAACCATTATATGGAGCACATTTAGCTTCATCACTACCAATATAAGTATCCTTTATTGTAGAAATGGTATGTATTTCCTATTTCTTCCCAATCTAAACGCTTCATATACAGTATTGGCCAAAACTAAAGCACCCCCTCAGTACATTTTTTTAAATGATAATTTTTTTAAGAAAACAAAGCTATTAAAATTTTATTTTTTTTTATTTATTTATTTACTCGTATATCCTTATTATTGAAAAACACAAACTTAAAGAATTCAGAATTAAAAAAAAAAGTTAAAATTCAAAAAACATTTTAAGTCGCAAATATAATCGGACAAAACTAAAGCACCCCCCAATTAAGGTGCACAAAAAACTATTGAAAAAAATATTTCGTTGCGAATCCTTTATTCTGAATGACACACGCACATCTTTTAGGCATAGGGGACATTAAATTATTAATTATTTCAGGAGATATTGCTTCCCAGGCTATTTTTGCGGCTTCAAATAAATCTTCTTTGGTTTTGCAATTTTGTGCGTTGATTTTTAAGGTAATGATTGGATTGGAGAGCTGGCTTATCTAGGCATCAATTGAGTGCAAAATATTCAATCAACAGATCAATTATTTCTAGGCTAATTTAAAAGTTTTTACAGACTGGTCGCACATCTCCTACTCATTCTGGAGGAAGGTCACGTGAAACCTTGAGACATGAAGACTCCTTAATTAAAAGGACAATCCAAAATGATCCTACAGCATCTTCTAGTCACGTACGAAACCGCTTAGATTTAAAAATAACCGAAAGAACGATTCCCAGAAGGGCGGTAGAGGCCGGATTATGCAGTCGACGACCAGCAAAAAACCTTTGATATTGCACAAACTTGAATTCGCCAAGACCCATCTCAACTGGAGTGTCCAAAAATGGATGAATGTACTGTTTTCTGACGAATCTAAGTTTAAATTAAAGGATTCAGATGGCATAAGGCATCCAGAGGCAGGCCAAACGGACAACGGTTCAATCCTAAATGTACTGAGGGGGTGCTTTAGTTTTGGCCAATACTGTACATATGTTACCTAACCTACATAATGTAGGTACTAGAGATCAGCAATGAGTATTCAAAAAGATGCTTATGAGTAGCAAAAAAATGATTAATTGCTGATCTTTGGTAGGCACCAATGCAACATGTTCGTTCATTTCTCAGTCAATATGTTCCTTTAGCAAAGAAATGTATTACAAGAGCTTGAAAAAAACGTGTCCATTGTGTGTTTGTCTTAATGCTTGCCTCAAAATTTACTTGTCTTGCTTTCTCTGACTTAAGTTCATGAGCTTGTAAATCCAAGCATTGCTCACGATAAAAGCAACACTGATCTTTAGTGGCCATGAGTAAGCAAAGCTCGTGAAATTTTGTTTAAGTAAACTGCAAACTGTAGTTGCCGCAGTCTAATAGGTAGTTTGTTGGCTTATAAGACGTGAGGCCACGGTTCAAACCCCAAGTCAGACATCTCCAACAAAACGAAAATATGAAGAAAAATATTTCTTTGGGAACTTTCTGTTAGTAGATTACTGTCAAAAACTCTGAGAGTAAAATAAAATTGCCATGAAAAGTTTCTCAAAAATCTGTCGTTTAGACATGATTTAAAAGTGTAGGAAGGAACAATTCAAGAAAGAAGATTTTGTGTTAAAAATTTAAATTCTTTAACTCTTTAAATGAATTCAAAAAGTGACTTTTAAATCAAGAAGAATACCAAGGAATTTAAATTCTGTTGAATTGAAATGATTGCCAACTGTGGTGCAAAGGAAATGTAACACGGTTTAAGTTGTACGATTTAAATTTTGTTAAATTAAATCAAATGATTATCATCATAAGGAACTTTATTGTCTCCTACAGCATTCAGTATTTTTTTTGTATTGAAATAATACCGGAAATACAAAATGTGCCAAATTACTTCAGACGTCTTGAAGTTGTAAAACGAACATAAAAAGAAAAGAAAAAAAATTTTTTTTTACTCTGCCATGCCATGTTGTCAGTTGTGCTGTGTAGATTTTCTTTGTTTTCTAACTTTTAATATTATTATTATTATTGTTGTTGTCCTTATAGTTATAGTTGTTGTTGTAGTATTCATTTTATTATTATGAATTAAAGCATAAAAACTTCACCAAATTTCCTGCTACAACTGTTACAAAAAAAAAAACGGAAAATATTCTCATAATGGTAGCACAATTTTAACATCTTTTATTCATTCTCTCTCTCTCTCCTTCTCTTTCTCTCTTTCCCTGTTTTGCTCTCTTGCAAAATGGAAAATATATCACAGGGCAATAGGAGAAATAATAATTTGTTTATTGCATGTGGATGTGTCTGTGTATGTTGTAAGTAGGAAGAAAATAAAGCACAATTGTTGTTGCTTCATACATCCATCCACCAGCAGTCAGTACCCTGCCGGCAACTCAACTAACTTTTAATGCATTATAAGTTAACTTTTTCTCAGCTAGTTGTGGTTGACTCTTAAATTATTTTTAATGGGGCCAACTGACTATTTTAACATGGTGGTGTCATTGGCAGTAGTCAATTGTCCGACTCTGCATAACTTTTCAACTTACTTAAAGTCAGTTGTATAATAGCTAACTTAAAGTTAACAAATTTTTAACTAACTTTTAAGTCAGTTAAAAATTTTTGCCAAAATCGGCCACAACTGACTTCTTGAGCTTTTAAATAATGGTAATCCATCTATATTTAAATCAATTATAATTTTTTTGGCAATCGAGTATGTCACTTAAACACCTAAATATTTGTTTTCTTATCCCAAAGTGGCAATATACGCCCGGAAAAACTTTTGTTATTTCTAATTTGTCACGTTTGTGTTTAATAAATGAATTAGCACTTAAAGGCACATCCAAATTTTCTTCGACCAATATTTTTAATAGTTCTTTGAAACACTCGCGAGATGGCCTATTTTTAAAATACCAATCTCCAATTTTTTCTTTAAAAGTCTTTTTTTCGTTAAATTCTTCATTGGATGCACTAATGCTTTCAACACTTTCTCCATCTAAAAAAGTATGTTTGGAGAAAAATGGGTGTTTCAATGGATTTGAACTATTATTTTTTAATTTATTTAAATTATCTAAATTATTAGTTTTTAATTTGTTTAAAAATTTATTTTTTTCTTTTTTAAAAAGTCTTTTAAAATTTCTTCTACTTGTGCCACTCATTTTAAACAATAAAAATTATATAATTTTTGAAGCTACAATAGCACTTAAACGAATTCAAATAGTAAAAAATAGAGAATAAAAAAACTACGGTTTCATTTTGAATAAATTCTGCATAACATTTCAATTAGCTATTAGTTAATCTAAAAATAGTTCAAAAAAAGGTGCAATTGAAAAAACAATATTATCAGAAATAGCATAAACGTTTTAAATTATGGGGAAATTCTGCATAACATTGTAGTTAGTTTATAATTAGTCTAAAAACAAAATCATCAAAAGTCTGATCTGGTAAAAGAGAGAACAGAGAGAAAACAAATCTCACAAACAAGAAGCTCTCAATAATAAATAAACGTTTCGTATTTGGGTGAGTTCTGCATAACATTGCAGTTGGCTTATAGTTAGTCTAAAAGAGTTATCTAAAAGTGTGTTATTTTCGTAGTCGAATACCAAATTCTAATCAAGTGCTGCATTAAATTGTAGTTATATTATAGTCAATCTACAAAAGTTAACTTAAAGTGCACTACTTACGTAGTCGACTACAAAATTGCTTGCAGGGTAGTGAAGTGTAACTATCGTCACTACCACCACCATCCGAAAATGAGTGCAAAACATATTCGTATACAAGCAATTTAGTAGCATATTTTTAGGTTGTACTAGTAAACTAAAGAGAAAAAACTTTCTTGTTTGTATGAGAAGAACGAGAAAAAGTAAAAGTGGCAAATAAACTCAACTTTTTTTTTTTTTAATTGCAAGATTTCACTTGTGATGGCAAGTTTTTCGTCGTAAAATTTATTTTTTTTTGTTTTAATTTTCTTTAGCTCAACTTTGGAAAGAGTATTTTGATTTCATCGTTGTATTGATCTTTGAAACTCTGTTGAGTACAATATAATTCAACATTAAATTTATCAAATTAAAAAGAAAACAAAAATAATTATGTTACGTTATTACCTTTTAAAAACATTTAAAATATGAGCTCGTAGATTGCAAATAAAATAAAAATAATTTTGTATTTAGTTTAATTAAGATTCTTTATTATTCGCACAATTCTGTGTACCACTGTTCACAACTTGATGTAAACAACAATAAATTGCTTTGTTTGTTATTTCTCTGTTTACACCCTTTGCATAAACAATAACATTTACTAGACAATTATTCTACAGATCTTTGCAGCGGAGATCTTCAAACCACAATTACTCTCCTCAAATACCCCGCGTCTTCACACAAGACTGACTGAACTTCACTGACTAAGTCGCCTGCATTGCATTGCCTTGCCTTTTATATGGCAGAGTAAACAGTCTGATGAATGGTCTTTAAAGGGCAATGTTCGTGGCTTCACCTTCTCGAAATCTCTGTAAATGTAAACATTGTTGTTTACATTTATTCTTGTAGTGTTGTTTGTGGATTTTTGTTTACTTGTTTACCATTTTTTTAGCTTGTGTTTATAATTTTAATGTTAAGCAATGTAAAAGCAAAACACCAGTATCTAAATTTTTCATTTTCGTAACAATATCAACAGTAAACGTCACAAGAAGATAGGACAGTGAATCGCTTTAATAAAAGCTAGAAGAGAAGGAACAGGAATCCTTACAATGACACCCAATGCATTTTCACCAAGATTATAGTTTCTAGACAGACAAATAGCATTACCTTCATCCTAAGTCCAGTCGCAGTAGGTCAATTAGCTGCTTAGATGGAAAAAGATATTGGCAAAGAAAAAACTAAAACCGTTTAGAGGGGATATACATACATATTCTCTGGAACCCTATGCTTCTTGTAATATCTAAAGTAACTAATTTATAGAGAATCTTATGATTTCTATAACAACCAACGAATTTTTTTTCTGTGCCAACTATTTCTTCTTCTGTTTTTTTGTTTTTGTTGTATTCTGTAGAAATTTGCTGCCTGAAAAGGAAAAGTTGTATGTTAAAGCTATAAAAAGATTCATAAAAGATTTCATTTCAAGCACATGTTTTTTTCTGTTTTTTTTTTTTATTTGTTGAAAATGTTTTTCAAACTTTTTCAAGTGTTGAGTTTCATGTCTTACCAAATATGCCATCATTTAGCCATCAACGTTGCCTTATGTTTTTTGAAAAATAGAGAAGAAAACACCAGTTAGGGGGGAACACAAGTAAACGGAATATTAAAATGAGTGAAACCCCGAAATTGAAAATTTTCCATGGAAGTCATGTTACAACAATTACCGTCACTTTAAAGGTTTATTCGTACGCATTAATTTGATTTTTTTTGTTATTTTTTGGTTAAACTTTGAAGAATTTTTCTTTAAAATATTTTAAATAAAATTTATTTTTTATGGTTTGGAATAATAGCTCAGGTCACTTGAACTCATTCGTCGTAATTCTCTCTTAGTTTGAGTACGACTTTCTTAAGATGACAGACAGCTCCTTTGTGTCTATTGTTGAAACAAAAAGGAGGAAAAAAATGTTTTTAAATTAAGGTTTTTGGGTTACTTTTTTAACATAAAAAAATATTCCGCCATTCTTTTTTTCAATTCCTTGTACAAACATTTAAACATTGAAATAAGTGTAGAAAAAAAATGAATATTTTTGATCGTTTGACTGGTGTTTCATCTCATACTGATTTAGATTTTGAGACCTAAACTTGCCAACAGACAAAAGTTGGAACCAATTGATGTGAAAATTTAACGAATTTGGTGCTCATAACCGAAATGTATTTCACAATATACTAGGATTTGTTTAGCGAAGTGTTTTATAAAGAATCCTCTATCTTCAGATTTTAATAAACTTGGCATCAGAGATCAGCAATGAGTATTCAAAAAGATGAGTAGAGTTGAATCATATTCTTAATTTCTGCTGCTTATACGCATTCATACTTATTTTAATGTCATGGAACCTCTCTCTACTCATATTCAAAGTTTGAAGTACTCATCATATTCATACTTAACAACACGTATGATGTTCGTTTTGATTTCGACTCTCCATAACTCAACATATACACGAAAGCACAAAATAAGTATAAATCGCATACGAACACTAAAATACTCACTAGATGGTTGTGTGATTGCTCTGCTTGCTCCTCTGTGTTTTTTGCTTATGTGTCTTTTTTCTTTTTTTGTAAATGCAACAACAACTAAGACTGTAAATTTTTTTTAAATGATTGGAGTCACTCGAATAAAGAGTTAAGAATCTAAATGAGAGTAGGCTTATGAATCAAACATATTTCGAATGGTATGAGTTTGATGTCAACGTTGTACGCATACTCATTGCATTACTGTACTTATAAATCAACGTTGTTGCTGAGTATGAGAATGAATTAGAGTACGTAGATAAAATTTCAATATTGTTGACTCACTTATATTCAAAATTTTATAAAAAACGATTCATTTCTGATCTCTGCTTGGCATGCTTTAGAAATAGTTTTCAGTTTTCCATTTAACGTAAAACTATGGTTATCAGAAACACTTTCCGATCATGGAGTCCAATTCAGTTGAAGACTCACACACATACATACATACATACATACATACATATATAATTGGTCATTACAACCCTTCAGTCAGGATTACGACATATGGGCAATTCACACGACTTTGTATCGTGTATGTTGTATTGAGTACACTTGTTTGTTTGTGAACGCTCAATGCTATGCTGTATTGTGTATTTCGTATTCAAAATGTATATTTTTGGCATTCAAACAATTTGATAGCACGAAACCAACACAACTTTTGAAAAACATATGAAAACATAAACAAATTTTTTCATTCACACAATTTGTTAGCACGAAACCAATACAACTTTTAAAAACATATGAAAAAAATGTGTATAAGTGTATCGGATTTTTACATGAAAATTATCAACAACAAGCAGAAACTGTTGTATAATCGTCAAACAATACACTCAATACAACGATACAACGGCTTGTGTGAATTGACCAATAGTTTCTCACACCACCTTTGTTGTCTGCGTTAATTTTATTCTAAGTGAAGGGACCTACAGTTTAAAGTCGTCTCCGAACGACAGATTTTTGAGAAACTTTTCATTGCAATTTTATTTTTACTCTCAAAGTTTTTGCCAGAAATCTGCTGAGAGGAAGTCGCTGAAGAAATATTTTTTTTCGTATTTCGTTTTGTTGGAGATGTCTGATCTGGGTTTGAAACGTGGCCTCACGTCTAATAAGCCAACACACTACCTACTAGACTACGGCAACAACGATTGAAGACGCAAATTTCTTTATTTCGGTAGGGTTTCTATCAATTCTGTGTGCATTGGAAATCAGATTAGGAACGATATCAGCTCATAGTATAGTTCGAACCGTACGAAGTTCTTACATAAATGGGAACTCAAAGCTTCTTTATGATGAATTTACTCGACAGATGAAGGAATTTTGTTTGAATAGTTGAAAGAGTGAAGTCGCCTGGATAGCAAACCTATGACAATGTACATCATGCAAGTGCAAAAGGTTGCTAAGAAATATTTTCTGTATTACAAATGTACACCATCATTTTTACCAAACATTACTTAATAGTGATTAGACGAGCTACAGTGAGCGTCAAAAGTGAGTAAACACCGCTGAAATAATTCATTTTCTTAGGATAGCGAGAAATGTAAATGAGAATAGTCGAATAAATTTCTATAAATTAAAAACGTTTATTTATTACTTATAAAATGTTAAAACAAAAAAAATCGCAAAAATTATTGTTGTGCTACAAGTATATTTTTTATAATAGAAAATTTAAAATTATAGTGGATGTTGACTCACTTATGGCGCTCTGTGTACGTTCTCTTCATCCTTTTAGAACTTTTCAGATATTTTTTATTGTTAAATTACACAATAAATCACCGTAGAACCCAAGTAAAGTCGAAGAAAAATTCAGAGTTCCAATGAAAACATTAAAAAATGCATCCGAATGCCCATAGTGGAATAATGTAAGTAGACTTTAGTCCACTACAAGCATGAAATTTGCTGTTCCAAACCAGATAGAAGTCGTCGTAGTCTAGTGGGTAGTGTGTTGGTTTAATAGACATGAGGCCACGTGTCAAACCTCAGGTCAGACATCTTCAACAAAAACGAAATATGAAAAAATATTTCTTCGGCGACTTCCTCTCAGCAGATTTCTTTCTCTGCGAGTTATTAAAATTGCCATGAAAAGTTTCTTAAAAAACTGTCGTTCGGAATCGACTTTAAACTGTAGATCCCGCTACTCATGGATAAAATTAATACACACAACATAAGTGATGTGAGAAACTAGGTCGTAATCCTATCTGAAGGGTTGTAATGACCAATTATGTATGTATATATGTATGTATGTATGTATATGATTGATTCTCATTGTGCCAATAAAAGTTCTAACTTTTCTCATTTCTTTTAAGCTGCAGACAATCATTAACGTTAAGATTTTTTTATTATTCTGCGATAATATCTTCAATTTCCGTTAAACTGCTTACTAGGGCAACTTTAATTCGATACAC
The DNA here is from genome assembly GCA_927399465.1 of Sarcophaga caerulescens. Classification (NCBI taxonomy): domain Eukaryota; kingdom Metazoa; phylum Arthropoda; class Insecta; order Diptera; family Sarcophagidae; genus Sarcophaga; species Sarcophaga caerulescens. Next base: position 4,607,903 of record OV656872.1, read on the forward strand.
TATCAGAATATGGAGTACTTACATATGTATCGGGTCCGCCATCTAACGTTTTTTTTTCAACTAGTGCATATTTTGTGAATGGTAACACTTAACTCATGTCTGATTTGACAGATAATTAGTTTTATCCTTCCGCTGAACAAATATGGTTGTGTATACGCGTTTTCGCTTCGCTAAATGGGCCTACGATCGACTTACAGAAGATGCCGATTTTGGCAAAAAAAAAATCATCTTTTCAGATGGAGCTCAGTTTGATCTTGGCGGGTATGTAAACAAGCAAAATTGTCGCATTTGGGCACAGAAAACCCGCACGCATACATTGAAAAGCCAACGCACCCAAAACGAGTCACTGTTTGGTGCGGATTTTGGTCGAAAATGAGCTAGGAGTGGCCGTTACAGTCAATGGCGATCGTTATCGGGCCATGTTGAACTAATTTTTGTTCACAAAAATTGAAGAGGATGATATTGGCAACATTTGGTTTCAACAGGACGGCGCTACGTGCCACACAGCCGAAACTACACTCGATGTTTTGCGCCCTGTTTTTGAAGATCGCATTATCAGCCGCAGAGCTGATGTCGTTTGGCCACCTCGGAGCTGCGATTTGACACCGTTGGACTATTATTTGTGGGGTGCCGTCAAAGATAAGTGTTACGCCGACAAGCCAGAGAGAATTGACGCTTTAAAAGACAATATTCGTGAAGCCATTGGTGAAATACAGCTGCACACAATCGATAACGTGCTTAAAAATTGCACCAATCGTGTAAGCTACTGCATGGCCAGCCGAGGCAGCCATTTGAATGAATTTATTTTCCATTATTAACCGGAAGGATTGTACTTTCAAATAAAAAAAGAAATTTGAGAAAATATTCAATAGTTTTTTTTTAAAGCATTTTCAAAAAAAAAAAGTTATTTGGCGGACCCTTTATGTACGTATTTATGGATGAGCATTTTTATTTGCCTATAAATTTGTAAACGAGCGCCCTTTCTATTATTTCTACACTTTGTTTTTTTATTATTGTTGTACTAACACTGTGTAGTAAATGTCAACATCAGTATTATTGCCCAAAAAAAAAAAAAGGAACAAAAACAAAAACATAAAAGAACAATACAATCTTCAACAAGAACATGATGCACCTGTAAAAATATGTTTTTTTTTTTTTTTTTGGGAAAACGATGAGTATGTACTGGTATTGTACTCGTACATAAACACGTAGACGAATACATCTGTAAATATGCACATCTGAGATATACATCTGCACACATAGAAACATATGATTTTTCTCTTTTATTTTTTTCATGCAACATGAGGCAACATGCAAATTTAATTTAATTTTATTTCTTTTCATCTTCCTTCAGATTATCTTGGGTATTTTGATGTGCACAAGCAAGGATGTAAGTGAATGCGCAAAAAAGAAAATCCAGGATAAGAGTAACGGAGTGGCCAAGAGATTTGTAATACAGTGAAGCAATAAACGTTTTAGAACAGAAATGCATTTTTTTTTTCGTTAATGGATCTGAGCATTATACTGTGCTGAGATTAAAGGCATATGGGTCAGTTCATATGCTAATTGGGATCCCCGAAATTCTAATATATCGGGTGATTTTTTAGCTATTATCTTTTTGGCAACACTGGTTTAAACAGCTCACGCACGTTTCGTGTTTTGTTTCACTTTCAAACATCTTCAGTTTGGTCTATAATTTAACCATGAATCGTCTTACAAACGAACAACGCTTGCAAATCATTGAATTTTATTATCAAAATGCGTGCTCTGTTAAGAAAGTTCATCGCGCGCTTCTTCCATTTTATGGTCAGTTTAATCGACCCACTGAAGCGGCTATTTTTTTGCCCAAAATGCAAGAGCTTGACTTGCATGACATGTGGTTTCAACAAGACGGTGCCACATGCCACACAGCACGCGTAACAATGGACTTATTGAGGGGCGAGTTCGGTGAACATTTGTCAATTGGCCGCCTAGATCGTGCGATTTAACGCCTTTAGACTATTTTTTGTGGGGCTATGTTAAAGCTCGTGTCTATACAGACAAGCCCGCTTCAATTGACGCATTGGAAGACAACATTGAAGCATTTATTCTTGAGATACCGGCCGAAATGTTGGAAAGAGTATGCCAAAATTGGACTAAGCCAGGGATGCCCAAAGCTAAAACTGTAGTAGTATTGGTGAGCGAGAGAGAACTGCACTGAAAGAAAAGTTGTGTAAACTGAAATAAAATGTACGGAAAAAATCCAAAAAGCGGAATTTACAATAAAATTTGGAGTAGAAATTTTTCTACAATGGCGGCTTCTAAAGATGCCCCCAATTGATCAGTGCGCCGAATAACACTACTGCGTGACAATGGAAGGTTTTCGATAAGCTTAAAATTAAGTTTTTGAAAACATTTATTAAAATTTTTTTTAATGAACTCCCCATCAGAAAATGGTCTACTATGACTAACAATATCCAAGCTTTTTATTTAACATTTTATTTTCTGAGGTTTTTTCATTGTTTTCTTCTTCAAGTAACCACTCATTCAATTTTTCTGAATAAATTTTTTTATTTTTACGAAATAAATCATATCATATCACTATGATAAGAACAATAGTGCCTTCTAAAAGCATATTCTCTACATTCCTGCAATATTTTATAACATAAAATGCATTGAGCATCACCAAACGCATTTTTTATCATAAAATGTTTCGTAAGTCATAGTAAATTTTTTTCAGTGCTTTAAGCAAAAAATATTACAAAAAAATCGTACATCCGCTACGCATGTGCATTCGTCGCTGTCTGAGTGACGACTAACCAAAGAGAATAAGAATATGTGTGTTTTTAGTTTGCGCAAAAGCACTATGAAATGGGCATCTATGGACTAAGCGGATGGACCATTTGAGGCGCAATTGCGGTCAACATTTGCTTGAAATAATCTTCAAACATTAAATTATATGGACCGTACTATCGATTCAAATAAAGATTTCATGCATTTTTCTGATTTTTATGCGTTTTTTTTGAAAATTTTTCCTATAGCTCTTAAAAAATCACCCTATATATTATAAATCACCCTATATATTATAAATCTTTCTGTAAGTCTGTTTGTTTGTTTGTTTGTTAGTCAATCACGACTGAACGCCTGGACCGATTTTTTTGAAATTTGGGATATAGATCGAGCTTATGTCGGTAAAAAATAGGCAAACATTAGTACTTTTATGCATAAATGCTGTATTTTATCTGTTTTATAGGTAATTTTTTACGATTTAGCTTGGTTAAGTTTCCCAAATAGCTATTGGAGGTGTTCCGTTTCTAAAGTTGAACCAAAAGGGGCCCAAAAAGGGAGAAAAGGGCCAAACACGGGCAAATTGAGTGCATTTATATTTAGGACTTAGAGTATTCAAAAACTTGGGTGGTTTGTTAAACCGGTTTCCGAATAATTTGAAAAATTGCATTTTTTAAGAAACCGGTTTCAAAACCGGTTTTTTATTTATTGTTATTTTTAATGCAAAAATGACCCAATAATAATTTTTTTTTTAAATTTAAAGAAAAATTTATACAATAGGGTGTCCCATGGCCACCTTTTTTGAAGAAATACCTCCCAAACGATGCCTGTCTTAAATTTCAAAACATTTTTAATTTTTTAAACTAATCCAAACTACATAACCCGCGCAACGCCGGGTACAATCTGCTAGTACTACCATAAATTTTTAACATTAGGTTAGAGGACGTGTACTTGTCAACTGTGACAAGTACAGTACCCGGAGGTCGAATTGACTCATTGTACAATTCAGCATTTGCCCTTTTGCTCTATGTGTGGTTTCTGTCCGCACTGAGCTGGCCTTGGGACACCTCCGTTATTATTTGAGAGATGTACCGCCCCATTAACATTAAAGCTATGATTTTTTTGAAGTTCTCATTGAAGAGGACTTAGACTTTTAGAATGCAGATTAATACAGTGAATAAAAGTTAACAATTTTGAAGAATTAATTTCAGCGAATAAATTGTTTGAACCTAAGAACACAATTTCTGTACTATGATCTAAATTTAAATTCTATTAAAATGAACAAATTGACAAGTGATTTCAATTTTTGAGGATTTTAAAGTACAATTTTGTACAATATATAGTGAGCGTCATTAAAAAATATACCTTAATAAATTACCGTTATTCTCAAAATTATTTCATTGCCAGTTTTTAAAATTGAAATAAAAAAAAAATTACAAATATTGTGAAATTTTTTCGGGCACTCTCCTTAAGTGGTACGAGTTAAGTTTGGTCATTGTTAGAATTTTATCTATAGTGTACAGTTTCTTTTGACGCACATTGTATAATGATCTCACTAACACTATTCATTTTCTAGCATTAATTGCCTTCTTAATTAAAGATTCTGTGACAATAACGTTGAAATTTGGCAGGCATTGGAAAAAGGCTTACTTTTTAACTTTTGATTTTAATTGATTGGGTATCTGAGAAAAAAAATCTTTTCATTCCTTAAGTATCTGCTTATATTTACATGTTCTTTTAAATCTTTGATTATCTTCTTTTCAAAATTCGAAAAAAAAAATTGATAAAAAAAATGTTTTGCTTTCGCCTGGATTCGAAATTGGATTGCAAGTATGTGCAAATAATCACTTTAACCTCTAATTCATTTCAAAATTAAAATAAAAAGACGAAATATTCCACTTATGGTGGTGGCAGTTCTCTTGATTTTCGCTTTAAGAATTCGAAAGTGGAATAAAATTTAGAATTTTTTTTGCATGTTTCGTCATCTTCATTCTTTATGAGGGCGCCGTAGTTTAGTATGTAGTGGTAGTAGGCTTTTTAGACGTCAGGCCAAGGTTCCAGCCCATGTCAGATATCTCTATTGAAACGAAATATTTCTTTGATGACTTCCTTTCAGGAGATTTCTGGCAAAATCTCTGAGAGTAAAAACAAAATTGCCATGAAAAGTTTCTCAATTCCGAATTTAAACTGTAGGTCCCGCCATTTTTGTATAAAATTAACACACACAACATAAGTGGTGTGAGAAGCTAGGTTGTAAATCTGACAGCAGCGTTGTAATGACTTATCGTGTGTGTGCCATCTTCATTGCAAAGATCTTTTTTTTTTTTTTTTTTGAGAAATCACTTGCAATTAAATGTTCAAAGACCCTATCAAAAGGTAAATGATGTCTGAAATCTTTTAAAATACTTTCGCTTTTGTGTGTGTCTCTTGTTTGAGCTCTTGTTGTTGTATTTAAAGTGAAACCTATTGGCGTCTTTTAGATTTTCTTTGGTAATGTGCTTTGAGTTTAAATGACATTCACCATTTGCCACGCACACACACACACCCTTAAATGCAACAAATCTGTGTTTAGAACTGACTCTTAACAAAATCCAGCAGGCATGCAAACAATCATTCATTCATTCATTCATGCCGTCATTCGTTCAGTCATTCAACAGACCAGTCATGCATACAACCAAGCTACTATACTACAGCATGCACTTAAATACACACACAATACTTGTGTAGTTAGTTTGTTGCCATCTGTTTCAATTGAAATTTCTATCTCGTTTGTTGCAAATACTACACAACAACAATGAGTATGTATTTATGTAAGTGACTGTGTGTATTTCTTTGAACGGCAGCATATGATTGCAAATGTAATTTCAAATCCTTTTTCATTTTCATTTTTGCTTCTAATACGAGCACGTTTTGTTAGAAAGTCCTTTGCACCTCTTCGTTTATGCCTTTAGGAATGTTCTTTGGCTTAAAGCATAACCAATACCACTACCACTACCTTTATGGGCAACGTTGACGTTTGTGACACACAGGTAGTGGTTGTTGTTGTTGGCTTTTGTATCTGACATTAAGTATCACATGTGTTCTCATAGTGTTTTATGGTCTTCTTTTCATCTATGGATTCTTCTTTTCTTTCCTCTCTCTCTCTTTCTTGGTGCTTAAACGCAGACAGACGTTCTTAAATGCAGAGACACTCGTGCAAACATGTGAAGTAGTGACACAAATAAAATTCGTTTTACTTTAACTGCAATATCTGTATTACATACACACATACGAATATAAGAGTATCTGTGTTGTGTTGTGATTTAATGTGTATCTTTTTTTGAATTCACAGTATCGTCCTGTTTGCTTGCAGTCTATACACAAGTAATGTCTGTCCATTTTAGAGTTTTTTTTTTTCTAAGTTTGTTTTTTCTCTTTATTTGTTCCCATTTATCATTTATTCTTGAAGGAGTCTATTTTTTCTTTTACATTATTTCTTACTGTATTACGTGTATTGTCCTCATTGTTTAAAAGTTTCATGTTCAATCGACTTTAATGTTTGTTTACATAAAAGGATTTCTGTTTTTTCTTCTCTTTTTTTTCAAGCATAAATCAATTTCGTAGGGCTCTGTAGAATAATAATAGATTTTGAATTTAAACTTTTCAAACTGATTTTAAACAAATAAAATTAAAACAAGATCATCTGATGACTCGTACTGCTTATAAAATAGTTTTTGACTTAGATGCCTAAAGCTGGAGCAAAAGGGCGTAAAAAAGGAACAAAACAGGTAAATTTGTGTGTTAAAAAAAAATTTTTTTTTTCTGAACATATGTGTATTCACTGTTTCAACTGCATACATACCAGAAATCAGCAACGAGTATTCAAAACGATGAGTAGATTCGAGTCATACTTATAATTTCAACTACTTATACGCATTCATACTTATTTTAATATCATACTCATACTACTCATATTCAAAGTTAGAAATACTCATCGTACTCATACTTAACAATACGCACGATGTTGTTGATTTCGACTCTCCATGATTCAACATATACACGAAGCACAAAATAAGTATGATTCGAGTGCGAACACCACAATACTTGCTAGAAGGTTGTGTGTTTGCCTTGCTCGTAGAGTAGGCGTATGAATCAAACAATGAATCGAATGTTGTGCGTTTGATGTCAACGTTGTACTCATACTCATTGCAACCTATACTAATAAATCAATGTTGTAGCGAGTACGAATGAATCAGAGTAGTTGAATTTTAATACTCTTGACTCACTCATACTCAAAATTTCATAAGTACCTATGAGTAGCGAAAATACGATTCATTGCTGATCTCTGATACATACATACATACATCATTGGTCATTCCAACCCTTTAGTCAGGATTATGACCCAGCTTCTCGCACCACTTATGTTGTGTGTGTTAATTTTATACATGAATGGCGGGACCTATAGTTTAACGTCGACTCCGAACGACAGATTTTTGAGAAACTTTTCATGGCAATTTTATTTTCTCTTAGAGTTTTTGCTGAGAGGCAGTCGCCGTAGAAATATTTTTTTCATATTTTGTTTAGGATGAGATGCCTGAACTGGGTTTTAAACCGTGGCCTTACGTCTCATAAGCCAATGGGTCGTGCAGAGAGTGGCGCAACTTTCACACTGAAATTACCAAATCATAATCAAGCAGACTATTTCAATGCACTTCTGAAAAATTAATTTTTTTTTTAGTTTTGTGTTCCTTTATTGGCATTTTTCTTTAAGCGTTTCTCTCTTTAGATTTGTGAACGGATAAATGTCTTATGACCCAAATCCAGTGTATAAGCAGCAGAGATCAGCAATGAGTATTCAAAAAGATGAGTAGAATCGAATCATACTCATAATTTCTGATACTTATACACATTCATACTTATTTTAATATTATGGAACCTCTACTCATATTCAAAGTTTGAAGTACTCCTTGTATTCATACTTAACAACACGTATGATGTTCGTATTGATTTCGACTATACACGAAAGCACAAAATAAGTATGAATCGCGTACGAACGAACACTAAACTACTTACTAGAAGGTTGTGTGTTTGCTCTGCTTGCTGCTCTGCCTTTTTTGCTTATATGTTTTTTTCTTTTGTTGTCAATGCAACAATAACTAAGACTGTAAACAGTGTTGCCAGAAATTTCATGGCCTAAATCGTCAAAATCCGGAGATTTTTGCGTAAAAAATCGTCAAAATCGTCAAGTCACTTTACAAAATCGTCAAAAAATCGTCAAACACAAGTTTTCATTTTCTTTTTAGTTTTAATTGTTTTATTTCCAAAAAATAATAAGATTAGTTCAGTCTTATTAACTATATTTATTTAAAAACATAACAATGAAATATAAAAGTTTTATAATAGTAAAAAATAATGTTCATATTGAGATCAGAATTCACAAACATATACATATATTTTTAATATACATACATAAAATATAAAAACTAGTTAACATATTTACCAAATACTTATTTTATGCATAAATATCTGATGATAACAATTTAAGCATAACAGCTAGACTTTTTGAGTTTTAAATAGTCTTTTGTGTAAAGAATGCCTTCTAAGGAATCGTTATGTAAACGATTACGCACTTTGGTTTTATTTAAATTTACTTGACTAAATATTCTTTCAACATTTGCCGAGTAGTGTGGTAAAATCATTATATTGCCAACAAAATTTGTTAAAATTGGAAAGCCAAAGAAGAATCAGATCATTTTACTTCCGATATTTTTTTCCAAAATTCTGTAAAGTTTGTCTCTTTTCCTTCAAAAATAGTTTTAAAATCTAAAAATTTTAATTCCCTAAACTCTGAATCTATACTTTGTTTATCATCTTCTTTTAAAAAATTTGGAAAAGCCTTTACAGTATCTAAAATTGAATTAGATTCACCATTTATTAATACGTTTGGATTAAATATACTTAAGGATTTAAATTCATTTTCAAAATCAAATCTTAAAAATCTAGTCAATTAATTCATTGTAAAATTGTATGCAATTATTTATTATTTCTTGTACATCACTTTCACAAAGATTTGAATTTGAAAGAATTTCTGCAGCGAAAATACCTATATAAATATTTTTACTATCCTGAAAATTTTTACTATCTTTATAATTAATCAAAAATAATTGTTTAGTTTAACTAACACACACACATAAATCGTAACATACCAAAAAAACCAACTCTAAAAATGTAATATTGAAAATAGTTGCCATATTCTTTAATTTTAGTAAAATCGTCATTTTTCAACCTAAAATCGTCAAATCGTCATTTTGGTATTTTAAGGGGTAAAAAACGTCAAAATGCAGAGAAATCGTCAATTCTGGCAACAGTGACTGTAAATCATTTATAAGTTTTATAAGCAGACGTCGGTACCAATGCTCTCAAGAGCCAAACATCTTCGGCTTTTTACACACATAAGACACGAACATCAACAATATTCGTTAAAATGAGCGTAAAAATGCATTCAGTTGCTTGTCAGCATTCAGTGATGCAGGTTCTCGTCGCTTCTTTTTGACATTTTTTTGTGTATCATTTATACACCCAAAGAAAAATTCAATTAAAATGTGAGGAATAACTGGGAAACATAATTTTTTTGCTTTAAATATATTGAATTTCAGGTACCTGAAATATGTAGTGATGACTCTTGCTGTGAATCCATAAAAACTTGTACGAAAAATACCAATGGCATTAAAAAGCATAATATTTGTTCGAAAACTGTTTGAAACAAAAATTAGTAACAATTTTCCTCTGGGTTATACACATGCTTCTCACAAATACACTCACATTTTATCATGTTCTCTTTGTGCCGACGTCTGTTTATAAGTACATATTTTTTTTAAAGTTATGAATCTAAATGATTTGACTTATGAATCAAATATATTTCGAATGGTATGAGTTTGATGTTGTACGTTGTACGCATACTCATTGCAACCTGTACTTATAAATCAACGTTGAAGTGAGTATGAGAATGAATCACTTATATTCAGAATTTCATGAGTGTTTATGAGTAGGGAAAAAACGATTCATTGCTGATATCTGGTACGCATGCCTGATGGTGATGCTGTGTTCAGCAACGTGAGTAAAAAAAATGTGAAATAAATCGATTATCGCAGGTATCTAGACAGCTTTTTAAGTTTATTAATGCAATACATAATATTTTTAAAGCCAACTAAAGAGAGGACTCCCTTGTCGTATTTCATTGTGTGATATTTTTCTATTTGCGATTTCATAATTAGAAAATCGAAACAATTGCCGTAAAAAGTTAAACAGTTAACAGGCATATCATACTGACATTATATTTTTTCTTTCTTTTTGTGTTTTTTAAACATTCACATGGGAAAAGTTATGAAAAACTAGAAAAAACAAAAAAAAAAAATTAATATCTGCCATGTAAAGTCGTTACTGCTGTCGATTTTCCGTTTTGCTGTTTTTGTTGCGCGTTGCAAAAATGAAAATGTTGTCAGCAGACAACAAAACATTTTGCAACGTTTAGAAAAATTGTTTTTCTTGCATTTGTTGCGGTATTGAGTGTCATTCTATTGCAGCAACTTTTATTGTATTTGCCACACTGAAATAATGAATAATAAAAAAAAAAAATAATGACCGCACAGAAGAGGATGCTACAGTTGGTGAAGTACGACATACCAAATATATATAACATCCATTTCTATAACTTTAAAGATTAATTTTGGGTATTAAAGGGAACACTTTTTATGTTGAAGCCTATAATGTAGAGGCTATTTGTGGATGGGTATTGTATTAAGGCAGGAACTGTACTTATTTTCATTTCTACAGTGTAGCGTACATTGCTACGAAAACAAAACATTGCAGTAAACAAACCTGTTTACAAATTATCGTTCTGCTTAATATAACAACAAACACCAGCATAAGAAATGGTAAACAAGTAAACAAGTAAACAAATATACAACAACAAACACTACAAGAATATGTATACAGATTTCGAGAAGGCGAAGCCATGAACATTCGCCTTCAAGTACATTCATCAGATTGTTTACTTTGCCATATAAAAGGCAAGGCAAAGCAGGCGACGCAGTTAGTGAAGTTCAGTCAGTCTTGTGTGAAGACGCGGTGCGTTTAAAGAGAGTAATCGTGGTTTGAAGATTTTCATTACAAAGATCTGTCGAATAATTGTCTAGTGATTGTTATTGTTTATGCAAGGAGTATAAACAGAGGAATAATGAAGGAAAGCAATTGTTGTTGTTACATCAATTTGTGAACAGTTGCACACAGAATTGTGCTACAAATAATAAAGAATTTTAATTAACACTAAACACAAATTTATTTTTATTTTGTTTGCAATCTACAAGCTCATATTTCGAACGTTTTTAAAAGGTAAAAACGTAACAAGAAAATATTTACAATTCATTTGAGCTAAAATTGAACTTTCTTGCAAACTGCATTCCTAGCTGTAGGGTGTATTGTAATAAGAAAGAAAAAAGGCAAAGGATAAAGCGCTCTTTGTCAAAAGCTTTTACCTTGTTGGCATCACTATCTGTGAATTAATAACAATAACAGCTACACGCGGACATCCGTTGATATTTTCCAACACAAACAAAAAATACATTCCATATAAGGCTGTCATTGCAATTTTATTTCATTCCGCAAAAAAAAAGAAAATAAATTTAAAAAACATTCAGAAACATCGTTTAAAGCTCAGTGTTAATTATCCTCTTCTTCATCACTGTGTTTTATTTCCACTTCGGATGATGTCTCAGACTCGGACTCCTCCTCTTCTTGTTTTTTCTTCCGTTTTGGTTCTTTTTCCCTTAAAACGGCTTTGGAGTATGTAGCCTCTAAATTCAGCGGTACTAAATCCTCTGTTTCTACGACGATCTTTCTGGCCATGACTTTGGATACGTATGCACGCAATTTTGGGAAGCGTTCTGCCGGCTTGGGAGCGAGTATTTCATATGCCGATGTTTTCACATGCATATCTCCAAAATCAACGCCGGGACCTTTAGCCTCCTTGATATCAACTTCCTTTCTTGCGCTCATTTTCTTTGTAAATTCCAATTTCTTTTGCTGTTGTTTAGCCTGGGAACGCTTTAAACGATAGAAATCCTCACGTTCAAATTCATCCAATTCATCTCGTATGTATATGGCGGTATTCTGGTAACGGGGCAATACCACATATTCCAAGCCATTGACGCGTTTTTTGCTTTGTTTGACTGCTTCTTCGATGATTTTTACCGAATATTCTAAAGAAGCTACCGCCACCAATATTTTAAGCGCTTCTTGAAATTTTTCCCGTATAATTTGCACCTGACCACCACCGCTAGAGAGGCCGGTAAAATTTAAAGCCATTGAAGGCCTCATAATTAACTCCAAGGCAGGCACTGTAACGCCAATAACTTTATTATTTTTTACACGTAAATGCACATCAGACCGATCCGGACGGGCTATTGTGGCAGGCTTAAAGTCGGTACTCCAAAAGCGGGCTTTTGCCAAAGAGAATAAGGCTTCTCGCACTACGTTTTCAGCTTGATCGCGATTCGATTTCAATTCGGCAGCAATTTGCCTCAAATGCATTTCGAGAGCATCGCGTTTACGCTTCAACAGGTTCAGACCTTTTTGGGCACTTGCGGTACGCTGTTTCATTAGAACAAGATTTGCTCGTGAGGGAAATATGGGGATACGTTCTGTGCGGAACATTTTTTTGTTTTTTAAATTTTAAAATAAAAATTTTGAATTTTGTTCAGGGAAACGATTTTTAAAAATGAACGCTTGACATTGTATTTGAATAAAAAGAGAAGAACTATTTGACATGAATGGACGACTGTTGCCACATTATTTTACGAAATTTGGAGGGACTAATGTTGCCAGAATTTTTTTAATTTGGCGTATGGAACGTGAGCCATTTTTGTTTGTTCTCAAACATTGCTTTTCTCAATTGACTATCAGATTGGTTGAGGTATAAGTCTCTAACTCTCTGAATGAATTTTACTTTGAGAAGAAAATAAACCAATATAGTTTCTCTCGAAATATAATGATGTTCCGAAAACCTTTTTGGTCCCCTAACGGCAATTTTCAACAAATCTATTGAACTGGGTTATTTTTCAACTGCTTGGAAAAAATCTTTCATTATCCCATTGTTTAAAGCAGGCAATAAATTGGAAGTTTCTAACTATAGAGGTATAGCAAAATTTAATGCAATCCAAAACTCTTTGAAAAAATTGTGACTGACTCTTTATATCATCAAATATCCTCAATTCTAACATCATATCAACATGGCTTTCCAAAATTATGTTCAACTTCTACTAATATCTTGGAATTAACAACTAAAGTAAATGAAGGGTTCATCAACAGACAACAAACTGATGTTATCTATACAGACTTCAGTAAAGCATTTGATAGAGTCAACCATGATCTTTTGCTTTATAAACTATCTTGCATGGGTTTTAGTAACAATGCAATACGTTGGCTGAAATCTTATCTTTCCAGTAGAACTCAACAAGTGAAATTTGGAAATGCACTATCTAAAGTCATCGATGTTCCATCCGGAGTGCCTCAGGGAAGCCATCTTGGTCCAGTATTATTCACATTATTTATAAACGATCTGCCATCTGTTAATATTCATTCTAATATACTCATGTATGCTGATGATGTTAAAATTTTTAATTCGCTTGATGGTATATCTGGTCAATCAACTCTTCAAAAGGATATTGATTATTTTTGTCAATGGTGTGAAGTCAACTTGTTGGAGTTAAACTTTAATAAATGCAAACATATGACATTTCATCGTTCATTTAAACTTGATACCTCTTATCATTTTAAAGACAAAATCTTGGAAAAGGTTTTAAATATAACTGATCTTGGAATCTGGTTAGATCATAAGCTGACGTTTTCTGAACATATATCGATGATGGTGAACAAAGCAAATGGTGTTTTAGGATTTATAAAGCGCTGGTCAAAGGAATTTACTGATCCCTACGTAACAAAACAATTATATATATCTTTGGTGCGCCCTATTCTTGAGTATGGATCTATTATATGGGATCCACATTTTCTAATTTACGTTAACTTAATTGAATCTGTACAGAAGCGCTTTCTGTTATTTTGCTTGAGAGGACTTGGATGGAACTCGTTTGTTCTCCCTTCGTATGAAAGTAGACTCGCTCTTATTAAGCTACCTACACTGAAAAGTCGAAGAATAATGCCAAGTGTCTCTTTTCTACTGGGTTTAATACGTGGAGATGTTTATTCTGATTATTTGTTACGTAAAATCAATTTTAATGTTCCAATTAGACCCTCTCGTAATTTTAATTTATTAAATTTACAATATCATCGCTCAGTCTATGCCAATAACGACTCTTTTCGTCAAATTTGTCTAAAGTTTAATAATTTTTATCATTTAATTGATCTTACTGAAAGCAATTATTCTTTAAAGAGAAAAATTATATTGCACTTGAATCAATAAGTGTTAATTATATATATTGTTTGTAAATTTAAATTTAGTCTGTAAGGAACTACTATCCATAGACATAAATAAATAAATAAATAAATAAATAAATATTGAAGTTTCTCCAGTTGTTAGCCGATTTACATCGGCTTCTGTTTCCTGGAGGATTCCAGACAATCGAAGTGATGCCTTTAAAAAATGTAACTGATACAGTTTCATTCATACATACATACATACATATATAATTGGTCATTACAATCCTTCAGCCAGGATTACGACCTAGCCTCTCGTAATACTTATGTTGTATGTGTTAATTTTATACATGAGCGGCGGGACCTATAGTTTAAAGTCGACTTCGAACGGCAGATTTTTTTGAGAAACTTTTCATGGCAATTTTATTTGCTCTCAGAGTTTTTGTCAGCAATCTGATGAGAGGAAGAAGGCGTAGAAGAAATACATATTTTTTCATATTTTTTGCTTTAAGTTAAGGAGGATCTCTTTTCTTCCCATCCATTGAATTCCTCACTTAGTTCGTATAGAAGAGAGGCAAATAAATTCGAAATTGTTTGCATTATGCTGCAAAAAAAAAATCATCGTATAATTAATGTCACACACACAAGTTCCACATGCAAATATCATGAGAGTGTATCAATTATGGTTATGGTTATTGTTTATTTTGTTTTCTAATTATTCATTTAAAATCATTTATTTAGTCCTGCGGTTAATTACAAATGATTCCTAAACTTAAAATGCATTTTTATTTGTGGTCTACTAAATGAAAAAAATGAAAATTTTTATCAACTACGAACTCTGCGTTATATTTAGAAACATTACATAGTTTTTAGTTAAATTTTAATTATAAATTACAAATTATTTACTGCACTGCACACAAAAACTTACATATGTATATATCTAAATGCGTTAAATATACATGAAAAAAAAAAAATAAAATGACAATAATTTTTGTTAACAGGCATAGTGGTTATTGTTGGAACATTAACCATCGGGCTCTGTGATATTTTATTAAATCCACAGACATTCCTCTGCGCACACATACACATACACATGAAAAGGAAATGACAGACATATTGTTAGTTTCTATACCCTACTACACCCTAGTACAGTTGATAGTCGTATATTCTCTTTGTTGGGGATAGAATTTTTTTGTTGCAAATAATGTCGGCCTATGTAAGAATTTTTCTTACAAACTTTCCATGGTGAAATTACTTATTAGGTGTGGTTAGCTCGTCAGCTGATTATGTTGTTGTAAGAGGTAGAGACTGTCAAATTATTATTTGTTTATGTTTTCATTTTGACAGTTCAAATTTTTAAATTTAAATTTAAAAAAAATTTAAAGTAAAGAAGATAAGCAACATTAAAAAGAAACTATAGACAAACTTAACGAAGAGCAATAAGAAGATTTTCCCGCTGATGAAACTGGTGCTACGAAATTAATAATACGTAAAATCATAGAAAAAATGATTCCAAAGAAACGCAAGAAAGGAAAACAGCACCCACAAGATCACCGTTATCAACCAGACAATCCGTTAAAGCCATTATCAAACAGGAACGTTTTAAAGAAATGATTGAACAAATCTCTACTATGGATCTCACCAAGATGTGTAATTTAGAAAAGGTTTCCACTAAGGATTGCCTGAAACTTATTGTTGCTAAAATGGATGAAGATGGTCATCCTCCAAAAATATCGTAGTTGATAACAGTTTCTTAATGTTTAACATTAAATTCAAATGTGAAATTGTTTTATTACCAAAAATAAAATGTTGATATAATGTTTTTTAAGTAAATTATAATATCGAGCCATAACCGCAAAAATATCTCAAGCGACATATTTTTCATATATCGTTTTTTGTAATAAATAAATTCATTGGCATCATTTGCATCATCTATAAAAAATTCAGGGTCACACGGTGCACCGTTATGAATTTATATAAAAAAAAAAATTTTAACTTAAGTGCACTTTGTAAATTTGTTTGTTTTTTTGTGACCGCGACTGTCGCTTAAGATAAAATTTTCTTAATAAAAAAACTGAAAAACATATATTTTTTTAAATTATAATATAATAATACTAAAGTATTATTTTAATACTTGTATGTAAATATGTTGTACATCTGTAAAATTTATAAAATATGATGTAAATAAGGAAGTGTTAAAAGCATATCAAATGCACATATGTAATTTATAAAGAGAAGTCAAAGGATATTTTCTAGCGGACCAGGAGAAGAGCAAAGCTGATTATTCATTTCTGTGTGTTAGTTTCGATCTGCAAAAGGTACTTAACACACCCCACGGAAACGCAATAACACTGTTTTACTGTAGAAAGTATGCATTCTGTAACGAAAGCTTTTACGAAAGTGGCACCAGAAACGGGTGTTGCTTTTTATGGAGAGAAAACGATGGAAAAAGAGGTTATAATGAAATTTCAACCCTTGTCTTCGATATATGGTCCGTTCATTTATCATAATTACCCAAAAAATCTCTACTTAAAAAACACGAGTTAGGGCCTTTCTATATTGAGGCAACGATATGTATGTATGTGCGCGTAACAAAGAAAAAATTGGATTCTTTTAACACCTATTTCCCATATTACATAAATACATACATAATAGATCATTACAACCCTTCAGTCAGGATTATTGACCTAGTTTCTCACACCACTTATGTTGTGTGCGTTAATTTTATACACGAGTGGCGGGACCTACAGTTTAAAGTCGACTCCGAACGACAGATTTTTTTTGAGAAAATTTTCATGGTAATTTTATTTACTCTCAGAGTTTTTGCCAGAAATCTGCTGAGAGGAAATCGCCGAAGAAATACTTTTTGTATATTGTTTTGATATCTGGCCTGGGGCTCGAACACTGGCTTTATGTTTAATAAGCCAACACACTACCTACTAGACTACGACGACTTCCTATTTCCCATATTAATAATAATAATTCGTACTGTTAGACATTGACTGTATTGGTTACAAAAATATTTAATTTCTAGTACAAATAAAAAGCCTTTCATATGTAAATACATACATTTATATATAAAATGTTGTAATAATGACCTAAAAAGAAATATATTACAAAAAATATATTTCTCCGTCATAAGAATATTTTATCTTAACCGACACAATTTTTTCCCAGTAGTTAATCAGAATGACAGCAAAAAAAGCTTAAGCGCCAAAAATTACTGTTATTATGCTGATAAGAGAAATCAATTGGATTTATATTATGCATTGGAACAAAATGTGTCTTCGTACAAAATTTTGTTGCTCTAACTTGATTTGAACAAGAAATAAATAATAAAAACCTTCCCCTGTAAAATTTCGTTTTTGTCGCTTGAGATATTTTTGCGGTTATGGCTCGATATCCTGATTGATATCTGATTTATACACTTATAGTAGCAAAAAACCATAATTGCATCGCTAACCCCAAACCACATCAGCCTAATGTGGTCAAATACAAGATCTTGAGGCTTTGGCCACCTTGAAGATATACCGGCAAATCATATTTTTGTTGGAACAACTTCTGCAATTGCAATAACTTCCCCGGGACTGTCGTTTTACATTGCAAACGAGTTGGAACTATTATTAAAGGTCTAACATTAGATCGCTGCAAAGGCTAGGGCTTGAATTTAAAAGGATTTTAGTAAAAAAAAAGATTCTTATCGTTGTAATTATATTTATTTGAATATTTAGTTTAGATATAAATTTGTTTGTTTTTATTTATTTTTTAAAAGTTTGCCTTCATGGTGAATTTTCAATCAGGTGATTTTGACAGTCGCAATCAACCAGAGAAACAACAAATTGCCCTGTTGTTTTTGGTTTGTTGTAGAATTGCTCATACCTCTATAAATTATTTCACCATGCAAACTTTCATTCAAGAATAGCTTTTCATATAATAAATAGATTTGGATCTAGGCAAACTTCGCTGCTCTTTAATTTTTATAGGGTATTCAGTTTAGTTATAAATTTCTTCTATTTTTCTCTTAGATTATTTTTGCATATGTTGTTGCTGTTCAAATAAGGAGTGCGCACGAAAAAAACTGGACTTACACTTTTCGTTATAGAAATACAACTAAGTGGCGGATTTTTTTCGTTTTATATTTCAATTAAAGTAAATAATATTTGAATTCTTTTGTGTATAAAATTTTTTTCTGACAAAGGTCTCAGAGCATCCAACTTTTTGAGCCACTTTTCTTCCAGACATGTTAGGGTGTTTTTTGAAAAATACGTATTATTTTACTTGCTTTGTTTTGGTCGGCAAATCCTTTTTTTCTTCCACTTCAACGCTTTCTCTCAATACTTAAAGACTCCTTATATTGTTTTATTCTTACCTTAGAAACTGTTTTTTGGTTAACACCTGCGAGCCAAGCAATCGTTTTTTGTAAGCGGCGCGGTTTTTCATTCATTCAAATTTCAATTATTTTTTTACGACATTCTTGTTGGGTGCCCATTTTCAAAAAACTAATTTTGCTATTGCAATGAGATTTAGCACGTGGATTTTGAAAGAGATGACTAACAAAAGCAATGTAACGGTATTCATTTCTTTCAATTATGATAAAAGTTATAAGCTTAAAAGTAGGCCCATTTTTTTTGTGCACACTCCTTATTTGAATTTCTTTCTTCTTTAAACATTCACATTTTTGTTTTATTAGTCGCGTATGTAAATACAACGAATTAGTTCGTAACTGTTTAATAACAAAGCTTTTTCCTAACGGTAATATATGAGACACTGCATGCAGTCAGTGTCTTTATCAAACGTTTGTTAAATTCAACTTAATTTCTATTATTCCTCTACTATTCTGGCATTTCAGTGTATGTGTGTGTGTGTTAATGGTGAGTTAAAGATTTACTGAACGGGGGGGGGGGGGGGGGGGGCGAATGGAAGAGCGAATAAATTCACAAAATACATGACATTAGTTTCGTAAGTTTCTTTGCTCGGTTTTTCTTTTGTTTTTTTTCCCAAGGAATTTTTGTTTTTTCATTTTTACTACACAGTTGTAGTAAAAATTCGAGGACACACACACACACACAATATGGTTGCAGCAGACAAATAAAACGAAACGTAACAGCCAAACACAGCTAATGGCCAGAGCAAGCGACGAGGTATTTGGAGGCGAGAGAGAGAGAGAGAGAGAGAGAAAAAAAGAATTGAAACAAGGTAAAGATGTCAAAATGTCAAGGTCATGGCAAAACCATAACTACTGCCATCACTGTGTGTTAATAGTCTATATAATTTTTAATTTTCATTTCTTTTAAGGTTAAATTCATAACAAAAAAAAAAAAAAACAACAACAAACACAAGAACAAACAACGAAAATTCATAAATAGAAGACAAGCATGAACACATGAAGAAGAACAAGAACAAGAACAAGAACAAGAACAATGAAAGGCAATTATTGATTTCAATTTTTCTTATTTGAATAACAAAAACAAAAAAAAGAAGAAAAAAGAAACAAATTTCCATAAAATTTAAAACATCAGAATCTGAATTAATAAAGTGCCGTTAATTAAAAAAATAATAAAAATAAAAAATAATTAAAATCACAACGGGCCGCTATGCGTGCTCAAGTGTGCTTTATGAAATCAGAGCTACCACTCCGACCTAACCTAACCTAAAAAAAATAACGAAGAAAAAACATAGCAGGACTGCTGTTTATATTTTCCGAAATGATTCCTTATGCCCGTAACAATTTACAATTATTGTGTCTCCCTGCAATCTTTGAAAATCATTTCAAATTGTGATGTTTTCAAGTCGAGTAAACTTTTTTTTTTGTATTCCAGACAGACTAAGTGCGGTAGTTTTAATAGAGAATACTAAGGTTTTAAGCAACTTAAATATGAGGAGTCAGCATGTGACATAACTTTGACTCAATTTAGTTAAAATACAGTATTCCCTCGATTTACGTTGTTTCGATTAACGTCGTCAAAAATTTTGTTCCCTTCAACTTCGATTTGCGTTGTCATTCGATTTACGTCGCCTTTTTTTGGAACCAACTGTGACGTACGTAAATCGAAAGATTACTGTAACTTTTTAAGTTCCTTGTTAAAAACATATCGGTTATGCCATCTAACGTTTTTTTTTCAACTAGTGCTTATTTCGTGAATGGTAACACTTAGCTCATGTCTGATTTGACAGATAATTAGTTTTATCCTTCCGCTGAACGAATATGGTTGTGTATACGCTTGAACAACGCTGGGAAATATTGCGATATTACTTTGAAAATCATGGTAATGTTGCAGAATGTGTGCAAAAATTGCGTACGGATTTTGGAAGAAGAGAAGCACCGTCAGCTCCGTATGTTCGTTATCTTGTGAAAAAAGTGAAAGAAACTGGCATCCTCATCGATAAACCAAAGCGTGTTACGCCGACAAGCCAGAGACAATTGACGCTTTAAAGGACAATATTCGTGAAGCCATTGGTGAAATACAGCTGCACACAATCGATAATGTGCTTAAAAATTGGACCGATCGTGTAGGCTACTGCATGGCCAGCCGAGGCAGCCATTTGAATGAAATTATTTTCCATTATTAACCGGAAGGATTGTACTTTCAATTAAAAAAAGAAATTTGAGAAAATATTCAGTAGTTCGTTTTTAAAGCATTTTCAGAAAAAAAAAAAAGAAGTTATTTGGCGGAATCTATACTACTTTGTAGTATGAGCAATATGAAAATCGATTTACGTCGTTTCGATTTACGTCGCCTTTTTCCGGAACATTCTACGACGTAAATCGAGGGAATACTGTACCTTAATAGGTCCCTTGTGCAAGAATAAAACTCAGTGAATTAATGAGGCAGTCCTAATTCAACTGTATAACACTACTAGCCCAACAAGCAATAGGATGCAGGCCTCCACTGGAATTGAGACAATCTAAACTTTTGTAAGGTAATTAATATGTAGAATATCTGTTGTGGATAATGAACCATCAGAAGACAAATGCCTCTTAAAAGAAAACACCTGCATACATGCGTATCACAAACTCCCTTCCTAGCAGGTACAGTCAACCCTCCTATAACGCGGTTTCCCTATAACGCGGACCTGAAATTGCGACAACCCTCCTATAACGCGGTACTCATACAGCGCGGTTTCAGTTCAACAACATCCTATAAGTTCCTTCCGCCTACACAGCCTATGAATAACTAGATATTGTAAGAGGGTTTAATATCAGCTTTACTTACGACGCAAAAGCACAGCTGACAACAACATGTTTTTATAAACATGCCAGCTTATCTCATAGCCGTCTACGATATCGGTTTCAGTCATTTGAAGTCGCCGTGGTCTAGTGGGTAGTGTGTTGGCTTATTAGACTGAAGGCCCGAGTTCGAATCCCAGGTCAGACATCAAAACGAAAATATTTCTTCGGCGACTTCCTCTCAGCAGATTTCTGGCAAAAAACTCTGAGAGTAAATAAAATTGCCATTGAAAGCTCCTCAATAAAATTTGTCGTTCGGAGTCGACTTTAAACTGTATACTCATGTATAAAATTAACACACACAACATGAGTAGTGTGAGAAGCTAGGACTGAAGGGTGCGGGCTTCTTGGGGACGATTGCTGTAGACTGTCTAATGGTGAAGTTATAGCACTGGCCATTTTATAGTCACCTAGCAGCAACTCGTTTCCTTGCCGTTCGCATCTTGAGATGTCCACAAACACTACTTCCTCTCTTCCACCTTCCTATAACCCATTTTCCTAAAAAACCTGCACAATGCACTGCATGAGTAGGGGCCATCCCCTGAGTGCTGGTTTCACAAAAAAAAAAAAAAATCTCAGAGCTCTTTCACAGAACATACGTTTTGTTGGTGACCGAGTCTTTCTAAAAATTTTTCTGCAACTCATATCTGACAGTAAGGATGAGATAATTTTACAAAAGTTTTTCTTGTTTTTGTTGGAAAACAGTCTTTTAGTTTAGTTTTTGTTCCATTTTTTTTATCAATCCTTATATGAACTCTTTAATTCAATAAAAATAATTTATAATTTATCTTGCCTTGGTCTCCATATAACGCGTTACGAATGATGTGATTTGTATTAATTCAGAGCTTCCATAGAACACGATACGAATTAGCCTGGTTTGTATGGTTAAATCCGAGTTTCTTATAGCACGGTTTCCATACAACGCGATACGCGCTCACCGCGTTATAGGAGGGTGGACGGTACATCTGAATGCTTACTGCCGAGTCTATACACATGATCTGAGGCACAGCAGAGAGTAACTTTGGTGAGTTAGAAGCTAATTCGCTACGAAATAGCCAAGAGTCAATGAAACTGAATAATAGAAGTCGCCGTGGCATAGTAGGCAGGTAGTGTTTTGGCTCTTTAAAAGACTGATGCAATTTCATGCTTACATACACAGTAGAGTACATAATTGGGCATTACAACCCTCCAGTTAGGATTACGACCTAGTTTCTCACACCACTTAGTATGTTTAAACCTACAGTTTAAAGTCGAAATCCAGAAATCTGCTGAGAGGCAGTCGCTGAAGAAATATTTTCTTCCTATTTCGATTTGTTGGAGATGTCTAGGCTTGAGTCTAATAAGCTTGTTATATTCCTAGATATTTTACTTTAATTTTCTGCAATATTTTCGCCTTATAGCAAATGGTACTACCATTGTAACTAACTTCGAACTCAAAATATTCAGACACGGTGGAGAGAGAAACCCATTCAGTACAAACTAATTAGGTTTGGAATTAAAAAATTTTATAGTTTAATTACGAAATGTTTGTTAGTCTGTAGGCATGTCTTTTTGCAATCTATTTTCCTAATTTTAGAATAGAATAGAATAGAAAAAAAGAAGAGAAATTAAAAAACAAAATACATAGAACAAAATTCAAACGTTACATAAATGCGAAAGAAAACATTAACTATTCTGTTTGAAATTTTAACTTCCAAATGAACAATTCCGTTCAGTATTTTTACCACTTAAAAACTAAACAAACTTTCATTTCATTTTCTATTATTTACTTAAAGGCAACAGCAAACTCTGGAGTCGTTTTCCAGCCAATGTTGTTACATAAAACGCCAGGTTGAATAAATTCTGTTTTTAGTTTTTCGAGACCAAAAATTATTATATCATCTGTCTGAGATTTAGTTTAGTTAACTACTTTGATGAAGGCGCTTCCTTGCAACATGTTCATTTCATTCGTAACTACATAGTTGCAAATTTTTCATTTGAAATACAAAATAAAAATGCTTTACAATCACAGATAAATATTGTATTTGAAGTTCACGATGTTAGGTTGCAGCATAATTCTATATTTAGAGCGAATTTTTTGAACAGAAAACCACAAACTGAAATCTATATACGAGGAGTCACTATCGGAATTATTTTTTTTTTATTTTTTTATTGAATTTAAAAAATGTTACGTTAGAGAATTTCTCTGTTCAATTTTTCCGTTTTCGTTTTTTAATGGTATGAATGGCAATATTTTTTATATATAAACTCGTATAAACGTACTAAATGCACTTGTAAGGGGTGATTTTTTAAGAGCTATAGGAAAATTTTTCAAAAAAAAAAAAAACATAAAATTCAGAAAAATGCATGAAATTTTTATCTGAATCGATAGTACGGTCCAAATAATTTAATGTTTGAAGATTATTTCATGCAAATGTTGACCGCGACTGCACCTCAAATGGTCCATCCGCTTAGTCCAATTTTGGCATACTCTTTCCAAAATTTCGGCCGGTATCTCACGAATAAATGCTTCAATGTTGTCTTCCAATGCGTCAATTGAAGCGGGCTTCTCTGTATAGACATGAGCTTTAACATAGCCCAACAAAAAATAGTCTAAAGGCATTAAATCGCACGATCTAGGCGGCCAATTGATCGGTCCCGAACTCGCCTCTCGATAAGTCCATTGTTATGCGTGCTGTGTGGCATGTGGCACCGTCTTGTTGAAACCACATGTAATGCAAGTCAAAAAAAAAAAAAAGGTTATCATCTCACGGTAGCGCTCACCATTCCCAGTTACGTTACGATTCGCAGCATCTTTGAAGAAGTACGGTCCAATGATGCCAAATTCAATGATTTGCAAGCGTTGTTCGTTTGTAAGACGATTCATGGTTAAATTATAGACTAAACCAGAGATCAGCAATGAATCGTTTTTCCGCTACTCATAAGCACTCATGCAATTTTGAGTATGAGTGAATCAACAGAATTGAAATTCAACTACTCTGATTCATTCGTACTCGCTACAGCATTGATTTATAAGTATAGGTTACAATGAGTATGAGTATAACGTTGACATCAAACTCACAACATTCGAAATGTGTTTGATTCATACGCCTACTCATTCTGATTCATAAATTTAGAAAAATACTTATAATACTTATAAGTGATTCGAGTGGCTCGAATCGTTCATCAAAATTTACAGCCTTTGTTATTGTTGCATATACAAACAAAGAAGAAAGGAAAGACAAAGACAACAAGCAAAGCATACACACAATCTTCTTGTGAGTATAGTAGTGTTCGTACGCGAATCATACTTATTTTGTGCTTCGTGTAAATGTTAAGTAGAGACGAGTCGAAGTCAATAACATCATGTTAACTATGAATACGACGAGTACTTCCAACTTTGAGTATGAGTAGTATGAGTATCATATTAAAATAAGTATGAATGCGTATAAGTATCAGAAATAGTAAGTATGACTCGAATCTACTCATCGTTTTGAATACTCGTTGCTGATCTCTGGACCAAACTGAAGATGTTTGAAAGTGAAACAAAACACGAAACGTGCTTGAGCTGTTTAAACCAGTGTTGCCAGAAAGATAATAGCTAAAAAATCACTCTTTATTTGCGGTAGAAATGTTATAGATGATGTGTATATGGATGGATTGTATGCGAGGCATGTATAAATTTTACTATTTTTAGTATGTATTTAATATGAATAAGTACATACAAGTGTGTTTAAAAAAGTTTTTCTATAATTGAAATGGTCTTACGAAATGTCACCGTTACCATAGATAACATTTCTCTGACGTACATTTCGTAGTAAATACAGTGGAGTACAAATATTATGGTATGCTTGAACATGATTAATGAAAGTGAAACAAAACAAATGAAATCTGATGATCATCTTGAGGCAGAGAGTATATGCTCCAGGAACACAGTGCTGTTGTTCCTTTAAGGAAGAAAATAATTATTTAAAAAACGTATACAAAAATATCTACACAATTGAGCACAAATTGCAAATCGTCTTTAAACAACAACAATAAAAGATTAATTTATTATAATTTCTTTTATTCTTGTCCTTCTTTTGTTATCATAAAATATTATTATTTATTATCAATTTTTTTTTTAAATTTATTTTTCGTTGTCAAACATTGTAAATCTATGCCGTCAAACTCTTCACACAACAGACACACAGTCTGCGGCGAGTACTTATCTGATATTAATTTTTCAAAATCTTATCACGACTATTTGCCTTAAACTTCGCTAAAGTGTTCTTACACTTGTAATTCAATTAAATATTGATTGTTAATAATATTACAACAATTAATAGCGAAAACACTAAGGTTTCCAATATTCTATTTTACAAAACCATTGCTGATATCGCTATAAGACAGGAAATTTTGAATATAAGTTAGTCAACAATATTGAAATTTAACTATGTACTCTGATTCATTCATTCGTACTCACTGCAACCTTGATTTATAAGTAGAGTAATGCAATGAGTATGCGTACAACTTTGACATCAAACTCATACCATTCGAAATATGTTTGATTCATAAGTCTAAAAATACTCAGAGTCCCTCGAATCATTCAAAAAAATTTAGAGTCTTAGTTGTTGTTGCATTTATAACAAAAGAAAAAAGACGACACATAAGCAAATGAGACAGAACAGCAAGCAGAGCAAACACACAACTATTTTGTGAGTATTTTATTGTTAGCGCGTGATTCATATTCATTTTGTAATTGGTGTACACTAGAGCCCCGACATGCGTCGTTAATGGGGACCGGAGAATTGCGAAATTTTTTTTTTTGCTCAAAGAAAGCTTGAAAATTTGTGTCTGGCCAACTATCCAACAGTACTAACCTTGGTGCAAATTTCATCCAAATCGGAATACATCGATTTTAAAAATTGGGTCACTTGACACGAAATTGCCCATATATGAAGTCGCCGTGGTCTAGTAGGTAGTGTGTTGGCTTATTAGACTGAAGGCCCGAGTTCGAATCCCAGGTCAGACATCAAAACGAAAATATTTCTTTGGCGACTTCCTCTCAGCAGATTTCTGGCAAAAACTCTGAGAGTAAATAAAGTTGCCATGAAAAGCTTCTCAATAAATTTGTCGTTCGGAGTCGACTTTAAACTGTAGGCCCCGCCACTCATGTATAAAATTAACACACACAACATGAGTAGTGTGAGAAGCTAGGAGTGAAGGGTGTGGGCTTCTTGGGGACGATTGCTGTAGACTGTCTAATGGTGAAGGTATAGCACTGGCCATTTTATAGTCACCTAGCAGCAACTCGTTTCCTTGCCGTTCGCATCTTGAGATGTTCACAAACACTACTCCCTCTCTTCCACCTTCCTATAACCCATTTTCCTAAAACCTGCACAATGCACTGCATGAGTAGGGGCCATCCCCAGAGTGCTGGTTTCACAAAAAAAAAAAAAAAAAAAAAATAAACGTTTTTAAAAAAGGTAAAAACGTAACAATATGTTGAGTTATGGAGATTCGAAATCAATATGAACACCATCCATGTTGTTAAGTATGAATATGATGAGTAATTCAAACTTTGAATATGAGTAGAGGTTCGATCCATGATATTAAAATAAGTATGAATTCGTATAAGTATTAGAAATTATTCGATTCTACTTATCTTTTTGAATATTCATTGCTGATCTTTGGTAAGGATAGAGATCACATAATAAATCTCATGTACGGCGAGAAAATGCGACTGAAAATTATTCAAAAATTAAATTCCTTGGCCTACGCTCCTCAACTTAAGATTTGGCTAGCTCAGCTAATTGGTCAAACAAATCCTCTCTTCTAGCAGCCACGAAGTGGAAGTATTCTTAAATTCTAATACGTAATCTACTATATAAAAATAAGTCGGGTTTTCCTTCCTGACGCTATAACTCCAGAACCCACGAACCGATTTTGATCAAACTTAATATATATGTTCTATGGGGCGTGAGGAGTGTTTCTGTGTAGTTTGAAGTTCGGCCGACAGATGGCGCAATATTTAGTTTTTTTTTTGTGTTTTTGCACAGTAACTCAAGAACTATTGCACTATGCTGTGTTTCGTTGAAGGCGTTGGGTCGTTAATCAGCGTGCAGTGGCGTTAATAAGCCCGATACCGACTGAAACCTAACATCTTCTGAGAAAAAAATATATTAAAAAAAAGTAAATAAATCACTCTTTTTTAAACTCTATTTGCGCAATAAGCCTATTTTATGTTTTGCTGAAGGCGTTAGGTGCTTGATCGGCGTGTGGCGGAAGCTTATCAGGTTTAGATGGCTTTAAAAAATTCGATATAGCAAAAAGTAGGCGTGGCAAGCCTTATATTTAGGGACATAGTGATCGTAGACGAATGCAATTTGGTGGGTAAGTTCGTAGAGTCGATATCGACAAACTCACCAAAAATGGGCGTGGCAACCCTCCCCCTTTAAGAAATAGCTATAAGTCGACTAATTCGATGGTTTATAACTACATATGTACATATATAACATGTATGTCTGTTAGTTTTTGTTTTGGAGCGAGTACAACAACTACAACTTTGTCAGCGCTACCCATGATTCGGACCTCTTATTGTTATTCTTTGTATGCCTCACCTAAATAACGTACCGACTTCGATTAAATTTTGAACTAGATAGATAGATCCACACACTTATAGTAAGTTAGTTATTTTTATATATAGTAACTGTTTTATGCAGCGTATTACAGCAAATATATAGTGTGACCTGTTTTGGGCAATAAAAAAAATCAATTTTGGGCGGGACGAAGTTCGCCGGGTCAGCTAGTATTTGAATAATTTTTAATTGCTTAAATTTACTAAATATCAAACAAAATCTGTGTATTTATCAAACAGCTCTCGTATGCTGAAAAAAATCAAGTGACTTATGAATTTACAAACTCGTAAAAGAGGAAAACGAAAACATCATGTGGACTTCCAATTACTTTAAATATTGTGTGTTTATTTATGTGCCACAACGACAACAAGAACAACAAGAAAATTAAAAACAAAAACAAAAAAAAAACCTGAAGGAAAATAAAATTAAAATTTTTATGATTTATTACCGGCACGGCCACTAAAAGCTGCTGTGTAAAGGCTTTAATTACTCTTTTTCATATGAAATGGAAAAAATTTTTATTTTGCAAAAATGTTTCTCTCACACACACATACTCTGTAAGGGAAGTACAAACATACGTACATGCATGTGTACGCCAACTTATACATACATATGTACTATGTGTGTGGACGTGTGACTGTATGTGTGTTTGTGTTAAACACTTTCAAAGCGATAATATTCATGGCATTTTTTTAAACTCTTTTTTCTGTCGGGAGGGAGTTTTTCTGTTTTATTTTTTGTTGTTGTTTTCATTGCTAATGAACATTTCGTGTTTATCGTATGAAGTGTAATGGGTAATGAACGTGTGTGTGTTCATGCAGCTTAACTTGCAACAAAAATGCTAATTTTATTAATGTCTGCAAAATGAACACAATTTTCTAGCCACTTTTAATTCCCCTCCCCCTCTCTCTCTCTCACACACCTTTTTCCTCATCCTCTATTTTTCGGTTTTTTTTTTGATTTTTTCTTTATTTAAGCATTTGACCCTTTCTACTACTCCCTCCGATTCGCACCGTTTTTTTAAAGCACAGCATTTTTGTTAATTTGCATAAATATTTAGTCGACTAAAGTGTAGTTTAGAGAAGGATATTGAAAGTGAGAAAAAGAGAAGAAGAGAGAAAACTCTAGTGACCTGAATTTTGTGTTGCATGTTTAAATGCAAATGTGTTGCTGATGTTGCCAAGTGTGTGAGTGTTTTCATGTTTATCCATGTTTCTGGTTTTGTTTGGATTTGTTAAATAGTGTCAACAGACTTTTACAATATCTCTCCGTCTCTCCCTCTCGCTCTCTCTCCCTCTCTAGTAAATAAAATAAATACTCATAGAAAAATTGTTAAAAAAAATGCAGAAAAGAAAAAAATAATATTTGAAGAGTAAATTTAAAATTAATTTTCATTTAGGCATTGTTTGTTTAATCGAAATTAAATTGAATTTTTATTAAGTCCGTTGTTTCTGAGAAAAACATTTTAAGCCCATTACATTGGATATCAAAAATCAATAGTTTTTAGTATTTTTTTTCTTTTTTCATACAGATTTTATTTCCATAAAATTATGTTGAGATTATAAATGCAAAATAGGCTTTCTATTTATTTAATTTCAAATAATTACACAGCCCTGCAAATTTGGACTTTTTTTGTGCAAATAAGATGGCTCCAGGTGTTTCCGAAGGCATTTTTCGTGCTGAACACGAATCTGGGTTCAAAAACTTTCCAAAAAAGATTTAAAAAACTCAAAATGCCGGATCCAATATGGCGGTCGAGGTTTATAAAAATTAATCAGATTTACGACCGCCTTATTGGATCCGCAATTTTGAATTTTTTAAATCTGAATGAAGATCTGTAATCAGCGAACCCAAAAACCCCTGAGTAACAATTTTCAAGTAAATCTGATTAATTTTTAAGGACCTCCGTAATGTGTTTCTTTTTCTATTGCACTCCTTGACTTAAACCCACCCCCTACTTTAAGGGTGCATGCAATCAATTTGGCTTTGGGCTCATTTTAAAGAGCAAAGATCAATTCTCAATTTCTGACAATAGCGATGATTCTAGCACGTCAGTGTTTAGCTCTACAATTTTTCAAAAATGGCCAAAAACGCTATTTTTAGGGGTTTCAACCCTCTTTTTCTCGAAAACCTGTCGTGATGGAAAGTTTTTTAACCCAGATTCGTGTTCAGCACGCAAAATGCCTTCGGAAACACCTGGAGCCATCTTATTTGCAAAACCCTGTGTTATTTGTAATATTAACACATTGTTGACCGGTCACGAGTTAACTCGAGTTTTCATGCTCAAACTAGTTAACTCGTGATTGCACTTGCACTAGCAATTTAAATTTATGAAACCCAGAGCAATGTGGAATACTGCAAAAGCTTTGTTCATCGCGTTCAGACGTCTCTCTTTTCAGATATTCAGATTTTAATAACAATTTTAGTTCTGTAAAAATTGCAACCATCTAATCTATTTGAACCAAGTTTTCAGTGCGTCAAAATAAAGTGTACTTTTTGTAGTGAGAATTTTAAACAAATAAGCATTTAAATATTTTACAAAAACTTAACGTAAATTTAATTTGAAATGCATTGAAATTCCAAAAAACATAAAAACAATTGCTTCCTTATCACTTAAACTAAGGAAAGCCAAAAGAAGCCATTGTCAAAAGATGTCAATGATTTATTGGTGAAAGACCGTGAAAGCGGTATGAAATATGAAGATTTGGCGACAAAATATAATATTTCGATAAATGGAGTCAGAAAAATATTTGAACTTTTTAAAAAGAGAAATTCAAACGAAAGTTTAAAAAGACTTTGTGGAAGAAAATCTAAGACTTCAGCAAAAGATGATCATCATATCGCCATTCTAGCCAAAAAAGATCCATTTACTTCTGCTAGAAAAATAAAAGAGGAACTAAAATTAGACATTTCAACTCGTACTATCCAAAGAAGATTAAATCAAAGTGGCCTAAAAACTCTTTTGCGAAGATGAAACCCTTGCTTCGTGCAGCAAATATTAAAAAACGACTGGACTTCGCAAAAAAATATGTAAACATGCCAGAAACGTTTTGGAATCGTATTATTTGGCCGACGAGTCTAAATATGAGTTAAAAAATGCGAAACGCCGCAAACGATTCTGGTGCGAACAATCACAGAGGCTTAAATCTAAGAATGTTATACATACTGTAAAACATGGTGGAGGAAGCCTGATGGTCTGGGGTTGTTTCTCTGCAGCGGGAGCGGGCCGTCTGGTTAAAATTGATTCTAAAATGACCGGACAACATTACGTTGACATTTTGCGAGAAAACCTTTATAGCAGTGCAGAGGAAATGGGCTTGCGGGAATTTATCTTTCAACAAGATAATGACCCCAAGCATACGAGCAGGGTGGCAATAAATTTTTTGGAGGAAAATAACATAGAGAAATTAGATTGGTCTCCTCAAAGCCCTGATTTGAATCCAATTGAGCATCTCTGGACTATTTTGGATGAAAAAATTCCAATGGAATCACGAAAAAACCTTCAGGTATTTTGGGAAAAAATGCAAGTTGAATGGCGAGCGATTTCGCAAAATATTTTTAGAAAATTGGCTCAAAGTATGCCCAATCGTCTTAAGGAGGTCATTTTAAATAAAGGTGGTGCAACAAAATATTAATTTTCTTTATAATTTAAATTTTACACTTTATTTTGTCGTGGAGAAATATTAGGTTAGTCTTATATTGTAGGTTATTTTTAAGAACATGAAGTTTAATACTTTTATTTTGTTATTTTTGTAAAGCATTTTAAAGGAGTACATTAATTTAAAAAAAAAAATTAACATTACTTTTCACTAACTAAAGAACGTTAGTACTTTTACACTTTATTTTGTCCGATAGTGTATGTATGTACATATGTATGTTAACAGAAAAAATTTAAATTAATTTTCTATTCAATACTTTCAGCATCATTTCTTTATATTTTTCTCATTGCACAAATTTAATTTTCTCCCTTAATCGAGACATAAGAGACATATTATTGTCCCAGTCCAGATTTGCCACTCTGTGAACAGATTCAGTTGGTTTTTTTTTGGTGGAAATCAAATCCAAATTCGTTTAATTTAATTCTAATTCTTGTATTAACGTGTGGCTTATCTTTTGGTGGATTGATTTTTTTGCAATGGAATTCCATTAAATTTCAGTTAGTTAAAGATTATTATTTTATTATTATTTTTTTTTTAATATTTTTGAAAAAACGAAAAAATTCCAGTTGAAAAAATTAAACAAAAAAACTTTTTATTGCATTGACGTTCGTACACTCGTAGTTTCTTTGCCTGGTTGGTTGAGTGTTTGTATCCGATAGCGAAATAAAACTTTGATTTCTTTTGATTTCCATAATCAGTTTATAAGACACTTAAGTTTTATTGTCAACTTTTTTTAATTTTTTTTTTTGATGTTGTTTTTATAAAATCACCAACTTAACGCGGCATTCCTGACAATTGCTTTTAAAACGTTTAAGAAAGTGGTGGCGCTGGCATTGGTGCTGCATAGTAAGCAGTGTGTGTACATAAGTGGGCAAAATTCAAAATGAAATTCTTTTTAAATTCTTTAATATTTGTCGCTATTTTAACATTAAATAAAGGTATTATAAACGGTTGTTAAAAACGAAATATTTCAACAATTTAATTTCTTAATTTTTTTTAATTTAATTCAGCTTACGATTTCGATTATCGCTATCAATCCAAATGGTATGATGTCAACGATCAATGCAGCTTTAATCGTCAATCACCAATTGAAATCAGTTCCGCTGAAGTAAGTCCTACTAATTTATTATGTTCCGTAGTTTTTCGTTTTAATGAATGACAAAGAAATTTAAAAATAATTTTTTAATTTTTCTGCGGTCATAAATCTCTTTCTAATCAAATCGAATTTATAAGTGTTGGCTGTAATAGTGACATGTTTAATGAATGGGCAACTGTGTTTAACTTTGATTTGGTGAAAGTACAAAAATAGCAACGTTTTTAATTGATTAAATTTGAAATTTATTATATTGGCTTAAAGTAGACGTACATATGTACATATATTTAGAAAACTTAAATATTACTTTATTAGTCACTGCAATGGGTATCTTTTTGGTACAATCAAACTCAGTTGAAGTTGATTTAATTGTAATTGCTTAAATTTTTATATTCTGAGTTGATTTAGGCTTTCACAATACATATGAAATTGAAGTTAAAAAATGGTAGTTAACTTAACAAATTGAATAATTTTCTTTTCAGTAAATTTTTATGAAAACCATAAGAAGATTTTTATGAATGAAGATTTTTTCTAATTTTTTAATGAACACTCTTTTAAAAATCCCACAAATAAAATTGAAATATCCTGTGTTTAGCAGACATCTAACAGGGATAACTATCAAGGTTTCAATTGCATTTAGGAACGAATCATGTTCCAAGTATTAATATCTTACAGAAGATCTCAAGGCAGGTTCTGCATGTGGCACACGAATATGCAGTGACAAGTATTGCCGCATTTAGCTTTCAGAAATTTTATAATTTCAACTCATTTTCGGAACATTTACTAGATATTTTTGTGTTAAACAAGTCACTGCCTAAATACAGTTGTTGTTTAAGGTCATGAAGTCGCCGTAGACTAGAAGGTACTGTGTTGACGTCTTAGACGTATGTAAGGCCACGGTTCAAACCCCAGGTCAGACATTACCAACTGAACGAAATATGAAAAAATATTTCTTCGGCGAGTTCCAGATTGCAGATTTCTGGCTAAAAATCTGAGAGCAAATATTCGTAAAATTACTTTGAAAAGTTTCTCAAAAAGAGAAAAAGAAAAAAATCTGTCGTTCGGAGTCGACTTTAAACTGTAGGTTCAACCATTCATGTATAAGATTAACACATACAACATGAGTGGTGTGAGAAGCTAGGCCCATAATCCTGACTGAAGGATTGTAATGAACAATAATGTTATGTATGTTTAAGGTTAGTATATCAGAGACAATGCCATACTTATTGTGCATATATATTTCAGTTTGAATCAGAGATCAGCAACGAGTATTCAAAACGATTAGTAGATTCGAGTCATACTTATAATTTCAGCTACTTATACGCATTCATACTTATTTTAATATCATACTCATACTACTCATATTCAAAGTTAGAAATACTCATCGTACTCATACTTAACAATACGCACGATGTTGTTGATTTCGACTCTACATGATTCAACATATACACGAAGCACAAAATAAGTATGATTCGAGTACGAACACCACAATACTCGCTAGAAGGTTGTGTGTGTGCTTTGCTTGCTGTCTTTGTCTTTTCTTTTCTCTTCTTTTGTAAATGCAACAATAACTACTACAGTAAATTTTGATGAATGATTCGAGTGACTCGAATCATTCGTAAGTATTATTCTAAATTTATGTATTAAGTATTTAAGTATTTTTAAGTATTATAAGTATTTTTCTAAATTTATGAATCTGAATGAGTAGGCGTATGAATCAAACAATGAATCGAATGTTGTGAGTTTGATGTCAACGTTGTACTCATACTCATTGCAACCTATACTTATAAATCAATGTTGTAGCGAGTACGAATGAATCAGAGTAGTTGAATTTTAATACTCTTGACTCACTCATACTCAAAATTTCATAAGTACCTATGAGTAGCGAAAATACGATTCATTGCTGATCTCTGGTTTGAATAAGAACACACCAGGTGCGGTAATTTCATTCTTTTCGTTTGGAACATCGACCGACTATTTTTTGTTTTTAAACTGAAACTCTGTATCGCATTGTACGTTCTGCTGGCCAATCGATTAAGACCAAATATGCTGTACGAGAAAGACGAATACTGCGTAAAAATATGCCATTTTCGGGAACAAGTCTCTTTATTTCACTAGTTTCGAAACTGAAAGACACATTGCGACGATGTTTCAGTAAATCAAAACACCGTAGTCCAGCCCATACCTCTATCCTATGGCGAGAGCCATAATTCATCCGACCTTACGATCAAATGAGTATAGACTCCCCCCTTGGCTGGTGGACACCCCATCGGGCAACCACCATTACCAGCCGACACCCACGTGAGGGGCTTGGTAGAGGATTTTTGTCGGCCAATCAATAAAAGTTGATGCTCTAACGCCACTAATGAGCACCTTTGACCTCTCCTATACCCAATCGAGAAGTCTTAAAATATACATACATATGTGGTGAAAGTCCCCTTAGTCTAATGGGTAGTGTGTTAGCTGATTAGACATGAGACCACAGTTCAAGCTCCTGGTCAGACATATCCAGCGAATCGAAATACAAAAAAATATTTCTTTGGCAACCTGACAAAAAGCCTGAAATTAAATAAGAATTGCTATGAAAAGTTTCTCAAAAAAAATCTGCCGTTCGGAATCGACTTTAAACTGTAGGTTCCTTCACTTATGTATCAAATTACCGCACTCAACACGAGTGGTGTGAGAAACTAGGTCGTAATCCTGACTAAAGGGTTGTAATAACCAATTATGGATATTATGTAGGCCTATTACGCAGAGATTAACATTTATTTGAAGTTTATTATCTTGGAAAAGGGGTTTATTTCCATTAATCGCATACAACAAATATTAAAATTACACCACTGTTTTAATCACCCTTTTGTCAAACACTCATAGGCGTTTAGGAAAATTTATTGTCAATTTATTATGTGTTGTTATCTATTAGCCAGTATTTATAATGTACCATTAAATAATTAACTTTTTAATGGCATTAAGTACTTAACACTAAATAAATAAATAAATAGATACATACATACATACACATACACACAGAAAACTAAATACTAACAAAAGCTTATTTAATCTCATGGAGATAATAAAACACCATAACGTGTGTATTAAACAAACGAACAACAATTGTTTCGAAACATAAATAATTATCACAAATACAAATGACAATAACAATAACAACAATATGAATAATAATAATTATTATTCGAACTACAACAATAACTAAACAATTGAAAGTAAACAAAACGTTGTCATTGATTGAATCAAACAAAACCAAACGTAATCAAATCAACGTCAAATCAATTGAAATCAAATCAAAAAGTGTCAAGTGGTTCGTTCGTTCGTTTGTACATTCTTATCGAAAGAATTTCTATTGACAGAGTGAAGAAACAAAAGAAAAAAGAAAGTCAACCATTCATTGATTGACATGCAAATCTGATACAATAAGACAAATACAATGGGAAAATAGGTGTGTTCCCCTACTGAATTAGAAATAGAAAAATTTGATTTTTCAAACAAAATGTTAGAAAATTTTTATAAGTCGAACATATTGTCACGTTTTTATCTTTTAAAAACGTTTAAAATATGAGCTCGTAGATTGCAAATAAAATAAAAATAAGGCCGACTTCCTAAACGCAAGTTGCAATTCATAATTTTAAAAAATGCGTATGCAATGCAAAACATACCTTAACCGTAGATCGAGCCTTAAAAAAACTTCATAATTCTAGCTTATGTATCACTTTTGATACATACTTGTAGTACATAGTATTTTCACGGTTATTGATAGATTTTGTTAAAACATTTTAATATTTTGATTTATTTTAATTCATTTTAATAAAACTATTTTACATTATTTCAGTTTATTATCACTTTTATAAAATTTACGCCAAAATTTTTGACATGTTGTATGTTGCAGTATGGTTTTTTACGTAAAAATCAAATACTTCATGTCAGATTGGTTTTATTTTTATCTAAATGGCAATAATTTGGCATCCTTGCTTTGCGGCGATTTATAAGTTTCCAATTGTTTAGATGGGGCAGCTTATTGTCACTCGCATCAGAAACACTCTCAATTGAGGGCTGGCTGAAACCTAATGGTACAAACCATTGTTATATTTGTGCAGCCCTTGCGCTGACCAACTTCTTCCTTTTCCCTGATTGTGGTGGAACTTGGTCAGTACAGGGACTGCGTTCACCCGTGGCATCACAACGGGCCGCTATGCGTGATCAAGTGAGCTTTGTGACATCAGAGCTACCACTCCGACCTAACCTAACCTATTGTTATATGTCGTTAGAAAAATTTGTTTTCAACGTCTTGTGAGGTAAAAAAGTTTCCCGTAGCAATAGAACGTCGATTATATCAATAACAAGGCTCTGTCTTGGGTTCCTCTCTATTTTCCCGGATGCGAGTTTCTACAAATACGGCTGTAAGTAGTTGCTACGCACGTTGCATGTACTTGAATGTAAAACTGCCAATTCCGTTTCGGTGGACCGCGTAATTTATATCGACCATAAAATTCAATTAGTTACTAATCTAGAGCGACAAAATTATTGGGATTATTAAAAGCTGAAAGACTTTCAGCTCATTTTTCGAAGAGGCGTAATAGATGTAAATTTATCATTATTTCCGAGTAGCACATTATCAAACCGAATGATTCTGTTATCGCATACGTTCGTAGTTGACCGAAATATTATCCTTCCGTAATATCAATGAAATAAAACATAGGACGAAATACTTTTTTATAATGTTTGTCTATCACGTAAGATAAATATGAGAAGAGCAGTAAGAAAGACTCTACAACATTTCAAGAAACAGCTTCTAGCAATCTGCGTGAAAATTGTGAGTATTTTCTCTTCCCAATCTACTAAAGTAGTACTATATTTGGCGGTAACCATCTGATTGTAACGTTTGTTGCTCCCAATACTTTCGTCAGTTCATAAGACGAGCTTCTGTTTTCTTCTTCTTTAGAGTCTCCAGCAGCAGGAATATTACATATATACATACATATATAATCGGTCATTACAACCTTACTTTGTAAATGGGACATAACTGAGCAGAGGTTTGAACCTTGGTCTGACATCTAATAAGCTAACACGCTACATACTAGACTACGACTACTACCGTCAATATCAATGATATATCATGAACAGAAAATTCAACCTTTTCACTTTC
Source organism: Sarcophaga caerulescens (assembly GCA_927399465.1). Classification (NCBI taxonomy): domain Eukaryota; kingdom Metazoa; phylum Arthropoda; class Insecta; order Diptera; family Sarcophagidae; genus Sarcophaga; species Sarcophaga caerulescens. The sequence continues at coordinate 4,645,818 of OV656872.1, forward strand.
CTCCAACACTTATCTTTCAATTCCTTCTTAAATACCATAAATAATGTATTATTTACGATAAAACTTCACAAAATCTTTGAAAACCTAAAAAAATTACTTACACAACACCAAAGAATCGCTAGGAAAGTCGTATGTATCAAAAATGATAAAAAGACAGAATTATGAAGTTTTCGATTTTTTTCACGCCTGTTTAAAATTTTCTTTTTTTATTTGTTTTAAAATAATGACAATAACAATACTAACGAATTCAAAAAATATCAAGTGTCTAACTTTTTCTGAATTAAAGTTATATAGTCTTAAAAATTGAAATGTATCATTTTTGATACAAAGCTCGATCTACGGTTAAATGCAACCTTGCATTGCATATATTTTTATTGCATTTCATCGGCATTTAGGAACGTCGCTATGCAACTCATCCATAAAACATATGTTATTAAATTGAAATTTTGTTTATAGTAAAATGGAGGTAACACAAAATTATTTACCAATGTTGTTGGCAATTGCTGAGGAATTATCTCAGACTACATCTTCAAAAAACATTGATTTGTTAATAATATAATAAATAATATAAAATATTTAATTATGTGTATATAATCTATCAATTATAAATAATTTATTAAATATAGAAAAGAAAATACTTACTCAGCCATTGCACTTCAAGTGTTTGCATACAAAATAAAAATGATGAGCGATTTTGACTGCTGATACTCATTAAAATGCGTTGCCAAACGATTAGGAACATTAGACGTTGCCAATAACTTTACAAATGCGTTTACGAAGTGTATGCATTGTAAATATGCATTGCAACTTGCGTTTAGGAAGTCGGCCTAACTTTATGTTTAGTTTTAATTAAAATCCTTTATTATTCGCACGATTTATGTAAACAACAACAATTGCTTTTCTTTGTTATTCCTCTGTTTATACCTTTTGCATAAACAATAACAATCAATAAACAATTATTCGACAGACCTTTTAAACGGAGATCTTCAAACTACTATTACTCTCTTCAAACATACCGCGTCTTCACACAAGACTGACTGAACTTCACTAACTCAGTCGCCTGTTTTGCTTTGCCTTTTATATGGCAACGTAAACAGTCTAATGAATGTTCTTGAAGGCGAATGTGCATGACTTCGTCTTCTCGAGATCACTATAAATGTAAACATCATTGTTTACATTCATTATTGTGGTATTGTTTGTGTACTTTGTTTACATTTATTATTGTAGTGTTGTTTGTGGATTTTTGTTTACTTGTTTACCATTTTTTTTTATGCTGGTGTTTGTTGTTATATTAAGCAGTACGATAATTTGTAAACAAGTTTGTTTACTGCATTGCTTTGTTTTTGTAGCTTCTGTTTATAATTTTAATGTCAGTTGCAGTAGTCTAGTAAGTAGTGTGTTGGGTTCGTATCCCAGGTCAGGCATCAAAACGAAATATGAAAAAAATATTTTCGTCGGCGACTGCCGCTCATTAGATTTCTGGCAAAAACTCTGAGAGTAAAAAAATTTGCCATGAAGAGCTTCTCAAAAAAATCTGTCGTTCGGAGTCGACATTAAACTGTAGGTCCCGCCACTTATGTATGTATAAAATTAACGCACACAACATAAGTGGTGTAAGAAGCTAGGTCGAAATCCTGACTGAAGGGTTGTAATGACCAATTATTATTTATTGTTACGTTTTACCTTTTAAAAAATATGAGTTCGCAGATTGCAAATAAAATAAAAATAAATATGTGTTTAATTTTAAGACAATTCTTTATTATCTGCACAACTTTTGTGCCACTGTTCGAGCTTATTCCACGTATACAATGATAACTTTCACAATATGTGCTTGTTCGTGATATTTCTCTGCTCACAACCTTTTTTGTAAGCACCACACTAACAACTGTTTTCTTCACGCAACTTGTCTGCACTCAAGTCTGACTGGATTATAACTCGATCTCGTATCTTCACACACCACTGGTTGAATTCTCACTCAATTCAACGCGACGTCGTCACACGACTAACTTAACTCGATCTCCGAGAATCACGTGTCTTCATACACGACTGACTGAATTCTAACTGAATCCTCGTTGCTCGCTTTATCTTGCCTTTTATATCACTGGATCAACAGTGTGATGAATGCCCTTGAATGATGATGACAACCTTCGGGAACAATCCAAAAATGTAAACAACTTGTTTCCATTTTTGTTGTTTGTATGTCTTATATGCATTTTGTTTTTGCGTCTTTACTTCTTTATTCGCTGCACTTTGTTGTTGGTTGTTTACTTCTCTGATCGCTATACTTTGTTGTTGGCTATTTACATCTTTTATCTCTTATATTTTTTTATGCTGATGTTGTTGCCATATTTTTGTTTATTCGTTGATCACGTGAACAACTGCATTGTTTTGTTTTTGGAGCTTTTGTTTATCATTTTAATAACACCATTTCCATTTTCGTAACAGTATGTTAAGTGATGTAAAAGTGAAACACCAGTATTTAAATTTTTCATTTTCGTAACAATATTTTTATGTGCTTCAAGTGTACGAACAGAGTTAATGTGTTCCCAATAGGCACACTGCAATCAGAATTGATTTTAACACCTTCCTAACTAATTTTGCTTTTAATTTGTTTTTTCTTTTCGATTAATATTCGTAGTTAAGACATGTGCCGTTATAATAGATTTTAAATAACAACATTTCCCATTTCCTTTTTCTATTGCAGGCTCTAACCACCACACGCATACCAGCCTTACGCTTCACAAACTACAATTTGTTGTTTACGAAACCCATGCAAATTTCAAATAATGGCCATACGGTGAACATTGAATTACCAAAGCCCGATGGTTATGTAGCCAGTCTTTGGCAAATGTATGATAGAATTTCTCCTAGCATCTCGGGTGGCTTGCTGTTGGATGGACGTTTCGTAACCGAATCGGTGCATTTTCATTGGGGCTCAAAGGATACGCATGGTTCAGAGCATGTCATTGACAATCAACGCTACTCCATGGAAATGCACGTGCTGCATCGTAATGCCAAATATCAAACTGTCGAAGAAGCCAGGCAACATGAAGATGGTTTGGCTGTATTGGCTGTTTTCTATCATGTTAAGGTTTGTTTGTTGCAACATCATCAATACACACACACATTTTGTAAATGTAAAATTTCTAATGTCCAATTTGCAGACAACTCAGTTAAATGGCTTTAAAGGTTTGGAAAACATTATTGCATCTTTGGCTGTGATAAAGGACTTTAATCATTCAGCACAAGTTGCCAACTTTACATTGTCCGAGTTGTTCGGCAACATAACTACCGCTGAGTTTTATACATATCAAGGCTCCTTGACCACCCCACCCTGTTCCCAGGCTGTCCAATGGATTGTCTTTCCCCAAGTGATTAATATCTCACATGCTCAAATGCAACGTTTTCGTTCATTATCCGACAATCATGGCGAAATACTAGAAAACAATTATCGACATTTGCAGCCGAAGGGTGCACGGCTGGTGTTCTTCAGACAGAAACGTAACGTTCTTGATGCCATCTTTAGTTCACCCAATGTTTGGTCGGTTTTGGATAAATTGAAGCCACAACCATTTCAGAGTGTGGCAAATTAATTAATGCCCCTTAAAGATTCATCACGACAACGATAATAATGATGCTGATGCTGTTGATGTTGATGTTGCATCTGTTGAAGGGAAGTAAAATGACACTACTTGAGTGAGTGCTGATTATCATGAAGTGTAGTAGTAGGGTGGGGTTGACTGCTGGCAGTTACTCAATACTTGACGATTAGATGATAAGATTTAAAAGAAAATCACGAGTTTTAAAACTTTATTGTTAATTTTTTAATAAGTACTATGTATTTGAAATAAATACGTTTTGTTGTTGAAGTATGTTTTTTGATTTCAGGTTGGTTTTTATTTCAATTGAAAATAATCAAACAATCGAAAATTTTTGAGAAGCATAAACTCTATCTACCCCAGTTAACATCGCATAAAGCAGTGTGAGATTATTATGAATATTTGCCTTCCATTATGATAGAATTTTCTAAGCATCCTAGTGTTTGCATAAGAGCAACAGCATGGCCTAGGTCTAATCAGAGGCTTATGTGTTTTACTCTGTTGATGGCGAGTGGAAGATTTGAATTCTTTGTTTGATAGAGAAAACGTTTGATAAAAATTCATTAGGCAATTAAGTAGCACAGACCTCTCTCGTACGACAAAACTAATACTCTACAAGACACTGATCCTCCCCGTGCTTCTTTATGGCGCATAGGCATGGACCCTATTAAGCACTGATGCAGCAGCTTTGAGAGTATTCGAGAGAACAGTCCTGCGTAAGATCTTCGGTCCAGTGGGAGTTAGCGATGATTTCCGCTTCCGATCCAGCACTGAAATGTATGAGCTCCTCAACGACATAAACGTTGTGCAGCGTATTAACATCCAGCGGCTGCGCTGTCTCGGCCATGTCGTTCAGGAGGTGTGGAGGAGGATGCTCCAGCGACACGGGTATTTGATGCGTAAGTCGGCAAAGGGGACGACCTTGTTTGCGTTGGAAGGACCAAATCGAGAAAGCCCTGTCATCGATTGGTGTGAACAACTGGCGAAGGAGCGCAAAAAGTAGAGGCGCCTGAAAGAATGTGTTACGGCACGCCGAAATCCGTTAATCGGGTTGTTAATGGGCAATTAAGTAAGTAAGTAAATACACTGAAAAAAAGAATCAAGCCATCCGGGCTTGAATCAATCCATATCGGTCACAATAGTACGGTTTGGCTTGAATCAAGTACAAAAGAGTTGAATCAAGCCCGAATCAGCCAAGTACAAAAGTGTTGATTTTAGCGCGATTTAAGCCTTTTTGGGATCAAAGTGATCTCATCATGTATTTGGTTTAAGCATATTTTTTCTTGATTTAAGATCGAATTCGTACTTGATTCAAGAGAATCAGAAGTTGAAGTAATCCTTAAGCGCACTTGTTTCAAGAATTATAAAGTTGATTTAAGCTAGATTTCGTACTTGAATTAACTTATAAATGGGATCGAATTGAGGCAAATCGTACTTTATTCGAGCACAATGAACTTGATTTAAGCCCTAAATTATACTTGATTTAAACCTAAATTTATCCAAAAACGAGCTTGTTTCAAGAATTTTGAACTTGATTTAAGCTCGAACTCGTACTTGATTTAATCCTAAAATCGATTGATTTGAAAAAAATGCAAGTCATCTACACAAAAAAATGCAAGTCATCGACCGGAATAATCCAAGTCATCTACCAAAGAAATGCAACTTGCCAAAAATACGACATTTTGTTGGATATATATTGTATAAATACACATGAACTAAATGAGAATTATTAAAATTTTTACTTTTGAACTTAAAACCCACAATTCCATAACTCAAATAACGAATAAGTCAAAATTACACTTTTTTAGATAGATTTGAGCTTTTTAGTGTTGATTTTAGTAATATAAGGCTTAGTTTTTCACATCAATCCCGTTTTTTGCTTGTTTTAAGCAAATAATAGCCAAAACGGGCTTAATTTTTCAAGCACGTTTTTTGGCTTAAATTGAGAATAGAAAAGTTGATTTTAGCACGCCGTGTTTCTTTCTGTGTAAGTAAGTATGAAGAGTTTTTCAAAAATCTGTAGTTCGGAGTCGACTTTAAACTGTATATACCGCCACTCAAGGATAAAATTAACGCACACAACTTAAGTAGTGTGAGAAGCTAGGTCGCAATTCTGACTGAAGGGTTGTAATGACCAATTATGTTATGTATGTATCATGCTTGGACTTGCTACGATAGACTTAGTTAGAAAAACAACAACAAAACGAAAAAATAACATCAAAAAAGCACTCACACATACTATATTTCACATACGGGCGGATCTATTCATTTCTATCCAAAATTTTAATACACTTTTCCAGCACGTTTCATTGCCATTCCATTATTTTTCCATATTTTTCTCTTCTCTTCCATCGCTTTTATTTCGATTTTTATGCTGCATTAATACCACAACCACCACAAATCACAAAAAGTGAAATTGTCAACTAGAAAAATCGGAATTGTGGGAATAAAATATGTACACACGACATACTCATGAAATCTTTTGAAATTTTATTTTTTTCTTCTTTCGAATATTTTATGACATGCACTCGTATTTGTTGAATTATCAGTAGACAGTACATTTAAGTTTGTCTGAATATGTAAGTCTGACTCTAAAGCACGTTTGATGATTTATGTAAACGGTTCGAAATATTTTTCATCAACTTTGGCCAAAAAACAAAAAAAAAAAAAAAAACAAAAATGATTTAATAACCCAATAAGAATATTTTATCAAAAGCAAATCCTAAAAGGGGAACGAGACAGTTGGCCTCATAAAGTCAAATACCTTATATAAGATACAATTTGCAGCTATTATTGTATATTAATTTTAGGTGGTATTAAGCAATGCACTATGGGACGGAATATAAAAAATGCCTGCTACGAAAATATATTTTAAAGGAGGACTACTGTATGCACTTCTGAAATAAAACTCAATTTCGTTTAATTGGAACGCTTTAAGTATTACGTATGAATAAAAATACTCTTGAAAGAGTATAAACATCAATAACAAGGAATGTTAATGTAAAGCATCCCACCAAAAATTACTACCAAATAGTCGTTATATATGGAAGCACCGTATTATAGAACAGAAAATCACAATTCGAGTATTTCGTTCTTCTACAGTCACAAATCGGAAGCTTTTAGCACTTTAATTATCAGTGGTGAGTACATTGTCTTATTGAACAGCGCCAAATCCACGGGGTTGAATTTTGAAAGTGTAAAAATAGAAATCATCTTGTAAAGTTTGTCAGTTCAGTCTTAATGTTCTGCCATGGAAGGTAGGTAGGTAGAAGTGGCTGTCCACCCGATGAGCGGACACACTTAGGCCGCATACAGGGCCCATTGTGATACCACAGTTTCATCTTTCCCCTATTTTAGGAACCACTCGGAGCTTCCGATGAAGCGACTTAGACTGACAATATCCACGCATGACAGTTCATCTACGTCCTCCATGTAGTAGGCACCCATGTGTTTCTTTCTCCTCCGACCAAGTGCCGGACATGAGAAAAGTAGGTGAAGAATAGTTTCATTCTCCTCTTCATCTCCACAGCTTCTGCAGAAAACATTCGTGAGGTGTCCAAGACCAATACGCCTCGCATGTGTTCCTATAATACAATGCAATACAAATCCGTAATAACCCCGATAACAGCTTTGAGCCTGCTTCTTTGGAGCTTAAGCAGAGTCGTCGTGCGCCTTCTATCCAGCTTTGGCCAGATTTTTTGCGCCGCTCTGCCTTTATCCGAAGCTGCCCATCTACTGTTGGCAAGGTCCACGATTTCATTGTTAATCATAAGCCCACTGGTACTTAAAGGGATCCCCAATGTAGAGAATTCATCAGAGAGCTCGACGGTCGTGCCCCTTCTGGCAAATTCATCCGCTCTGCAGTTGCCGGGAATGTCCTTATGTCCCGGTACCCATGTGATACAAACATCACATCGGTTCGCCATCTCATTGAGACATCTGCGACAGTCGTATACTGTCTTGGAGTTTATCACACTAGAATCCAGCGCCTTGATGGCCGCTTGGCTATCGGAAAGTATAATGATCCTTCGCTTGCGAACATTTTTGTCCGCAACAATTTTCACCGCAGCTTGAATTGCCGACACTTTCGCCTGAAAGACACTGCAGTGATGTGGTAGTCTCATAGACTTGGATATTCCGATTGATCTCGAATAGATGCCAATACCAACGGCTCCTTCTAATTTGGAGCCATCGGTGTAGATTTGTGCAGCATTTCTCGCTAGGTGCGCCACACCCTTTCCCCAGTCCTCCCTTTTCGGGATGGATGTCCTAAAATTCATTGAGAAGTCTATAATAGTCTATGCTTCCGACAATATCAGCTCCCTCAAATATCCTTGTATGACCAATGCTCGATGCATGCCATTGTCCAGTCGCCCAGAGACGCCTACTAATCCTAGCCGCCACACCCCTGCAGTATAGGTCAAGCGGTAGAAGGTATAAGATCATCTCCAGAGCGATCGTAGGAGTAGTGCGCAATGTTCTGCCATGAGCAGCATAAATCGAGTACGCAACAAATCTAGACATCGTGGTGATCAGTTATGATCTCTTAATCCAATAGTTCCTGGAGATAATTTGTTTATCCCTCCGCAGTTAAATGCCAATTCCTTGTATGAATTTTCTGCTATACCAGCTTCAATCTCAGCTTAGTTGTTATCATTGAAATTCCAATCTCCAGAACCTATATGAGGGTGGTCATCTAACGTCCTCCAGGTATACCAGACATTCTTGGAAAATCTTACACGTGGTATACACTGACTCCAAGATAATAATGGTCGCTTTACTTTCAGCGAATACCTGGATGACGTTCTCTCGGATGTTGAACACATTGCCATACCATTGCTATTCGGTATTACATACATAATTGGTCATTACAACCCTTCAGTCAGGATTCCGACCTAGCTTCTCACACCACTTATGTTGTGTGCGTTAATTTTATACATGAGTGGCGGGACCTACATTTTAAAGTCGACTCCGAACGACAGATTATTTGAGAAGCTTTTCATGGCAATTTTATTTACTCTCAGAGTTTTTGCCAGAAATCTGCTGAGAGGAAGTCGCCGAAGAAATATTTTTTCATATTTTCGTTTTGATGTCTGACCTGGGATTCGAACTCGGGCCTTCAGTCTAATAAGCCAACACACTACCTACTAGATTACGGCGACTTTTATTTGGTATTTATCGTTTAAAAATTAGGATTCGAAATGGGTTTAGGTATCGTGTGGTCAATTGGGACCATAGCTTCTACAATTCTATGCTCTGTGGCGCTAAGTCTAGTTGCTGCATTTACATCTACTCCTTTCGCCAACATTTCTAGTGGTAGTCAGCTAAGAATAGTAAATAAAGCCTTGGGGTTGACATAGCCTATAAGGTTACAAGTATGCATTCCTCTATGGAAGTCTGAGTTACTACTTCAAACGTTTTTTTTTTTTTGAAAGGGCATCGTACTTAAGGATATGTATCTATTGTAACTGTTTTAATAGTTATCATTAAAGTATTCCCATTTATATCTTTAAAAGCAAGTTTTCTCTTTAGTTCTTCTAGTTCTTCTAGTTCAAATTGTTTTTCTATAATCACAGGAGGCCATATTTATACCTTCTGCGAAAACTTTCACATAAAAAGTCCACATAATCGCTGGATCTTTACTAATCCTGTGCACAGGATTGAGATAAAACGAAAAAAGAAAGAAAGAAAAAAAATATGATATCAAGTAAATCCTTTCTTTAAGCCCAGCTATACTTGGTAGCAACTGAGGAACTGCAAATAGTCAAACACACATATACACATACATACATTCATATCTACACATGCAAACAATTATTATTTTTTTCTCTGTATTTTTGCCCACCAAACTTTTACTGTGTGTTATTTATGAAAAATTCTCTTATTTTTGAAAAAAGATTTCTTTTTGGATAGTTTACAGCCTCTATTATAAAAGAGAAAGAGCAGAAGAAAAAACCAACAACAACTAAAAATGAAAAGAAAAACTAATAACAACGACAACAGCAACAAACAAATTTCTATTTTTTTTTGTTGTTATTTGGCACAGTGCCCAAAAAAAAATCTTTATTATGTTGCACGCCAAAGGAAAACTCAAATATAATGTGAGTGAGAATGGGAATGATTTCAAAATAACTGTTTATACCACTTTTGCTTCCATTATATTTTGCTGCAAAAAAATTTCCTCATCATCACGAACTCATCATCAAAATATGCTCGGCTATCAACGCTAAAAATCCCACATCAAACCATTGCTACAGCAACATTGAGCCGCAACATCATTCCCAAAAACGGCTTTATCAGGCACAAAACTAAAAAATTTTCTCTTCCTCTTTTTTTCTTTCTGTGTTAGTCAAACGAGCTCTCTCTCTCTTTTAAAGCCTCTTCTTTTTTGTATATATTTTTAAATGAATGTGTGTGTGTGTGTGTATTTTTATTATACAACAGTTTATTTTGCATTTGCATTGGTATTGGTAGTATTGGTTTAATATATTTGACCACATTTTTCAATACCGTTTTTAAATATCGTATCGTATTTCTCTTCGTTTTTTATTTGCATATGCTGGTTAATGTTTGTGTGTGCGAGCTTGATATTGCATTTTAAAGTCGCTTTTTTTTACTTTCTTTCAAAAAATATGGCACTCTCTGTTTATTTGCGTTTCTTTTTTATCGATTTTTTTTTAGTTTTTAAAACTCAAAAAGAAGGCCAAAATGGCAACAAAAACTTGTTGGAAAATATAGAAAAAACAGACAATTTAAAATTTGATACATAAACAAAATCCGAATTAATTTTAAAAATTTAATTTATCGAGGATTAAAAAACTTATCGACTTCCACGGAAGTCTGAATATGGATAAACCATCTTTGATCAGTTATCACTCAGACAAGCATATCTTAGCGGTTTTTGGGGAAAAGCTGGTTATAGAGAGACCTGATCTGCCTTATTATCGCAACATCATCCGATCATTTTGCCTCTGTTGTTGTCACCAAACACATCAGTTCCTATTCTACTATATAAAAATAAGTCGGGTTTTCCTTCCTGACGCTATAACTCCAGAACGCACGAACCGATTTTGACCAAACTTAATATACATGTTCTATGGGGCGTGAGGAGTGTTTCTGTGTAGTTCGAAGTTCGTCCGACAGATGGCGCAATATTTAGTTTTTTTGTGTTTTTGCACCGTAACTCAAGAACTACTGCACCGATTTCGACCAAACTTTATATACATGCTCTATGGGGCGTGAGGAGTGTTTGAAGTTCGTCCAACAGATGGCGCAATATTTAGTTTTTTTTTGTGTTTTTGCACAGTAACTCAAGATCTACTGCACTATGCTGCGTTTCGTTGAAGGCGTTTTGTCGTTAATCAGCGTGCAGTGGCGTTAATTAGCCCGATACCGACTGAAACCTAACATCTTTTTGTGAAAAAAGTATATTAAAAAAAAAGTAAATAAATATCTGTCTATCACTCTTTTTTAAACTCTATTTGCGCAATAAGCCTATTTTATGTTTTGCTGAAGGCGTTAGGTGCTTGATCGGCGTGTGGCGGAAGCTTATCAGGTTTAGATGGCTTAAAAAATATTCGATATAGCAAAAAGTAGGCGTGGCAAACCTTATATTTAGGGACATAGTGATCGTAGACGAATACAATTTGGTGGGTAAGTTCGTAGAGTCGATATCGACAAACTCACCAAAAATGGGCGTGGCAACCCTCCCCCTTTAAAGATACCATAAGTCGGCTAATTCGATCGTTTATAACTACATATGTACATACATATATAACATGTATGTCTGTTAGTTTTTGTTTTGGAGCGAGAACAACAACTACAACTTCGTCAGCGCTACCCATGTTTCGGACCTCTTATTGTTATTCTTTGTATGCCTCACCTAAATAACGTACTAGATAGATAGATCCACACACTTATAGTAAGTTAGTTATTCTTATATATAGTAACTGTTTTATGCAGCGTATTACAGCAAATATATAGTGTGACCTGTTTTGGGCAATAAAAAAAATCAATTTTGGGCGGGACGAAGTTCGCCGGGTCAGCTAGTCGTATTATATAATTTGCTGCCGTCAACATCATTTTGACGCCATACCTGCGTGATTTGCAGTCCATGCAGTGTCTAGGTAGAATATCTCATCGTGTTGTGTAGAGTTTGTCACCGCAGTCAAGTAGATACTGTATTGGCATACTATACGAGAGCTCGTAAGTTCAAAACTCAGCACTGATATCCTAAAAAAATAAGAACGATTTGTTTCAGCAATGAAAACCTTCTCACATCTATCCTTCGGAAGCGACGTTAAATTGCTGGTTCTGCCGCATAAAAATTAGAGTACGCAACATGGATGACGTGAGATGCTAGGCAGTAATTTCGATTAAAGAGTTGTAATGAGCAACAAAGTGAGTGTATTTCGAGATTTTAGAAATTATCTGAGCAAAAGGAGTGTTTCGTAGACTCGAAACAAATGTCATTACTATTGACTAACTGTCGATAGTCTTTCCTATGTACTTGATAATGTCTAAGCCACTTGAGCAATTTATTTGAAGCATACTAGTTCCCAAGACTACCCGGAAATGTGCTTAATCTTAGCACAGTGTATTCAATTTATTTAAAATTAAAGTCTACGATTAAACCTCTGCTAATTTAGGTAATTGTATGGTAATTCCATTGAGTTGCATTTCATTGCATTTCTTTTTTAAATAAATAATAAAAAAACACGAATATAAAAATAAAAAAATTGAGTTTATCTCATGGAAAAGTTGATGCAGCGCTCTATTAAACGACTTGAATTGTTTCTTTAGTTTCTTGCAACTAAACATTATTGGAATAGTTTTTCTTTCTTCTCAAACAGCAATTCAATTGCTGGCCATAAAATTATTTTTAAGAATAAAATCCAATTTAAATCGTATTGAAAAACTGAAGAAATAAAAATAATTTGCATTGGATTTAACACGACCACAGGATACCCTATGTATTAGGAATATTTAAGTTTTTTTTAGGAATGACAGAATTAGTTCCAGTGATTAAAATTAAGAAGCATACAATTCTTATAAGAAATAGAGGATAACAATGAATTTCTTGAAAACATCTGATTCCTTCCAATTCCTTCCAGTCGTGCCAATTTCATGATTAAGTTGCTTTTTCTACACATGTGATGGTCTTCGAAGGTCCCTCTGGCCCTGTGTTTTATAATTATTTTAAAGGCTCTACAGAATGTGGTTAGGAGAAGACACTAAGTTACAGTATTCCCTCGATTTACGTCGTCTCGATTTTGTCGTCAAAAATTTTGTTCCCTTCAACTTCGATTTGCGTTGTCATTCGATTTACGTCGCTTTTTTTTGGAACCAACTGTGACGTACGTAAATCGAAAGATTACTGTAACTTTTTTAAGTTCGTTTTTAAAAATATACTACTTTGTAGTATGAGCAATATGAAATTCGATTTACGTCGTTTCGATTTACGTCGCATTTTTCCGGAACATTCTACGACGTAAATCGAGGGAATACTGTAGTAATAACCTTAGTTACAGGTCCTCAGAACTGAATATGAAACTAAATAAGAGTATGAGTGTGGTGATCGAATTGATTCGGCGTTACGTAATTTTTTCTAAGTGGGCCATGTCCAACGGCTCGGGTGTAACTTGTTCGATTTCATAATGGGAACTGTTCGCAAGGAAATATAAAACTCTTGTAGATTTTCTCTATGCGTCGTTACAATGGATTGTGGAGACATTTTGAGCTCAGAGATCACAAGTAAAGAAGAAGTTAAGAAGACAATGTCTGACCTGTTGTCAATCAGGCCCATTTCGACGTTTGGGATATTAGTTAAATACTGTATAAGAAGAACTTTCATTATTCAGGGGACAATGCTTTCTGTGATACTTCTCGTTATTGGAAAATGAAGGTAGATGAACTACAGCACATTGTCATTTATAAACAATTAGGGAATATTCTCTTATTACCTCTCTTTTTGGGAATTTGGAGTTATTAGAACATTATCTTGTCTTCTAGACGAAAATCTAAGTCACAAGAAGTCTTCGAATCTGGCATATAATCTTGTCTTAGACGCAATAGAGATCAACATATTTGGTAGCAAAGCGACTGCTGTACAGTATTCCCTCGATTTACGTTGTTTCGATTAACGTCGTTAAAAATTTTGTTCCCTTCAACTTCGATTTGCGTTGTTATTCGATTTACGTCGCCTTTTTTTGGAACCAACTGTGACGTAAATCGAAAGATTATTGTAATTTTTTTAAGTTCCTTGTTAAAAACATACTACTTTGTGGTATGAGCAATATGAAATTCGATTTACATCGTTTCGATTTACGTCGCTTTTTTCCGGAACATTCTACCACGTAAATCGAGGGAATACCGTATGTAAAGCTAGTTAGAACAGCAGACACTCAAAAGTGAATATTCTCAGGATATTACAGCGTAGACCACCCGTAGTCTAAAGTGTAGTGTGTTGGTCTACTAGACAGGGCCTCGACAGTTCGAACCTCAGTTCTAACATCTTGAAAGAAGAAGGCTTAGAGAACAAACTAATTTCCACAAAAAAGAATAAACTTTTATTCACTCATGAGCATAATATGGATGGAGTGAAGAAGTCAGGCAATAATCTTCATTACAGGTTTTTTTGTAATGGACAATAAAGTCCAAGAAATTATTTTATTTCAACAAAAAAAAAAATGCAAATTCTTGTTAAGATGTGTAGCCATAGCTGCCAGATTTGACGATTTATCGTCATTTTGACGATTTTGAGCTCCAAAAATAGCATTTTGACGACATGACGATTTATGCCCTTATTTTGACGATTTTTAGCAATTAAAAAAGTACATCATTTTCCTTACTTTAGTACATTAAAAGCCTCCTTAAGCTTTGTATTTGCTTTGCAATTGTTACTATTTCAAATTTATGTTAGTAATAACGAGGAGTGAAGTATTATATTTTTAAGTTATTTAAGTTATTCGAATACCTGTGATGATTTTTCTGTATTTTATGCATTTTTAATCCCTTAAAAGCCAAAAAATTACAACTCCTTAATAACATCGTAGTTGAGCATAAATTATCATATGCCGTTGCATACAATTTTAAAAATTCGATTATAGCTTCTAATATTACCCTAGGAAGACCTAAGGCAAGTGCCATTATTTTTTTTCATACGACCAACACTCAGGGGATGGCATTGTGTTTGGAACTAGGAAAATATATTATAGGAAGGAGGAAAGAGGGAGCAGTGTTTATGGACACTAGGTTTGAATATTTTTATAACATTTTTATACCATTTTAATACCATAAGTAACAGGAAGGATCTCTGCAGGAAGGAAGTTTCATATACGAATAGTTCGTCTAACCAACGAACTTTGTCTGTAATGCAGTGTGCGATACTCTGGCCAATCGACCACATACGGATGTGCTGGCCGAGAAAGACGAGTATTACGTCGCAATATCCATTGTATTAGCGATAGAACAGTGAAACACAAGCCACATTGGAACGATGCACCAATGAATCAATGGAGTTGGACACACTATCGTGATTAACGAGCTACTACGGCATCTCCTGTAAACGGTCGAGAAGCGTCAAAATAGATGTTAAGGGCCAACCCATTCTCGGTCGGTTATAAATGGTGTAAATGGTAATTAGATCAGATGAAGTGAAGTATTTATTGCACCGTCTTAAGAAACCAGGCACTGAAAAATGTGTCGGTTCCAGCAAACATTACACTGAATTTTCATGCCCATAACGTCAAGATCTTCTGATTCCCTAATATTTACACCACACATGGGTATAGATCAGAGATCAGCAATGAATCGTATTTTCGCTACTCATAGGTACTTATGAAATTTTGAGTATGAGTGAGTCAAGAGTATTAAAATTCAACTACTCTGATTCATTCGTACTCGCTACAACATGATTTATAAGTATAGATTGCAATGAGTATGAGTACAACGTTGACATCAAACTCACAACATTCGATTCATTGTTTGATTCATACGCCTACTCATTCAGATTCATAAATTTAGAAAAATACTTATAATACTTACGAATGATTCGAGTCACTCGAATCATTCATCAAAATTTACAGTAGTAGTTATTGTTGCATTTACAAAAGAAGAGAAAAGAAACGACAAAGACAGCAAGCACAGCACACACACAACCTTCTAGCGAGTATTGTGGTGTTCGTACTCGAATCATACTTATTTTGTGCTTCGTGTATATGTTGAATGATGGAGAGTCGAAATCAACAACATTGTGCGTATTGTTAAGTATGAGTACGATGAGTATTTCTAACTTTGAATATGAGTAGTATGAGTATGATATTAAAATAAGTAAGAATGCGTATAAGTAGCTGAAATTATAAGTATGACTCGAATCTACTCATCGTTTTGAATACTCGTTGCTGATCTCTGGTATAGATGATACAATATTATTGCTGTTTAACATTAACTTTATATGTTTTTGTTTTTAAAACCTTTCAATTTATTTATTTATTTTTCTGATGATTTTTTTACGATTTCAATGAACGTCTTTGACGATTTTGACGATTTTTTCTCAAATATTTGACGATTTGATGCTTCATTTATCTGGCAGCTATGTGTGTAGCAAGTAGTAAGGTTTAGAACGCCGTTTTTTACTTTATTTGTTACAAATATTAACTGTACTGATGTAGGGTATTGAAGGAAAATAAAATTTAAAAAAAATCTTTACAAATCACAGCGTTTATGTGTGACAGATAATCTGCCAACGATAACATTGTTCAGTAAAGTGTTTCGTTTTATTATTTCTCTTTTTGTTCCTTTTTTCTACAAAAACCGCATTGAAAAGTCATGACATAAATTTGTGAAAAGAACAACAAACGGATATTGCATATGCGTTTGAGGAAAGAAAAAAAAAACATTTTTTTACTGCAATTTTTCTGCAGCTCAATACACAAGTGCATGTGCATTTGCAAAAAAGCTGGAGAGCTGTTGCCACTGACAATGCAAGTGCAAATGCAAATGCAAATGTATTGATGAACTGCATATGATTGACATTAAAAAGTGAAATTAATCATGGATTTCTGCTGTTCAATGCCAATGCATCACGGCTGTTCATTCAAGACGAGCATCAATAACTCTGAATAGCATCTTGAATTTCAATAGAGTGCGTCGTTAATTTTATTAAAATTGAATTGATTTTTCTTTTTTTGCTTCTTTGTCATGCTTTTATATTTGAATAATAAAGCAAATGTTCAAGTAATACGGAAAAAAGAAATTATTTTTTACTAAGGAAGAATGTAACGTCTCATAAACACTGTGGATTATTCTTTAATTCGCTTTTGATACACAAAAAGAAAACTGAATAAGTGTACGTATGTATGTACATATGTGTCCTTATTGTTGCATTTACGTTTAAAATATACTTTTTGGCCGTTTCAATCATTCCCTCAAGAACAAGTCATCAATCATTATTCCAAAGCGAGGAAAATAGCAACAAACAAAACAAAATGTGTTGCCGCCTCCTTAGGTAAATGCCAAAATACAATTATTTTTGATAATTTTTAGGGCGTATTTTTGGGGGAGGGGGGCGGTAATCTATCACCCACTTTTTTTTGTTATAAAATTTGTTCAAGTCAACAGCAATTGTTCTAAAATGTAACAGAAAATAGAGAAGCAAAAAAAGAAAAGACTCCAAAAATGATTTATTGTGTGTAATATTTATTCTTCAATAGAAGCGCTTGCTTGTTGATTTTTTTGGCTTAAAATTAAAAGGAAAATTTGTATGTAAACGAATCCTTTTAAAAGAATAAGAAAATCGAAGGATAATAATGATGAATTTTTTTCTTTAAACATCTATCAATAATTATTAATTATTAAGTGAGTCAGGTGTCTAAAAGGAAATGAATATTTACTATGAATTTAACATTGAAAAATCATTACGACATCACCTGAAATTAAAAGGAATTCTTTAAAATTGAAATTAGAAAAGTAAAAAATAATTCCATTAAATTCCTTAGTGACTGACTTGGTGTTGTGGTCAAAGTGCTTGCCTACATATCCGCTTAATATTCATCAGTGTTTGTACAATGGGTCAATCTCGATCTCCGGGTACTGCACTTGTCTTAACTGACAAGTACATGTCCTCTAACACGTCCCCTAACCTTCATCAGGATTTTCGAATTTTGAAAATTAATAGATTGCAATCTCTCCTAATTATCCATCTAAGAAGATCCAACAGAGACATTCAGAGACAACAACATTATAGGAAGACGAAGTAGCACCACCTCCTAACAAAGAGTAGGAGAAAAAGTTCCTCCCCACTACACTTAATGCTTGTCCACAGAGGGCATTGTTTTTAGGCAACAATAGATGGCTCTGATATCTTGCGAGAAACTGCTATTGGAGATTCATCACCTGAAAGAACTTAAAAAGTGAAACTGGAACAAAGTAAAGGAAACAATAAGAAGAGAGAGAGTAATGCTTTGGGAAAGCCATAAAGGAACGCAAAAGAATAAATATACATATGTGGAGTGACACAATGAGGCTTTTTCCAAATATATTGTTACGTTTTTACCTTTTAAAAACGTTAAAAATATGAGTTCGTAGATTGCAAATAAAATACAAATAAATATGTGTTTATTTTTCAATCAGTTCTTTATTATCTGCACAACTTTTGTGCCACTGTTCGAACTTATTCCACGTATACAATGATAAGTTTCACAATATGTGCTTGTTCGTGATATTTCTCTGCTTACAACCTTTTTTTTTTTGTAAGCAACAACACTTGTTAGTTATTCTTCTTTGCTCACAACCTTTTTGTAAGCACGACACTAACAACTGTTTACTTCACGCAACTTGTCTGCACAGAAGTCTGACTGAATTATAACTCAATCTCGTATCTTCACACACCACTGGTTGAATTCTCACACAATTCAACGCGACGTCGTCACACGACTAACTTAACTCGAACTCCGAGAATCATGTGTCTTCATACACGACTGACTGAATTCTAACTGAATCATCGTTGCTCGCTTTATCTTGCCTTTTATATCGCTGGATCAACAGTGTGATGAATGCCCTTGAAGGATGATTACGACCTTCGGGAACAATCCAAAAATGTAAACAACTTGTTTCCATTTTTGTTGTTCGTGTATCTTGTTTACTTTCGTCCAGGCAGAGTTGTTGTTGTTTTGTTTGTTTGTCTTTCCGCTATATTTTTTTATACACGGACGTTGTTGCTATATTTTTTTGTTTATTCATCGATCTTGTAAACAAGCCCTGTTGTTTTTGTTGCTATATGTTTACTCATTCGTTGAACACGTGAACAACTGCATTGTTTTGTTTTTGGAGCTTTTGTTTATCATTTTATGTGGGATCCAGTCCATTGTGTTGTTTTTGGAGCTTTTGCTTATTATTTTAACAACACCATTTCCATTTTCGTAACAATATTTTATCTGTCGCTCTTAAATACTTACAAATGTTTAGGTTAATAAGAACGCATTAGCATTGCCAATTATGGATCTCATCATCAGTTTTCATTGAGATACACTTCTATTTGAACTGAAAATATTATAATACGTTTTAGAAACACCCTTTATCTTTCTTTGTTTAATGGTTAAGCTGTACAAGAGCGTTCTTGACTCCACTTGTGATAGCTTCAGATTTACAACAAACAATATCGTACACTTTTAATGCCCACCAATATCTGAATGAATCAATTTATAAACTTGTTTTTCAGAAAGTCTTTAAAATACTCGCTCTTGCCAGTTCCTTGACATTTCTTGCCTTTGAATTATTGAAAGTCTCCAGAATGTCGCAAGACTAGTTACAGGTAAAGTTGCTTCAATCCATCATATATTCCAGCATAGCAATTCATCAATAGTCGTCATGGTCAAAACTCCAGTCCAATGTAATACTTTATAAGTTCTCTAACGTGTTGAGAGGTATTTCTACAATCTTGCATATTCAAAAATGTATAGATGAGGATGCTTCTCATTCTACGTACATACATATTTATATAAGGGGTGATTTTTTAAGAGCTATAGGAAAATTTTTCAAAAAAAAACGCATAAAATTCAGAAAAATGCATGAAATCTTTATTTGAATCGATACGGTACGGTCCATATAATTTAATGTTTAAAAATTATTTCATGCAAATGTTGACCGCGACTGCGCCTCAAATGGTCCATTCGCTTAGTCCAATTTTGGCATACTCTTTCCAACATTTCGGCCGGTATCTCACGAATAAATGCATCAATGTTGTCTTCCAATGCGTCAATAGAAGCGGGCATGTCTGTATAGACATGAGCTTTAACATAGCCCCACAAAAAATAGTCTAAAGGCGTTAAATCGCACGATCTAGGCGGCCAATTGATCGGTCCCGAACGTGAAATAAAATGTTAACCGAACTCGCCTCTCAATAAGTCCATTGTTACGCATGCTGTGTGGCATGTGGTACCGTCTTGTTGAAACCACATGTCATGCAAGTAAAGCTCTTGCATTTTGGGCAAAAAAAAGTTGGATATCATCTCACGGTAGCGCTCACCATTCACAGTTACGTTACGATTCGCAGCATCTTTAAAGAAGTACGGTCCAATGATGCCAAATTCAATGATTTGCAAGCGTTGTTCGTTTGTAAGACGATTCATGGTTAAATTATAGACTAAACTGAAGATGTTTGACAGCGAAACAAAACACGAAACGTGCGTGAGCTGTTTAAACTAGTGTTGCCAAAAAGATAATAGCTAAAAAATCACCCTTTAGTACATATTTCTTCCAGATTTCGTTTTGTTGGAGATGTCTGACCTGGGAATTGACCGTGGCCTGACATCTAATAAGCCAACACACTACCAATTAGACTTATGAGATTGTTTTTACCGACACTGGCCCTGATTTTACACTGGCCAGGCATTGGACAACATTTGATTCAAGCAACGCAACAGTATGCTCATGCCGCATATTAGGTTAGGTTAGGTTAGAGGACGTGTACTTGTCAACTGTGACAAGTACAGTACCCGGAGGTCGAATTGATCCATTGTACAACGTCCTAGCTTCTCACACCACTCGTGTTGTGTGCGTTAATTTTATACATGAGTGGCGGGACCTACACACAGTGGTCGATCCCATTGGCCAAAAATAAAAAAATAAAAGTCAAAAATTTGTCACCAAATGTGGCATCACTGTTTCTTATAAAAACAAGGTTTTAAAATCTGTAGTTGTTTTTGTTTTATTCTAACTGTAGTCTTTAAGAACAGCTTCAAAAAGAGAGCAAGTTAACATTTGGTTTTTGCAGTGTGAAAAAGTGGAAAAAAAGTGTAACTTTTAATTAATTAAAACAAAAGAAAACTCATTTGTGTTAAAAAAAATCAGAATGAATATTGAATATAAAGGTTTTAACTAAGTTTTAAAATAATTACAATGCGTTTTGCTTATTGTGGATTTGTTATATAATTAATATTTTTGTAGTGTCATTGTTCATTCTAGTTAATTCATGTATATACATTTCAACTGGAGTTTTAGTTGAGTTCCCCCCTGAAATCTCCAACGAGGTTTTTATTTTGTTTATTGTTTAATACTCCAAGAATAAAAAATTGGCAATATCAGCTGCTCCTTTTTGCCCGTTTTTTTTATTATCTCCTACAGACCAAACCGACCTCTTTGTTTTTATGTCCAAATTTGAATTTTTTTTTGTGGTGTTTTGTCAATTTGTGTTCGTTCGTGCTACTCTGTTATTGCCACCGTCCACCCGCTATTGCCGTCCTATCAGGTTCCAATTTAAAAAGGAGACAGTTCAATTGGCCATCGACGAAGAGACGTATTTCAAGAAGAAAATTGAACAGTTATCTCCCACAAAATTCAAAATTGATCAGAAGACGATATATATTGACCACATTCTGCAACTAACAATGATAGATGGTAAAGTATGTAATGCCTTAACTCAAACTTCATCTGCAAAATGCTACATATGTAATGCAAAACCCACCGAAATGAACGATATTGCAAAATGCCTGCAAAAAGAAGTCAAAATAGATCACTATGAATTTGGACTATCACCTTTACACGCATATATAAGATTTTTTGAGTATTTTCTTCATATATCGTATAGGCTTCAACAAAAACAATGGCAAATTAGGTCACTAGAAGGAAAAGCTGGATATCTCAAAAGAAAACAGAATATTCAATTACAATTCCGAGAAAAAATGGGACTAATAGTCGACAAGCCAAAAACTGGAGGGAGTGGATCTTCCAATGATGGAAATACAGCACGACATTTCTTTACCGATGCTGACTTGTCTACAGAAATAACAGGCATTGATAAAGAAGTAATTGAGAGATGTGCAATATTATTGCAAGCTTTGTCTTCAGGGTATAATATTAATGCTGAAAAATTTAGAAAATACGCGCTGGACACTGCTAAGGAGCTGACAAATAAATATTCGTGGTACTATCTTCCCCCCACAGTCCATAAAATTTTAATTCATTCTTCAGATGTTATTAAACATGCGCTGGTATCAATTGCAGAGCTCTCCAAAGAAGCTGCAGAATCCAGAAACAAAGATATAAAGAAATTTCGACTTAAACACACGCGCAAAATTTCACGCATTTCAACAAATACCAATTTGTTTAACCGTTTACTTTTAACTTCGGAGCCTTTTATAACAGGTCAACGAAAGTTACCATGCAAGGAGAAATCAATTTTAATAAAATCAGTTTTTGAATTGTTAGAATAATTTTGAAGTCAATTTTCATTTATGGGGGGTGTTACTAAAAAAGCAGTTTTTAAACTGCTATGGGTCCTAAACCATTCCCAATTTATCACTAACTAATTCTGACATATTTATAAAGCCGTGTATGAAGTTTCACGATGATACCTATACTGGAAATATTTTTGGCCGCCGACTCCATACAGCGCCGACCACTGTGCTACAGTTTAAAGTCGATTCCGAACGACAGATTTTTGAGAAGCTTTTCATGGCAATTTTTACTCTCAGAGTTTTTTGCCAGAAATCTGCTGAGAGGAAGTCGCCGAACAAATATTTTCATATTTTCGTTTTTATGTCTGACCTGGGATTTGAACTCGGGCCTTTCGTCTAATAAGCCAACACACTACCTACTAGACCACGGCGACTTCATGCCGCATATTAATTTGTCGTAATATTTCCCCATTAAATTAGGTGTTCTTGTTATATCAATTAAGGACACAAGCAAAGTGCAGTCAGTCAACCGTTTAGCTACCGGAAACCTGGTCTAAACATGTATTTATTTTTGTAGATGTAGTTGCACTCTCACACACATACATACGCACGCTTACATAACAGTGTAAAACAGGCATACTTTCTCTAGCAATCATGTTATACTCATGTATTAAATTTTAGAAAGAGAAATAAAATAAAAGAGAGTGAGAGTGAGAGAGAATGAAACAATTTCTCCATCAAGTAAGGTATACTCGTATATGTGCATACTTGCTGTATGTGTGTGTATGCATATGTGTGTTTGTTTTTTGGGTAAATTTCCTCTAAAATAAGACATTGTGGAGCCCGTCATCCAATATTTGCCGATGCTTATAATGTAATGGTTGTCCTTCAGTTCAAGTAAAATACAAAATGCTCTTCATTATCATTCCCATTATGCTGGTTGGTACATGCACGCTACTTTAAAGTGAATATTGGAAGCTTATGCTGATATTTGCAACACATTACTTAATTTACTAATCGGACTCAAATCACTCATTGCATGACATTTCGTTCGTTGATAACGCCTGAAGGAGTCCTGTAATGAGCATAGGAAAGAAAAGTCAGGGTATAGTAGCGAGGTAAACAGTTCAGTCATAGTGTTGATTGAATGTTAAAACCAAGCGCCATAGGGATTGTGTGGCAAATGTTGGTTTTAACTGAAAGGGAAATGTTAGAATTAAAATTTAAAGGAGGAAGTTAAAAAACAAAAAGAAGGTCCCTATAGGAAATAGAATTCATTCTACGGTATCCGAATATCCCAGCTACCCAGGTAGCCAGCTATCAATGTAGCCGGCTACCAATGAAGCCAGCTACGAATGAAGCCAGTTACCAATGTAGCCGCCTACCAATGTAGACAGCTACCAATGTAGCCGCCTACCAATGTAGACAGCTACCAATGTAGCCGCCTACCAATGTAGACAGCTACCAATGTAGCCGCCTACCAATGTAGACAGCTACCCATGTAGACAGCCACCAATGTAGACAGCCACCAATCTAGCCGGCTACCAATGTAGACAGCTACCCATGTAGACAGCCACCAATGTAGACAGCCACCAATGTAGCCGGCCACCAATGTAGACAGCTACCAATGTAGCCGCCTACCAATGTAGACAGCTACCAATGTAGCCGCCTACCAATGTAGACAGCTACCAATGTAGACAGCCACCAATGTAGACAGCCACCAATGTAGACAGCCACCAATGTAGCCGGCTACCAATGTAGACAGCTACCAATATAGCCGCCTACCAATGTACCAGCTACCAATATAGCCGCCTACCAATGTACCAGCTACCAATGTAGCCGCCTACCAATGTAGACAGCTGCCAATGTAGCCGCCTACCAATGTAGACAGCTGCCAATGTAGCCGCCTACCAATGTAGACAGCTACCAATGTAGCCGCCTACCAATGTAGACAGCTACCAATGTAGTCGCCTACCAATGTAGACAGCTACCCATGTAGACAGCCACCAATGTAGACAGCCATCAATGTAGCCGCCTACCAATGTAGACAGCTACCAATGTAGCCGCCTACCAATGTAGACAGCTACCAATGTAGCCGCCTACCAATGTAGACAGCTACCCATGTAGACAGCCACCAATGTAGCCGCCTACCAATGTAGACAGCTACCAATGTAGCCGCCTACCAATGTAGACAGCTACCAATGTAGCCGCCTACCAATGTAGACAGCTACCCATGTAGACAGCCACCAATGTAGATAGCCACCAATGTAGCCAGCTGTCAATGTAGCCAGCTTTTCAGCAAAGCAGCTACCCAGCTATACTAAACTGCTACACAGCCAGCAACTATACTAGCCAGATTCTTAGCTACCAATGTAGTCATGTTCCCAGCTAGCCAGTTTCCCAGGTAGCCAGCTTCCCTGACTTTATTACGAATGACTTATGAATTGTTGATTTCAATTTAAATTTTATCTTAAGATAATCTTTGGATCTCAAACAACAATCGAACATAATACGGACGTGTAAGCTGTGAACGAGTAAGAATTTAGATTATTGCTTTGCATTGCTGTATAGGGTACTAAGTATTCAAATTGTATCAACTGCAACTACTCTTACTTACCTGTCTGTTGTTGCTATTGTTGTTGCTATTGTTCCACTACTGTTCGTTGTAGAAATTCAAATAAAATATTAAAATTATGATTTCTACTCATTGTTATCGTTTCTCAGTCATTGCGCTGTACTCCGGTGTACTTGGCCTATGATTTATTTCAAAAAAAGGCACGGAATTTATTACTCATACGTACTGTATGGCAGTAGGCACTTGCATAAATGACCGATCGATCGATTGCATAACGAGGAAGTAAAATAATGAAGGCATACGAATGCCAAAGAAATCGTAATTAAAGTAAATGTTTTAAAGTAAGTGAAAAAATGTTGCAAACACATCAATTCTGTAAATATTTTTGAAAATTTATGTAAAAAATTAAAAACTTAAAATCCCAATACCATTTGGTGTAGTACAGTGTAAATTCTTTTTGAACATTTTCTGTAACTTTAAATCAAAATAAAAAAGGAAAAAACATTTGATGAATTGTTTCAATATTTTAAAGAAATATCTTCAATCTTCAACTTGAATGTAATTACAGTTGCTCTACAACACGCAAACGAAATGCGATAATATTTCCAATAAATTATTGGAAATAAATTTCATCGTTTCATTGTTTTGTTGTTTTTTCTCTTGCAGTAGGAATTTAAGAAAAATATTTTCAATTCAATGCTGTTGTTGTTGTTTCTGTTGTTGTTAGAGAGTGTGTGAAATAATAGATTGAAATTTCCGTTTTTAAACATCATCAAGTGGAAGTTTTAAATGACGTAAAATTCTAAGAATATTGTAAGAAGCATTACATTATACGAAGGTTGCTAGGAAAGCATTAAGCATTCAATCGATTTTGTGCACTTCAGTATACTTTCCCTCAACTGTAAAATGACTTTTATAAAGACTTGTTATAATCTTTCAAATGCTTGGATGTAATACGGGATATTCTATTGCAATCTTTGGTGGGGTGTCACAAAGCCATAGGACATAAAGCCATAATGGCTTTATGTCTCAATCCAAACGGACATAAAGCCATAATTTTGATATGGCCTTAAGTCTCATATCAATTTTAGTGAAATGGGACATAAAGCCATTATGGTTATATGTCCCATTTGATGTTTTGCGTTACAAATGCTTTATTTCACTAAATATGCCTATTTATCTATGAAATTAATGATTTAAAAAAATCCAAAATTTCTAGGCTCCAGGAATTACAGCTGCAAACATTTTGTGAAAGGAAAAATCCTTAGTTATCATTGGAAAACATTTTTTTATTCTTGTGACGCACGCAGGAAAACTTTATTCAGCGAAGCTACCTGCCGCGTCCTACTGGAGGAAAAAACCCCTAAGCGCGGCTGCAGGCCGCCACGTAGAAAAACTTTATTATGCGAAGCCAGATTTCAATACTTAACTTTAGTGTCTCAGGAACTGAAATGAGAGATAAAGCCGCTTTCTAATATTGCTAATGTGAGCTAAGGCCATGATGGCTTTGTCATGCAATCATTATTAAAAATATGGCTTTATGTCTCATTTTCGGAAAAAAATTTATGGCGTTAAGTCCCATTATAATGAGACTTAATGGCCTATGCCCTTATGTCTCAATGGAATGGGACTTAACGTCATATGGCTTTATGTCCTATGGCTTTGTGACACCCCACCGCAATCTTTACATGAAGACTTGACCAGTCTAGTTAGTATCTGATTGCCGATCATACGATTGCTGTCTCAATCAGAGATCTCTGCTGCTACTGCCATACAAAAACAACAATTAACTTCTCATCCCGCCCAGCATGTGTGGAACTCTTATTTAGGAACATATTGTCTTTCTTAGAATGCATTTGTTGGTAAGTACCGGGTTATCCATTTCGTGGTTTCAAAAGTAAACGAAAATAAAACACATATAAAATATTTTTTTCATGATATTTCTTTTTTATTGCAAAGTTTGAACGTTGACATTAAGTGTGAAACACTACATCATTTAACCTTCCCTTACCCGCGCCAAAAAGTGAAACACCAATACCCGCGCGTTGGTCTGTGAGACCGACAATGGAAAATCCTATATCCTTGGTACTATTTCAAAAAATTTTTTTTGATGCAAAAACGAAGCTTATTACGAATAATGAAGCTACCAGTGATATCAACTTACTGGCACTATTTTTTTTACAAAAAAATCGCAATAATAAAAAAATCGGTCTCACAGACCAACGCGCTGGTATAGGAAGGTTAATTGACCTCCACGCGAAGTGTTGCAAGCATTGATTCTTTTGAGGTAATTTTCGACCACTTTTTGAAACATATTGGGCGGTATTTCAGCCATAACTTGACGAATGTTGGTTTTTAAGTGCTCAAGAGTTAAAGGTTTATCTGCATAAACACGGTCTTTCGTGTAGACCCACAAAAAAAAGTCTAATGGTGTCAAATCGCATGATCTTGGTGGCCAGTTGATATCGCCACGACGAGAAATTATGCGGCCAGGAAATGTCTCTTGCAATAAAGCCATATTCGCTCGAGTTGTGTGGCATGTGGCACCGTCTTGTTGAAACCACATATTCTCCAAGTCGTATTCTTCAATAGAAGGCAAAAAAAAAGTCGGTTATCGGACCATAACGCTCCGAATTGACTGTGACAGTAGTTCCATCGTCGTTCTCGAAGAAGTAAGGCCCAATCACACCTTCAGACCAAAGAGCGCACCAAACAGTGACTTTTTCTGGATGTAATGGCCTCTCTTCAATTACTTGAGGATTCTCAGAACCCCAAATGCGACAATTTTGTTTATTAACTATCCACCGAGTATGAAATGTGCTTCATCGCTGAAGAAAATTTTGTTCGAAAAATTGCCGATACGCACGATACGTGGCTGTGGCAGAATCACCATTTTTGTAGTAGGTTTTGAACCTTTTTTTGCGTTGTGTGATAGATAAGTCGCCGTAGTCTAGTAGGTAGTGTGTTGGCTTATTAGACTAAAGGCCCGAGTTCGAATCCCAGGTCAGACATCAAAACGAAAATATGAAAATATTTCTTCGGCGACTTCCTCTCAGCAGATTTCTGGCAAAAACTCTGAGAGTAAATAAAATTGCCATGAAAAGCTTCTCAAAATACTGTCGTTCGGAGTCGACTTTAAACTGTAGGTCCCGCCGCTCATGTATAAAATTAACGCACACAACATAAGTGGTGTGAGAAGCTAGGTCGTAATCCTGACTGAAGGGTTGTAATGACCAATTATGTTATGTATGTGATAGTTAAGCGATCCATTTTCGTCAATGTCAGACTTTCAACTGAAAAGAAAAAAATTGCTTTCACAACTTAGTTTGACAGAGTCGAATTCCAGTCCCATACTTTTAAAACCACGAAATGGATAGCCCTTTATTTTTATATAAGCCCCTACTTCTTGTTCTTCTTCCATTTGGTTTTTATTTTATTTTTTTCTTTTTGTTGGAGAAAAATGACTCCATTAAAGATTTGTTTCTTTGTTTTTTGTTTGATAAATTTTAAACTTTAAAAATACAGAGACAGACATTCATCTGCCATAGACAGATACTCTGATCAAGTTGCCTCTATGAATGGATGACTGTTACAAAGGCGTACAAACGATAGAAGCATATAGAATGCATTTATTGTTGCTACCTTGCAACAGTATTGTGCATCAAATATTGTTTTTCTAAAAAAAATAAAACTTTGGAAAAAAAAAGAAAATAAAAGAAATATTGACATTGACTAAAATAATAACAACAACAACAACAAGAAAAAGAAAAATCTAAAAAAGAAAAACGAATTCATTTTCACAAGCAAAGCAAAACTACAAATGTTGAGTGTTGGTTTTTTAAAGCAACTTTTTTTTTGTCAGAGTTTGTAATGCCAAAGAGAGAAAAAAAAGAAAAAAATTTTCCAACTAAAATTGAAAAATTTAAAAAAATAACAACAAAAACTTTAATAAACTTTATCATTTTCCGGTAACTACAATATTTCCAATCGTTATGAGGAATAAAAACAAAGAAAAGCGATTTTTTTTTTTCATCACTAAGGAACCGGAAATGTTGCATTAGAAGAGAAGATGGCCGACCAACCAACAACAAAAACAAGTGATTTATAATGACAACATGAGGTGTCGAAATGTAATTGAATTGTACGAAAAAGAATTTCCACCAATTTCCTCTCACTCTTGCATTGCTATAATAGGAAGAAAAGGATTTTAAAGGAAAGTTTTTTCGATAAAATTTCCTCCACAAGAAATGATAAATTAAGTCCATATGTGTACTACACACTATTCGACTGTTGGATGTTGGCTATTGCACGTTGTTGTTGTTGCACGTTGTTGTTGTTTCAATATGTAATTGGTTTGTTTAGTGTCAGTCCTTTCAAGAAAAATAAAAGAGGAAAACGAAAGGATTGCGTAAAAAATAATGAACAGATTTGAAACACCCCGAAAGGAAAACAGAACCTGAACTGAAGGAAAAAAAATTTTATTTTTCAAAGTATTTACTGTCAAACCCTTGTCAGATAAATAAATTCATTTTTTACAAACTCTCACTCTCATTCGCTCTCTCTCTAAAATATTTGCAATATCTAACATACATAAACACATACGTCTGTCTATACATACATACAAATTGTTTACAAATTTATAAAAAAAAACTTGAGAATATGTTGCAAATCCTTAAATTAAAAAAAAAAAAAAAAAACAGAAATTCTCGTAATAGTTTATCCTTCCTTAAGGCTGTGTTGATTTGCTTTGGGGAAAAAACATTTGAGAGTTCAAATCATGTTTAGCATACACAAGTATATACACATACAAATAATCCGTGGGTTGCTACATAAATTTACAGTGTCACACTTGTCTGGGCACAGTAATATACCTGGAAACTGCGGAACCGACAGGCTCGCCAGGGCTGGTGCACTACTTCCGGAATCCTTTTCAATCGACTTGGGGATGCCAGTTACCTCGGTCAAGTATGCAATCGCGCGGAAATTCTTTCGAGAGGCCAATCTATCCTAGGTCCATGAGGCGTCCTGCTCCACCGCTAGGCTCACTTGGCCCTCGATGGATAGAAGCGGCACCAACCAGTTACTTGAACTTGGTCGTAACGCCAATGCTTACAGGACGTTGTGAAGACATGCGGAAAGAATGCAGCTCCCATCTAACGACTCCTGCCGTGGGTACCGATCCGCTGAGGGAGAGGAAACTGTTATTAATTTTCTTTGCCAATGCCCATCTCTTGCGAGGTGCAGATACAGGTTATTTGGATTTCAAATCCTTATCAGTTTGACGGAACTATCATCCATTGATGTCAAGGATATAGCCTCGGTTATCAAACATTCGGGCTGGTTTACCAGCGTGGGGTATTCGTGCTTTAAATGTGCAGCCCTTGCGCTGACCAACTTCTTCTTCCTTTTTTTTTTTTTTTGGTGAAACCAGCACTCAGGGGATGGCTCCAACTCATGCAGTGCATTGTGCAGGTTTTAGGAAAATGGGTTATAGGAAGGTGGAAGAGAGGGAGTAGTGTTTGTGGACATCTCAAGATGCGAACGGCAAGGAAACGAGTTGCTGCTAGGTGACTATAAAATGGCCAGTGCTATACCTTCACCATTAGACAGTCTACAGCAATCGTCCCCAAGAAGCCCGCACCCTTCAGTCCTAGCTTCTCGCACTACTCATGTTGTGTGTCTTAATTTTATACATGAGTGGCGTGACCTACAGTTTAAAGTCGACTCCGAACGACAAATTTTATTGAGAAGCTTTTCATGGCAATTTTATTTACACTCAGAGTTTTTGCCAGAAATCTGCTGAGAGGAAGTCGACGAAGGCTGTTTGGAGGAACTTGGTCAGTACAGAGACTGCGTTCAGCTGTGGCGCCACAACGGGCCGTTATGCGTGCTCAAGTGAGTTTTGTGATATCAAAGCTACCTATCTACCTATCTCCACAAATTTAAAAACAATTCATTTTTACTTAAGAGTTAAAAAAAAACATGAGTAACAGATGGCACGTCTTTTACACATAGGAACACTTTCTGCAGCAAATTGAAAATTGGTTCACAGTCTTGTGAAGCGGGCAAGAAGTTGGAAAGTTTTCAAAGCAAATGGGTTTGTGTTGATCGAAACTTTTGTTGGGTTATTACAATAGAAAGAGATTTGAGATTATGCATCGGAATATCCCCCTAGTCTAGTCCGAAGACGGTAACCAGAACACATACATATATCTGAGAGATTATCAAATATTGGGCAGCAGGTTAACTTTACTGACACCGTACCACATGCTGCAGTTCGTGAGAGCAACAGAACTGGAGGTCGCATTATAAATGATGGGCAGTAGAATAGATCGTATGTACGAAGTGAGAGCAGTTGCTCAGGATCACTCTTGCCAACAGGTGCTAATATGGTCTCAATAGGCAATTAAGTAGCAGAGACCTCTCTTGTATGACAAAGCTAATACTCTACAAGATGCTCATCCTACCGGTCCTTTTTTATGGCTTAAAGGCATGGACACTATTAAGCACTGCTGCAGCAGCCTTGGGAGTATTCGAGAGAAAAGTCTTACGTAAGTCTTTCGGTCTAGTGTGAGATGGTGATGATTTACGCATCCGATCCAATAGTGATCTGTATGAGCTCCTCAACGACATGGACGTTGTGCAGCGTATTAACATCCAGCGGCTGCGCTGGCTCGGCCATGTCGTTCGAATGGAGGAGGATGCTCCGGTGAGATGAGTATTTGATGCGAGGATCTGCGGAAGTCGGAGAAGAGAGACGAATTTGTTTGCGTTGGATGGACCAAATGTAGGAAGTCCTGTCATCGATTGATGTGACCAACTGGCGTAGGCACAGAAGCACTTATGTATAAAATTAACACACACAACATAAGTAGTGTGAGAAACTGCGGGCTTCTTGGGGACGATTGCCTGTAGACTGTCTAATGGTGAAGGTATAGCACTGGCCATTTTACAGTCACCTAGCAGCAACTCGTTTCCTTGCAGTTCGCATTTTCCCCCTTTCCACCTTTCCTAAAAAACCTGCACAATGCACTGCATGAGTAGGGGCCATCCCCTGAGTGCTGGTTTCATAAAAAAAAAAAAAGAAGCAAGAAACAGAGGCGCCTGGAAGGAGTGTTAAGGTAGGCCGAAATCCGTTAATCGTGTTGTTAATGGCCAATTAAGTAAGTAATTGTAATTACTTAGCGTAGAATGACAAAGTTTTCCTGTGATAAAAAAAATTGGAAATTTTTTTGCCAATAAATCATTATTCAGAAGAGGGAGGTGTTGCTTTCAATCTCTCATTAGAAAAAAAAAAAAACGTCAGAAATGGCTGAATATGTTTCATTAACTTCAATGTAACTATGCAATCCAGAAATAGTGATACGTCACTGACAACTTCGAACTCACATAGAATGAATACGAAGTGTAAGACCATGCCGAGGCCGACTATGACCTTAAATGTCTTTCGAAAAGAAAGCACAAATCAATGGCACAAATCCAAAGTGTACACAAAATTGTGTATAAATTTACTTGCTAACCTTCCTACAAATATTGTAAATAATTTTCTTATTTTTATTCTTAATTTTCCATTTTTTTTTTTTTCATTTAAAGATAAATTGAAGGCCTTGTCAATGTGTCACAAAATTTCATTTCAACCCCACTTTTGAGGTTTTTATACACAGTATATGGTGACAAAACAATTTCTATTTTTTTCCAATTTTATTGACAATTTCATGTTTTATACTCAAAAAAATAAAAAAAATAATGAAGAAGTAAAAGACATTTTAATTATTTTCAATCAATCATCATTAGTCAAAATCGATTACGAAAGTTGTCTTCAAACAATTACACAAATGACTCGACACATTTTGTGTGTTTGACATTGACAGCGACAACAATACCATTGTATTGTAAAACAATAAAGAGGATTTAATTTTAATATTTATTCCCATTAGCAGGGGTATACTAGTATACGCCAAAATGTGTTGGAATAATTACTTCTTTATAAGAGTAATGCCAACAAATTTCTATCCCTATACCTTGGTAGATCATTTATCTTCAATACAACTTTTAAGTCGTATCAAACAGTATGAAGTCGCCATAGGTAGTGTGTTGGCTTATTAGACGTGAGGCCAGGGTTCAAACCTCAGGTCATGCTTCTCCAACAAAATGAGATATGAAAAAACTATTTCTTCGGCGACTTCCTCTTAGCAGATTTCTGGCTAAAACTCTGAGAATAAAAATAAAATTGCCTTATACACTACGGGCAATACCACCTGTTTACGCAAATGTTGTGTAGGCCTCATCAAATACCACAATTAGTAAATTATTGTTACGAAAATGAAAACTCAAGATACTGGTGTTTTGCTTTTACAACACTTAATATTAAAATTTTAAACAAAAGCTACAAAACCAAAACAATGCAGTATGCAAACCTGTTTACAAATTATCTTACTGCTTAATAAGTGGTGATTTTTTAAGAGCTATAGGAAAATTTTTCAAAAAAAAACACATAAAATTCAGAAAAATGCATGAAATTTTTATTTGAATCGATAGTACGGTCCATATAATTTAATGTTTGGTTCATCCGCTTAGTCCAATTTTGGCATACTCTTTCCAACATTTCGGCCGGTATCTCACGAATAAATGCTTCAATGTTGTCTTCCAATGCGTCAATTGAATGCTTCTGGCTGCTCTTCACTCCAAAATCGACAATTCTGCTTATTTACGTATCCATTGAGCCAAAAATGAGCTTCGTCACTGAACACAATTTTTCGATAAAGAAGTGGATCTTCGGCCAACTTTCGAAGAGCCCATTCACCAAAAATTCTGCGTTGCGGTAGGTCGTTCGGCTTCAATTCTTGCACCAGCTGTATTTTGAAAGGCTTCACACCTAAATCCTACCTCAAAATTTTCCACGTTGTTGAGTAACAGAGGCCCAATTGCTGCGAACGGCGACGAATCGATAATTGATGGTCATCATTAACACTGGCCGATACAGTTGCGATATTTTCTTCAGTTCGCACTCTACGTAAGCGTGTTGGTGGTTTAATGTCCAACAATGTAAATTTGGTGCGAAATTTAGTCACAATAGCCCGAATAGCCGCTTCAGTGGGTCGATTAAACTGACCATAAAATGGAAGAAGCGCGCGATGAACTTTCTTAACAGCGCAGGCATTTTGATAATAAAATTCAATGATTTGCAAGCGTTGTTCGTTTGTAGGACGATTCATGGTTAAATTATAGACTAAACTGAAGATGTTTGATAGTGAAACAAAACACGAAACGTGCGTGAGCTGTTTAAACCAGTGTTGCCAAAAAGATAATAGCTAAAAAATCACCCTTTATAACAACAAACACCAGCGTAAAAAGAAATGGTAAACAAAAATACAACAAAAAACGCTACAAGAATAAATGTAAACAAAATACATAAACAACAATAATGAATGTAAACAACGATGTTTACATTTATAAAGATTTCGAGAATACGAAGTCACTAACATTCGCCTTCAAGAACATTCATCAGACTGTTTACTTTGCCATATAAAAGGCAAGACAAAGCATGCAAAGCAGTAAGTGAATTTCAGTCAGTCTTGTGTGAATATGCAGTGTGTTTGAAGAGAGTAATCATGGTTACAAGATCTTCGTTACAAAGGCCTGTCGAATAATTGTCTAGTAATTGTTATTGTTTATGCAAAGTGTATAAACAGAGGAATAACAAGGAAAATCAATTGTTGTTGTTTACATCAAGTTGTGAACAGTGGCACACAGAATTGTGCGAATAATAAAGAATTTTAATTCAAATTAAACACAAAATTTATTTTTTTTTGCAATCTACAAGCTCATATTTTAAACGTTTTTAAAAGGTAAAAACATAACATTATTTATAACAAGGTTGGATAGCACCTAAGTAAGGCCCAAGAGTTTGCCATATATCTTTAAGATGGTGAGTATACTCCCACATAGCCTTTGACTAGCAGAGGCTTAACATTATTATGAGAGACATGATCGTTCATACATACATACAGTAACCAAATTTCTCTGCATTTCTGAATTCTCGTAATCTACGAGAATAAATTCAATGAATATAACTCCACTTTAACCGTCACACTAAATTTATTATCGACTGTAATTAGTTTAATTTTGTGACTTTTTTAATTCTAAATTTCCTTAATAATTAATTGGAATTTTATTTTCACTTTATTTTTGGTTTCTTGTCGTCATGCATACATTCTTCATTTATTTGATTTCCTTTCAGCAAATCATTCGTATTTCTTTTTCTACGTTGCTTACATGACTGCTGGTATTGAAATAATCTACCACACACTGACCGAAACCAAAATGAAAACAAACTGCACTCCTCTTCGATTTATAAAAAATTGAAATTAAAACAAAATCATGGAAAATAAAATCAAATGAAATAAAACCAGAGGAAGACTATACCCTTCTTATGTTACGAATTGAATTGATTATTAGTCTGCTCGTATGGAAACCACTACTGTAAAGGGGAGAAAAGCCACGATTTTACGACAGACAGACTACTTTATGGTTTACGGAACAGTTTACTTGCTCTCACTGCAAGGCCCTTGTGCAATTAAGACAAAGGGGCTACGGGGTTATTCAATCCAATGGAAAATGTTAAGCGAGAAATAAATTTCATAAGAATATAAGAAGCAGAAGAAGAAAAGAAGAAGAAGTAGAAGAAGATAGAAGGAAATAAAAGTTTTTATTTAAAATGCAAGTGAAATTTAATCATGACCCTTAAGTGCTACAACTGTATGGAACATTAAGCATCAGTATCTACAATACATA
Organism: Sarcophaga caerulescens; assembly: GCA_927399465.1. Lineage (NCBI taxonomy): Eukaryota > Metazoa > Arthropoda > Insecta > Diptera > Sarcophagidae > Sarcophaga > Sarcophaga caerulescens. The sequence continues at coordinate 4,681,460 of OV656872.1, forward strand.
CAGAGTGGCTGATATATAATGCAACAAAGTAAAGCGCTATATTTTTTTAATTTTTTTTTTTCAATTTTATTGTTCAAAAGCAAAAAATGTTGGAAATAACATCAAATTTTAGAATCAGTTTAGATTTGTTCGAATTGGCCACCTTTGGTACGAATTATGGCCTTCAAACGGCCGACAAAGCCATCACAGGCTGCACGAAAGTGGCACTGGGGTATTTTGGCCCATTCCTGGCGAAGAGCCGTCTTGAGATGATCAACACTTTGGTATTTTTTAGTGAGAATCTTACTCTCCAAAATGCCCCAGGCGCAAAAGTCCAACGGATTGAGATCCGGAGATTTTGGTGGCCATTGTGCGGTAGAAATGAAGCGAGGAACATCCTTTTTAAGCCATTCTTGGTTGACGCGTGCTGAGTGCGGTGGTGCTGAGTCCTGTTGGAATGTCCATGGTCTGCGGCCGAAATGTTTATCTGCCCAGGGCTTCAATACTGTCTTTAAGACATTTTTCCGATAATATTCGGCATTTATTTTGACCCCACGGTCGATGAATACGAGCGGGGAGCGACCATCGGCCGTTACGGCGGCCCACACCATTACCATCGGCGGCGCTTGAGTTCTGGTGGCCAATCGCATGTGTAAATTTTCAGCTGACCTCTTTGGCAAGTAAACACGATCATTTTGTTTGTTCACAAACTGCTCAATTTGGAATGGCTTCTCATCGGAGAAAACCAAATTCAATAACTTGCCACTTTCGTGCAAGCGAAGTAACTCCTTGGCTCTTTCCAGTCTAACTTTTTTTGTCCATCGGTGAGCTCTTGCACTTTTTGGAACTTCAATGGCTTTAGTCCAAGCTCATTTTTCAATATGTGTTCCATTGGTTCTCGCGATATGTTCAGCTCACGAGCAATTTTTCTACCACTGCGGCGTGAATTTCGATCAAATCTGGCCTTCACATTTCGGATCATTTCTGGTGTTGTTACCGTCTTTTTCCGTCCACTTTTTGGACGCGATGCAACACTGCCAGTATCACGGTAACGAGCAATGGTACGAGAAACAAAAGATTTATTCACATTTAAATGCTGGAGGGCTCTAACGATAGCCACCTGTGGTTTTCCTGCCAAATATAAAGCAATCACATTACCACGCTTGAATTCCATCACGAATAACTTTTTTTCTGAAAGCAATAGATCAAAATGCTTTTGTAAGCTTGTAAATAATAAAATGAACTGTCACTGGAATAAATCTGTCAGCTGTCAGACGAGCGGTTTACAAATGATAACAACCTGAAGTTGGTTGCAATACATATCAGCCACCCTGTATACGTGTAGTTTTCAGGTCAGGAAACCAAGTAACCAATATCAACCAATATCATGAATACTTACTCACACACACACAAATACTCATTACTCTCGAGTATTTGTATGCACTTAAATGTAAATGAAATATCGTACGGGTATATATAACAGATGATGTAATCAATACACTGTAAAAAATAAAAGAAATGAATGAGAGAGATAATTTATCGTTAAGCTAAAAACATTTAAGAACAATATTTCATTGGTCCCGCTCATCTGGCTTCAATTAAGGATGTAAGGAGTGCACTGTTATCATTTAAAAGCATCACCTTTTCCATTTTCTTTACATAGTTGGGAACATATATCAGCAAAGAGTATTCAAAAAGATGAGTAAAATCGAATCATACTCATAATTTCTGCTGCTTATACGCATTCATACTTATTTTAATATCATAGAACCTCACTCTACTCATATTCAAAGTTTGAAGTACTCGTACTGCAGTGTTGAAAAATTGAAATTTTGAAATGGTACTGCATTATAACTGAATGGGTACTTTTTCGCATCAAATGGTACTTTTGTAAAAAAAGATACATACATACATTACAGCCCTCCAATCTTCTCACACCACTTATGTTGTGTGCGTTAATTTTATACATGAACGTACGTTCCGTGGACGTTTGGATAACCGGGGCTAAAGATAAATTCTAACTTTAGCATTAAGTTGCTAATGCATTAATAGTTGAAAAGCACACGACATAAAATGTATAATAATAAAAAAGTACTGAAAGCGTCGCGGGGGTACTGCGGTATTTTTGAAATGGAAAAGTACTGAAAAAAGTACTAAAATACTGAATTTTTCAACACTGTCGTACTCATCATATTCATACTTAACAACACGTATGATGTTCGTATTGATTTCGACTCTCCATAACTCAACATATACACGAAGCTCAAAATGAGTATGAATCGTGTACGAACACTAAAATACTTACTAGAAATTTGTGAGTTTGCTCTGCTTCCTGCTCTGTCTTTTTGGCTTATATGTCTTTTTTATATTTTATTTTTGGAAATGCAACAACAACTAAAATTTTAAATTTTGATGAATGATTCGAGTTACTCGAATCATTTATAAGTATTTTTCTAAAGTTATTAATCTAAATGAGTAGGCTTATGAATCATACATATTATGAATGGTATGAGTTTGATGTCAACGTTGTACGCATACTCATTGCATTACTATACTTATAAACCTACGTTGTAGTGAGTATGAATGAATAATCAGATTACATAGTTAAATTTCAATATTGTTGCCTCACTTATATTCAAAATTTCATGAGTGCTTATGAGTAGCTTAACATTGCTGATTTCTGGTTGGGAACATAGAAAACTTACTGCACAACAAAAAATTATGGATCGAAGAATTAAGGAGTGCGCACAAAAAAATCTGGATTTACACTTTTCGTTATAGAAATTAAACTAAGTGACGGATTTTTTTCGTTTTATATTTCAATTAAAGTAACAAATATTTGAATTCTTTTGTGTATAAAATTTTTTTCTGACAAAGGTCTCAGAGCATCCAACTTTTTGAGCCACTTTTCTTCCAGACATGTTAGGGTGTTTTTTTTTGAAAAATACGTATTATTTTACTTGCTTTGTTTTGGTCGGCAAATCCTTTTTTTCTTCCACTTCCACGCTTTCTCTCAATACTCAAAGATTCCTTATATTGTTTTAAGTACTACCTTAGAAACTGTTTTTCGGTTAACACCTGTGAGCCTAGCAATCGTTTTTTGTAAGCGGCGCGGTTTTTCATTGAAAATTTCAATTATTTTTTTACGACATTCTTGTTGGGTGCCCATTTTCAAAAAAAAACTAATTTTGCTATTGCAATGACATTTAGCACGTGGATTTTGAAAGAGATGACTAACAAAAACAATGTAACGGTATTCATTTTTTTCAATTATGATAAAAGTTATAAGCTTAAAAGTAGGCCCATTTTTTTTGTGCGCACTCCTTAGTTTAGCAAAGATCCTGGAATCGACGATATTTCAGTCATATGCAAATGGCCGAAGAGTATGAGGCCGATTCCAAAATTATCAGAACAAACAAAGAAAACGCAATTTAATCTCCCTTGAAGTTTTTCTTCCAATAAACTTGAAACTTTTGAAAGGCAGTCATTAACCGTAGACTCTAAGTCTTCTTGTTGGCAAATCATTAACCATCGTGGCAATATTTCAAGTATGGAATTAGAAAAGAATACGCATAGCAGTAAGACTGATAAGATTGATGATATTTTCTAAGCGACATTCTCGATGATGTGAGGTAATAAGCAGTTATGGAGACAAGTTTACTGCAATTCAGGCAATATTTTGTAAAATATCACGAAGACATATACTTTGAATTGTTGGTGGATGTTCAATGCAGGAAAGAGATATAGTGCTCTTACAGTAGGTCCAAACATCTGCTAATATAGAAAAAAAAAACCTGATAAATGTACCAAAAACCTGTTGTTTTTTAATAGCCCTGCTGTACTATCAACAATTAAAGTTAACAATCGCCGTAGTCTAGTAGGTAGTGTTTTGGCTTATTATACGTAAGGCCACGGTTCAAACTCCAGGTCAGACGTCAAAACAAAATATAAAAAGAAAATATTCCTTCGGTGACTTCCTCTCAGCAGATTTCTGGCAAAAACTCGGAGAGTAAATACGTGTATAATTGCCATGAAAAGTTTCACAAAAAATCTGTCGTTTTGAGTTGACTTTAAACTGTAGGTCCCGCCACTTATGGATAAGAAAAATTAACACACACAACATAAGTGGTGTGAGAAGCTAGGTCGTAATCCTGACTAAAGGGTTGTAATGACCAATTTGTACATATCATATCTAATATATAAAATTCTCGTGTCACGGTGTTAGTGGTTAAACTCCTCCAAAATGAATCGACCGATTTTCATGAAATTTTGTGTGCATATCGGGTAGGTCTGAGAATCGGACAACATCTATTTTTCATATCCCTAAATGTTAAGAGGGCGTGGCAAATCGTTAAAATTTAATATTTAGGTACATATTGATTGTAGACGAAAAAAATTTGGTGGATAAGTTCGTATAGTCGATATCGACAAACTCACCAAAATGGGCGTGACAACCCTCCCCCTTCAAGTGATACCTATAACTCTTAAACTACTGAACCGATTTTAACCATTCTTTTTTTTGTTTGAAAGCTTATCAGGTTTAGATGGTTCAAAAAAATTCGATATAGCAAAAAGTAGGCGTGGCAAACCTTTAAAATTTAATATTTAGGGACATACTGCTAGTAGACGAATGCAATTTGGTGGGTAAGTTCGTAAAGTCGATATCGACAAACTCATCAAGAATGGGCGAAGCTACCCAGCGCCTTTAAGAAATAGCTATAAGTCGACTAATTCGATGGTTTATAACTACATATGTACATATATAACATGTATGTCTGTTAGTTTTTGTTTTGGAGCGAGTCCAACAACTACAACTTCGTCAGCGCTACCCATGATTTGGACCTCTTATTGTTATTCTTTGTATGCCTCACCTAAATAACGTACCGACTTCTATTAAATTTTGAACTAGATAGATCTGCGTTCCGTAGAACACATATGGTTTACGTTTTTTAAGAAGTCTTTTTAAGAAGTACTCAGAGGGAGTGATACAGGGGCTATTTTCTACAACGCTTTCGATTATAAGTACATCCCCACACACATATAGTAAGTTAGTTATTTTTATATAACTGTTTTATGCAGCGTATTACAATAAATATATAATGTGACCTGTTTTGGGCAATAAAAAAATCAATTTTGGGCGGTACGAAGTTCGCCGGGTCAGCTAGTGTATGTATATAATCCTCTGAGAGGGAGTCGTCGAAGAAATATTTTTTCATATTTTTCGTTTTTAATGTCTGACGTAGGGTTTGACTTGAGGCTTCAAGTCTAATAAGCTAACACACTGCCTGCTAGACTGCGGCAACCTCCTCTAAGAGGATTATGACTGCTAAAAGTGTCAGTAGTTTTTGTGTGTTTAGTTTTCAAGAGAAAGCTTTTTATCTGCAGAGTCCATTTAATGAATAAAAATTTGGTTACGTTTTCAGAAAAAAAAAAAAAAAAAAATTCGGATTCGTTAAATATTCTTCATATCATTCCCATTTTTTTTATTAATACAAGCTGATGAATGGACGAATGAATTCCATAAATGTTCCATATATGTATTCGCGTATGTGTGTTCACATATGTACATACACCCTGTACTTGTACGGCTATTGTAAATATATCGTAGAATATATTGTGTAATAACATATAAAAATAAATGTTTTTCTTATTTTATTTTATTTTATTCTTGTTTTTTATCTTGTTTTTTATCTTGTTTTTTATCTTTATTCTGCATGTTTATGCATGGCTCCTGGTTTTCAATACTTTATGCTGTGCGATATCATTGCAATCCATTCATTAAAACTACTCTAAAAGCGAGAGAAAGAGAGGGAGAAAGAGCGAGAAACATATATGCTTTCTTTGCTTGCATTTACGCTCTTAATTCAACTGCATTTTCTACTGAATGGCAGGGGTTTGGAATGAAAAATCCCAAAAATTCTTACAAAAAAAAAAAATGAAATTTTTATTGCTTTTGGAGTATATTTTCAACAGCAATTGGTTTCGCTTGTTTTCGTTTTCGCTTTCGTTTTTTATTCGTTCTCGTTCTTGTTTTCTTTGTATTGCTTCTGATACAAGTATTTGGCATATAAATACACAATGTACTACTGTACCGTTATTTTGTTTTGCTTTATTGTTGCTGCTGCTGTTGTTTGGTTATGTTATTGCATGTGTATGTTTGTGTGTGTGTACAAAGACTGTGTGTGGTACACAGAGTTATTGCATGTATGCATGTATGTGTATCATATAAAGTGTATTTTTATAGAAAGAAATTCTTATAGTTACACAGGATGTTTCCAAAAGAAAAAAAAACAACGAGTGAAAAAAGCAAGAAAAAAAGCATGTTGAAGAGGCATCACATGATAAATGGTACGTGTACGAGTGTTGCTTTTAAACAATTTAATTTTGTTGTTGAAAACTTTAAAGGATTTCAACTCTAACTTGTACAACAAAGTATTTTTCTTTTTTCATTGCTTGTCTAGGAACGTTAATTTATTTTTATTTTAAGATTGTGGAAAGCATTTAAAATTTTGTTTTTCTCAGTGTATTTATAATGTTACATCTTTGTGTTTTTTTTAATATTTACTTGTCATTGCGTATTTTCATGTTGTTGCCACATGCAACATGCACTTATTTCAACATGTATTGACTCATATAATTGGCTTACGTTTTGCGGTTAACGTGGGCTGTCATCTCTTATTTTTTTATTCTCTTTTTTTCATTTTCATTTTCTTATTAAAATTAAAACAAACTGACAGAAACAAGTTGCACTTACTCGCTTAAACCGTTAAGGTACTCAAAAGTATTAAGGTACACTACATAGATATTCACAATATGATTAAAACAAACGAAAAAGAAATTTTCAATAGTTTGTGGAAAACAAAAAATATTGTTACGAAAATTAAAAAAATCTAGATACTGGTGTTTTGCTTTTACATCGTTTAACATTAAAGTTATAAACAAAAATTACAAAAACAAGACAATGAACGTGTGTACAAATTATTGCACTGCGTAATATAGCAACAAACACCAGCATGAAAATATGGTAAACAAGTAAACAAAAATATACCAACAAACATCAGCATAAAAAATGTATGACAACATCAACTCTGACTTAGCTAGGATTAACGAGTGGGCAATTAACAACGGGCTACGCATCAATCCTACTAAATCGAAGTGCATTTTTCTCAATAGAAATAATAGGATTCTTAATAATGATATTGTGGTGAAAATAAATGATGATATTATTCAGTTTGTTAGCTCTTGCAAAAATTTAGGCGTCAGATTTGATGATAAACTCTCCTGGTCTGGCCATATAACGGCCGTTGTTGGTCGTGTTTACGGAATGCTTAGGAATCTTTGGGCTGTAAAATATTCAACTCCACTGGAAATTCGTTCTTTGCTTGCCAAAACGTACCTAATTCCAGTCCTATTATATGGTTGTGAGATTTTTGCGTTTTGTACAAGATCCGACTTTAATAAGCTAAGAGTTGCATATAATAATATTGCGAGATATATTTATGATAGAGGTCGGCGCGACTCAATTTCTTGCTTCTCGTATAGGATATATCCTATGACCTTTGAGAATCTATTTATTAAAGTTTCGTAGCCTAATTTTATTACCTAAGATTATAACTACCCAACAACGTAATTATCTCTTTGGAGTATTGAGAGGTAGGAAACTAATACAGCAAAGATATAGGAGCACTTTTTCACAGCGACAATTTTTTATTTATTGCACCAGTCTTTGGAACGAATTACCGAATATCAGCAGCGCAAGGCGGTTTAAATTTGATCTTCTTGAATACTTATCTGGATAATGTAAATCCATATATATTTTTTTTTTTTTTTGATTGTTTTATATATATCTCTCTTTTTTGTCTTATTATTTCCTCTTATTCCTCTTTTTCTCTTACTTCATAATTATATAATTCATTTCTACTTATGTTGTTTTTCTTCAATCTTCTTCGATCTACATTGTATTTTAATTTGATAATTCTCTGTAATTTATTTATTTTTTTTCTCTTAAATTGTAATTATAATCTATTAAGTTTTATAACTTTAAATTTGTAATCTCACTAGCACTTTAAATTATAAGATTTTTAGTCTTGTTGTGCTAGATTCAATATAATTAAATAAAAATAAAAAAATGTTAAACGAGTAAACAAAAATACAACAACAAACACTACAAGAATAAATGTAAACAAAATACACAAACAACAAAAATCAAAAATCGATGTTTACATGTATAGAGATCTCGAGAAGTCGAACCCATGAACATTCGCCTTAAAGAACATTCATCATATAAAAGGCAAAGCAGGCGAGTAAATTAGTAAAAGTTCAGCCTTGTGTGAAGACGCGGTGTGTTTGAAGAGAGTAATCATAATTTAAAGATCTCCGTTACAAAGATCTGTCGAATAATTGTAAACAGAAGAATAACAAAGCAAAAGCAATTGTTGTTGTTTCCATCAAGTTGTGAATAGTGGCACACAGAATTGTGCGAATAATAAGGAATTTAATTAAAACTAAACACCAAATTTATTTTTATTTTATTTACAATCTACGAGCACATACATATTTTAAACGTTTTTAAAACGTAAAAACGTAACAATATTTTGAATTTTTACATGAAGCCTAAAAGAAGTAAAAAGTGTTTAAAGATTTTATTTGAAAACTTTTTTTACCACCTTAAAATTGCTTGTAATAAACAAGCTTACATGCTGATACTTTTCGAAAAGAAACCAAAAAATGAAATTGTCAACAGAATGTGTCTCAAATAAAGCAAAAACTTTAAATTTCCTTAACTTTATTGTTCCATTTTGGGGTAACAAGACAAAACAAACCAACTATCAAGTCAAAGAGTCAAAAGTGAACAAAAAAAAACAATCAAAATAAAAAAAAGACCAAAAAGGAGCTGATAGATGTACCAACCAATCAATGCAATTAAAAGGCCGTAGGGAAAGTAACATGTGGATAAACGACACAAATAAAAGTCTTTTTAGGAACTCTGCTGTTTAGGAGTATTTAAAAATAAAATAAAATAAAAAATAAATGTCAAAACAAACAGCAAATAATGAAAATTATTTCCAACTCGCCTACTGCTAATGGAGTAAATTGCAATAAATTTTTTTTATCGGCTGTAATACTAACAAGTAATCTTATATCATAGATTTAAACATTACATGGTTATATTTACGCTCATAAAACTAGCTTTCAAGCCTTATTGGAAAATGAAATCCCCATATACAGTGAGCGTCAAAAGAAACTGTACACTAGGAGTAAAATTCTAACAATCACCAAACTCAACTTTTACCACTTAAGGGGAGTAAATAAAATTGTCAAGAAAAGTTTTTCAAAATTTGTCATTCGGAGTTTACTTTAAACTGTAGGTCCCAGCAATCATGTGTAAAAAAATTAACACACACAACATAAGTGGTGTGAGAAGTTAGGTCGTTATCCTGACTAAAGGATTATAATGACCAATTATGTACATACATATGTATTATGTAATTAATGTATATGTAATTAATGTATATTACCTTTTAAAAACGTTAAAAATATGAGTTCGTAGATTGCAAATAAAATAAAAATAAATCTGTGTTTAATTTTAAGTCAATTCTTTATTATCTGCACAACTTTTGTGCCACTGTTCGAACCTATTCCACGTATACAATGATAACTTTCACAATATGTGCTTATTCGTGATATTTCTCTGCTTACAACCTTTTTTTTGTAAGCAACAACAACAATTGTTAGTTATTCTTCTTTGCTCACAATCTGTTTTGTAAGCACAACACTAACAACTGTTTTCTTCACGCAACTTGTCTGCACACCAGTCTGACTGAATTATAACTCGATCTCGTATCTTCACACACCACTGGTTGAATTGTCACTCAATTCAACGCGACGTCGTCACACGACTAACTTAACTCGAACTCCGAGAATCACGTGTCTTCATACACGACTGACTGAATTCTAACTGAATCCCCGTTGCTCGCTTTATCTTGCCTTTTATATCACTGGATCAACAGTGTGATGAATGCCCTTGAAGGATGATGACGGCCTTCGGGAACAATCCAAAAATGTAAACAACTTGTTTCCATTTTTGTTGTTCCTGTATCTTGTTTACTTTCGTCCAGGCAGAGTTGTTGTTGTTTTGTTTGTTTGTCTTTCCGCTATATTTTTTATACACGGACGTTGTTGCTATATTTTTGTTTATTCATCGATCTTGTAAACAAGCCTGTTGTTTTTGTTGCTATATGTTTACTTATTCGTTGATCACGTGAACAACTGCATTGTTTTGTTTTTGGAGCTTTTGTTTATCATTTTAGATGTGATGGACTTGCATTGTGTTGTTTTTGGAGCTTTTGCTTATTATTTTAATAACACCATTTCCATTTTCGTAACAGTATGTATTTATGTCCTATAACCAAATCTATTACAAACCTCGAGAGTGATTCACCTCAAAGTGTGAAAGCTTAGTTTATCTGTAATAGATGACTTCTGTTTTAATTTTCCATGGCAAATAATTTTATTTCCCATCTTGTGAAAGCAGAGGCTATAAAATCTATTAACAGAGTTATGATCCATATTTAGAGCAAAGCGAACCTATTGATTCATTAGAATATCGAGGAGAAAAGAAAAATTCTTATCGTTAATCGCAAATTGCTTTGAGTTCTTGTACCATACCTCCGGAGGATATTTTTTTTTTGTATACGAAATTCCTGCTGTACAAGTCTTTGCTGTCTTTGACTTTGGATGTTGAATGCATTCACCATATACTTACCAGAGATCAGCAACGAGTATTCAAAACGATGAGTACTACTCATATTCAAAGTTAGAAATACTCATCGTACTCATACTTAACAATACGCACGATGTTGTTGATTTCGACTCTCCATCATTCAACATATACACGAAGCACAAAATAAGTATGCAAGATAATAATGGAATTCCAATTTTCTACCATAATTATAGACGTGCTAATGTCAAAGAAGTTGATTGCAATGATATATCAAATTTCTCTAACAGGTATGATAAAAGTATATCGAATAAAGATTCTTTGACATTACAAAGCACAAAAGCCAAAAAGTTTTGGTGGATAATGGAATAGTAAATCTATAACACCCTTTTTTATTCTAAGACTTTTCTTTTTTTATTATTTTGCATATATAAGTAATGTTTTTCTTCACATTTTTCATTACAAATAAAAAATATAAGTTTGTATTTTTTTAATACATAAAAATTTAGTATATTTGCAAATCAAAATTAATATTATATCCATAATACTCGAGAGCTCGTTTTTGGGACTTTGTATATATGTAAATATGTATTATTTTATACTAGAGTTTATTATAGTAAAAAATTGTTATATGTTGTAAATAAATAAACATAAAAAAAAAAAAAAAAAAAAAAAATAAGTATGATTCGAGTACGAACACCACAATACTCGGTAGAAGGTTGTGTGTGTGCTGTGCTTGCTGTCTTTGTCTTTTCTTTTTTCTTCTTTTGTAAATGCAACAATAACTAGTACTGTAAATTTTGATGAATGATTCGAGTGACTCGAATCATTCGTAAGTATTATAAGTACTTTTCTAAATTTATGAATCTGAATGAGTAGGCGTATGAATCAAACAATGAATCGAATGTTGTGAGTTTGATGTCAACGTTGTACTCATACTCATTGTAACCTATACTTATAAATCAATGTTGTAGCGAGTACGAATGAATCACAGTAGTTGAATTTTAATACTCTTGACTCACTCATACTCAAACTTTCATAAGTACCTATGAGTAGCGAAAATACGATTCAATGCTGATCTCTGATACTTACTTACTTACTCAATTGGCCATTAACAACCCGATTAACGGATTTCGACCTGCCTTAACACAGCCTTCCAGGCGTCTCTGCTTCTTGCGAGCCTCCGCCAGTTGGTCACACCAATCGATGAGAGGGCTTCCACGATTTGGTCATTCCAACTCAAACAAGGTTTGCCGACTTTCGTAGATCTCCGCATTAAGCACCCGAACGACATACAGCGCCAGCGCGGCCGCTGGATATTAATACGCTGCACAACGTCCATATCGTTGAGGAGCTCATACAACTCACTGTTGGATCGGATGCTGAAGTCATCACCATGTCGCACTAGACCGAAGATCTTACGTATGACTTTTCTCTTGAATACTCTCAAGGCAGCTGCATCAGAGCTTAATAGTGTCCATGCCTCTAAACCATAAAGAAGCACGAATAGGATAGAATATTAATTTTGTCGTACGAGAGATATAGCAATCGATTTGAAAACGCTAGAGAAGTTATTTCATCGTCAACAAATTACGAATGCTTGAATGCTTACGTTTTAATACTGCAACTAAAGTTTGTTAATTTTCTCTTAATTATCTGGGGAACTTAGGATTCCTTAAGCAAAATATTTTCAAATTTAAATTCCTTTTGAATTCTTAAAGCATTTTCCTTATTCATGGCCAACAAAATAATTCACCTCGAATTGATTGTGTTGCTTAAATTAAGTTATAAGAAGAAAAGAAAATAATAATTTTTTTGTTTTCTTTTTTTTATGCCATTTAACTGGAAGTGTATTAAAAATGTTTTAACAAATGCAGTTGCGGACATTGTTCCTTTAAGACAATAACATTATGATCCTTAATTTTATGTCACCAAGATGAAATGCCTACAGTTGTTGTTGTCCTTGTACATTTAGCTGTCATTGTTGTAGTTATTATTATGGTGGTGGGGTATTGTGGACGCCCGCTCTATTCATAAAAGTTGCATTACAAAAGGCAAGACAGTCAGTCCTGTGTTACCTGTGTTATTAAATAAAAAAAACTGTTATAAGTCACCAGTAACAATAGTCCGTTTATTATTTAAAATTACACTCTTCCTCTCCCATTGCCTCTTCCACATGCTCTCCTTTTCAATGAACTACTTTACACACACACACATAGACGGTGTAAGACCTATGCACAGAGGAAAACAATAGAAATTTAAATTTTTTTTTTATGAAGAAAAAGAAAAGAGTTTTACGGCCAACTCAACATAAACAAATACTGCAGCAGAAACCGTAAACGTAACGGTAACAAAAATTATTAAAAAAACAAAAAAAAAAAAAAACAAAACAAAAGAACGACAAACAACAGGAGACAAATTATTTTTGAAGAAGCTGCCTACTCATGACAGTCAAACCTTTAATAATATTTCCTTAGAAGAAGTCAAAAGTCTTGTTAAGCAAAAACAATCAATCCAGATGCCACTGTAATTGGGCCCTCAAAGGTTCGAATTTTTTTTAGTTTATATTTTTATTACAGGAAAACTATGCCATAAAATGTGACACAACTAAACGAAAGAGAGAAAGAGTGAGAGAGAGAGTGAGAGAGAGTGAGACAGAGAGGAAATTGAAAGTTTCTTTTTAAACAAAAGGACCAACTTTATTCATTCCCACCTTATATATTTTACATGTGAAGCCAAAGAAGCCGGTGAAGCAAACAACAGCAATATGTTCGTAGGTCCTGTAAACTTCATCATCATCATCACCCTGGCATAAACTAAATATTTTACGTGTACAAATCGGTTTATGTATGGAAAACTTTTACATGCCTTGGCAACAAAAGAAACTTTTCAAGCCATGAAGCCATTGCTTTAAAACATCCCAGATAAGGTCGGACACAATAGTGGTGAAATTGTGTTTAACACTTCAGATACGAGATACGTGAACGTCAAAAAAGAAAACGGGCGTGTGTCTGGCAAAATATTTACCTGAAGATGGAGATTATTTTTTAAATTGTTTAAGACATGAAACAAACGCCAAAATTGTTTTGCATTCCGGCAGTTGGCAGTTCTTAATTACGAATGAAATGAAAGTTGAAAGTCGAAATCCAGAGAGGCCTTCGACTAGGGCATTTATATGAAGGTTATCCGTGATGTGGAGATTGTATTTAAGTTTATACGTCTACTTTCTCCTCTTCGCTTCTCTGATAATTAGTGCCAGATTAATTTTTACGATATTGGCTATAGACACGAAGCTTCCAAAAGCGATTCTTTGCATCACCTAATCATCTAAAGTTTTTATCGTATGAAACGACAGTATAGCCATTATTAATGTTCACCAAAATACACACACCTTGCAGCAAAATGGAAATTTTGACAAGTCATCTGTAAAGAAGTAAAGTTAAAAACATTACTTCTCCTAATCAACTGAGTTTTTTTGTTTTTGTGATACCAACTTCTGACTTGTAAAGTAATGCAGAGTGCGATTAAATTGAAAAAGACATACATACCAGAGATCAGCAACGAGTATTCAAAACAATGAGTAGATTCGAGTCATACTTATTATTTCTGATTCATACTTATTTTAATATGATACTCATACTACTCATACTCAAAGTTGGAAGTACTCGTCGTATTCATACTTAACAATACGCATGATGTTATTGACTTAGACTCGTCTCTACTTAACATTTACACGAAGCACAAAATAAGTATGATTCGCGTACGAACACTATTATACTCACAAGAAGATTGTGTGTATGCTTTGCTTGTTGTCTTTGTCTTTCCTTTCTTCTTTGTTTGTATATGCAACTATAACAAAGGCTGTAAATTTTGATGAATGATTCGAGAAACTCGAATCACTTATAAGTATTATAAGTATTTTTCTAAATTTATGAATCAGACTGAGTAGGCGTATGAATCAAACACATTTCGAATGTTGTGAGTTTGATGTCAACGTTGTACTCATACTCATTGCAACCTATACTTATAAATCAATGCTGTAGCGAGACCGAATGAATCAGAGTAGTTGAATTTCAATTCTCTTGATTCACTCATACTCAAAATTGCATGAGTGCTTATGAGTAGCGGAAAAACGATTCATTGCTGATCTCTGATACATACATACATAATTGGTCATTACCATCCTTCAGTTAGGAATACAACCTAATTTCTCAATATCACTCATATTGTGTGTGTTAATTTTATCCATAAGTGAAGTGATCTACAGTTTAAAGACGACTCCGAATGACAGATTTTTTTTGAGTAACTTTTCATGGCAATTTTATTGACTTTCAGAGTTTTTGCCAGAAATCTGCTGAGAGGAAGTCACCGAAGAAATATGTCTTTCATATTGTTTAATGTTGAATGTTTTGCACTGGTTCGTTTGTCTATTGTTCTTTTAATTTTGTTGTTTTTATTTTAAAGAAAAATGCGTTTTGTTTTTGTCTTTGTAATTTTAAATTCAATTTATATTTATTTTTATTTATTAAATTCAATGTTTGGTTCTTGAGTTTTTTATGTTATTTTATTTACAAAATTGTTTTGTCTGATTTTGATTCACTTTGTGTCTTTATTTTATGTTTTTACTCAAATTTAATTTGTGTCCTTATTTTATGTATGTTGTATTTGCAAATCTGTTTTGTCTTTAAATTGTTCACACTTTAATTTTATTATATTTTTAAATAATATTTGTTCTTGTTTTTTGTTTAAAGAAAAAGTCACACTTGATCTACTGTCGAAGCTAGAGTAATTTTATGTTCAAAGAAATCTTACTGCTAAGTAGTAATAAACAAAGAATATAGAAAAAATGTAAAAAGTAAAGAGAGCATAAATGTATAAAAAAAAACCGCTAACTAATTTACAGAGTATTCCTTCCCGATGTGAACGTTGAACACATATTTTCATTTCGATGTCTGACCTGGGATTTGCACCGTGACCTTATGTCTAATAAGCCAACACACTACCTATTAGAATACGGCGACTCGGGGTTAGGAAAGAAAATTGGTTGTTCGTGAATAAGGAAAGCTTGATTATCCATTACATACATAATTGGTCATTACAACCCTTCAGTCAGGATTACGACCTAGCTTCCCACACCACCCATGTTGTGTGCGTTAATTTTATACATGAGTGGCGGGACCTACAGTTTAAAGTCGACTCCGAACGACAGTTTTTTGAGAAGTTTTTCATGGCAATTTTATTTACTCTCAGAGTTTTTGCCAGAAATCTGCTGAGAGGAAGTCGCCGAAGAAATACTTTTTGTATTTTTGTTTTGATGTCTGACCTGGGATTCGAACTCGGGCCTTCAGTCTAATAAGCCAACACACTACCTACTAGACTACGGCGACTTCTACTAGACCACGGCGACCCGAAGACAGCAAAGAAAATTGGTTGTTCGTGAATAGCTCTCATTTCACGCTGGACTCAGAAAAGCTTGATTATCCATTGCAACAGGCTAACTACATATTGCCTTTGATATTTCTTACGTCAATAATAACCAGCCAATAGGAATTTGCTTCTGAACAGTATTCAGTTGCACGATGTTTCATTCGTTAACTCGTTGAAGTCCTTTTTTTATTTAAAGAAAATATGTATTCAAGTGATTTGTATTATAGTTGCACGCCTGTAAATATAAATTTCTAGTAAAATCAACATTAACTTCATGTGTATTTCATGTCTACACAGTAAATAACATGACATGTCATGTAAATATTCGTTTGTCTTTATCGTTCTTAAATCATCTTGTGGTTGACATCTACTGCGGCTGTCATGCCTATCGAAAACAGGTACAAAATTTGACATTCTCTTGTTTGTATGATTTATGGATCAACCAAAAAAAAAAAAAGGAAAAAAACCTGTGAAATAGAAATGACAAGCTTGTCATTTTTTAATATTACCGCCCATTGATAGAGCTGCCCTTAAACTACCACTTAAACTATGGTGATGTATGACACATGTCTGTTACATTCATACCAGAGATCAGCAATGAATCGTTTTTCCGCTACTAATGAGTATGAGTGAATCAACAGAATTGAAATTCAACTACTCTGATTCATTCGTACTCGCTACAGCATTGATTTATAGTATAGTAAAAATACTTATAATACTTATAAGTGATTCGAGTGGCTCGAATCATTCATCAAAATTTACAGCCTTTGTTATTGTTGCATATACAAACAAAGAAGAAAGGAAAGACAAAGACAACAAGCAAAGCATACACACAATCTTCTTTTGAGTATAGTAGTGTTCGTACGCGAATCATACTTATTTTGTGCTTCGTGTAAATGTTAAGTAGAGACGAGTCGAAGTCAATAACATCATGCGTATTGTTAAGTATGAATACGACGAGTACTTCCAACTTTGAGTATGAGTAGTATGAGTATCATATTAAAATAAGTATGAATGCGTATAAGTATCAGAAATAATAAGTATGATTCGAATCTACTCATTGTTTTGAATACTCGTTGCTGATCTCTGATTCATACCTTAAATACGTACTTATGTATGTACATACATAAATCATATGCAAGTTAAACCAAAGTAATGGTAAGCGTATGAGTGTTATAAAATTCATTCATTAATCATACGCACCATATTAAATGGAAAATAAAAAATTTTATTGATGAAATGAAATCAAATTCAAATACTTGTAGGACTATGTTCATATAAAATTCAATAGAATTTAACAAAGCCATTACATACGAAAACTTTAAGGATATGCCTATCAGAGATCAGCAATGAGTATTCAAAGAGATGAGTAGAATCGAATCATACTCATAATTTCTGATACTTATACGCATTCATACTTATTTTAATATCATGGAACTTCTACTCATCATATTCATACTTAACATCACGTATGATGTTCGTATTGCTTTCGACTCTCCATAACTCAACATATACACCAAGGCAAATTCATAACAAGTAGGAGCATCTCTACAACAAATACAACAATGCAAAAACAACAGGCATTTTGTTTTTGTTAAAGTGCCAGCGGAATGTCAAAAAAATTAACCCTCAAACCTCCATAGGAAATTAATACAAGCAATTAAAAAACTAAATAAATTTTATATATTGAAATTTCTTTTGATTTTTATGTCATGCTTAATTATGCAATAGTGGGGCACCTATAAATTAAAAAAAAAAAAAAAATTATTCCATGCAGTCAATAACATTTCCACTTTATCTAAAGAACATGTTTTTATATGGCCATCGATAAAAATGGCAGATGCAAACGTTATTTCTTATTGGTCATAGTTTTGGCACCTAGTTGGAGAGACCGAAATCTTTTTTTGGGTAATTCATCAGTCTCGTCTAAATAAATATAAATATAGTAAATCTAGGTTGTAGTTTAAAAGATATATGCATTTAGTGTTAAAGGCTTAAATATTATTAATCATCTTGCAAAAATTTTAATAAAATTGGCTTTGAAATCGTAATCCTGCAGAATTTCTAGAGTGCGTATCGTTAAGGATACATTAGGTACATATGAGGGTTTATAAATGCGAAAATGATTATCGAAACAAAACACAAAAAAAAAAACAACAAAATTCTGACATTCCAAATCTCGTCAGCTGTTGAGATAAGGCTACCTTCTATGAATATGCCTTGATATACACGAAACACAAAATATGTATGATTCGCGTACGAACACTAAAATACTTACTAGAAGGTTGTGTGTTTGCTCTGCTTGCTGTTCTGTCTTTTTTCTTTTTTTGTAAATGCAACAACAACTAAGACTGTAAATTTTCATGAATGATTCAAGTCGTTGAATCAAATATATTTCGAATGGTATGAGTTTGACGTTGTACGCATCATACTCATTGCAACCTGTATTTATAAATTAACGTTGTAGTGAGTATGAATGAATGAATCAGAGTACATAGTTAAATTTCAATATTGTTGTGTCACTTATATTCAAAATTTCATGGAGTGCTTATGAGTAGCGAAAAAACGATTCATTGCTAACCTCTGGACTCTAACCATACTTTTAAAAACAATAACTTCTCTTTAATTTAATTATGAATGCATTAAAAACACTAACCACCAAAGCATTTTATGCTATAACACTGCTGTATTATATTTGCATATATTTTCCAATACAATTTCCACCTTTGGTATAATTATTTGGCTGAGGTCCAAAAACAGCAAACCTAATAATACGCATGAGTTTATTTATTTATTTCTCTTCCAAACCATAATCTAATATAAACCGGCATATATTTTCACTTTTTTCACACACAATGCTGTCAACGCATTGTAAACGGCATTTTCGATGTTTATTTTATTTTTTGGCATATTTTTGGCACTTTTTCTATGCTTTTTTATTACAATATTTTTTTTTTTGCTTTGTTTTTTTGCATATTTTGCTACTGTCAACTGCTGTTTAAAATTTGCATTTCGGAATAATTGAACAATGAATGAATGAAATAAATTGTTATTCTAAACGTATGTATATATGCCTGTATATACATAGTTTCGTATCAATGTTGTTTTAGTTGGGGCCGTAGTATATCTGTGTGCAAATATGTAATTAAATATTTGGAAAAAGAAAATCAGCCTTTGGAAAATGCCAATAAAAATATTTATTGACTCACTCACTCACTCACTGTGAGCGGTGTTTATTTAACTTTATTTTAATGCCATATTTATCTATGTATACGATATTTTTAATGTCAACAACAGGAAATGAAGACAAAAATAAATATTTGAATAGGAAAACAAAAATAAAAAAGAGAGAAATATTGGCTTTAAAATTGAAATTCATTGAATTAAATACAACAGAATTTTTATTTTTTTTTTTATTTCGTTTTTTGTTTGAAAAAAAAAAAGGTTCGGCATTGCCAAGCAATTTGTTTAAAATTATTTCGCCATTTTTCAGTATTTTACTAAATAAGTCCAAAAGAATTCAAATTAACAGCATCATTTTGAGTTCGTTTAGCCCAAAAAAACAATTGCACAACAATAGAGAGAAGAAATAAGTACGTTGGTATTCTCGGTGGCTAGAAAAGTTTTTCAGAAAACACTTCAATTTGCAAAAGTCATGACCATTAAAATTTTCTCTGTTTTGGCACAATGCTTTCTTTAAACGGGAGTCCAATTACATGGCTTGGCTCATAAACTCCTTAACTGGCTTTAAGTGAATATATGTATGTGTGTGTGTGCCAACATGACCAACAGATTTCTTTTGTTTTTATTTTACAATGCAAGTTTCGCACATCTGGCGTTCATGACAGAACTCTGGCAGAGTGTTTATTTCGGGAGCTATTTTAAGCATTTCAATGAAATTTTAATTATAAAAGAAAAATTTACTTGAACAAATCGGTTAAAATCACAACAATTAGGCTTCAGTTTCTTTTTGGGGTGTTTGTTTGTCTTCCATGGATTTGATTTCTTGGCAGAATTTATGTGTCACAGGAATTTCTTTTGGCAGTCATAAAAATTCAAAAATTTTATTAAAAATACTATCAGCTTTTTGGTTTAAATTTTTTTATTCGATAATTTAAGTTGGCATTAGAACGATATGCAGTATTAAGGATATAAGTTTTCGTTTGTAATCGCTTTGTTAAATTTTATTGAATTTATATGAAAACAGTCCTACAAATATTTTAATTTGATTTCATTTCATCAATAAAATTTTTTATTTTCCATTTAATATGGTGCGTATGATTAATGAATGAATTTTATAACACTCATACGCTTATCATTACTTTGGTTTAACTTGCATATGATTTATATAATGTGAGCGTCAAAAGAAAGTGTAGAATTCAAAAAAATATACATTAATAAATTGCCGTTAATTTTTTTTTTTTCAAATTATTTTATTGCCAGTTTTTAAAATTGAAACAAGAAGAAAAGAATTAGAAAATTTTGGAAATATTGTAAAATTTTTTCGGGCACTCTCCTTAAGTGGAAAACTTGAGTTGAGATTGTTAGAATTTTATCCATAGTGTACACTTTCTTTTGACGTTCACTGTACATACGTACGTATTTAAGGTATGAATGTAACAGACATGTGTCATACATCACCATAGTTTAAGTGGTAATTTAAGGGCAGCTCTATCAATGGGCGGTAATATAAATAAATGACAAGCTTGTCATTTCTATTTCACAGGTTTTTTTCCTTTTTTTTTTTTTGGTTTATCCATAAATCATACAAACAAGAGAATGTCAAATTTTGTACCTGTTTTCGATAGGCATGACAGCCGCAGTAGATGTCAACCACAAGATGATTTAAGAACGATAAAGACAAACGAATTTTTACATGACATGTCATGTTATTTACTGCGTTAGAGGCGCGTAGACGTGAAATAAACAGGAAGTTAATGTTGATTTTACTAGAAATTTATATTTACAGGCGTGCAAACATAATACAAATCACTTGAATAAATATTTTTTTTTTAAATAAAAAAGGAAGTTCAATGAGTTAACAAATGACACTTTTTGTGCTGAATACTGTTCAATAGGAAATTCCGACGTAAAGTCAATATGTAATTAGCCTGTTGCAATGGATAATCAGGCTTTTCTGAGTCTAGCGTAGGCTGAGAGCTATTCACGAACAAGCAATTTTCTTTGCTGACTCCGTGTCGCTGTGGCATTATTAGACGTGACGCCTTGGTTTAAACCCCAAGTCAGACATCAAAACGAAAATATGAAAAAATACTTCCTCTCAGCAGAATTCTGGCATAAATCTTGAAAGTAAATACAATTATCATGAAAAGCTTCTCAAACAATCTGTCGTTCGGAGTCGACTCATGTATAAAAATTAACGCATACAACATATATGGTGTGAGAAACTAGGTTCATAATCCGGACCAAAGGGATGGAATGAACAATTATGTATGTTATGTAGGAAGTCTTTAATCCATTTTCTTTGCAACTATCCTGTGTTGGCAATAAACAGAACATTAAACCTCTACAGGATATTTCGGGATTCATGAGAATCTCAAAATGGTTTGATTGTGACTAGATCAGTCAATTCCTGTCATTTATATGAATCAAGAGATAGTTTAAAGAAAAGTCATAGGATTGACGCTGATTCTATTTGAGCAACTTATTACCACATTTTTTACTCATCCAATAATGTAAACGTTAGTAGGACGCTGTGGGCCATTTGTAATCCAATGTTTCCAGTATGAATCGGTCCATTGGGTACAATGATAATATCTGTGGAAAACGCTCCCACAATACTTACTTACTTACTTAATGGGCCATTAACAACTCGATTAACGGATTTCGTCCTGCCTTAACACATCCTTCCAGGCGTCTCTACTTCTTGCGACAAGGCTTCTCCATTTGGTCCTTCCAATGCAAACAAGGACGTCCTCTTCGGCGACTTCTGCAAATCTCTGCATCAAATACCCGTCTCGCCGGAGCATCTTCCTCTATTCGAACGACATGGCCGAGCCAGCTTAGCCGCTGGATGTTAATACGCTGCACAACGTCCATGTCGTTGAGGAGCTCATACAGTTCACTGTTGAATCGCATGCGCAAATCATCGCCAACTTGCACTGGACCGAAGGTCTGACGTAGGACTTTTCTCTCGAATACTCCTAAGGCTGCTGCATCAGTGCTTAATAGTGTACATGCCTCTTAGCCATAAGATAGAACGGGTAGGATGAGCGTCTTGTAGAGTATTAATTTTGTAGTACGAGAGAGGTCTCTGCTACTTAATTGTCTATTGAGACCATAGCAGCACCTGTTGGCAAAAGTGATCCTTCTCAAAGTACTGTCAAAAAAAAGAATTAAAGTCGACTGGGAAGAAAAATTCATAAAATTTGGAAACAATTTGCTTAAAATTTATTACGACTGCTTTTTTTTTATATTAAATTTAAAAATTAATTGAAACTGTCTTTCAAATTGTTGACAATTTTAAAATCATTGAAAAAGCACTTCACTTATACGACTGTGTAAAACAATATTTCGCAAAATTAAAGAAAAAAATAACAAGAAAATAAGAATAAATAATAATCTGACAATTACTTAAAGAATTTAAGCTTTCATAAGAAACAAATTAATTTTGCATAGAAAATTCTTTTGCTTGTTAAGAAAAATAAGAAAAACAATCGAATAAGTTTGCTTTATGAAGAAAAATATTTTAATTACTGGGGACTTCTTCTATGTGGCCATACACTACTCATGTGTCACTGACCATCGTTAGCAAACAATACAGAATGACAATGAAAATCATTGAAAGACATATTAAAGAAAATTTTGGGAAAATTGTTATATTCTTTGTTGTTATTTTGTTTTTTTTTTTTTATTTAAGGAGAAATAGATAAATAACAACAGCCTATTGCAATATCATGTATGATGGAATATCAACATAAATAGTATTGTGTGCCCTTCAATGAGTTTATGAAAATGTACTTATGTAATTTCATGTGAATGCTCTTCTGTGAAGTATAAATAAAAATAAAAAAAAAAACATGAAAATTGTAAATCATTCAAGGATACATTAATTTTCTCTTAACATACACAAACACACACATCCTGATTTACACACATATTCACTGAAGAATCTAATATTACACTCAGGTCTCGTTTTATGCGATAGATGCGTTCCATAAAAAAACGCATAAATTAAATTCGCATAAAACGATACTCTAGCTTCATATAAAAATTAATGATTCGTTCCAAAATCCTGAAAACCCGCATAAAATCAAATTTTAATAGAAAAATCAAAGCAAAATCGCATAAAAAAATCAACTATAGTATATTTTATTTACTTAAACAATAAAAACAAAAACTTCTAAAAAAATAAACAAAAATAATTTATTAATTCATTAATTATTAATTATTTACAGAAAAAACAAAATGATCCAAAAAATAATAAATAAATAATAAACTGAAGTCTGTAATTATGAATGTACAATCAATCATTCTGCATCGTTTTGGAATTGGTTCAACGTCACTTTTATCATTACAATCCTCTCAGGTAGTCCATACGTACATATTTGGGGACTAGATCAACGAATTTTTAGAAAAATTAATTGTTTCTTCTGAATAAGAGTATTAAAGTGCCGGTTATTAAAAAGAAGCAGCTCCTTTAAATAAAAGATTCTTTAAATCATAAGTAAAGATTGACTTTTGACGGCTTTTATTGGCATAATTAGAGCAATCTGATGCTAATCAATCGCCTTTCCAATTGGAAACAAACTAGAACGATTGATTTTCACAAGCTATTCGACATAGAGATCTGACAGTATTAGGTGTCAGGCTCAAGCTACAACGTACAACGAAGTCACTGCCGCTTTCTGAATCAACAGCTTCGGTCATTACAACCCTTCAGGCAGGATGATCAATAATGATTATATCAGTGGTGCAAGCTTAGTTTAATTTAAAAATGATGCAAAAGTCTAAAAAGTATCATAACATTTTGAAATCTATAAAAAATCTAAAGAAAAAAATTTTCATTTGAAATCGCATAAATTCGAATTCGCATAAAAAAATCCGCATAAAACGAGACCCGAGTGTATTGTAGAAAATTACACGTTTCCGCACATACTCATACGTGTCTGTAACGCGCATATTTATGTATGTCATTGTAATAGATTTTCTACTGTCAACAGCAGCCAAAAAAAAGAACTACGAAAGGAAAATATTTGCAAAAGAATAATAGATTTTGACACACACACATACATATATACACACATACACTAGATATGTACATATCGTTAGTATAATTCGCAAAGACGCTAAGTCCACTTTTTTCCAAAATTAAGATTTTAATGCAAGACGGTGACATTGTACATAATACATATTTTACAACAACAAAACATGTCATTATATAGTTTAAAGTTGTTGTAATTTTGTGGTTTGCAAAAGCGCTAAGTTCACAAAACTACGAAAAATATTAATATTATTAATTAATTAATATTAGTAATAATAATTAACATTATTAATTATTAATATTAATATTATTATTATTTTGTAAAAATAATTACGTTTAAACAGTTTAGAAATTTTAAAAACTGAAAAAGCTACAATGTTTTTTGTGTCTCCTGTAAAATTTGAAAAAAGGGAATTAACACATTTGCGAATTATACTAACGATATGTATGTATACTGTGTCCACCATGCAGTGACCAGCCTTCGAAATTTATGAACAAAAAAAGTCATTGAAATTATTTTCGGCATCGTTATCATTAATTAAACAAAATGAACAAAAAAAAAAAAAAAAATACGAATTTTTCCATTCATAATTCATTCTGAAGAGTGTTTAAATTGTGATAATGAGAATACTAAATGACGTCATAATGGTACATAATAATGAAAATATATATATATGTGTAGACGTATGTACATATGTGTATGTGCACTTGAACACCAACCCATATAACATTGCATTGAGTGCACAGTCTAAGTAAAAGAAATATCTTTAATTTGCAAATATATTGGGTCCTCATCGGATATCAGCAATGAATCGTTTTTTGCTACTCATAAGCACTCACATGAAATTTTGAATATACGTAAGTAAGTGTACTATGATTCATTCTCATACCCACTACAGCGTTAATTTATAATTTTCCTAAAAAACCTGCACAATGCACTGCATGAGTAGGGGCCATCCCCTGAGTGTTGGTTTCACAAAAAAAAACATACAGGTTGCAATGACATCAAACTCATACATACATACATAATTAGTCATTACAACCCTTCAGTCAGGATTACCGCCTAGCTTCTCACACCACTTATGTTCTGTGCGTTAATTTTATTCATAAGTGAAGGGATCTACAGTTTAAAGTCGACTCCGAATGACAGATTTTTTAGTGTTATGAATAGTCTAAGTCAATACGAACATCATACGTGTTGTTAAGTATGAATAGGATGAATACTTCAAACTTTGATGAGTATGAGTAGTATGAGTATTAAAATAAGTATGAATGCGTATAAGTATTAGAAATTATGAGTATGATTCGATTCTAATCTCTGAAACATACGCTGTATGTTATGTAGACTCTGAAAAGCTTATCAGTTAAAAAGATTTCTTTTCACAAGTAAAATTATTCTTTCTATGAATTACACCTGAATTCATTGGAGTAATTTCATTTGGAATCTTAATTACCATAACCATTCACTTTGTTTGATAAACTGAATTTTGAATTGAATTTTCAACAACAACAAAAAAAAATTAAATTTTCTTTTATCGCCCTCTCAGCCATTGTTATACGTTCGTGGCCCGTAAAACCATACCTTCGCTTCAATGTACTTCAAAGAATTATAAGTTACTGGGTACTGCAGCCTCAGTTATAAAGTTACAAAGAAACTATAGACGCAGGCAATTGTATTGGATATCGGTTATCGGTTATCGGTGTAATGGTAATTCCTTTGTAGACAAAACTTATTTCCAAATGATTACAAATCATTGCAAAATCCAATGAAATGGAAAAATGTTTCAACACTTTATGGTGTGGCAACAACAACAACAACAAGAACTGCAATGGCGGTGGCAACAATAGCAAAAACCATTCAAAGTCAAAATGTTTGCTTTTTTCTTCATTCGTTTTCCAATTTCGTTTTTTCATTGTGTATCATCGCCCAGCTGATCATTACCGTTAACCAATAATAACTTACAAACTGGTGGTACCACCAGTCAGGCTATAAAAAACATTCCAATTCATTTTCATTTTACCGCAATACACCTGCACACCAATACACTAACAGCACACACACACACACACACACACACATAAATAGTCCTCAAGCATAGACACTATGTTAGGAACTTAACCACTTGAATGTAGACTGAAAGGAATGTGGTGAGTGGTGAGTCTGTCTAAGTTTCGCAGATATTTACACCAACACAGCAATGCATAGTCATGGTCACGGTATTCATAGTTTTGTTGTTTTTGTTGTTTTTTTTTCTTTCTATAGAAACTGAAAATAACGATTAAAGTTGAAAATTTTTCTTTTCTGTCTGTGTGTTGGTTGGTGTGTATGAGTGTATTTGGAGTGGTTTTAATGGCTTATTCGGTATTTTTCCTTTTTTTTATTCCTAATTTTCTTTTTTTTCGTTTTTCTTACAAATTCTGTGTGTAATTTTTCTTTTTTCCTTTCAAATGAAAAGAGAAGAAAACAAAAACAATTCAAAATAGTTGGTAAAAATATTCAATTGTTTGTTGTTTCTTGATGAGCTGTTGAGAAACCCTCGTATTTCTTCTCTTTGTTTCCCTTGTTGGCAGTCTTCAACTGGTTTTTTATTTTTGCTATCCCGTGTACCTTTTTTGTGCTGATAACAAATTCTGTTGCTGGAAAATTCCTTAAACCTTTTAGATCCGTAAAAAACAATAGTTTTTCTTTGTTCGTTTGATAATTCTTGTACAGATTGTTTGCACTTCTCCCTGTAAAGTTTCCTTTTTATTTGAATATCCTTTTGCTTTTTCAATTACAATTTTTCAATTTAATGCTTCACCTTTTTGCGGATCACCGTTTTTTAGGTCAAATTACCAAGACGGTTAATTTGCAGGTTTCATTGTCTCAGCCACATTGTTGTGGTCAGTGTGTTAAGTTTATTATGGCTTCTGAATGGGAGCACCTGTTTTTAATTTAATAAACCATATAGAGTGTCTGAATTTTAAAATATTGACTAATTAGGAGTATTAAGGAATAAAGATATGATGAAAGCATTTGAAAAATTAAAGTCATCAATTTCGCATATTTCGCACCGTTAGTTGTCATTTTTGTAACATAAAATGAAAATAATTAATAGAAATTTTATTAAAAGTATAAAAATATTAGAAATCATAATATATCATACATATTTACATACATACATACATATGTTTAAATGCTTTTATAATACTTCTTTGATTACAATGTTAGAGGTAATGACATGATCATTGTTAACTTTTTGCCCGTGCGAATCCTTAATACAAACAAAAATATCTTTCAATGTACGCACTCGAGAAAAAGCCACTTATAACTGCCCATGTGAAAAGACCGGTTCTGGTAAATACAATCCTACCTTTTGAAGGGTTTGACCTTGTTTTTCTTAAAACCTTTTTAACTGTTAAATGAACGCTGACACTATATATATGTATATATTAAAAGACACCGTATTACTACACTTCATAAAACAAACAATGCCATGACAATAACGACATTACCAAAATGGCTTTTACAACTTTATATATTATGTGGAATAGCATTACAATTAAGCGACCCTGTTTATCGCACTTCATCTAACAACTACTGCAAAGTATTGTCAAAACAGCTTTTTTCAACTTAATATGCATATTACGAGTATATATAACTGACTTAGTAATAAACTGCATTATAGTAAATAGAGGTATTGCCAGAATGGATTTTAATACATACTATATTATGTAGAACTGCATTACTATTAAGCGACCCTGTATTACCACCCTTGAACAAAAACATATAATCATAATGACAACAGTATTATCATGCAGTTCTATATAAAATATAATTTTTAACAATGAAAATATTAATTTTTCCATTTCTAATTATTTTTCGTCATTAGTGTTATATATAAGCTTTAAAATGAGATATCATTCATTAAATTTGATGCGGTGGTTTGGGAGATATTTGCAACCGACAAAAAAAAGTGCTTTAGAAATAATATATATGATAAATCTGTTGAATCTTCTCAAGGTTTAAGGATTTTCATCATTAAGTTAATGAAGGTGCACTATAATGCTCTGAACATAAGTAGGTTTTTCTTTAAATTACCTCCAGGAATTGATATAATCACTGAATTCCAAAGAGAATTTAACATGGCCATGTCTGACATAAGTTTAGACCTTCGGACATGTAGTTGCAGATTTCTGGCAAAAACTCTGAGAGTAAACAAAATTGCCATGAAAAGCTTCTCAATAAATTTGTCCTTCGGAGTCGACTTTAAACTGTAGGTCCCGCCACTCATGTATAAAATTAACACACACAACATGAGTAGTGTGAGAAGCTAGGACTGAAGGGTGCAGGCTGCTTGGGGATGATTGCTGTAGACTGTCTAATGGTGAAGGTATAGCACTGACCATTTTATAGTCACCTAGCAGCAACTCGTTTCCTAGCCGTTCGCATCTTGAGATGTCCACAAACACTACTCCCTCTCTTCCACCTTCCTATAACCCATTTTCCTAAAACCTGCACAATGCACTGCATGAGTAGGGGCCATCGATTTTGGCACACTTTTGCCAACATTTCGAGCTGTATCTTATCATTATTATAATGATTTGCACCTTCAATGAAATATCTAGTTCATGCAACAAAGCCAGATGCCGAGTGTTTTCGAAACAATTTAGTCTTAGATTGTATTTTATACTACTCCATGTAATGCTATTCAATTGGAAATAATGCCTTTAGGCTCCACTGTAAGAATACGACACAAGAGAGTATAGAGTGAATGCATCTGCGTATTTTTCCTAACAGTAAAGCGGCCATTAGACCCAAAGAAAGTGTTTACACCAAATCTAAGATTGTCCCAGAATGCTGGATTTTTCTGAAAGAGAATGCTAATTATTCGGCCATTACTCACGTGTAAGTCTCTGGAAGCTAACAACAAAGCTGACACAAGGACTACTACTATAGCAGTGCATTAAAATAAATTTCTACGACAAATTAACATTCCTTTACAGAATTTCCTTTAATTTCGCACAAACTTTACTCATTTACAAAGGAAATATGGACTCATTATCCACTTATTTAGAGAGCAGACATGTGCGGCCTGTTATGATAACGTGCACAAGAAATTTTAACCTAACCGGACTCCATCTTAGGAACCTCTGTAGGGTTTTAATAGGTTATTGTACTTTGAATGCACACGCCCTTAACGCATCCACATAAAATGGGAATGCAAGATCTTGCTGTTTCAAAACATGATATTAATTTCTCACTATACCCGCCTTTCTATAACGCATGCCGTGTCGAATGTATTTCCCATTTTGGGTGAAAAATAAACTCTGTACTCATAATTATCGAACGGTGATATTTAATATCCTTTAAGGAGTGCAGTTCAATGAATTTAATTGCTGAACAATATTCTTCAATGGATAAATATTTCTCACACATACTCGTAGCATGACATCAATTCGATTTACAGACGTTGTCCCTTTGTTAGGTTAGGTTAGGTTAGGTTAGAGGACGTCTACTTGTCAATTGTGACAAGTACAGTACCCGGAGGTCGAATTGACCCATTGTACAACGTCCTAGCTTGTCACACCACTCGTGTTGTGTGCGTTAATTTTATACATGAGTAGCGGGAGCTACAGTTTAAAGTCGACTCCGAACGACAGATTTTTGAGAAGCTTTTCATGGCAATTTTTACTCTCAGAGTTTTTTGCCAGAAATCTGCTGAGCGGAAGTCGCCGAAGAAATATTTTTTTCATATTTTCGTTTTGAACCTGGGGTTTGATCCGTGGTTTTACGTCTAATAAGCCAACACACTACCTACTAGACTACGGCGACTTCCAAAAAGTCTCATGGTAATTTGAAAAAAGAATTCTGAAAATCGTATTTGAAAACTAATTTTGGAAGGATGCATTTCTTGAATTCAACAAAAATACTGGTCACCTTGAAGTACTTGTTATACCAATAAGCCTTTTTGCATTTTTTTTTTAAATCGACGCCAAGGCTTAAAATGAAAACTAAGTTAGGGCTTCCAAAAGTGTTATTTGAAAAAATCTCTTAGCAAAATAAAAAATAAAAAAATATGGAAAGCAAAAGAAAGAATTTTTTGCGCCCTGTTTTTGAAGATCGCATTATCAGCCGCAGAGCTGATGTCGTTTGGCCACCTCGGAGCTGCGATTTGACACCGTTGGACTATTATTTGTGGGGTGTCGTCAAAGATAAGTGTTACGCCGACAAGCCAGAGACAATTGACGCTTTAAAGGACAATATTCGTGAAGCCATTGGTGAAATACAGCTGCACACAATCGATAATGTGCTTAAAAATTGGACCGATGGTGTAGGCTATTGCATGGCCAGCCGAGGCAGCCATTTGAATGAAATTATTTTCCATTATTAATCGGAAGGATTGTTCTTTCAAATAAAAAAAGAAATTTGAGAAAATATTCAGTAGTTCGTTTTTAAAGCATTTTCAAAAAAAAAAAAGTTATTTGGCGGACCCTTTACAAATATCCACACAATACACGTAAAGAAGAGAATTTAATTTAAAAATTAAATTAAAAAAAAATGAAATAAAAAACACTGTCTTGCAAGAATATTTATTTAAGATTTTTTATTTTTTTTTCTCCATGTAAAGAATTTATTGTGACCCTTTTTGCGTGCAAGAATTTGATATTGGAAGCCTTATGACTCGTATTGAATTGTTTAAAACTTTTTGATTAAATTTATTCGCATTTTTTTTTGTATAAAAGGAGAAGCTTAGAAATACCTTTAGGCCATCGAAATAATGAAAAAAAAAAAATGAAATTAATTTGTCTGGTGGAGGCATTTCTTTATATTGTTTTATGGCTTCACTTTTGATTAATAATGTATTGTATTCATAGCTGCCAGATAAGTGAGGCATCAAAACGTCAAATATTTGAGAAAAAATCGTCAGAGACGTTCATTGAAATCGTAAAAAAATCGTCAGAAAAAATAAGTTAAATAAATTGAAAGGTTTTAAAAACAAAAACATATAAAGTCAATGTCAAGCAGCAATAATATTGTATCATCTATATCCATGTGTGATGTAAATATTAGGGAGTCAGAAGATCTTGATGTTATGGGATTGTAAATTCAGTGCGATGTTCGCTAGAACTGACACATTTTTCCGTGCCTTGGTTTCTGAACAACTGTGCAATAAATTCTTCACTTCATCTGATCTACTTACCATTTACACCATTTATAACCGACCGAGAATGGAATACAACTCTTATGTATGGGTTGGCTCTTAACGTCTATTTTGAGGCTTATCGACCGTTTACAGGAGAGGCCGTAGTATCTCGTTAATCACAATAGTCATTTTCATTGATTCATTGGAGCATCGTTGCAATGTGGCTTGCGTTTCACTGTTCTATCGCTACTACAACGGGTATTGCTCGAACGAAATAAGTGGACTTGTTTATGAAAATCATATATTCCTACGCAACACTCGTCTTTCTCTACCAGAACATCCGTATGCGGTCGATTGGCCAGTGTATCGCACATTGCATTCAGTGTTTCCAACTCGTGTTGACTAAAAATGGCTAAAATCGTGTAAAAAAATGGCTAACAAATGGCTGAAAAATGGCTAAACAATTTTAGTTAATAAAACACATATATTTAATTAAAAACAACAAAAACTATTAACTTTTTTATTTTTTACAACTATGTTGTAATAATGAGATCATTTTTATTACAATAAAATATTTGTAAAAAAAATTTAGTGTTTAAAGAAATAAATCATCTATAAAATCTGGGTCATTATTGTTTTTATCATAAGACTCATTAGTACCAACTAGTTTTAAATAATTTTTCGGTACGTCGTATTCAAAACAGCATTTATCGATTCTTTTAAGTCGAAACTTGTAAAATAAATAAAAATTAATCAAAATGGAGATTGATTAGTTTTAGCACTCTTACCTGATAGACAAAATCGAAGTGACAGTCGATAGATGCATTTTATTTCTTAAATTAGTTTTCACCAGATTTATTTGGCTAAAAACCCTTTCAACTGCTGCATTTGACCACGGTAAAGAAAGTAGTTTGAGCACAAATTCCGAAATTTCGTGAAACTTTTTATTTCCGCCAGCATCTCTATATTTAAATACCACTACCCAAAATAAAATAGTGTTATTTGTGTTATTCCATTTTATATAATGGATATTTGAGTATTGCTCCTGAATTTTGAATGAAATTTCGTCATCAACATCAATTAAATTTAAGATTGATAAAATATCATCTTTGGTAGATTTTAAGGCGTTATCTACACAGAAATACTCAATATTTTGAAGTATTTCAATATTATCTGGCAACCTGAAAAATAATGTGTGTAATAGTAAAAATTTGAATTTAAAATAATATTTATGAATTTAAATATGTTTACAAACCTCTGTTTCAATTGATTTATGAAATCGACAACAAATTTAACACAATTTCGTTCTAATTTCACGTTCTGTCTTCTTTTTCATGTTTCCGCTTTTTTAATTTCCTTTAGATAAGTTTCAAATTCATAACTTAGGCTGCATGTGTATAAAATAAATTCATCGAAATCTGAATATAAGACGTCTACACAGTCGTCACCAACTACTTTTCATTTCACAAAATTTATAAGCAATAATAGTTCCTTTAATAGGCGAGTTGGATCATTTTCATGGCCTTGAAAAATTTTGTTGACTAGTTGGACTTCATGTAAAATGGGTTTCAAAAATAACAAATATAAACGAATATTTTTTTCTTTTTTCCTCTATAGTTGGGCTTTTAGGTCGCAACAATTGACCTTTTAAAAAAAAAAAGTAAAGTAAAAAAAGTAAAAATACATTTGAAAAGAGGTCAAAATAAATTTGAAAACATAAACGAATATTGTCGTCGTTGTACAATTCAGAAAAGATTTTAACCTTAAGACATTTTTATGTATCATTTTAGTAAAGTTGCTGTAAAAATATGAATATGGCTAAAAATGGCCAAAAGAGAATAAAAATGGCTAAAAAAATGGCTAATGGCAAAATATATTTTTTGATGGCTAAACATGATTGAAATGTGCTAAATTTAGCCATGAAATGGCTAAATTGGCAACACTGATTGCATTACAGACAAAATTCGTTAGTGTTAGACGGACTATTCGTATGTGGAACTCCCTTTCTGCAGAGATCTTTCCTGTTACTTATGGTATTAAAATGGTATAAAATTGTTATAAAAATATTCAAACGTAGTGTCCATAAACATTGCTCCCTCTTTCCTCCTTCCTATAATATATTTTCCTAGTTCCAAACACAATGCCAACCCCTGAGTGAAAAAAATAATGGCACTTGCCTTAGGTCTTCCGATGGTAATATTAGATGCTAAAATTGAATTTTTAAAATTGTCTGCAACGGCATATGATAATTTATGCTCAACTACGATGTTATTTAGGAGTTGAAATTTTTTGCCTTTTAAAGGATTACATAACATAATTGGTCATTACAACCCTTCAGTCAGGATTACGACCTAGCTTCTCACACCACTTATGTTGTGTGCGTTAATTTTATACATGAGTGGCGGGACCTACAGTTTAAAGTCGACTCCGAACGACAGTTTTTTGAGAAGCTTTACATGGCAATTTTATTTACTCTCAGAGTTTTTGCCAGAAATCTGCTGAGAGGAAGTCGCCGAAGAATTATTTTCATAATTTCGTTTTGATGTCTGACCTGGGATTCGAACTCGGGCCTTCAGTCTAATAAGCCAACACACTACCTACTAGACTACGGCGACTTCAAAAACTTTTAAAGGATTAAAAAGGCATAAAATACAGAAAAATCATCACATGTATTCGAAAATAACTTAAAAATATAATACTTTACTCCTCGTTATTACTAACCTAAATTTGCAATAGTAACAACTGCAAAGCAAATACAAGCTTATAATGTACTAAAGTAAAGAATATGATGTAAATTTTTAATTGCTAAAAATCGTCAAAAAAAAGGGCATAAATCGTCATGTCGTCAAAATGATATTTTTGGAGCTCAAAATCGTCAAAATGACGATAAATCGTCAAATCTGGCAGCTATGATTGTATTGCATTATAGAAAAATTTTATAATAAATTTTGGGCAAGTAATCCCTGTTAATATGCATACATACATACATACAATATTTAGACAGAAAATCCAAAAAAAGGAAAAGAAAAACAATTTAAACTTCGAAAATCTCTTATAATATAAAATTAGAAAACCTCGAATAATTGCCTAGTAATTGTTATTGTTTATGCAAAGCGTATAAACAGAGGAATAACAAAGAAAAGCAATTGTTGTTGTTTACATCAAGTTGTGAACAGTGGCACACAGAACTGTGCGAATAATAAAGAATTTTCATTAAAACTAAACACAAATTTATTTGCAATCTACGAGCTTACATTTTAAACGTTTTTTTAAAGGTAAAAACGTAACAGGTAAAACGTGAAGAAAGACGTAAGTATTTATTTATTAATGCTTCAGAAATTTATTAAGTTTTCCCATTTAATAGTTGAGTCTCATGTCGTTTGGCTGAATGTAAATGCGACAATTCAGTTTTCTTTTCAATCAAAGGATGTTTCAACGCTTGTCAGCTGTATGCATATTTGTGTTTGAGTTTTCTGTTATGTGTATGTATGCATGTACATAAGTAGGTGTGTATTGGTGGGCTTATGTCAGAAACTCAACTATATCGCAAGGCAAACACTCTAATGATAATGATGATGAGGCATCTGAACAGAATTCAATCTGCAATTCCAAATCGCTCTTCCAAATGCTCAAATCTAAATTGCATATTTCGTTTGTAAGCCGTCTTTGGTTTTCTACGTTGTCTTCTTTGACATCAAACGTTGCGTGAAAGTGTTTCTTGAATAATTTTAATTTATTTTTTATTTTCACATTCCTTAAGCATTTCAATTTGATTTTATTAAACAGCAAAGTAAAGGCATTCGTTGAAATTTTCTCCATTTTTGCTTTACAATTTTTTTGCAATTCACATGAACATGAACATTTAATTACAGTTTTGCGGTTTCGATTTTATAATGTTTTCTTGCTTTTTTTCCTGC
This sequence comes from Sarcophaga caerulescens, assembly GCA_927399465.1. Taxonomy (NCBI): domain Eukaryota; kingdom Metazoa; phylum Arthropoda; class Insecta; order Diptera; family Sarcophagidae; genus Sarcophaga; species Sarcophaga caerulescens. Next base: position 4,716,854 of record OV656872.1, read on the forward strand.
TTTTTTTGCCCTCTGCCCTAAAAGAAAATGAAAAAGAAAAAAACAAGTAAAATAATTCCCGAGTAATTATTTTCATTTAATTATCAATTGTAGCAGCAGAAGTAGCAGCAACATTAACTAAACTGATGTTGCAACATAATTGTGGCGGTGATGGTGGCTTTTTTAATTGATATTTTATTTATTTTTAATTACATTCTTAAATAATTAATTACGTGTTATTCCTATCGATTCTGATGTTGATGTTGAATTCCATAAAAATGTGCGACAAACAGTCAATTTCGTTTTACTTGCAGCTCCAAAAATTTTTTCAATAAAATAAACTTAAATTTTAACCTTCAAACACAATAAAATTTACCAGAATTCTTTGTTAAACTATTCGAAAAAAAGATTTTTCCATTTAATTTAAAACTTTTCTTTTTATATGAATTTATTGACAACAACAACATGAGAATATTTAAATAATATTTGTTTGTTAAATCTATTCTGCATTCAGATTTTATTATTATCACTTTTACGTTACTAACTAAGACCCGGTGTACTTCGCTACTGATATCATAGCTTTGTTTGGTAAATTAAACTAAACATGAGTTCAAAGCGATTTCAAAAATATTGTTACGTTTTTACCTTTTAAAAACGTTAAAAATATGAGTTTGTAGATTGCAAATAAAATAAAAATAAATCTGTGTTTATTTTTCAATCAATTCTTTATTATCGGCACAACTTTTGTGCCACTGTTCGAACTTCTTCCACTTATACAACGATAACTTTCACAATATGTGCTTCTTTTCGTTATATTTCTCTGCTTATAACCTTTTTTTGTAAGCAACAACAACACTTGTTAGTTATTCTTCTTTGCTCATAACCTTTTTTGTAAGCACAACACTAACAACTGTTTTCTTCACGCAACTTGTCTGCACTCAAGTCTGACTGGATTATAACTCAATCTCGTATCTTCACACACCACTGGTTGAATTCTCACTCAATTCAACGCGACGTCGTCACACGACTAATTTAACTCGAACTCCGAGAATCACGTGTCTTCATACACGACTGACTGAATTCTAACTGAATCATCGTTGCTCGCTTTATCTTGCATTTTATATCACTGGATCAACAGTGTGATGGATGCCCTTGAAGGATGATGACGACCTTCGGGAACAATCCAAAAATGTAAACAACTTGTTTCCATTTTTGTTGTTCGTGTATCTTGTTTACTTTCGTCCAGGCAGAGTTGTTGTTGTTTTGTTTGTTTGTCTTTCCGCAATATTTTTTTATACACGGACGTTGTTGCTATATTTTTGTTTTTTCATCGATCTTGTAAACAAGCCCTGTTGTTTATGCTTACTCATTCGTTGATCACGTGAACAACTGCATTGTTTTGTTTTTGGAGCTTTTGTTTGTCATTTTATGTGTGATCAAGTCCATTGTGTTGTTTTTGGAGCTTTTGTTTATTATTTTAACAACACCATTTCCACTTTCGTAACAATATGTTTTCCTATTCCATTTTAATATCCTCTAGTTTTCGCTATCCTCTTAGGCATTGAAATAGCCACGTCTATTAAATAATTCAGTAATTATTCTGTCTAGCTCTTGATTCACACTTAATTTGAGGACATTAGGAGGTGGGATTTTTCTAGTTATCGATTATCAATTCTGCCTGTGTCCACGTTTATGAGTGAATAAAAATATATAGAGATCCCAGCTATTTTATTTACAAAAATATACGACAATAAGTGTTTAGTCTGTTTACTACGAGCCAGTTACGGGTCATATTGTTTATGTACAACTGGGACAAAGTCATAAAGTCGCAATGTGGACTAGGAAATCTGTTAGCTTTATTTTAATAATTTCTTACCAACTGTTGCGAGTTCGCAAGAGCGGTATAATGTGAGCCCATAAAATTGCTAAATTCCCGACCTTTCATGTCTTGTGTCATCTTTTACAGATTCTGAGAAGAACTCTTGCGTTATCGACCGTCAAAATACAGATGATATAGAGAGGGTGAAATTGTGAAAGTTTACAAAACGAATCACTCTATCACTCTACTGAACCATATACCCCACACTTTTATGTGGAGGTGGTGTTTTAATATTTTGAAGAAACTGCTGAGATCGCATATGTTTCCCTTTATAAATAGATGAGTTGACGACAGCTCCTGAGATTTCTGATAATTTCAGACCGACCACCAATCGTTCATAAAATGAAAAGGCCTGTGTTAACCTTAGCAACTATGCTGGCAGACGAGACTTCATACCCAGAAATATAAATTATTTCCTTCCATTCCGTCTTTATATATCAGATAACGAGACTAGATTTATAATAACACTTCGGTGGCAGTGATCCATAGAAGGTTGAAGATGGTATTAGCTTTACACATCAGAAACCTAGACAAGAGAATATATTTCTAGGCTTGTAATGAAACTCAGGGGAATATCAAAAGTACAGAAGAAATTTACGAATCTTTACACTTAATCAGATAACTTTGACAACCTTGACTGCAGTGCAGATTATAGATCAGCAATGAATCGATTATCGCTACTAATAAGCACTCATGAAATTTTGAATCTAAATGAGTCAACAATATTGAAATTTAACTATGTAATCGTGATTCATTCTCATACTCACTACAACGTGGATTTATAAGTACAGGTTGTAATGAGTATCAGAGATCAGCAATGAATCGTATTTTCGCTACTCATAGGTACTTATGAAATTTTGAGTATGAGTGAGTCAAGAGTATTAAAATTCAACTACTCTGATTCATTCGTACACGCTACAACATTGATTTATAAGTATAGGTTGCAATGAGTATGAGTACAACGTTGACATCAAACTCACAACATTCGATTCATTGTTTGATTCATACGCCTACTCATTCAGATTCATACATTTAGAAAAATACTTATAATACTCACTGACTCGAATCATTCATCAAAATTTACAGTAGTAGTTATTGTTGCATTTACAAAAGAAGTGAAAAGAAAAGACAAAGACAGCAAGCAAAGCACACACACAACCTTCTAGCGAGTATTGCGGTGTTCGTACTCGAATCATACTTATTTTGTGCTTCGTGTATATGTTGAATCATGTAGAGTCGAAATCAACAACATCGTGCGTATTGTTAAGTATGAGTACGATGAGTATTTCTAACTTTGAATATGAGTAGTATGAGTATGATATTAAAATAAGTATGAATGCGTATAAGTAGCTGAAATTATAAGTATGACTCGAATCTACTCATCGGTTTGAATACTCGTTGCTGATCTCTGATGAGTATGCGTACAACCTACAACATCAAACTCATACCATTCGATATAAGTTAGAACTTTAGAAAAATACTTCTAATACTTATAAACGATTCGAGTGACTCGAATTATTCATTAAAATTTACAGTCTTATGTGATGTTTTTGTAACACAGGCTATTACACTTGCTTGTCTGTTTATATGGCAAACACAAACAAAATTTAGTGTTTTTATGGGAAACACAAACAAAATTGAGTATTTTTGTTTGTGTTTTCCATGCAAACAGGCAAGCAAGTGAAATAGCCTGTGTTACATAAACATCACATTAGTTGTTGTTAGGCATTTACAACAAAAGAAAAAAGACACATAAGCAAAAACGACAGAGTAGCAGAGCAAACACACAACCTTTTAGTGAGTATTTTAGTGTTCCTACGCGATTCATACTTATTTGGTGATTCGTATGTATATGTTGAGTTATGAAGAGTCGAAATAAATACGAACATTATAGGTGTTGTTAAGTATGAATATGATGAGTACTCTTCAAACATTGAATATGAGTAGAATACGTATAAGTATCAGAAATTATGAGTATGAATCGATTCTACTCATCTTTTTGAATACTCATTGTTGATCTCTGGTGCAGATATGACCCATGTGCTGTACAAAGAATTTCGCGCATTAACAAATAAATTGGCGAGATTCCATGCAAATAAGGACAAACAAACAAACATTTGTTTTTAAATACATATGTGTGGGAAGAGAGTAAGCAGCAGTACAGTTTGTGTTCGGTTGTGAAGAGAGAAAGACGTGCGCGGAGTGTTTTATTATTTTTGATACATGAATTCCTATTAAAACTTTTTTTTATATACTACATTTTTTACTTTTATATCCAATAAATAAAAATCCCACAAATATTGGGGGCTCAGCCAGAATTTCGTTAAAATTAGATAAAATCTTCACAGTTTTTGCAAAGAAAAATATGTATATGTTTTATCAATACTTGTATACACAAAAAACGAAAAGACGATAAATGCAGAGACGAAAAGACGCTAAATTCGAAGAAAAAAGTACAGAAACGCATTATAAAGTAGTGTATGTGAAGTGTATTGGGTGCGACTTGTTGCTACTGCGTAGAAGTAAAATACGTTAGGTTTGAACAACAACAACAACAAGAAACAAAGCAGAAAGAACACAAACGCGAGAGTGACAAGTGTTGTAAGTGTAGCGGTGGGAGAGCAAAAATTAAATATGGCGAGTTTGGGTGAGTTCGACAGCGTTCGCGAGAGCATACGGCATACAAGCAAACAAAACATAGTGGCTCTGCATAAATTCATATTTGAGTACGAAGGCGACCGTTCAAACCGACGACGTTTGAGAGAATTTGAAGGGTTCGAATACGACGAAAAAGACGATGCGTATGAGAAGAAGGTTGCATACGTGAAGAACAATCTAAAGCCGGCAGAACTCACGTCAATTTGCAATGTTTTGTGTATTTCGTACGATAGCAGAGATTTAGTACTGCACATATTTACACAGCTCAAAAAGGGTGCTCTGCTCAACGCAATTTACAAAGATGACGACGACGAAAACGATGATGGCGACGACGATGCAAGCAGCGATGAAGACGAAGCAGCATGTAGTGGTGTTAACAAAGACGTGGTCGGAGACAATCGTAAAGACACAATAAGCATGCGTGCGACACAACCACAGGCGTCAAAGTTTGCAATGACTTTTCGAGACATTGAGGACTCGATCAGGACGTTTGATGGGAAGGGAAATTTGCCCATTGAGACATGGATCGAGGAATTCGAGGAAACTGCAGCCATTATGAATTGGGACGAATTCCAAATGTTCGTTTTTGCTAAAAAATCGTTAAGAGGCATAGCAAAGCTGTTCATTCAAGGCGAACGAGGCATAACATCTTGGAGGAGACTTAAAGACGCATTAATTGAGGAATTTCGGACAACAATAAACAGCGCACAACTACATAGACAGCTGGCTGAAAGGAGAATGGGAAAAAGCGAAACCGTGCAGGAATATTTTCTTCACATGAAGGAAAGCGCGTCGCGCGGTAATATTGATGACGATTCGATTATACAGTATGTGATCGACGGAATAAACGATTTGAATGTGAACAAATCGATATTGTACGGTGCCAGTGACATCAAGGATTTTAAGAGGAGATTATCGTGCTACGAGAAGTTTCGGTCGAAGGAGGAGGAAAAGATAAACCGAAAATCGGAAAACCGGATTAAAAACAATAGCGATTCGAATCGGAATAAGTCAAAGAACAACTATGACTTAATGTGCTTTAACTGCGGTTCTAGAGGTCACAAATCGAGAGAGTGTACGAATAAGGAAAAAGGTATGAAATGTTTCCGTTGTAACAAATTCGGTCATATAGCTAAAGACTGTCCCGAGGACAATAAAACAAATACGCGACTCCTGAAATCTCAAAATTTAAATATGACGAAAAGTGTGAATATCGGAGGTCGCGAGTACACGGCTCTTTTCGATACCGGTAGTAAATTCAGTATAATAAGCGATCTCGTATTTAAAAATTTAAACGGCGCGAAACTCAATAAAACCGATTTTCAACTCGTAGGATTCGGTCGGAACAAGATAAGACCTCATGGGCAATTGGAATACGACATAGTGGTCGATGAAGAGACTTACAATGTGAACTTTGTAGTTGTGTCATCTGGGTTTATCGACGTCGAAGTAATTATCGGTGAAGACTTTTGTCAATACGCGGAAATAGACATTCGTCGCGATGGTCTACATTTTAGGAAGATTACAGGCAACAACGAATTTCACGTAATGAAAATAGATATTATGCCCGATGAAATTGACGTTGACGTAAGTGCGAGTCCAGCTGCTAAGCAAAAGGTTGTTGAAATGGTAGAGAGCTACCGGCCGAAAAAGTGCAAAACTACCAACGTTGAGATGACCATCGTTTTGAAAGAAGAAGCACCCATATTTTCACGACCAAGACGACTACCATTGGCAGAAAGGAAAGCTGTTGAAGACCAAGTCGACCAGTGGTTACAAGACGGTGTAATAGAGCCATCCGATTCCGAGTTTAGTAGTCCCATTGTTATGGTGAAAAAGCGCGACGGATCTTTGCGGTTATGCGTGGACTACAGAAGGGTGAACAAAGTTATCGTCAAGGACCGTTATCCATTACCATTGATAGAAGATCAACTGGATCGACTCCAGAATGCCAGAATATTTAGTTCCATTGATCTAAAAAATGGGTTCTTCCATGTTCATGTCGCAGAAGCAAGCCGTAAGTACACCTCTTTTGTCACCCATAATGGCCAGTACCAATTTAAGAAGGTGCCGTTTGGATTGTCAAATTCACCAGCGGTATTCCAAAGATTCATCAACATAATTTTCCGTGACCTAACTCGTGCAGGCATTGCCTTACCATATGTTGACGACGTGATCATCCCAGCTGCAAATGAGGACGACGCTGTAAGAAATTTGGAAAAGGTGATGCAGCTTTGTAAAGACTATGGCCTGGAGTTAAATTTAAAGAAATGCCAATTTTTGAAATCAAGAATAGAGTTCTTGGGTCATATTATTGAAAATCAACAGATCTCACCATCTTCTTGTAAAGTCGAAGCCGTATTAAAATTTCCGATCCCGAAAAATATGAGACAACTGCAAAGCTTTTTAGGGTTAGCTGGGTATTTCCGGAAATTTATCCCCCAATTCTCGTTGATTGCAAAACCCCTAAGTGACTTGACGAAGTCTAATACGAAGTTCGAAATAAAGAATCCTCAGATGGTAGCGTTCAATAAACTAAAGGCTATGTTGACAAATAAACCTGTCCTAAGTATTTTTAACCAGAAAAGCAAAACAGAAGTCCACACAGATGCGTCGATCGAAGGCTACGGTGCAGTTTTAATGCAAATGTCACCAAATGATGGAAGCCTACATCCAGTATATTATATGAGCAGGAAAACTACAGATGCCGAAAAAAAGTACTCAAGCTACGAACTGGAGATATTGGCTGTCATAGAAGCACTGAAGAAATTTAGAGTGTACCTTCTTGGACTTCATTTCAAAATAGTTACTGATTGTAACGCCTTTGCGAAGACGATGGAGAAAAAGGACCTCTGCACAAGAGTGGCAAGGTGGGTTCTACTACTACAGGAGTATGACTACGAAATCGAACACCGTTCCGGATCCAGTATGAAACACGTCGACTCTTTGAGCAGGTATCCTGTTATGATGATTGGTGATGACTCAACTTTGACAAGAATTAAACAGGCCCAATCAAAAGACGAAGAACTGCAAACAATTCTTTCCATACTAAAAGATAGAGACGACTATGATGGCTACTTTATGAAGGGTAATATTTTATACAAGCTGGTTGACGGGTATGAAGTGATCGTAGCGCCAAAGGGTATGCAGAGGGAGATCATTCGACTTGCTCACGAAAATGGACATTTTGCAGTAAAAAAGGTTAAGGAACTCATACGTCGAGAATATTATATCCCTAAACTGGAGGAGAAAATCGAGTATCATATTTCGAACTGCATACCGTGCATACTGAACAATAAGAAGCGAGGAAAGCAGGAGGGCGAACTTAACCCTCTCAACAAAGTAGATGTACCACTCCATACGTACCACATAGACCATCTAGGACCATTAGACTCCACTTCCAAGCAGTATAGACACATATTCGTTGTTGTAGACGCATTCACAAAGTTTTGCTGGTTATATCCGACTAAATCTACCACTACAAATGAGGTCATAGCTAAGCTGAAGAGTCAGAGTATCACTTTCGGAAATCCAGTGCAGATTATCTCGGATAGAGGCACCGCATTCTCCTCTGAAGACTTCAGAAACTATTGTCAAGCCGAAAATATAAAACATCATCTTATTACTACTGGTCTTCCCCGAGCAAATGGTCAGGTAGAGAGATTAAATTCCATCATAATTTCAGTGCTATCCAAATTAAGTGTATCTGACCCGGCCAAGTGGTATAAATATGTTGGAAGAGTACAGCAGGTGATAAATTCTACATATTCAAGGAGCGTCGGTACAACACCGTTTAATCTGTTGATTGGCATCCAAATGCGAACGTCCGAGCAGTGTGAAATAACAAGACTAATCGAAGATGAAATTGTTTCACAGTTCAGTGATGAAAGAGAGCAAACCAGACAAGCTGCTAAAGAGGAAATAGCTAAGATGCAGATGGAGAACTGTAAATCCTACAATTCGCGGCGAAAGAAGGCCACAGCATATAAGGTTGGCGACTTAGTGGCGATCAGACGGACTCAATTCGGCCCTAGCCTTAAACTGAAGCCGAAGTATTTGGGGCCATACGAAGTTACGAGGGTAAAGCCTAAAGATACTTATGATGTCGAACGAGTGGGCGAGACGGGTGGTCCAGGGCATACGACAACTTGCGCCGAATACATGAAGCCGTGGTGTCCAGGTCTGAGCGAAGAAGAATTCGAGGCGAATCTCAATCAGGACGGCCGAACTGTGGGAAGAGAGTAAGCAGCAGTACAGTTTGTGTTCGGTTGTGAAGAGAGAAAGACGTGCGCGGAGTGTTTTATTATTTTTGATACATGAATTCCTATTAAAACTTTTTTTTATATACTACATTTTTTACTTTTATATCCAATAAATAAAAATCCCACATATGTATGTATGTATAGTTTTAATAGAAAATCAATTTATTTATTTATGAAAAATAAAATAATTATTGAATATCACACCTTAATGAATAGAATAATGAATTATCAGGGGAAACTTTGAGAAAGTTAAACAAATTCAAATTGAAAACATTTCATAAACATTTTACAATTCAAAAAAAAAAAAAAAAAAAACTACTCAACACCTTGTTTATCATCATCATCATCGTCATTTCAATTAAAAACAAACAAATAATCAAACAAACTCATATACACACATGAACGTACACACATGCACACATATAAACGACACAATTAATGTTTATTATGCTTTTATCGTAATGGCGGTGATAAAATCAAAGGCAAAAGCAGAACGCTTAACACCAAAAATGTGTACAGAAAGAGGCTCGTCGCTTACGAACTATTGTACAAACAGCACAACAACATAAAAATTAAAATAGAAATAAAAGAGAAGCAACAACAAAACTTAATGGAAAAATTATTTCAATCATATCGGTATTGTACTATAAACGACAGAGAACGACAGACGACAACAACAACAACGACAACAACGACGACGATGACGAGGATAACGGGTCACTGAACCACATACAAAAATGGCATTAACAGCACAGCCTTCTTTTTGCATTAATATGCTGCGCAAAACAAAAATGCTTTAAAGTTCCTCTGAGACACAAAGTGATGTCAGTTCCCAGTTGTGGGAAAATAGCGCACGAATGATAATAAAAAAAATGTTTTTTTTTTTCTTTTGTTTTGCTTTTTTCGTTTTTATTTTTATCTTTCTTTACGATTGCAATCGTAATCTCTGGTGATTACAAAGTGTTGCCATTTGTTTTGTGTTTTTTTTTTCTGATTTGTTTGTTTACATTGTAGTTTGTCACGTGAAACCATAAAACGGCAAAGCAGAACAAACAATATTATCGACAGCATTTAAGCTGAACTTTGAATGAATGAATGAATGAAATTCTATCGACAAGATAAGTAGGGTACATACATACATACATAATTGGTCATTTCAACCCTTCAGTCAGGATTATTGACCTAGTTTCTCACACCACTTATGTTGTGTGCGTTAATTTTATACATAAGTGACGGGACCTACAGTTTAAAGTCGACTCCGAACGACAGATTTTTTGAGAAACTTTTCATGCCAATTTTATTTACTCTCAGAGTTTTTGCCAGAAATCTGCTGAGAGGAAATCGCCGAAGAAATACTTTTTGTATTTTGTTTTGATGTCTCGCCTGGGGCTCGAACCCTGGCTTTACGTCTAATAAGCTAACACACTACCTACTAGACTACGGCGACTTCAAGTAGTAGGGTACATCTATCAGTCTATCTGGTCAGGGCAAAATTTATCTCAACAAATAAGAAGAAATAAAGCAAATACTGGCATATCACCGCTGAGCTCCAATTTAGCCAATGTGCTGCAGAGTTTGCAAACCAACAAAAACAGAGTAAATATTAATCACTTACAACAAAAAAAAAAAACCAACAACAAATAATAGCACAACAACGAAGTAATTACGAGAATAGCAATAAAAGAGAACAAATTACAAACAAACAAAAAATTACAATAACAAATCAACAGAAAAGTTCTAGAAGTTGCCAAATAAAACATAGATGAAGTTTAAATGGAACAAATACGTTGCCAATAAGTCATACACTGTTACGATTCGAAATTGTCATGTTTGTTCGAAATTGTCATGTATAAAACCAATAGCGCCTTGTTTGCTATTAAAATGTATCATTGAACTTAAATAAACAACAACAATTAATAACAGGCAATTGATAAAAGTAAACAATTTCAATTCTCGGGAGATATGTTGAGTTCGAGACTTTCACCATTGTATTTTAATCCCACAAAGCCCTGTTAAAAGAACGCTTACTAACCTCAAGTTATTCCTGGATAGTCTAATACATACATAATCGGTCATTCCAAACGTTCAATCAGGATTATGGGCCTAGCTTCTCTTTTTTTTTTTCGATAGTTTTTTATTGTATCTTCCTTTTTATGAACTAACAATAAATGTTCAAATCTTAAGTTTAAAGTTAATAAGTATTGATGTCCAGCCAGTGCCAGACAAAATTCTAATTTTCAAATGTTAATAAATGATTTGTGAAGAAATCATCTGAGTTTGATGGTGTCCCTCCTTCTCAAGCGGGTATGTCCACGATGTTGAAGGATGTTTCGAGCGAGAGGATTTGGATGTATTTCCAGCTTCTTTAAATATTTCGTCACATATTTTGAGATTTGGGACGTCAACGTCTTTATGAATATTGCTGTTTTTAATATACCAAGGAGCGGCAGTTATCATTCGTAGGATTTTATTTTGACGGCGTTGTATTTTTTCAATATTAGAAGCAGAAGCCATGCCCCATAACTGGATACCATAACTCCATATTGGCTTCAATATAGATTTATAGAGCAAGAGTTTACAATCGAGGCTAAGAACGGAATTTCTACTGATAAGCCAATTGATTTGGACTGCTTTCAGTTTCATTTGGGTCAATTTTGCATCGATGTGATATTTCCATGTGAGACGTCTATCCAAGTGAATACCGAGATATTTAACATGAGAATGTTGCGGCACCCTCTGGTTGTTAATACTGATGGGCGGACATGTTTCTTTCCGTAGGGTAAAGGTGATGTGGACACATTTTTGTTCATTGATTTTAATTCCCCACTGATTAGCCCATTTCTCCACCTGGGTAGCATGGTGCTGTAATTGACTTGAGGCATCTTTTGGATTTTTGTGGGAGCAAAGGAAAGCCGTATCATCAGCAAAAGTTGATGTGTGTGTAGTACTGCTTGTTGGCATATCTGCGGTGTATAGCAAACATAAAATTGGTCCTAGGATACTGCCTTGTGGAACACCAGCCTTTATAAGTTGAGGGCAACTTAAAAAATCTCCTTCTTTAATTATGAACTTTCGATCGATAACATATTTTTGGAATAGATTGAAAAAATTCAATGGTAACGACTGCTTTAATTTCGATAAAAGACCTTCATGCCATACTTTGTCGAATGCTTGAGAGACGTCAATAAAAAGCGCTGAACAATATTTTTTTTCTTCAAAGGCTTTTCTTATTTCTTGCACCAATTGGTGAGTTTGCTCAATAGAACTATGTTGTCGTCTAAAACCAAATTGATGATTGGGTATACAGTTGTTTCGGTCCAGAATGGGCCTAGCTTCTCACACCACTAATGTTGTATGTGTTAATTTTATATATGAGTTAAAGCTTAACAGCTTAAAAGTAACTCCGAATGACAGATTTTTAAGAAACTATTCATGGCAATTTTATTTTCACTCTCAGAGTTTTTGCCAGAAATCTGCTGAAAAGAAGTCACCGAAGAAATAATTTGTTTTTCATATTTTCGTTTTGATGTCTGACCAGGGGTTTGAACCGTGGCCTTAAGTCTAACAAGCCAACACACTACCTACTAGACTAAAACAAGACGCAAATCTCCTGGCATTGTAATTTCCAACAAAAGTATTGATTTCTTCAAACCCATTTGGTTTAAGTAGAGTTTTTGCTTCTCTATATCTATATTAGATTGAAAAGTCGCCGTAGTCTAGTAGGTAGTGTATTGGCTTATTAGACGTGAGGCCTGAGTTCGAACTCCAGCTCAGACATCTCCAACAAAATGAAATACGAGAAAATATTTCTTCGGCTACTTTTTCTCAGCAGATTTCTGGCAAATACTCTGAAAGTAATTAAACCAAACCTGCCATGAAAAAGTTTATCAAAAATCTGTCGTTCGGAGGCGATTTTAAACTGTAGGTCCCGTCACTCATGTAAAGGGTCCGCCAAATAACTTTTTTTTTTTTTTTGAAAATGCTTTAAAAAAAAACTACTGAATATTTTCTCAAATTTCTTTTTTTATTTGAAAGTACAATCCTTCCGGTTAATAATGGAAAATAATTTCATTCAAATGGCTGCCTCGGCTGGCCATGCAGTAGCCTACACGATCGGTCCAATTTTTAAGCACATTATTGATTGTGTGCAGCTGTATTTCACCAATGGCTTCACGAATATTGCCCTTTACAGCGTCAATTGTCTGTGGCATGTCGGCGTAACACTTATCTTTGACGGCACCCCATAAATAATAGTCCAACGGTGTCAAATCGCAGCTTCGATGTGGCCAAACGACATCGGCTCTGCGGCTGATAATGCGATCTTCAAAAACAGGGCGCCAAATATCGAGTGTAGCTTCGGCTGTGTGGCACGTAGCGCCGTCCTGTTGAAACCAAATGTTGCCAATATCCTCCTCTTCAATTTTTGTGAACAAAAATTCGTTCAACATGGCCCGATAACGATCGCCATTGACTGTAATGGCCACTCTGCAACATTACCATGATTTTCAAAGTAATGTCGCAATATTTCCCAGCGTTGTTCAAGCGTATACACAACCATATTCGTTCAGCGGAAGGATAAAACTAATTATCTGTCAAATCAGACATTAGCTAAGTGTTACCATTCACGAAATAAACACTAGTTAAAAAAAAAAAACGTTAGATGGCGGACCCGGTATGAAATTAACACACACAACATAAGTGATATGAGAAACTAGGTCGTGATCCGGACTGAAGGGTTGTAAAAGACCAATTATCTATCTATATTAGATTTTTTTTTCAAAAATCTGTCTCCACTCCACAGAACGGTTCTGGTCCCATGAGCAGCGTGAAAGCTTCCCTCCTCGCCGGGTTCTTTTGCCTGCCACGAACTCCCACATGACTTGGGTCGCAGCAGAGGGTAAATTCTCTGTAATGTCTTTGTCTACCTGATTTAGTTTCACGAGAAACCTTAAGCCTCATAGGAACCACAGTCGTATTATAAAATATTTGATAAATCGCACCAGGAGTTCCATTGAGCTTTATGAATCCGTCTCTCCAATATTGCATATAAGTCGCCGTGGTCTAGTAGGTAGTGTGTTGGCTTATTAGACTGAAGGCCCGAGTTCGAATCCCAGGTCAGGCATCAAAACGAAAATATTTCTTCGGCGACTTCCTCTCAGCAGATTTCCAGCAAAAACTCTGAGAGTAAATAAAATTGCCATGAAAAGCTTCTCAATAAAATTTGTCGTTCGTAGTCGACTTTAAACTGTAGGTTCCGCCACTCATGTATAAAAATTAACACACACAACATGAGTAGTGTGAGAAGCTAGGACTGAAGTGGACGGGCTTTTTGGGGACGATTGCTGTAGACTGTCTAATGGTGAAGGTATAGCACTGGCCATTTTATAGTCACCTAGCAGCAACTCGTTTCCTTGCCGTTCGCATCTTGAGGTGTCCACAAACACTACTCCCTCTCTTCCACCTTCCTATAACCCATTTTCCTAAAACCTGCACAATGCACTGCATGAGTAGGGGCCATCCCCTGAGTGCTGGTTTCACCAAAAAAAAAAATTATCTATTACTGGAGCCTTAAAACAGATCATTGCTCTAATAAATCGATTATTGCGACATTGCCTGGTTAGAGCAGTTCCGATATTATGGCCAAGAAATTAAGTTCTCATCTAACTAAAATTGTGGTGTAACAGAGGTGGCAGAAAACGGAAATATCAAACGAGCTTGTAATGTACACGGAGAATTTAATTTTTTAGTTCCTTTGGAAAACCCGTTATTTGTTGCGCAGAGCTGCTCTCAATTGTATTTGAATTCGGAAAGTGTGTGGCGGGAAAATGGAAACCGAGTGAGTCAAAGTGATTTTAGTGAGTATTCCTACGACCATGGCTTGTTATACCACCCTTATAGTGTGCGCTTGAGCTCTCAAGACCACATACAACGACTACACCTTGGATCTCCATATAGTTCAAGTTAAAATGTATGTATGTATGTATGTATGTTTGCATGTACATGTATGTGTGTTTAAGTAGTATATTTAATTGATTATAGTTTGAATACATTGTTTGAAATACAGGATAATATTAAAGAATAATTTTTTTTTTTAGTTATCTGCAGATATGTATGTAAGTCCGTTAATTTATAACGAAACGAAGAGTACATTTCGATTGTTTTTGGGCTGCAAGCAACGGTAATTGTTATGTAAAGGATTGCCATTAGGGTCCAACGAAGAGCGGAAAGCATCTAGTTGGTCAGAAGCAACTGGAATTGGATTTGCGCTTACAAACCAATTAACACTCTCGGCACAGGGTGGAGTAGTCAGAGAACCTGGATAGTTGAAGAATGTACTGAAATTAGCGTCACGTAATATATCGGAAAAGAGAAAATTATCCAGTTCAACAGAAGCACCAACGTTAGAAATTCTATGCAATTTTTTAACGATAGGTTTTAAGGCATCCCAGCCATTTTGTTGATCGGGCTATAAATAGGAGGGAGGAAGGGGAGGTGTGGTAAATTATCATCAAAAATTTTAAACGGAAAAACTTATGTTAAAGAACTTACGGAAGCTTGTAATAATATTCCCAATACAAGTAAACCATCGTTATGGTTTGCGGCTTCATCCTGACTGCCATATTTGCTATTGTAATGTACAATATGCAATTCCGCTGAATGGCGTTTACCGTTAACCACATGTTCAGATCCAAAAGAGTCTGATGAACCCCAATGGAAATGACTGGAATGTAGTTTAAATCTGTCTAATGACCAAAAGCTAGTAACACTGGCGTTATTAGGGGGTATTTGTATCTCAACTGAATGGCCATTATTCCACAGTAGAGGGGGAGAGGAAAACGGTACATCGTAATTTTCAAATTGCAGTCCGCCAAAAGCTTCAACAGCCTACAATAAGAATAAATTAACCTGGTGCTTGAGATGTATTTCGAAAAACCGGTCTTACATTATATCTGTCCAGTTCAATGGGTGACTGGAGATCGCCATTACACTGCCAATTGGGCTCTTCATACCATGCGGACTGGTCTCCATGGCTATAGTCTTGTGCTACAAAGAATTTCAAAGAATTTGAAATATCCTTTCAATGTCTATGTATAATATGTATGGTTTACCTTTTATGCAGGCTACAATCGTAGCTAAAATCAGGAAATTTAAAAAGAATTTCATTCTGATGGAAAGTTTTAATTTTTTTTTTTTTCGATTTAATTTAGCAGAACACTTTTGATTAGACTTTCTTTTTGCTTTCAATGATTGAAACGGTTTGATTGCAGTTCTTCTGAAATCCATTCTATATATATAGGGAGCGTAAACCAATTTTTTGTTAGAACAAACGGACCTTGGCCAAAAAGGCCTACAATACAAGTATGTATTTCCATAGCAGAATGTTTGCAAGTGTTGTTGTTTATCTATATGAATTGATTGATATCAATCATTGCATTATTAAAATTGCTTGAATAGAACCTTAAAATAAAAGTGCAATAAAATTTTACAGATTATTTCCATGCGATACCACCAAAACTGGTCCCACTTTTATGATTTTTCTTTTACGATTCAGAATGAATGCATTTATGGCCAAACTGTGGAGAATAATAATCGATTTATCGTTGCATTATAAGATTGTTTTGATTGACAGTTGTTATCGTTATTATATGTTCAATAAATCGATTAATTTTTATTGATTGCAGCAGTTACCAGCGTAGGTGACATCGGCAATCAGTACTTTGAGAATGAATGAATGAAACTTCTTTGAATGGTGTCAAGTGTTTGTTTTGTTTTCTCATAGTTTTGTTGGCAATAGTTTTAATTTAGTCAGGATTACGACCTAGCACCTCACACCACTTATGTTGTATGCGTTAATTTGATACATGAGTGGTGGGACCTACAGCGTAAAGTCGACTCCGAATGACAGATTTTTGAGAAACTTTGCAAGGCAATTTTATATACTACCAGAGTTTTTACCAGAAATCTGCTTTCATATTTTTTTTTTTATGTCTGACCTGTAGCTTAAACCGTAGCCTTACGTCTAATAAGCCAACACATTACCTACTAGACTACGGCGACTTTTGTAAGAATTGTATTGTAATGAGAAACTTTTCTCATTGAGCGGGCCCTAAAAGATTGTTCCACCATAACAGTTGTTCATGCCATCCTTTCTGAGTAATAAGCCATCGAAGCGTTTTAATTTTTAAAACCGCAAAATCTGGTTGAATATCATAGACTCGAACCTAGCACATTGGGGATTGTTGTGATATATTTAAGCACCACATTGTACAACGTCTACGTTCCTATACATTCTTCCTTAAATTGTTTATAATGGCAACATATAAGTAGTTGTCAGTTGTTCAATGCACTCGACTGTGCGTACTATAAAAGGCGTATTGAGAAGTTAAATCGAAAATAATTGCTTAAATGAAATGGTGTTTGTCTGAAATACTTAAGCAACAGTATTGCTAAGCGACTTAAACCAACATTAGGTGCTACGCATAGAGTTTATGTGTAAATTTCCATTTTCTTCATTTTCACTGCACTCAAGTTGAGATGTCATTTGCCAAAGACAAACCGTAAACCGAACCCTCAATCTTGCAACAGTTTCGAAGGCGGTTACAAGAACCCGTTAAGAACTGAGTGTATCTGTTTTATATACAGTGAGCGTCAAAAGAAAGTGTACACTATGGATAAAATTCTAACAATCTCAACTCAAGTTTTCCACTTAAGGAGAGTGCCCGAAAAAATTTTACAATATTTCCAAAATTTTCTAATTCTTTTCTTCTTGTTTCAATTTTAAAAACTGGCAATAAAATAATTTGAAAAAAAATTAACGGTAATTTATTAATGTATATTTTTTTGAATTGTACACTTTCTTTTGACGCTCACAGTATGTGAACTATAAAACAAATATTTCTGCTTCTAAGTTAAAGCTTCCCAAATTTGTTCTGTAGTCAAGCATACTTTGGTAGTAAGAAAGAGAAGAGTGATGCTTGAAGCGAAGTGATGCTTGTTGCGAAGTGATGCTTGGTGCGGAGTGGTAATTGATGCAAAGTGATGCTTGGTGCGGAATGATGCTTGATGCGAAGTAATGCTTGATGAAAAGTGATGCTTGTTGCGAAGTGATGCTTGATGAAAAGTGATGCTTGTTGCGAAGTGATGCTTGATGAAAAGTGATGCTTGTTGCGAAGTGATGCTTGATGAAAAGAGCAGCTTGTTGCGAAGTGATGCTTGGTGCGGAGTGATGCTTGATTTAATTACTACAGACAGACAGATTGTAGATTTGATTTGAAGTTGAAATTTATTACAAATATTTGGCAAAGGTTTACAATTCATCGATATATTATCCTTCATAGCATATTCGACCTAAATGTCATGCATACATACATACATAAGTGATCATCACAAGCCTTCAGTCAGGACCTAGCTTCTCACACCACTTATGTTGTGTGTGTTAGTTTTTTATACATAAGTGGCGGGACCTACAGTTTAAAGTCGACTCCGAACGACAGATTGTTTGAGAAACTTTTCATGGCAATTTTATTTTTACTCTCAGAGTTTTTGCCAGAAATCTGCTGAGAGGAAATCGCCGAAGAAATACTTTTTGTATTTTGTTTTGATGTCTGGCCTGGGGCTTGAACCCTGGCTTTTACGTCTAATAAGCCAACACACTACCTACTAGACTACGGCGACTTCAAAAATGTCATGCAGATCCACAAATTTTCAATTACAAAAATCTACTTCCAGTAGAACTGTAATAAGGCACTTCACAATTCATATGCATTTGTTAAATTTTTCTTGCATTTCTTTTAGCTTTCCTTTTCTCGCTTTAAACCATAAGCGATGGTATTTGTTTGCCACTTCAAATAGACGTAAAAAATTTTTGGGGTCACCTTTAATTATTGCAGTAAATTTTAAACAAAACAAAAAACAAAAACAACGAAAAAGTAAAATTTATTGCAGTTGGGTTTTCTTTGTTTCTTTTTTGTTTTTTTTTTTTTTGTTTTTTTTTATTTGTTTGTTTTTCATATGATTTTATCCATTTTGGTTTATCAAACATTCAATACCGAGGCTATCTCTAGAGTATAGAACACACAAAAACTTTCCATTGCGGCAAATTTGCCGTTGACACATTATTTTATGAGATTCTTTGTTGTTTCAAGAACTTCTAATTAAAAACCGAAACAAAAACGTCGAAAGAATTTTTGCGTATTTGGTATTGGGTTTGGTCAACATCAAGTCGCACGAAAATCGTTTTAAAACAGCCAAGAAAAATTTATTTCACCAAATACTTGGTGTCCTATTAAAAGTCGTGGTTACGCACGTAAATACATTGCAAAGGTCAGCAATGAGTACAATATGAATATGAGTAGAGGTTCCATGATAAATATTATGAATGCTTTGAAGTCGCCATAGTCTAGTAGGTAGCGTGTTGGCTTATTAGACTGAAAGCCCGAGTTCAAACCCCAGGTCAGACATCTAAACGAAAATATGAAAACATTTGTTCGGCGACTTCCTCTCAGCAGATTTCTGGCAAAAACTCCGAGAGGAAATAAAATTGCCATGAAAAGCTTCTCATAAATCTGTCGTTTAGACACAACTTTAAACTGTATGTCCCGCCACTCATGTATAAAATTAACGCACACAACATACGTGGTGTGAGAAGCTAGGTCGTAATCCTGACTGAAGGGTTGTAATGACCAATTATGTTATGTTATGAGTATAAGTTGCGTATAAGCAGCAGAAATTATGATTATGATTCGATTCTACTCATCTTTTTGAATTCTCATTGCTGATCTCTGGTCAACATAAAGCGGACAGTAAATGGTTTTAATGGCGCATGGCGACGCATCAAATTTAACTGATCAAATTTGCATATGTGTTGATAACATTTGTTTTGCTTAGCTTTGCAACACATACAAATTTAGCCTTCAAACTGCATTGTATTGTTGTTGTGAAGAAGAAAAGAACACATGATTTATGAAATGCAGATAGCGAAAATCAAAAGTATTTTGTTATTCTACAAACTCTTCTCAGTCTATACGTGTGAGTATAGTTTTACCAACACATTAACAAAAAATGGCGAATTTGATCCATTATATGATGCGTGGCCGGGCAACTTAATAAACAAAAATTTTGTAGAATTTTGAATGAGTCCAAATACTAGGTGTCTCCTATTAAAAATCGTACAATACACGTACATTATTTAAGAAGGATTGCTGCTGTGTTTTCAAAAATCAATTTTAATATTCATGCCATCCTTGAAAATATTTCGTATATTATAAGGCTTAAGTGTTGAAATACAAATTACAACAAAGAATTCTTTTTTGCCACACCACTAAGAAGTGCTCGTACTTGCCACAACATAGATAATGTTAATGCCACTACCGGAAACTGTAAAATACAGTTTCTTCCCCTTTTTGTTTAGTTCCAGTTTTTGCTTATAAACCTGAGTGTTTTTTTTATTTGAATTTAATGAGCGTAAGAGAGTACAACTAGCCGGTGTATGGTTGTATGCAGTGTGACAAGGTTTCAAAAATTTTTGCAGCTAAATCCTATCCAAAATAATGCCAAAAAAAATGCTAAATTTTTTTAATAATATTATGAAGAAATTCTTCACTATTTGTACAGCTGTTTCCACAAATTTAGTTTGATTATATAAATAAAAACAAATCGAACTCAAAAACAAATTATTTATTCTGTTCAAGAATCGTAAACTAAAATTATAAAACAAATATTAAAAAATATACATTTTTCAGTCCTTATACATATATTTATATATAAATACATAAAACAATTTTGGACAAAAGCGACCATTAATACATGTAACATTTTATGTATTTTATACATATATCCTAAAATGTCAAAAAAACAAAACTATATTGCTATTTAATAGCATTTGTACTTCACAAATAAATTAGTTTAAATAAAAATATCAACTTTTGGCTACATATTAAATACTTTATCAAAAGTGTATTCTTCACTTTCTGAGGGCTCTGTTATAATATCATATAAATTTGTATCACATTTTTGGATTAATTCTTTAGTTATTTGTAAACTTTGGCAGCATATATTCAATCTTTTCAATCCACATTTTATATAGAGGAGTGAATTGATTGTATTTAATATCATTCTATTTCTTATTTTAGTTTTTAAAAGATTCATTTCGCTAAATACACGTTCAACTTCTGCATTACTAAATGGCAAAACTAAAAATTTCATAACAAAATCGGACAATTCCTTCAAGTTTTCATAAACTTGTATCCAAAACTCAATAGTTGTCTTCTGATTTTCCCACTCGTATGAAGTTAATTTTTGCCATTGCATTTCTAAAGTTGTAATTTCATCATTTAAAAAATGTATCATTTCTTCTTTGAAATTTTTAAATAATTTTAATTAATTTACTTTGATTTATTTTTAAACTATTATCAATAGCAAAAAAGTTAATATTTTTTAAACTTAACAAATTTTTGCGTAATCTTTGCCTTAGTTGGCGTATTAACTCTGCTATGAAATTTCTACATATTATTCCAATTTCTTTTTCAGTTTCAGAATTTATATTCTTGTTTTTAAAAAATTTTCAAACTCATAATTAAAATATGGTATAGGTATATACAAATTTTCTAAGGATGAAGATAAAGGATCAACATATTCAGATTTTAAAACTATTTGAGATGAAAGTTTTTTAAAAGAATGTGTAATTCTGAGAATAAGAGTGTAGGATCGGCATCATTACTTTCAAACATTACGTTAAACTATGTACAATCATTCAAATTTTAATTGTAACGGGGTACAAATGAAAAATAAATTGAAGCTAGAAAATGCTAAACAAATTATTAAAAAATGCTAAAAAAAAAATGCCAAATGCTAAATCGAAAATTTGCAGCTAAATCAAAATAAAAAATGCTAAATCTAGCTGCAAAAATGCTAAAATGGTTACACTGGTTGTATGAGTTAATTTCACCACCACATTATCTAGTTACAGTGTGGCTTTAAACTTTAAAGTTTAAAGCCATGTTACCACTGTTGCCAACTTTTTTCCAAAAAATATCGCTAAAGTCGACTAAAAAATAGCTAGAAAATAGCTAAATTTTAAAAAAATTTAAAAATTTAGCGATAAATCGCCAAAACAATAAATTTTAAAAAGTTTTTAAGAAAATTTACTTAAAACATAGCTAATTTTTTGGGAATTTTAATATTATGTAAAAAAGACAATGATTTATCGCTTAATTCTGAAAAAATACTCGCAATAAATTTTAATTAAATTTTTTTTTTAAATTATGTACATACTCGTATATTTAATGTATGGGTCTCTAAAACGTTTTTAATTATTGCAGTACATTTGATTCTATTAACATGGATTTTATTGGCATCATCAAAATTGTTTTTACACATATCACTAAAGTGATCAATAGCATTGTTCAACGTACATATGTTGACATACAAATTGTAGATAAAGCGGCTTCTTGCATTTTAACGTTGTCAACAATATTTGCATTTGGGGAAAAACCAATTTTTTCCAACATAATCCCCTAAGCGATGAGGCTGATTTGTGTTTTTTAGTTTCCGCGTGACTTAATAGGTCGTAAAGTTTTCCAGACAAGGAGCATCTGCAATACTTACGGAATCCTTTTGTTTCGTCTTTTTCGTCATGAGCCATCCACGTTTTCAATTTTTCGTGATTTAGCCACTCACGGCGAAATTTTTGGTTATATTTAGGTCCCATTCCTTAAGTTGTTATAGTTTTTGACAATATTATTAAAAGCTTACAACTTAATTTTATACTTTAATTTTCATTCACTTAAACACTTGTCACAAAAATACAGTAGAAAGAATTCGCGTTGTTTATTTATATTTTTCTTTTCTTTAAAAATCGTTATTTGTGTGTTACTTTGTAGCAACATAAAAATCGCTAGATTTATAGCTAATAGCTAAATCGCATTTTTTCCCGCAAATTGGATTTAAAAATCGCTAGATTTGACGAGAAAATAGCTAAATTGGCAACAGTGCATGTTACCTTAGTGTTTGTGTGTTTTTTTTTTGTGGTTTGTTCGGCAAACAGCTGATCATGCATTCAGGCATGCCTGCATGCATTCATGCATGAGGTAGTTTTCTTAAAATTCTTCTTTTTTTTTTTTGGCAGCAAATGGCCAAATAAATTATTTTTAAATTTCAAGCAACAAAAAAAAAACATTGTTTTTGTTTTCCTTTCGGCCACAGTATAAATATTTTCTTTTGCCTTTAAATGGCACAAATCCTACGAAAACAATTTTATTTGTTGTTCGCTCTGTCTTGCCTTGCCTGGCCTTGGATTGCTTTGATTTACTTGATGCTTTTGGCTTTGTTTTTGTTTGTATTTTTTTTTTGATGACTTTTATGCCATAATCCAACCATGTTGGCTTACACAATTTGTTTGTTTTTCTTTTTACAAGTTAATGTCACTTTCAGTTTTCTTCAACTCTTGTTCGTTCGTTCGTGTCCCAAGAGAGTCTGTGCCACCGCATAACACACAGTGGCAGTGTATGTATGGTCTTCTTAATAGTCTCTCTTACTTTCTTTCTATTTCTTTTGTTGCAGGTTGTTGTTGTTGTTATTGTAGCATACATACTGTGAGCGTCAAAAGAAAGTGTACAATTCAAAAAAATATACATTAATAAATTACCGTTAATTTTTTTAAAATTATTTTATTGCCAGTTTTTAAAATTGAAACAAGAAGAAAAGAATTAGAAAATTTTGGAAATATTGTAACATTTTTTCGGGCACTCTCCTTAAGTGGAAAACTTGAGTTGAGATTGTTAGAATTTTATCCATAGTGTACACTTTCTTTTGACGCTCACTGTACATACACATAAATAAATAAAATATGAAGTATAATTTAGCTACAAAGCTTATAATGGCTTAAAACAGCCATGAGTACTATTTTAGCCCGTCGTAGAGAGTATAAAACGAAGCGAAATGAAATGAAACGTTACAGCTACAGCCGTGCCATGTTATAATAACACATAGAGCAACAACAAAAACCCAAAAAAAAAAAAACAAAACAAGAAAGAAAACAAAATAATGTTCCTTGAAGCCAAGTTCCATTTTGCCTTACATTCTGCCATTAAACATGCAATTTTGCAACATCATGCCGCCTGCAAGTTCACAAAAAATTTTCTTCCTTTCTCTAAGATTTTTGATTTATTTTCTCTTTCTCGTACTACCAACGTAAGCTTAACTGCAGAACAGATTTGGGAAGCTTTAACTCAGAAGCAGAAGTACTTGTTTTAGAGTTCACATACTTATATAAAACAGATACACTCAGTTCTTAACAGGTTCTTGTAGCCGCCTTCGAAGCTGTTGCAAGATGCAGTGTTCGGCTTACGGTTTGCCTTTTGCAAATGACATCTCAACTTGCTGCCAATTGTAGAAAACAAGAAACACTTCCTCAGAATTAAAGGGAATGAAAAGTGTGGGTAAAGAAAAAATTTTCGGGAGTAGCTCTGTGTGATTTGAAGTCACCGTAGTCTAGTAGGTAGCGTGTTGGCTTATTAAACGTAAGGACACGGTTCAAACCCCAGGTTAGACATCAAAACGAAAATATGAAGAAAATATTTCTTCGGCAGCTTCCTCTCAGCAGATTTCTGGCAAAAACTCTGAGAGGAAATAAAATTGCCATGAAGAGTTTCTTAAAAATCTGTCGTTCCGAGTCGACTTTAAACTGTAGGGCCCGCCAAGCATGTATAAAATTAACTCACACAACATAAGTGGTGTAAGAAACTTGGTCCATAATCCTGACTGAATGGTTGTAAGTGTGGAAGTGTGGAAAGTTTTTCAATTCAAAATCATGCCATGAGTTCACGGTACAATTAAGTCCTTTAAATGGCGCGATCAAAGATTACAGATTTTTTATCTCGAGAATAAATGTTTTTTTGATAGAAAAGAAAAAAATTGCATTTCAATTTAAAAACGACATTGAAATTATTGTCCCAGGTTATTAACACTTTAAGTTTATAGGGGGTTTTTATCATTGTTTTTTAATATCGATTTTTAAAAATGAACAAATATTACAGAACAATCAGTTTATCAATGAAGCAATAAAACGTTATATCGCTGATAAGGCGAGTAAAAATTGAAAATCAGAATCGATTTGATTTGATTTGAAATGAATTCAGTTGTTGAATGGCTTTTCTATGGAAAACAACTCATTTTACGCTTACAACTTGCATCAAACTTGTATTTGGGGTGTAAAAGCTACTTCCCAGTAAAAATATTTTGAAATGAAATAAAGTTTTCTGTTGAAAATTAAAATCAAAAAATATTACGACTCTAACTCTGAAATCAAAAGGACTGAGAAAATGCCAGCGATTTGGCTTCCTGGGAAAAACGTAGCGCTCAACCTTTTTATTATCTTTTTAGCTACTGTAACGTAATACGTATAGAGTGTCTTGAGGAAAGGTTGTGCAGTCCATATACATATTCAGTCAAGGCAATTTCCAACAATTGATCTCAAGACTCAAGGCGCCATTGAATATTTTTTAGAAGAAAATTTTCCTATCGGGGGGAGACACTTAAAGATTAATGAATAAAAATATTATTTTCAAGAATTTTTATGAAAACTTTCCGAGTGATGCGGGAACGATGTTCGATTGTATTAAATTACCATTTCAGCATTAAACGATTGAAGAATCAATGTGTGAATGAAGCCATCATGAGCCTTAAAGCTGTCGATCTGGTATTTACGAACATTAAGAGTTCATTCTCTGATCGATACTACAACCCTCATGGATATAGCAACAAAAGAACACACCAAATTATACCATCTGTTGGAGGAAGTCCTAAAGATTTTAAAGTAAACCACATGGCACAGCAAAAAAGATAGGAATAAGGTCAAAAGACTGGATGGATCTATAAATTATGGATATAAAGGGTGATTTTTTAGCTATTATCTTTTTGGCAACACTGGTTTAAACAGCTCACGCACGTTTCGTGTTTTGTTTCACTGCCAAACATCTTTAGTTTGGTCTATAATTTCACGTTCGGGACCGGTCAACTGGCAGCCTAAATCGTGCGATTTAACGCCTTTAGACTATTTTTTGTGGGGCTATGTTAAAGCTCATGTCTGTACAGACAAGCCCGCTTCAATTGACGCATTGGAAGACAACATTGAAGTATTTATTCGTGAGATACCGGCCGAAATGTTGGTAAGAGTATACCAAAATTTTACTAAGCGAATGGACCATTTGAGGCGCAGTCGCGGTCAACATTTGCATGAAATAATCTTCAAACATTAAATTATATGGACCGTACTATCGATTCAAATAAAGATTTCATGCATTTTTCTGAATTTTATGTGTTTTTTTTTTTTAAATTTTCCTATAGCTCTTAAAAAATCACCCCTTATGTATAGAGACTAGTCGCCGTAGTCTAGTAGGTAGTGTGTTGGCTTATTAGACGTAAGGCCTCGGTTCACACCACAGGTCAGATATCAAACACTAAATATAAAAAACATTTCTTCGTTGACTTCCTCTCAGCAGATTTCAGGTAAAAACTTTGAGAGTAAAAATAAAATTGTCATGAAAAGTTTCTCAAAAATCTGTCATTCGGAGCCGACTTTAAACTGTAGGTCCCTTCACTTAGAATAAAATTAACACACACAATATAAGTGGTATGAGAAACTAGGTCCATAATCCTGACTGAGGGGTTATAATGATCAATTATGTATGTAGAGACTACAGAGATATGACAGCTACTCAGGGTTATCACAGTGGGAACATTATTTGTAAACAAGTGCTAATGCTAAGATTCTTTATTCACATCCTATCTAATTAAACTACATTCGAAATCAATTAAAAATTTTCAAAATACCAACATAACATGCATTTCCATTAGATGCCATCAAATTCTCCTTTAATTTTCCATATGCGAACCCTGCCTTTGCAGTTCGAATGCTTTAGACATGTGTATGGATTTAATGCTTATCAACAGCCTCCTCTCAAAGAAAAAGAAAGAAAGAAAATGGAATATAACATCGTAATCATCTTAAGAATAATGATTATCACATAATAATATAACAATAATAATGATGATAATAATGATTTACTGGCCGATATAATGATCATTATGATCATGAATGGAATTTTTGCTTTCATATCATTTTCAACAACATTTTATTGTATGTACATATGTATGTATGTATGTGTAAGCATGCAGTGGTATTGTAAACACTTGATGCTAAAATCGTATGAAGAAAACATGAATGTTTTCGTACACAGTAAAACATATTGCCAAAGAATACACACATACATACATACTAGTACTCATATGCACCGTAAATACACTGAGGCAAAAAAGAAAGAGAACAACAATACAAATACCATATCATACATACATATGAACGTAAGGGAAATACAAAATTTGATGTGACAATTAATAAGAATTATGAAACATTTTTACACCCATACACACACGTACATATTAAATGGAAGTGTTAAAATTTTTTGGGCAAAAGTAAACTGAAACTGATTATTTCGGACGTTAGAAAAGAATTTCAAATTTCAATAGATTATTAAAGAGATTGCCAGAAGCCTTTTTCATTTGCGCTTTGATTGTCTCAGTGTACAAAGAAAAGAAACGAAGAAAAAAATACATTTTTTTGAAGGACTTGCTTGTGAACACAAGCTTAAACCAAAGCAAAGAAAAAAAATCCAAAAAAACAGAATAAAAATCGTTAAAGAACTACAGCAACAAGACTACACTAGAATGAGTGCTGCAGAGCAGAAGAACAGCCCAAGAATGTTGTTGATATTCTTGTTTTTTCTTCCTTCCCCTTTTATTTTTTATTTTTATTTGCAATTTTGAAACAAATTGCAATTTAGTTTAACCAACACCACAACACCAAGAAAATCTTACAATAACTGACACACACACACAAACACACGCTCATCCATATACCATGTATGGATGTATAAAACAATATGACGGTGCCACTTGAAATGTACAGCACAGAGATACAGATGTTTTGCAAAAACTATCAGAGGCACACACTCACTCAAAGCCAGGCAGTCATAAACTTCAAAACACACACACACACCCACACACATCCATACATCCATACATGACCGACTAATAAGTTTAGTTTCCGTTAACATACAATTACTCTTGGATTTCTTTTATTTTTTTTTAATTTTTTTGTGTTATTCAACATAGCCATACACATACATTCATATGTGTTGTTGAGAAAAAAAAAACACATTGAAAATGTATACAAGGAAGGCGGAAAACGGAAGACGGAAGGAATACAGTAAATGATGGCATGTTTGCTTATAATTATAAGCAGGTTTTGCCCTCCTTACTGCCTCAAGTATATTCTGAACTTGCTCTCTCTCTCTCTCTCTCTCTTTCTGTCTCAATATGATAGATAAGTGTATACATACGTATGTACGTGTGCGTGTTTCAGAATACTAATTCAAGAGTACCGTTGCATTACCGCTTCACATTCAAGACATTCCTTTTGTTTTTCGTGTCAATTTTAATTTCAATTTTTTTTAGTTTTTTGTTTTTCTCCTGTTGCAAGTGTGCCCGTACCTAGAAGTAACTGGTTAACTGTCTCTCGGCTATTTAGTTTAATTAACGTGTTTGTGACAACAACAAAAATGATACAATATTTGAAAAGCAAAGAGAAAATAATTCTATTTCCTAATAAAATAAAAATAAATGACCAGCTCTGCCAAATTCTTAAAAAAAAACATAATTTATTTGAAAAAAGTCGAAGTCGCCGTAGTCTAGTAGGTAGTGTGTTGGCTTATTAGACTGAAGGCCCGAGTTCGAATCCCAGGTCAGACATCAAAACGAAAATATGAAAATATTTCTTCGGCGACTTCCTCTCAGCAGATTTCTGGCAAAAACTCTGAGAGTAAATAAAATTGCCATGAAAAGCTTCTCAAAATACTGTCGTTCGGAGTCGACTTTAAACTGTAGGTCCCGCCACTCATGTATAAAATTAACGCACACAACATAAGTGGTGTGAGAAGCTAGGTCGTAATCCTGACTGAAGGGTTGTAATGACCAATTATGTATGTTATTTGAAAAAAAAAGGCCTGGAAAAAATAATAGGGACACTTAAATTTTTCAATATATTCTTATGTTTTTAATTATTTTTCCATAAATATTACAAAGTATATACATTAAATTAAAGGTATTCAAATAGTTTAACTATTTTTTTAAGAATTTGGCAGAGCTAGTGAAATATTTTTATTTTATTAGTTAAACTATTTGAATACCTTTAATTTAATGTATATATTTTGTAATATTTATGGAAAAATAATTAAGAATATAAGAATATATTGAAAAATTTAAGTGTCCCTATTATTTTTCCAGGCCTTTATTTTACTTTTTTTTAAGAATTTGGCAGAGCTAGTCAAATATTTTTATTTTATTAGTTAAACTAATTGAATACCTTTAATGCAGTGTATATACTTTGTAATATTTATCGAAAAATAATTAAAAATATAAGAATACATTGAAAAATTTAAGTGTCCCTATTATTTTTCCAGGCCTTTATTTTACTGTTTTTTTAAGAATTTGGCAGAGCTAGTGAAATATTTTTATTTTATTAGTCAAACTATTTGAATACCTTTAATGTAGTGTATATACTTTGTAATATTTATGGAAAAATAATTAAAAATATAAGAATATATTGAAAAATTTAAGTGTCCCTATTATTTTTCCAGGCCTTTATTTTACTTTTTTTTAAGAATTTGGCAGAGCTTGTCAAATATTTTTATTTTATTAGTTAAACTATTTGAATACCTTTAATTTAGTGTATATATTTTGTAATATTTATGGAAAAATAATTAAAAATATAAGAATATATTGAAAAATTTAAGTGTCCCTATTATTTTTCCAGGCCTATATTTTACACTTTTTTAAGAATTTGGCAGAGCTAGTGAAATATATTTTTTTTTATTAGTTAAACTATTTGAATACCTTTAATTTAGTGTATATATTTTGTAATATTTATGGAAAAATAATTAAAAATATAAGAATATATTGAAAAATTTAAGTGTCCCTATTATTTTTCCAGGCCTTTATTTTACATTTTTTTTAAGAATTTGGCAGAGCTAGTCAAATATTTTTATTTTATTAGTTAAACTATTTGAATACCTTTAATTTAATGTATATATTTTGTAATATTTATGGAAAAATAATTAAGAATATAAGAATATATTGAAAAATTTAAGTGTCCCTATTATATTTCCAGGCCTTTATTTTACTTTTTTTTTTAAAATTTGGCAGAGCTAGTCAAATATTTTTATTTTATTAGTTAAACTATTTGAATACCTTTAATTTAATGTATATATTTTGTAATATTTATGGAAAAATAATTAAAAATATAAGAATATATTGAAAAATTTAAGTGTCCCTATTATTTTTCCAGGCCTATATTTTACACTTTTTTAAGAATTTGGCAGAGCTAGTGAAATATATTTTTTTTTATTAGTTAAACTATTTGAATACCTTTAATTTAGTGTATATATTTTGTAATATTTATGGAAAAATAATTAAAAATATAAGAATATATTGAAAAATTTAAGTGTCCCTATTATTTTTCCAGGCCTTTATTTTACTTTTTTTTTTAAGAATTTGGCAGAGCTAGTGAAATATTTTTTTTTATTAGTTAAACTATTTGAATACCTTTAATTTAGTGTATATATTTTGTAATATTTATGGAAAAATAATTAAAAATATAAGAATATATTGAAAAATTTAAGTGTCCCTATTATTTTTCCAGGCCTTTATTTTACTTTTTTTTTTTTAAGAATTTGGCAGAGCTAGTCAAATATTTTTATTTTATTAGTTAAACTATTTGAATACCTTTAATTTAATGTATATATTTTGTAATATTTATGGAAAAATAATTAAGAATATAAGAATATATTGAAAAATTTAAGTGTCCCTATTATATTTCCAGGCCTTTATTTTACTTTTTTTTTAAAATTTGGCAGAGCTAGTCAAATATTTTTATTTTATTAGTTAAACTATTTGAATACCTTTAATTTAATGTATATATTTTGTAATATTTATGGAAAAATAATTAAGAATATAAGAATATATTGAAAAATTTAAGTGTCCCTATTATATTTCCAGGCCTTTATTTTACTTTTTTTTAAGAATTTGGCAGAGCTTGTCAAATATTTTTATTTTATTAGTTAAACTATTTGAATACCTTTAATTTAGTGTATATATTTTGTAATATTTATGGAAAAATAATTAAAAATATAAGAATATATTGAAAAATTTAAGTGTCCCTATTATTTTTCCAGGCCTTTATTTTACTTTTTTTTTTAAGAATTTGGCAGAGCTAGTCAAATATTTTTATTTTATTAGTTAAACTATTTGAATACCTTTAATTTAATGTATATATTTTGTAATATTTATGGAAAAATAATTAAGAATATAAGAATATATTGAAAAATTTAAGTGTCCCTATTATATTTCCAGGCCTTTATTTTACTTTTTTTTTTAAAATTTGGCAGAGCTAGTCAAATATTTTTATTTTATTAGTTAAACTATTTGAATACCTTTAATTTAATGTATATATTTTGTAATATTTATGGAAAAATAATTAAAAATATAAGAATATATTGAAAAATTTAAGTGTCCCTATTATTTTTCTAGGCCTTTATTTTACATTTTTTTAAGAATTTGGCAGAGCTAGTCAAATATTTTTATTTTATTAGTTAAACTAATTGAATACCTTTAATGTAGTGTATATACTTTGTAATATTTATCGAAAAATAATTAAAAATATAAGAATATATTGAAAAATTTAAGTGTCCCTATTATTTTTCCAGGCCTTTATTTTACTTTTTTTTAAGAATTTGGCAGAGCTAGTCAAATATTTTTATTTTATTAGTTAAACTATTTGAATACCTTTAATTTAGTGTATATATTTTGTAATATTTATGGAAAAATAATTAAAAATATAAGAATATATTGAAAAATTTAAGTGTCCCTATTATTTTTCCAGGCCTATATTTTACACTTTTTTTAAGAATTTGGCAGAGCTAGTGAAATATTTTTTTATTAGTTAAACTATTTGAATACCTTTAATTTAGTGCATATATTTTGTAATATTTATGGAAAAATAATTAAAAATATATTGAAAAATTTAAGTGTCCCTATTATTTTTCCAGGCCTTTATTTTTCTTTTTTATTAAGAATTTGGCAGAGCTAGTCAAATATATTTTTTTATTAGTTAAACTATTTGAATACCTTTAATTTAGTGTATATATTTTGTAATATTTATGGCAAAATAATTAAAAATATAAGAATATATTGAAAAATTTAAGTGTCCCTATTATTTTTCCAGGCCTTTATTTTACACTTTTTTTTAAGAATTTGGCAGAGCTAGTGAAATATTTTTTTTTATTAGTTAAACTATTTGAATACCTTTAATTTAGTGTATATATTTTGTAAAATTTATGGAAAAATAATTAAAAATATAAGAATATATTGAAAAATTTAAGTGTCCCTATTATTTTTCCAGGCCTTTATTTTTCTTTTTTATTAAGAATTTGGCAGAGCTAGTCAAATATATTTTTTTATTAGTTAAACTATTTGAATACCTTTAATTTAGTGTATATATTTTGTAATATTTATGGAAAAATAATTAAAAATATAAGAATATATTGAAAAATTTAAGTGTCCCTATTATTTTTCCAGGCCTTTATTTTAAACTTTCTTTAAGAATTTGGCAGAGCTAGTGAAATATTTTTTTTTATTAGTTAAACTATTTGAATACCTTTAATTTAGTGTATATATTTTGTAATATTTATGGAAAAATAATTAAAAATATAAGAATATATTGAAAAATTTAAGTGTCCCTATTATTTTTCCAGGCCTTTATTTTACACTTTTTTTAAGAATTTGGTAGAGCTAGTGAAATATTTTTTTTATTAATTAAACTATTTGAATACCTTTAATTTAGTGTATATATTTTGTAATATTTATGGAAAAATAATTAAAAATATAAGAATATATTGAAAAATTTAAGTGTCCCTATTATTTTTCCAGGCCTTTATTTTACACTTTTTTTAAGAATTTTGCAGAGCTAGTGAAATATTTTTATTTTATTAGTTAAACTATTTGAATACCTTTAATTTAGTGTATATATTTTGTAATATTTATGGAAAAATAATTAAAAATATAAGAATATATTGAAAAATTTAAGTGTCCCTATTATTTTTCCAGGCCTTTATTTTACACTTTTTTTAAGAATTTGGTAGAGCTAGTGAAATATTTTTTTTATTAATTAAACTATTTGAATACCTTTAATTTAGTGTATATATTTTGTAATATTTATGGAAAAATAATTAAAAATATAAGAATATATTGAAAAATTTAAGTGTCCCTATTATTTTTCCAGGCCTTTATTTTAAACTTTCTTTAAGAATTTGGCAGAGCTAGTGAAATATTTTTTTTTTATTAGTTAAACTATTTGAATACCTTTAATTTAGTGTATATATTTTGTAATATTTATGGAAACATAATTAAAAATATAAGAATATATTGAAAAATTTAAGTGTCCCTATTATTTTTCCAGGCCTTTATTTTAAACTTTCTTTAAGAATTTTGCAGAGCTAGTCAAATATATTTTTTTATTAGTTAAACTATTTGAATACCTTTAAATTAGTGTATATATTTTGTAATATTTATGGAAAAATAATTAAAAATATAAGAATATATTGAAAAATTTAAGTGTCCCTATTATTTTTCCAGGCCCTTATTTTACACTTTTTTTTAAAATTTTGCAGAGCTAGTCAAATATTTTTATTTTATTAGTTAAACTATTTGAATACCTTTAATTTAGTGTATATATTTTGTAATATTTATGGAAAAATAATTAAAAATATAAGAATATATTGAAAAATTTAAGTGTCCCTATTATTTTTCCAGGCCTTTATTTTACACTTTTTTTAAGAATTTTGCAGAGCTAGTCAAATATTTTTATTTTATTAGTTAAACTATTTGAATACCTTTAATTTAGTGTATATATTTTGTAATATTTATGGAAAAATAATTAAAAATATAAGAATATATTGAAAAATTTAAGTGTCCCTATTATTTTTCCAGGCCTTTATTTTAAACTTTCTTTAAGAATTTGGCAGAGCTAGTGAAATATTTTTTTTATTAGTTAAACTATTTGAATACCTTTAATTTAGTGTATATATTTTGTAATATTTATGGAAAAATAATTAAAAATATAAGAATATATTGAAAAATTTAAGTGTCCCTATTATTTTTCCAGGCCTTTATTTTACACTTTTTTTAAGAATTTGGCAGAGCTAGTGAAATATTTTTATTTTATTAGTTAAACTATTTGAATACCTTTAATTTAGTGTATATATTTTGTAATATTTATGGAAAAATAATTAAAAATATAAGAATATATTGAAAAATTTAAGTGTCCCTATTATTTTTCCAGGCCTTTATTTTACACTTTTTTTAAGAATTTGGCAGAGCTAGTCAAATATATTTTTTTATTAGTTAAACTATTTGAATACCTTTAATTTAGTGTATATATTTTGTAATATTTATGGAAAAATAATTAAAAATATAAGAATATATTGAAAAATTTAAGTGTCCCTATTATTTTTCCAGGCCTTTATTTTACACTTTTTTTAAGAATTTGGCAGAGCTAGTGAAATATTTTTTTTATTAGTTAAACTATTTGAATACCTTTAATTTAGTGTATATATTTTGTAATATTTATGGAAAAATAATTAAAAATATAAGAATATATTGAAAAATTTAAGTGTCCCTATTATTTTTCCAGGCCTTTATTTTACATTTTTTTTAAGAATTTGGCAGAGCTAGTGAAATATATTTTTTTATTAGTTAAACTATTTGAATACCTTTAATTTAGTGTATATATTTTGTAATATTTATGGAAAAATAATTAAAAATATAAGAATATATTGAAAAATTTAAGTGTCCCTATTATTTTTCCAGGCCTTTATTTTACATTTTTTTTAAGAATTTGGCAGAGCTTGTGAAATATTTTTTTTTATTAGTTAAACTATTTGAATACCTTTTATTTAGTGTATATATTTTGTAATATTTATGGAAAAATAATTAAAAATATAAGAATATATTGAAAAATTTAAGTGTCCCTATTATTTTTCCAGGCCTTTATTTTACACTTTTTTTAAGAATTTTGCAGAGCTAGTCAAATATTTTTATTTTATTAGTTAAACTATTTGAACACCTTTAATTTAGTGTATATATTTTGTAATATTTATGGAAAAATAATTAAAAATATAAGAATATATTGAAAAATGTAAGTGTCCCTATTATTTTTCCAGGCCTTTATTTTACACTTTTTTTTAAGAATTTGGCAGAGCTAGTGAAATATTTTTTTTTATTAGTTAAACTATTTGAATACCTTTAATTTAGTGTATATATTTTGTAATATTTATGGAAAAATAATTAAAAATATAAGAATATATTGAAAAATTTAAGTGTCCCTATTATTTTTCCAGACCTTTATTTTACACTTTTTTTTTAAGAATTTGGCAGAGCTAGTGAAATATTTTTTTTTATTAGTTAAACTATTTTAATACCTTTAATTTAGTGTATATATTTTGTAATATTTATGGAAAAATAATTAAAAATATAAGAATATATTGAAAAATTTAAGTGTACCTATTATTTTTCCAGGCCTTTATTTTACTTTTTTATTAAGAATTTGGCAGAGCTAGTCAAATATATTTTTTTATTAGTTAAACTATTTGAATACCTTTAATTTAGTGTATATATTTTATAATATTTATGGAGAAATAATTAAAAATATTAGAATATATTGAAAAATTTAAGTGTCCCTATTATTTTTCCAGGCATTTATTTTACACTTTTTTTAAGAATTTGGCAGAGCTAGTGAAATATTTTTTTTTATTAGTTTAACTATTTGAATACCTTTAATTTAGTGTATATATTTTGTAATATTTATGGAAAAATAATTAAAAATATAAGAATATATTGAAAAATTTAAGTGTCCCTATTATTTTTCCAGGCCTTTATTTAACATTTTTTTTAAGAATTTGGCAAAGCTAGTGAAATATTTTTTTTTATTAGTTAAACTATTTAAATACCTTTAATTTAGTGTATATATTTTGTAATATTTATGGAAAAATAATTAAAAATTTAAGAATATATTGAAAAATTTAAGTGTCCCTATTATTTTTCCAGGCCTTTATTTAACATTTTTTTTAAGAATTTGGCAAAGCTAGTGAAATATTTTTTTTTATTAGTTAAACTATTTGAATACCTTTAATTTAGTGTATATATTTTGTAATATTTATGGAAAAATAATTAAAAATATAAGAATATATTGAAAAATTTAAGTGTCCCTATTATTTTTCCAGACCTTTATTTTACTTTTTTTTAAGAATTTGGCAGAGCTAGTGAAATATTTTTTTTTATTAGTTAAACTATTTGAAAACCTTTAATTTAGTGTATATATTTTGTAATATTTATGGAAAAATAATTAAAAATATAAGAATATATTGAAAAATTTAAGTGTCCCTATTATTTTTCCAGGCCTTTATTTTACACTTTTTTTTAAGAATTTGGCAGAGCTAGTGAAATATTTTTTTTTATTAGTTAATCTATTTGAATACCTTTAATTTAGTGTATATATTTTGTAATATTTATGAAAAAATAATTAAAAATATAAGAATATATTGAAAAATTTAAGTGTCCCTATTATTTTTCCAGGCCTTTATTTTACACTTTTTTTAAGAATTTGGCAGAGCTAGTCAAATATTTTTTTTTATTAGTTAATCTATTTGAATACCTTTAATTTCGTGTACATATTTTGTAATATTTATGGAAAAATAATTAAAAATATAAGAATATATTGAAAAATTTAAGTGTCCCTATTATTTTTCCAGGCCTTTATTTTACTTTTTTATTAAGAATTTGGCAGAGCTAGTCAAACATATTTTTTTATTAGTTAAACTATTTGAATACCTTTAATTTAGTGTATATATTTTGTAATATTTATGGAAAAATAATTAAAAATATAAGAATATATTGAAAAATTTAAGTGTCCCTATTATTTTTCCAGGCCTTTATTTTACACTTTTTTTAAGAATTTGGCAGAGCTAGTCAAATATTTTTTTTTATTAGTTAATCTATTTGAATACCTTTAATTTCGTGTACATATTTTGTAATATTTATGGAAAAATAATTAAAAATATAAGAATATATTGAAAAATTTAAGTGTCCCTATTATTTTTCCAGGCCTTTATTTTACATTTTTTTTAAGAATTTGGCAGAGCTTGTGAAATAATTTTTTTTATTAGTTAAACTATTTGAATACCTTTAATTTAGTGTATATATTTTGTAATATTTATGGAAAAATAATTAAAAATATAAGAATATATTGAAAAATTTAAGTGTCCCTATTATTTTTCCAGGCCTTTATTTTACATTTTTTTTAAGAATTTGGCAGAGCTTGTGGAATATTTTTATTTTATTAGTTAAACTATTTGAATTCCTTTAATTTAGTGTATATATTTTGTAATATTTATGGAAAAATAATTAAAAATATAAGAATATATTGAAAAATTTAAGTGTCCCTATTATTTTTCCAGGCCTTTATTTTTCACTTTTTTTACGAATTTGGCAGAGCTAGTGAAATATTTTTTTTTATTAGTTAATCTATTTGAATACCTTTAATTTCGTGTACATATTTTGTAATATTTATGGAAAAATAATTAAAAATATAAGAATATATTGAAAAATTTAAGTGTCCCTATTATTTTTCCAGGCCTTTATTTTACTTTTTTATTAAGAATTTGGCAGAGCTAGAGAAACATATTTTTTTATTAGTTAAACTATTTGAATACCTTTAATTTAGTGTATATATTTTGTAATATTTATGGAAAAATAATTAAAAATATAAGAATATATTGAAAAATTTAAGTGTCCCTATTATTTTTCCAGGCCTTTATTTTACATTTTTTTTAAGAATTTGGCAGAGCTTGTGAAATAATTTTTTTTATTAGTTAAACTATTTGAATACCTTTAATTTAGTGTATATATTTTGTAATATTTATGGAAAAATAATTAAAAATATAAGAATATATTGAAAAATTTAAGTGTCCCTATTATTTTTCCAGGCCTTTATTTTACTTTTTTTTTAAGAATTTGGCAGAGCAAGTCAAATATTTTTATTTTATTAGTTAAACCATTTGAATACCTTTAATTTAGTGTATATATTTTGTAATATTTATGGAAAAATAATTAAAAATATAAGAATATATTGAAAAATTTAAGTGTCCCTATTATTTTTCCAGGCCTTTATTTTTCACTTTTTTTACGAATTTGGCAGAGCTAGTGAAATATTTTTTTTTATTAGTTAAACTATTTGAATACCTTTAATTTAGTGTATATATTTTGTAATATTTATGGAAAAATAATTAAAAATATAAGAATATATTGAAAAATTTAAGTGTCCCTATTATTTTTCCAGGCATTTATTTTACATTTTTTTTTAAGAATTTGGCAGAGCTAGTGAAATATTTTTTTTTATTAGTTAAACTATTTGAATACCTTTAATTTAGTGTATATATTTTGTAATATTTATGGAAAGATAATTAAAAATATAAGAATATATTGAAAAATTTAAGTGTCCCTATTATTTTTCCAGGCCTTTATTTTACACTTTTTTTAAGAATTTGGCAGAGCTAGTGAAATATTTTTTTTTATTAGTTAAACTATTTGAATACCTTTAATTTAGTGTATATATTTTGTAATATTTATGGAAAAATAATTAAAAATATAAGAATATATTGAAAAATTTAAGTGTCCCTATTATTTTTCAAGGCCTTTATTTTACATTTTTTTTTAAGAATTTGGCAGAGCTAGCGAAATATTTTTTTTTATTAGTTAAACTATTTGAATACCTTTAATTTAGTGTATATATTTTGTAATATTTATGGAAAAATAATTAAAAATATAAGAATATATTGAAAAATTTAAGTGTCCCTATTATTTTTCCAGGCCTTTATTTTACACTTTTTTTACGAATTTGGCAGAGCTAGTGAAATATTTTTTTTTATTAGTTAAACTATTTGAATACCTTTAATTTAGTGTATATATTTTGTAATATTTATGGAAAAATAATTAAAAATATAAGAATATATTGAAAAATTTAAGTGTCCCTATTATTTTTCCAGGCCTTTATTTTACATTTTTTTTTAAGAATTTGGCAGAGCTAGTGAAATATTTTTTTTTATTAGTTAAACTATTTGAATACCTTTAATTTAGTGTATATATTTTGTAATATTTATGGAAAAATAATTAAAAATATAAGAATATATTGAAAAATTTAAGTGTCCCTATTATTTTTCCAGGCATTTATTTTACATTTTTTTTTAAGAATTTGGCAGAGCTAGTGAAATATTTTTTTTTATTAGTTAAACTATTTGAATACCTTTAATTTAGTGTATATATTTTGTAATATTTATGGAAAAATAATTAAAAATATAAGAATATATTGAAAAATTTAAGTGTCCCTATTATTTTTCCAGGCATTTATTTTACACTTTTTTTAAGAATTTGGCAGAGCTAGTGAAATATTTTTTTTTATTAGTTTAACTATTTGAATACCTTTAATTTAGTGTATATATTTTGTAATATTTATGGAAAAATAATTAAAAATATAAGAATATATTGAAAAATTTAAGTGTCCCTATTATTTTTCCAGGCCTTTATTTAACATTTTTTTTAAGAATTTGGCAAAGCTAGTGAAATATTTTTTTTTATTAGTTAAACTATTTAAATACCTTTAATTTAGTGTATATATTTTGTAATATTTATGGAAAAATAATTAAAAATTTTAGAATATATTGAAAAATTTAAGTGTCCCTATTATTTTTCCAGGCCTTTATTTAACATTTTTTTTAAGAATTTGGCAAAGCTAGTGAAATATTTTTTTTTATTAGTTAAACTATTTGAATACCTTTAATTTAGTGTATATATTTTGTAATATTTATGGAAAAATAATTAAAAATATAAGAATATATTGAAAAATTTAAGTGTCCCTATTATTTTTCCAGACCTTTATTTTACTTTTTTTTAAGAATTTGGCAGAGCTAGTGAAATATTTTTTTTTATTAGTTAAACTATTTGAAAACCTTTAATTTAGTGTATATATTTTGTAATATTTATGGAAAAATAATTAAAAATATAAGAATATATTGAAAAATTTAAGTGTCCCTATTATTTTTCCAGGCCTTTATTTTACACTTTTTTTTAAGAATTTGGCAGAGCTAGTGAAATATTTTTTTTTATTAGTTAATCTATTTGAATACCTTTAATTTAGTGTATATATTTTGTAATATTTATGAAAAAATAATTAAAAATATAAGAATATATTGAAAAATTTAAGTGTCCCTATTATTTTTCCAGGCCTTTATTTTACACTTTTTTTAAGAATTTGGCAGAGCTAGTCAAATATTTTTTTTTATTAGTTAATCTATTTGAATACCTTTAATTTCGTGTACATATTTTGTAATATTTATGGAAAAATAATTAAAAATATAAGAATATATTGAAAAATTTAAGTGTCCCTATTATTTTTCCAGGCCTTTATTTTACTTTTTTATTAAGAATTTGGCAGAGCTAGTCAAACATATTTTTTTATTAGTTAAACTATTTGAATACCTTTAATTTAGTGTATATATTTTGTAATATTTATGGAAAAATAATTAAAAATATAAGAATATATTGAAAAATTTAAGTGTCCCTATTATTTTTCCAGGCCTTTATTTTACACTTTTTTTTAAGAATTTGGCAGAGCTAGTGAAATATTTTTTTTTATTAGTTAATCTATTTGAATACCTTTAATTTAGTGTATATATTTTGTAATATTTATGAAAAAATAATTAAAAATATAAGAATATATTGAAAAATTTAAGTGTCCCTATTATTTTTCCAGGCCTTTATTTTACACTTTTTTTAAGAATTTGGCAGAGCTAGTCAAATATTTTTTTTTATTAGTTAATCTATTTGAATACCTTTAATTTCGTGTACATATTTTGTAATATTTATGGAAAAATAATTAAAAATATAAGAATATATTGAAAAATTTAAGTGTCCCTATTATTTTTCCAGGCCTTTATTTTACATTTTTTTTAAGAATTTGGCAGAGCTTGTGAAATAATTTTTTTTATTAGTTAAACTATTTGAATACCTTTAATTTAGTGTATATATTTTGTAATATTTATGGAAAAATAATTAAAAATATAAGAATATATTGAAAAATTTAAGTGTCCCTATTATTTTTCCAGGCCTTTATTTTACATTTTTTTTAAGAATTTGGCAGAGCTTGTGGAATATTTTTATTTTATTAGTTAAACTATTTGAATTCCTTTAATTTAGTGTATATATTTTGTAATATTTATGGAAAAATAATTAAAAATATAAGAATATATTGAAAAATTTAAGTGTCCCTATTATTTTTCCAGGCCTTTATTTTTCACTTTTTTTACGAATTTGGCAGAGCTAGTGAAATATTTTTTTTTATTAGTTAATCTATTTGAATACCTTTAATTTCGTGTACATATTTTGTAATATTTATGGAAAAATAATTAAAAATATAAGAATATATTGAAAAATTTAAGTGTCCCTATTATTTTTCCAGGCCTTTATTTTACTTTTTTATTAAGAATTTGGCAGAGCTAGTCAAACATATTTTTTTATTAGTTAAACTATTTGAATACCTTTAATTTAGTGTATATATTTTGTAATATTTATGGAAAAATAATTAAAAATATAAGAATATATTGAAAAATTTAAGTGTCCCTATTATTTTTCCAGGCCTTTATTTTACATTTTTTTTAAGAATTTGGCAGAGCTTGTGAAATAATTTTTTTTATTAGTTAAACTATTTGAATACCTTTAATTTAGTGTATATATTTTGTAATATTTATGGAAAAATAATTAAAAATATAAGAATATATTGAAAAATTTAAGTGTCCCTATTATTTTTCCAGGCCTTTATTTTACATTTTTTTAAGAATTTGGCAGAGCTTGTGAAATAATTTTTTTTATTAGTTAAACTATTTGAATACCTTTAATTTAGTGTATATATTTTGTAATATTTATGGAAAAATAATTAAAAATATAAGAATATATTGAAAAATTTAAGTGTCCCTATTATTTTTCCAGGCCTTTATTTTACTTTTTTTTTAAGAATTTGGCAGAGCAAGTCAAATATTTTTATTTTATTAGTTAAACCATTTGAATACCTTTAATTTAGTGTATATATTTTGTAATATTAATGGAAAAATAATTAAAAATATAAGAATATATTGAAAAATTTAAGTGTCCCTATTATTTTTCCAGGCCTTTATTTTTCACTTTTTTTACGAATTTGGCAGAGCTAGTGAAATATTTTTTTTTATTAGTTAAACTATTTGAATACCTTTAATTTAGTGTATATATTTTGTAATATTTATGGAAAAATAATTAAAAATATAAGAATATATTGAAAAATTTAAGTGTCCCTATTATTTTTCCAGGCATTTATTTTACATTTTTTTTTAAGAATTTGGCAGAGCTAGTGAAATATTTTTTTTTATTAGTTAAACTATTTGAATACCTTTAATTTAGTGTATATATTTTGTAATATTTATGGAAAGATAATTAAAAATATAAGAATATATTGAAAAATTTAAGTGTCCCTATTATTTTTCCAGGCCTTTATTTTACACTTTTTTTAAGAATTTGGCAGAGCTAGTGAAATATTTTTTTTTATTAGTTAAACTATTTGAATACCTTTAATTTAGTGTATATATTTTGTAATATTTATGGAAAAATAATTAAAAATATAAGAATATATTGAAAAATTTAAGTGTCCCTATTATTTTTCAAGGCCTTTATTTTACATTTTTTTTTAAGAATTTGGCAGAGCTAGCGAAATATTTTTTTTTATTAGTTAAACTATTTGAATACCTTTAATTTAGTGTATATATTTTGTAATATTTATGGAAAAATAATTAAAAATATAAGAATATATTGAAAAATTTAAGTGTCCCTATTATTTTTCCAAGCCTTTATTTTACACTTTTTTTACGAATTTGGCAGAGCTAGTGAAATATTTTTTTTTATTAGTTAAACTATTTGAATACCTTTAATTTAGTGTATATATTTTGTAATATTTATGGAAAAATAATTAAAAATATAAGAATATATTGAAAAATTTAAGTGTCCCTATTATTTTTCCAGGCCTTTATTTTACATTTTTTTAAGAATTTGGCAGAGCTAGTGAAATATTTTTTTTTATTAGTTAAACTATTTGAATACCTTTAATTTAGTGTATATATTTTGTAATATTTATGGAAAAATAATTCAAAATATAAGAATATATTGAAAAATTTAAGTGTCCCTATTATTTTTCCAGGCCTTTATTTTACACTTTTTTTAAGAATTTGGCAGAGCTAGTCAAATATTTTTTTTTTTATTAGTTAAACTATTTGAATACCTTTAATTTAGTGTATATATTTTGTAATATTTATGGGAAAATAATTAAAAATATAAGAATATATTGAAAAATTTAAGTGTCCCTATTATTTTTCCAGGCCTTTATTTTACTTTTTTTTTAAGAATTTGGCAGACCAAGTCAAATATTTTTATTTTATTAGTTAAACTATTTGAATACCTTTAATTTAGTGTATATATTTTGTAATATTTATGGAAAAATAATTAAAAATATAAGAATATATTGAAAAATTTAAGTGGCCCTATTATTTTTCCAGGCCTTTATTTTACACTTTTTTTAAGAATTTGGCAGAGCTAGTGAAATATTTTTTTTTATTAGTTAATCTATTTGAATACCTTTAATTTAGTGTATATATTTTGTAATATTTATGAAAAAATAATTAAAAATATAAGAATATATTGAAAAATTTAAGTGTCCCTATTATTTTTCCAGGCCTTTATTTTACACTTTTTTTAAGAATTTGGCAGAGCTAGTCAAATATTTTTTTTTATTAGTTAAACTATTTGAATACCTTTAATTTAGTGTACATATTTTGTAATATTTATGGAAAAATAATTAAAAATA
This sequence comes from Sarcophaga caerulescens, assembly GCA_927399465.1. Lineage (NCBI taxonomy): Eukaryota > Metazoa > Arthropoda > Insecta > Diptera > Sarcophagidae > Sarcophaga > Sarcophaga caerulescens. Next base: position 4,760,733 of record OV656872.1, read on the forward strand.
TAAGAATATATTGAAAAATTTAAGTGTCCCTATTATTTTTCCAGGCCTTTATTTTACACTTTTTTAAGAATTTGGCAGAGCTAGTCAAATATTTTTTTTTTTATTAGTTAATCTATTTGAATACCTTTAATTTAGTGTACATATTTTGTAATATTTATGGAAAAATAATTCAAAATATAAGAATATATTGAAAAATTTAAGTGTCCCTATTATTTTTCCAGGCCTTTATTTTACACTTTTTTTAAGAATTTGGCAGAGCTAGTCAAATATTTTTTTTTTATTAGTTAATCTATTTGAATACCTTTAATTTAGTGTACATATTTTGTAATATTTATGGAAAAATAATTAAAAATATAAGAATATATTGAAAAATTTAAGTGTCCCTATTATTTTTCCAGGCCTTTATTTTACTTTTTTATTAAGAATTTGGCAGAGCTAGTCAAACATATTTTTTTATTAGTTAAACTATTTGAATACCTTTAATTTAGTGTATATATTTTGTAATATTTATGGAAAAATAATTAAAAATATAAGAATATATTGAAAAATTTAAGTGTCCCTATTATTTTTCCAGGCCTTTATTTTACACTTTTTTTAAGAATTTGGCAGAGCTAGTCAAATATTTTTTTTTATTAGTTAATCTATTTGAATACCTTTAATTTAGTGTACATATTTTGTAATATTTATGGAAAAATAATTCAAAATATAAGAATATATTGAAAAATTTAAGTGTCCCTATTATTTTTCCAGGCCTTTATTTTACACTTTTTTTAAGAATTTGGCAGAGCTAGTCAAATATTTTTTTTTTTATTAGTTAATCTATTTGAATACCTTTAATTTAGTGTACATATTTTGTAATATTTATGGAAAAATAATTAAAAATATAAGAATATATTGAAAAATTTAAGTGTCCCTATTATTTTTCCAGGCCTTTATTTTACTTTTTTATTAAGAATTTGGCAGAGCTAGTCAAACATATTTTTTTATTAGTTAAACTATTTGAATACCTTTAATTTAGTGTATATATTTTGTAATATTTATGGAAAAATAATTAAAAATATAAGAATATATTGAAAAATTTAAGTGTCCCTATTATTTTTCCAGGCCTTTATTTTACATTTTTTTTAAGAATTTGGCAGAGCTTGTGGAATATTTTTATTTTATTAGTTAAACTATTTGAATTCCTTTAATTTAGTGTATATATTTTGTAATATTTATGGAAAAATAATTAAAAATATAAGAATATATTGAAAAATTTAAGTGTCCCTATTATTTTTCCAGGCCTTTATTTTACATTTTTTTAAGAATTTGGCAGAGCTTGTGGAATATTTTTATTTTATTAGTTAAACTATTTGAATTCCTTTAATTTAGTGTATATATTTTGTAATATTTATGGAAAAATAATTAAAAATATAAGAATATATTGAAAAATTTAAGTGTCCCTATTATTTTTCCAGGCCTTTATTTTTCACTTTTTTTACGAATTTGGCAGAGCTAGTGAAATATTTTTTTTTTATTAGTTAAACTATTTGAATACCTTTAATTTAGTGTATATATTTTGTAATATTTATGGAAAAATGATTAAAAATATAAGAATATATTGAAAAATTTAAGTGTCCCTATTATTTTTCCAGGCCTTTATTTTACTTTTTTTTAAGAATTTGGCAGAGCAAGTCAAATATTTTTATTTTATTAGTTAAACCATTTGAATACCTTTAATTTAGTGTATATATTTTGTAATATTTATGGAAAAATAATTACAAATATAAGAATATATTGAAAAATTTAAGTGTCCCTATTATTTTTCCAGGCCTTTATTTTTCACTTTTTTTACGAATTTGGCAGAGCTAGTGAAATATTTTTTTTTATTAGTTAAACTATTTGAATACCTTTAATTTAGTGTATATATTTTGTAATATTTATGGAAAGATAATTAAAAATATAAGAATATATTGAAAAATTTAAGTGTCCCTATTATTTTTCCAGGCCTTTATTTTACATTTTTTTTTAAGAATTTGGCAGAGCTAGTGAAATATTTTTTTTTATTAGTTAAACTATTTGAATACCTTTAATTTAGTGTATATATTTTGTAATATTTATGGAAAGATAATTAAAAATATAAGAATATATTGAAAAATTTAAGTGTCCCTATTATTTTTCCAGGCCTTTATTTTACACTTTTTTTTAAGAATTTGGCAGAGCTAGCGAAATATTTTTTTTTATTAGTTAAACTATTTGAATACCTTTAATTTAGTGTATATATTTTGTAATATTTATGGAAAAATAATTAAAAATATAAGAATATATTGAAAAATTTAAGTGTCCCTATTATTTTTCCAGGCCTTTATTTTACACTTTTTTTTACGAATTTGGCAGAGCTAGTGAAATATTTTTTTTTATTAGTTAAACTATTTGAATACCTTTAATTTAGTGTATATATTTTGTAATATTTATGGAAAAATAATTAAAAATATAAGAATATATTGAAAAATTTAAGTGTCCCTATTATTTTTCCAGGCCTTTATTTTACATTTTTTTAAGAATTTGGCAGAGCTAGTGAAATATTTTTTTTTATTAGTTAAACTATTTGAATACCTTTAATTTAGTGTATATATTTTGTAATATTTATGGAAAAATAATTCAAAATATAAGAATATATTGAAAAATTTAAGTGTCCCTATTATTTTTCCAATCCTTTATTTTACACTTTTTTTAAGAATTTGGCAGAGCTAGTCAAATATTTTTTTTTTATTAGTTAAACTATTTGAATACCTTTAATTTAGTGTATATATTTTGTAATATTTATGGGAAAATAATTAAAAATATAAGAATATATTGAAAAATTTAAGTGTCCCTATTATTTTTCCAGGCCTTTATTTTACTTTTTTTTTTAAGAATTTGGCAGACCAAGTCAAATATTTTTATTTTATTAGTTAAACTATTTGAATACCTTTAATTTAGTGTATATATTTTGTAATATTTATGGAAAAATAATTAAAAATATAAGAATATATTGAAAAATTTAAGTGTCCCTATTATTTTTCCAGGCCTTTATTTTACATTATTTTTTAAGAATTTGGCAGAGCTAGTCAAATATTTTTTTTTTATTAGTTAAACTATTTGAATACCTTTAATTTAGTGTATATATTTTGTAATATTTATGGGAAAATAATTAAAAATATAAGAATATATTGAAAAATTTAAGTGTCCCTATTATTTTTCCAGGCCTTTATTTTACTTTTTTTTTTAAGAATTTGGCAGACCAAGTCAAATATTTTTATTTTATTAGTTAAACTATTTGAATACCTTTAATTTAGTGTATATATTTTGTAATATTTATGGAAAAATAATTAAAAATATAAGAATATATTGAAAAATTTAAGTGTCCCTATTATTTTTCCAGGCCTTTATTTTATTTTTTTTTAAGAATTTGGCAGAGCTAGTCAAATATTTTTATTTTATTAGTTAAACTATTTGAATACCTTTAATTTAGTGTATATATTTTGTAATATTTATGGAAAAATAATTAAAAATATAAGAATATATTGAAAAATTTAAGTGTCCCTATTATTTTTCCAGGCCTTTATTTTACATTTTTTTAAGAATTTGGCAGAGCTAGTGAAATATTTTTTTTTATTAGTTAAACTATTTGAATACCTTTAATTTAGTGTATATATTTTGTAATATTTATGGAAAAATAATTAAAAATATAAGAATATATTGAAAAATTTAAGTGTCCCTATTATTTTTCCAGGCCTGTATTTTACATTTTTTTAAGAATTTGGCAGAGCTAGTGAAATATTTTTTTTTATTAGTTAAACTATTTGAATACCTTTAATTTAGTGTATATATTTTGTAATATTTATGGAAAAATAATTAAAAATATAAGAATATATTGAAAAATTTAAGTGTCCCTATTATTTTTCCAGGCCTTTATTTTACTTTTTTTTAAGAATTTGGCAGAGCAAGTCAAATATTTTTATTTTATTAGTTAAACTATTTGAATACCTTTAATTTAGTGTATATATTTTGTAATATTTATGGAAAAATAATTAATAATATAAGAATATATTGAAAAATTTAAGTGTCCCTATTATTTTTCCAGGCCTTTATTTTACACTTTTTTAAGAATTTGGCAGAGCTAGTGAAATATTTTTTTTTATTAGTTAAACTATTTGAATACCTTTAATTTAGTGTACATATTTTGTAATATTTATGGAAAAATAATTAAAAATATAAGAATATATTGAAAAATTTAAGTGTCCCTATTATTTTTCCAGGCCTTTATTTTATACTTTTTTTAAGAATTTGGCAGAGCTAGTGAATTTTTTTTTTTTATTAGTTAAACTATTTGAATACCTTTAATTTAGTGTATATATTTTGTAATATTTATGGAAAAATAATTAAAAATATAAGAATATATTGAAAAATTTAAGTGTCCCTATTATTTTTCCAGGCCTTTATTTTACTTTTTTATTAAGAATTTGGCAGAGCTAGTCAAACATATTTTTTTATTAGTTAAACTATTTGAATACCTTTAATTTAGTGTATATATTTTGTAATATTTATGGAAAAATAATTAAAAATATAAGAATATATTGAAAAATTTAAGTGTCCCTATTATTTTTCCAGGCCTTTATTTTACATTATTTTTTAAGAATTTGGCAGAGCTAGTCAAATATTTTTTTTTTATTAGTTAAACTATTTGAATACCTTTAATTTAGTGTATATATTTTGTAATATTTATGGGAAAATAATTAAAAATATAAGAATATATTGAAAAATTTAAGTGTCCCTATTATTTTTCCAGGCCTTTATTTTACTTTTTTTTTAAGAATTTGGCAGACCAAGTCAAATATTTTTATTTTATTAGTTAAACTATTTGAATACCTTTAATTTAGTGTATATATTTTGTAATATTTATGGAAAAATAATTAAAAATATAAGAATATATTGAAAAATTTAAGTGTCCCTATTATTTTTCCAGGCCTTTATTTTATTTTTTTTTTAAGAATTTGGCAGAGCTAGTCAAATATTTTTATTTTATTAGTTAAACTATTTGAATACCTTTAATTTAGTGTATATATTTTGTAATATTTATGGAAAAATAATTAAAAATATAAGAATATATTGAAAAATTTAAGTGTCCCTATTATTTTTCCAGGCCTTTATTTTACTTTTTTTTTTTAAGAATTTGGCAGAGCTAGTCAAATATTTTTATTTTATTAGTTAAAATATTTGAATACCTTTAATTTAGTGTATATATTTTGTAATATTTATGGAAAAATAATTAAAAATATAAGAATATATTGAAAAATTTAAGTGTCCCTATTATTTTTCCAGGCCTTTATTTTACATTTTTTTAAGAATTTGGCAGAGCTAGTGAAATATTTTTTTTTATTAGTTAAACTATTTGAATACCTTTAATTTAGTGTATATATTTTGTAATATTTATGGAAAAATAATTAAAAATATAAGAATATATTGAAAAATTTAAGTGTCCCTATTATTTTTCCAGGCCTGTATTTTACATTTTTTTAAGAATTTGGCAGAGCTAGTGAAATATTTTTTTTTATTAGTTAAACTATTTGAATACCTTTAATTTAGTGTATATATTTTGTAATATTTATGGAAAAATAATTAAAAATATAAGAATATATTGAAAAATTTAAGTGTCCCTATTATTTTTCCAGGCCTTTATTTTACTTTTTTTTAAGAATTTGGCAGAGCAAGTCAAATATTTTTATTTTATTAGTTAAACTATTTGAATACCTTTAATTTAGTGTATATATTTTGTAATATTTATGGAAAAATAATTAAAAATATAAGAATATATTGAAAAATTTAAGTGTCCCTATTATTTTTCCAGGCCTTTATTTTATACTTTTTTTAAGAATTTGGCAGAGCTAGTGAATTTTTTTTTTTATTAGTTAAACTATTTGAATACCTTTAATTTAGTGTATATATTTTGTAATATTTATGGAAAAATAATTAAAAATATAAGAATATATTGAAAAATTTAAGTGTCCCTATTATTTTTCCAGGCCTTTATTTTACTTTTTTATTAAGAATTTGGCAGAGCTAGTCAAACATATTTTTTTATTAGTTAAACTATTTGAATACCTTTAATTTAGTGTATATATTTTGTAATATTTATGGAAAAATAATTAAAAATATAAGAATATATTGAAAAATTTAAGTGTCCCTATTATTTTTCCAGGCCTTTATTTTACATTTTTTTTTAAGAATTTGGCAGAGCTTGTGAAATAATTTTTTTTATTAGTTAAACTATTTGAATACCTTTAATTTAGTGTATATATTTTGTAATATTTATGGAAAAAGAATTAAAAATATAAGAATATATTGAAAAATTTAAGTGTCCCTATTATTTTTCCAGGCCTTTATTTTACATTTTTTTTAAGAATTTGGCAGAGCTTGTGGAATATTTTTATTTTATTAGTTAAACTATTTGAATTCCTTTAATTTAGTGTATATATTTTGTAATATTTATGGAAAAATAATTAAAAATATAAGAATATATTGAAAAATTTAAGTGTCCCTATTATTTTTCCAGGCCTTTATTTTACATTTTTTTAAGAATTTGGCAGAGCTTGTGGAATATTTTTATTTTATTAGTTAAACTATTTGAATTCCTTTAATTTAGTGTATATATTTTGTAATATTTATGGAAAAATAATTAAAAATATAAGAATATATTGAAAAATTTAAGTGTCCCTATTATTTTTCCAGGCCTTTATTTTTCACTTTTTTTACGAATTTGGCAGAGCTAGTGAAATATTTTTTTTTATTAGTTAAACTATTTGAATACCTTTAATTTAGTGTATATATTTTGTAATATTTATCTAAAAATAATTAAAAATATAAGAATATATTGAAAAATTTAAGTGTCCCTATTATTTTTCCAGGCCTTTATTTTACTTTTTTTTAAGAATTTGGCAGAGCAAGTCAAATATTTTTATTTTATTAGTTAAACCATTTGAATACCTTTAATTTAGTGTATATATTTTGTAATATTTATGGAAAAATAATTAAGAATATAAGAATATATTGAAAAATTTAAGTGTCCCTATTATTTTTCCAGGCGTTTATTTTTCACTTTTTTTACGAATTTGGCAGAGCTAGTGAAATATTTTTTTTTATTAGTTAAACTATTTGAATACCTTTAATTTAGTGTATATATTTTGTAATATTTATGGAAAAATAATTAAAAATATAAGAATATATTGAAAAATTTAAGTGTCCCTATTATTTTTCCAGACCTTTATTTTACTTTTTTTTAAGAATTTGGCAGAGCTAGTGAAATATTTTTTTTTTATTAGTTAAACTATTTGAATACCTTTAATTTAGTGTATATATTTTGTAATATTTATGGAAAAATAATTAAAAATATAAGAATATATTGAAAAATTTAAGTGTCCCTATTATTTTTCCAGGCCTTTATTTTACTTTTTTTTTAAGAATTTGGCAAAGCTAGTGAAATATTTTTTTTTATTAGTTAAACTATTTGAATACCTTTAATTTAGTGTATATATTTGGTAATATTTATGGAAAAAGAATTAAAAATATAAGAATATATTGAAAAATTTAAGTGTCCCTATTATTTTTCCAGGCCTTTATTTTAAATTTTTTTTTTAAGAATTTGGCAGAGCTAGTGAAATATTTTTTTTTTATTAGTTAAACCATTTGAATACCTTTAATTTAGTGTATATATTTTGTAATATTTATGGAAAAATAATTAAGAATATAAGAATATATTGAAAAATTTAAGTGTCCCTATTATTTTTCCAGGCCTTTAATTAACATTTTTTTTAAGAATTTAGCAAAGCTAGTGAAATATTTTTTTTTATTAGTTAAACTATTTAAATACCTTTAATTTAGTGTATATATTTTGTAATATTTATGGAAAAATAATTAAAAATATAAGAATATATTGAAAAATTTAAGTGTCCCTATTATTTTTCCAGGCCTTTAATTAACATTTTTTTTAAGAATTTAGCAAAGCTAGTGAAATATTTTTTTTTATTAGTTAAACTATTTGAATACCTTTAATTTAGTGTATATATTTTGTAATATTTATGGAAAAATAATTAAAAATATAAGAATATATTGAAAAATTTAAGTGTCCCTATTATTTTTCCAGGCCTTTATTTAACATTTTTTTTAAGAATTTGGCAAAGCTAGTGAAATATTTTTTTTTTTTAGTTAAACTATTTGAATACCTTTAATTTAGTGTATATATTTTGTAATATTTATGAAAAAATAATTAAAAATATAAGAATATATTGAAAAATTTAAGTGTCCCTATTATTTTTCCAGGCTTTTATTTTACACTTTTTTTTAAGAATTTGGCAGAGCTAGTCAAATATATTTTTTTATTAGTTAAACTATTTGAATACCTTTAATTTAGTGTATATATTTTGTAATATTTATGGAAAAATAATTAAAAATATAAGAATATATTGAAAAATTTAAGTGTCCCTATTATATTTCCAGGCCTTTATTTTACACTTTTTTTAAGAATTTGGCAGAGCTAGTGAAATATTTTTTTTTATTATTTAAACTATTTGAATACCTTTAATTTAGTGTATATATTTTGTAATATTTATGGAAAAATAATTAAAAATATAAGAATATATTGAAAAATTTGAGTGTCCCTATTATTTTTCCAGGCCTTTATTTTACTTTTTTATTAAGAATTTGGCAGAGCTAGTCAAATATATTTTTTTATTAGTTAAACTATTTGAATACCTTTAATTTAGTGTATATATTTTGTAATATTTATGGAAAAATAATTAAAAATATAAGAATATTGTGGGGATGAGCGGGGAGAATAAAATAAAATATATTTCGACAGAAATAAAAAATATAATCAATTAGATTTTCTATATATTTATTCGATGTACATTCAAACGTACCTTTGTGTTCGGGGGTGGATTTTAGAATAATCTCTTTTCATTTCATAGATATATTAACAATTCACAATTATAATTAATTAACGCACACGGTTGTACAAATACTTAAAATTAAGCTTAAAATTAGGGTGGCCAGCGTGAACATCCCGCCCCCCTTGCAACATTGCAACAAGAGGACCGAGAAGTCACCTGGCCAGAGATCAATAGGTTAACAATTCAGGGTATGTAAAATTATATAGAAAATTCAATAGAGATTAATAAAGCGTAGATTTAAATTCAATTAATAAAATAATAATAAAAATAAAGATAGATACAATTCAATTCAAGAGATAGTAATAAGAAAATACAACACGTAGATTATCTGCTCAGCACGTTGATAACTATTGTAGCGCCTGAAGTCGTATTCGACGCCGCCATTATGGCCCCATTACCAGAGCTAGGAGTCTGGCCAGAACATGCACATCGTTTTTCTAGAGCTTGGCTGTGGGTTGCGCTCTTCTTCGAGTTTTTATTATGGGTTGAATGGTCAGTGTTAACTGCTTTTCTCTTGGGGTGCTTCCTTCTGCGAGTAGTACCTTTAGGCTGACTTGTCTCCGAAGCGTTTTTCTTGCCCCGTTTACTGCCGTCAGCTCTTCGATGAAAATGCAGCATGGTGTGATGTTCCTGCAAGCATTCCATACAGCGGTCTCTGCTTCGGCAATCCTTCACAAAATGGGAATGTGCCAGACAGTTGACGCAGTGTTTGTATTTTTTCACCACACTTAACCGCTTGACGGGGCTCATCCGACGAAATTTGGGGCATTTCCGAAGGGGATGAGCTTCAGGACACAGACGGCATTTTGAGCTGGCAGTGGCAATAACGTCGTCGAGGGTCACATCAGTCGGTCGTTCTGCGGTTAATCGACGGGGAGCAGTGTCAGACATCTGTGAAAAAAAAAGGAAACGGGCAAAGAAAAGAAGACGAATTAGTTTTGCTCATAGCTGGGAAGCAGCACGAGTTTGACTATTGGCCGAGTCAGAACGCCATTGGCGGTCCGGATATCGGCCACTCGCACCTTCGAATCAGGGCCGAAATAAACCCGTTCGATCCGACCTAGCTTCCATTCATTAGGGGGTAGATTGTCATGACGAATGACAACAAAATCATCTACAACGAAATCTCTCTGGGGAACCTTCCATTTGTTGCGTTTATGCAACTCTACCAAGTATTCGTCCTTCCAACGACGCGCAAACAAATGGTGCAAAATTTTCAGCTTACGCCATCGATTAGCATAGCTTAGAGATTCGTTCGACAAGTCAGGTTCCGGTGGGGATAGGATGGCACTTCCTATAAGGAAATGTCCCGGGGTTAAAGGGTTGATGTCAGACGGGTTGTCTGTCATCGAGCTAAGAGGTCTAGAGTTCAAACATGCCTCTATTCTAGTCAACATAGTCGAGAACTCTTCATACGTGAAACTCTGGGCGTGGGATATCTTTTTCAAATGGGTTTTGAAACTCTTCACACCTGCCTCCCATAAGCCGCCCATATGTGGAGCTCCAGGAGGAATAAAATGCCAATCTACCAACTGAAAGGCATTCTTCGTGACAATCTGACGTTTAACGTTCTCAAGGAACTGAGTTTTATCCTTATTCAAAAGATTGGCTGCTCCAACAAAGGCAGTACCATTGTCAGAATACAGGTGAGAAGGACAACCGCGACGAGAGAAGAATCGAGCAAAGGCGGCCAAGAAGCATTCGGTGGATATGTCGTTTGTAGCCTCCAGATGGATGGCTCGAGTAGCAAAACAAACAAACACCAAGACATATCCCTTCGTGATTCTACACCCACGCCCTATATATGACTTTATGTCAAAGGGACCGGCAAAGTCAATTCCGGTATGAGTAAAAGGGCGGGTAAGTGTAGTTCTTTCGGGCGGCAAAGCAGACATAATCTGCTGACCGAGCTTCTTCTTATATAGAGAACACACTTTGCAATTGTGAACAACTGTCTTGACCAAATTCTTCAACTTAGGAACCCAAAATTCCTGTCGCATAAGACGAAGCATCAGAGAGATATCCGCATGAGCCGAAAACTTATGAAGATGTTCCAGATAAAGACGAGTAAAACGGCCATTATAGGGTAATAACTTCGGGAAACGTTCGTTGTAGGTCAAAGTAGGTGATTGAGAGAGTCTACCATTAACCCGTAGAAATCCACTAGAATCTATAAAGGGGTTGAACACGAGTAGTGAATTCTTAGAGGTTAAGGTAGAGCCATTCTTCAGTGAAGAGTATTCGGGGAAATGGGTACTTTGGCAGAGAATGATCAAACGATCCATTGCCAACCTAACCTCACTTTGACTCAACGTATGAGATAGAGGGACTTGAGACGACCTTTTTCCGGGGTGTAACGAGTGATAAAAACGAAAGATATAAGACATAACTCGCAGGGCACGAGGTAAGTCCGAATATCGACTCAAGAAATCCTCGGACGTATCCGTTTGGGCAACGTTGACCTGTATCAAGCGTGTTTCCAACTGATTGTTGGGTTTAAAAGACGACAATGGCCACTCAGACTGTGGGCGAGATAACCATTCAGGACCTTTCCACCAAATATCTGAAATAGAGAGATCCTTGGCGCTCATACCACGACTAGCTAAGTCAGCAGGGTTGTGATGAGATTCGACGTGATTCCAATTGTCAGTGCCTACCTGGTCCACGATATACGATACTCGATTTGCCACAAAAGTTGGCCAATGGCACGGGGGTTTTTGAAGCCAAGACAGAACGATGGTCGAATCTGTCCAATAGAAGGCTTCCGATCTGGTAAGATTCAGCTCCTTACGAAGTGAAAATACCATTTTCGCCAATAGAGTTGCGCCGCAGAGCTCTAAACGGGGTAAAGTTTGCACTTTTATAGGCGCAACTTTTGTTTTGGCAGCGAGTAAGTGGGTGACAAATTCACCAGACGGGGTTTGGACTCTACTGTACAGAGTGGCAGCATATGCTTTCTCAGAAGCATCACAAAATGCATGAAGTTGTACTTCATACTGAGGGTTAAAGTTAACCCAACGGGGGATGTTAATCCTTTCGATGTACGAATAATCATCGACAAACTCTAGCCATCTGTTAAACGTCATGGGTTTCAAACATTCGTCCCAATCCGTTCCGTCTTTCCAAATTTGTTGCATAAGAATTTTAGCAACTATGACTTTAGGTGCCAACCACCCAACGGGGTCAAATAGCTTCGCTATTTGAGACAAGACGGAGCGTTTTGTGACTACAGAGAAATCGGGCGTTGGAGCTGGCTTGAAGAAAAATGCATCAATGCTCGCATTCCAACGTAAACCCAGAGTTTTAGCGGTGCTGGCGTCTGACAATTTAAGAAATTGGGAATCCAATAGATGTTCAGGGGGCAAATCCTCAATGAGACCTCTATCATTTGAAGTCCATTTGCGAAGAGAAAAGCCGGCAGAATTCAAAACTTGAATTATCTCATCACGATTACGAGTGGCTTCTACAAAAGAGTGCGAACCAGCCAAAATGTCATCCACATACATTTGGTTTCGCAAAATCTCAGAAGCAAACGGGTGGTCCGATTCACAGTCATCAGCTAACTGATGTAATGTTCGTATGGCCAAATAGGGGGCACAGTTAACACCAAATGTAACTGTGTTTAATTCGAAATCTTGGACATCTTCCTCGGAGTTTCGACGGAACAATATCCTTTGAAAGGGGGTGTGATCTGGTACGACCAGTATCTGTCTATACATTTTCTGTATGTCTGCATTGAAGACGAATCTAAACAGTCTCCACCGGAGAATCAAAATAGTCAAATCGGCCTGCAAAACCGGGCCAGTGTGCAAGACATTGTTCAGGCTTAAGCCATTAGAAGAGGGGCAAGAAGCATTAAAAACGACACGCAACTTGGTGGTTGTGCTATCAGGCTTAAACACGGCATGATGGGGTAAATAATAACTGGGTTTAGGGGAATAAACAGAATCATGTTCTATTTTCGACATGTGGCCCAGGGTGAGATATTCCTCAATGACTTGATCATATTGATCTTTAAGCTCAGAGTTCCTCAACATACGAGACTCATTTCTCAAAAATTGGGCGAGAGCACCCCTCCGAGATGGGCCGAGATTCAAGTCCGTCGAAAATTCGGACTTAAAGGGTAAAGCCACTACATATCGACCCTCTTTAGTCCTATAAGTCGTGCGACGATACAGATCCTCACAAAAGCGATCCTCAGGCGACAATACCTTCGACTTCGGTATTTCCTCTATTTCCCAGAAACGACTAATTTTCGCATCCAAATCCAGTTGTCCAAAGAAGGAAGCAACGGAATCCAACGGGTTCGACTGAGGTATTTTACCAGTTACTATCCAACCGAAAACAGTTCGTTGGGCGATTACAGGGTTTTTAGAATCTTTTCTAACCTCAGGAAGCATGATTTGGGAGTATATATCTCCGCCCAATAGCAAATCCATATGAGCACATTTCAAATCTGTCAACGGAAGTTCGGGAGTGTTGAGGTCAACAAACTTCGCCAAGGAGCAGGTGGGTAATCGACCAGTTAGCTTGTCAACCACATATGCTTCCGTAGTTAGACTAAACGCTGGATCAACGGAAGACCCCAGCGAAACAACACAGACTTTAGTCGAGTTTGCTGCCACTGCGCCATTAAGGCCCACAACAGTGGCAGACGGTGCTAAAAGGGTTGGAAGATCTAGCTTCCGTTGCAGCTTTCTGGAGATGAAAGTCGCTTGAGATGCCGGGTCGATTAGAGCCCTAGCAGGATAAACGACATCATTATGTACTACATTCACCTGGACAGTTCCTAATAAAACTGTCGAGTACGGGGTGGACTGTACACGAGTGGCGAAATTTTGAAACGATCGAGCAGCAGCGGAGGTAGATGGGCCACCATCCACTTCATTTCGCCTTTGTGCAGGAGAAGACCGAGGGATTTCCGGAGAACTATTAGGGGTAGAAGTGTCAACGGGGTTAGTTCCAGTCCTCGATTTCTCCCGGGGGGAAGATTCGGTACGATGAAGTAGCGAATGATGTTTCTGTTTGCAAATATAGCAAACATTTGAGCTCTGGCATCTTTTGAACTCATGCGAGGCTGCCAAACAATTCGTGCAGCACTTATGCTTCCTAACGGTTGCTAAACGAGCACTAACCGTCATTCTTAAAAAGTCCGAGCATAAACGGATGGGATGATTCTCATTACAAACAGGACATTTTCTTTGGGGTAAGTTAGGGGCCATAGTAGTCCCAAAGGTTTTCAATTTTCGAGGGTTACCAGAACTGCCTTGGTTATTAACCCGTGCAGTACCTTGGGAAAAGTTGTGGCTGCCGATAATGTCCGACACTGATTCCAGAGTTCGGTATCTGGCAGTCAGGAACTCATCCATCTTGCTCCATTTGGGTAGGTCTGAGCAAGGGCCTTGAGATTGTTCCCAAAGGCCTAAGGTGTGTTCGGGGAGTTTGGTGGAGCAGATGTACACGAAGATTATGTCCCAATTCCGAGTCTCTATGCCCAGCAACGACAAATTCGTTATACAATCATTAATTGTCCGTTGCAGACTTTTAATGGAAGGGCCAGATTCTTTGGAGATGGAAGGGAGGTTGAAGAGGGTTTTCAATTGAGAATTCACCAGAACGCGTTTATTCTCATATCTATCTACCAGGTTCTGCCACGCCATGTCGAAGCCATCATTCGTCATGGGGCAAGTTCGAATAATATCCCTCGCCTCACCTTCAGTCTTTTGCAAAAGGTAATACATCCTTTGGATGTTACTAATATGGGGGTTGGTCCCGTAAATGGCCGAAAACATATCCCTAAAAGTAGGCCAAGAAGTGTAATCACCGGTAAAGGTCGGGGTGTCACAGGGGGGAAGATGTATCGGGATACTATTAGCGGGGGGGTTCGCGACCTTGCCCTTAAGGCTTTCCGTTAACCCATCAATGACCGAGATGCATTGAAAATATATCGTATACCCCGACGTATACTTGGCCTTCAAGTCCTTAGGAGATACCTTGGTATCGTCGGCACTTTCCGATATGTCCTCATAAGTGTCCCTAAACGCTTCCCACAAACGGGTTAGTTCCTGTCGATGGACACTCAGAGTGTGAACAGAATGTTCCTGTTTAGGGATAGCTTGCAGGAAACTCTCAAAATCGCCCAAGCGATTGTAGTTTCTAGTTAAATTCCTTAACGCGGCCATTTTTTCACAATTGGGACAAAGAAAGGGTTATAAAAAAAAACCAAATAAAATAAAAACGAAAGAAGAGAATGTTAACTACAAGGGGACTCCCAATTGTAAAATTCCAAAGGATAGGAACAAATGAGAAAACTCCAAACGCGAAAAGTCCGAAAAATTTGCGAAAAACAAATCCCAAAAAGGATCAAAAGGGGAAATTTCAAGATTACTATTTCAAACACGAAAATATTCCGATAAATGAGAAGCAAAATATGTTCGCGACAAGAAAAAAAAGATTCCGATAAAACGAGAAAAAATTCCCAAATCAAATATAAAAAATTTAAATTGTAATGACAAGATTAAGAAGAGTAAATCAAAAATAAAAAACTATATAAATATATAAAAATGTATATAGATATATATAAATATATGTATAAAATATAATACAAAATATATAAAATTTTTTCCAAAAATATAATAAAAAAAATATATATGTTTATATTTTCTTTTATTCAAGTCGAACAAAATGTCTCAAACCAAAAAATAATTATTATTATTATATTGGTGTAAGAATATACGATATTCGACAAAAGGGAACAGCGGCCACCTCGATTAGGCAATCTTCAGCTGTTTATAAATATATACACAACACAACAACACGCGAGATCAATACACTCTATGTTGTTTGTGTTTTCCTCTTTTTATTTTATCACTTTATTCTTCGTATATTCTTACACGCACTTCACTGAGACACTTCACTGTTTATTTATTTGTTTTCTTTTTTATTTATTTCGACACCAATTAATTATCACCACGAAATAGAAAAAAAATATAACTCACATACCTTGAGTAAGTTAAATATGTAGCTGCAAAATTATAATATAAATTATTGGGAACGGTAAAACGGGTATGGTTTCCAACAAAAAACCCAATATGGCGATCTTCGACAAAATCTGTAAAGAAATTGTCGTCAAATATTTTATTTTATTCTTTCGGGGATGATCCGGCTCGAGTGGACCAAAATGTGGGGATGAGCGGGGAGAATAAAATAAAATATATTTCGACAGAAATAAAAAATATAATCAATTAGATTTTCTATATATTTATTCGATGTACATTCAAACGTACCTTTGTGTTCGGGGGTGGATTTTAGAATAATCTCTTTTCATTTCATAGATATATTAACAATTCACAATTATAATTAATTAACGCACACGGTTGTACAAATACTTAAAATTAAGCTTAAAACTAGGGTGGCCAGCGTGAACAAATATATTGAAAAATTTAAGTGTCCCTATTATTTTTCCAGGCTTTTATTTTACACTTTTTTTTAAGAATTTGGCAGAGCTAGTCAAATATATTTTTTTATTAGTTAAACTATTTGAATACCTTTAATTTAGTGTATATAATTTGTAATATTTATGGAAAAATAATTAAAAATATAAGAATATATTGAAAAATTTAAGTGTCCCTATTATATTTCCAGGCCTTTATTTTACACTTTTTTTAAGAATTTGGCAGAGCTAGTGAAATATTTTTATTTTATTAGTTAAACTATTTGAATACTTTAATTTAGTGTATATATTTTGTAATATTTATGGAAAAATAATTAAAAATATAAGAATATATTGAAAAATTTAAGTGTCCCTATTATTTTTCCAGGCCTTTATTGTACACTTTTATTTAAGAATTTTGCAGAGCTTGTGAAATATTTTTATTTTATTAGTTAAACTATTTGAATACCTTTAATTTAGTGTATATTTTGTAATATTTATCGAAAAATAATTAAAAATATAAGAATATATTGAAAAATTTAAGTGTCCCTATTATTTTTCCAGGCCTTTATTTTACTTTTTTTTTTAATTTGGCAGAGCTAGTCAAATATTTTTATTTTATTAGTTAAACTATTTGAATACCTTTAATTTAGTGTATATATTTTGTAATATTTATGGAAAAATAATTAAAAATATAAGAATATATTGAAAAATTTAAGTGTCCCTATTATTTTTCCAGGCCTTTATTTTACATTTTTTTAAGAATTTGGCAGAGCTAGTGAAATATTTTTTTTTATTAGTTAAACTATTTGAATACCTTTAATTTAGTGTATATATTTTGTAATATTTATGGAAAAATAATTAAAAATATAAGAATATATTGAAAAATTTAAGTGTCCCTATTATTTTTCCAGGCCTTTATTTTACTTTTTTTTTAAGAATTTGGCAGAGCAAGTCAAATATTTTTATTTTATTAGTTAAACTATTTGAATACCTTTAATTTAGTGTATATATTTTGTAATATTTATGGAAAAATAATTAAAAATATAAGAATATATTGAAAAATTTAAGTGTCCCTATTATTTTTCCAGGCCTTTATTTTACACTTTTTTTAAGAATTTGGCAGAGCTTGTGGAATATTTTTATTTTATTAGTTAAACTATTTGAATGCCTTTAATTTAGTGTATATATTTTGTAATATTTATGGAAAAATAATTAAAAATATAAGAATATATTGAAATATTTAAGTGTCCCTATTATTTTTCCAGGCCTTTATTTTATACTTTTTTTAAGAATTTGGCAGAGCTAGTGAATTTTTTTTTTTATTAGTTAAACTATTTGAAAACCTTTAATTTAGTGTATATATTTTGTAATATTTATGGAAAAATAATTAAAAATATAAGAATATATTGAAAAATTTAAGTGTCCCTATTATTTTTCCAGGCCTTTATTTTACACTTTTTTTTAAGAATTTGGCAGAGCTAGTGAAATATTTTTTTTTATTAGTTAATCTATTTGAATACCTTTAATTTAGTGTATATATTTTGTAATATTTATGAAAAAATAATTAAAAATATAAGAATATATTGAAAAATTTAAGTGTCCCTATTATTTTTCCAGGCCTTTATTTTACACTTTTTTTAAGAATTTGGCAGAGCTAGTCAAATATTTTTTTTTATTAGTTAATCTATTTGAATACCTTTAATTTCGTGTACATATTTTGTAATATTTATGGAAAAATAATTAAAAATATAAGAATATATTGAAAAATTTAAGTGTCCCTATTATTTTTCCAGGCCTTTATTTTACTTTTTTATTAAGAATTTGGCAGAGCTAGTCAAACATATTTTTTTATTAGTTAAACTATTTGAATACCTTTAATTTAGTGTATATATTTTGTAATATTTATGGAAAAATAATTAAAAATATAAGAATATATTGAAAAATTTAAGTGTCCCTATTATTTTTCAAGGCCTTTATTTTACATTTTTTTTAAGAATTTGGCAGAGCTAGTCAAATATTTTTTTTTATTAGTTAATCTATTTGAATACCTTTAATTTCGTGTACATATTTTGTAATATTTATGGAAAAATAATTAAAAATATAAGAATATATTGAAAAATTTAAGTGTCCCTATTATTTTTCCAGGCCTTTATTTTACACTTTTTTTTAAGAATTTGGCAGAGCTAGTGAAATATTTTTTTTTATTAGTTAAACTATTTGAATACCTTTAATTTAGTGTATATATTTTGTAATATTTATGGAAAAATAATTAAAAATATAAGAATATATTGAAAAATTTAAGTGTCCCTATTATTTTTCAAGGCCTTTATTTTACATTTTTTTTTAAGAATTTGGCAGAGCTAGCGAAATATTTTTTTTTATTAGTTAAACTATTTGAATACCTTTAATTTAGTGTATATATTTTGTAATATTTATGAAAAAATAATTAAAAATATAAGAATATATTGAAAAATTTAAGTGTCCCTATTATTTTTCCAGGCCTTTATTTTACACTTTTTTTAAGAATTTGGCAGAGCTAGTGAAATATTTTTTTTTATTAGTTAATCTATTTGAATACCTTTAATTTAGTGTACATATTTTGTAATATTTATGGAAAAATAATTAAAAATATAAGAATATATTGAAAAATTTAAGTGTCCCTATTATTTTTCCAGGCCTTTATTTTACTTTTTTATTAAGAATTTGGCAGAGCTAGTCAAACATATTTTTTTATTAGTTAAACTATTTGAATACCTTTAATTTAGTGTATATATTTTGTAATATTTATGGAAAAATAATTAAAAATATAAGAATATATTGAAAAATTTAAGTGTCCCTATTATATTTCCAGGCCTTTATTTTACATTTTTTTTTAAGAATTTGGCAGAGCTTGTGAAATAATTTTTTTTATTAGTTAAACTATTTGAATACCTTTAATTTAGTGTATATATTTTGTAATATTTATGGAAAAATAATTAAAAATATAAGAATATATTGAAAAATTTAAGTGTCCCTATTATTTTTCCAGGCCTTTATTTTACATTTTTTTTAAGAATTTGGCAGAGCTTGTGGAATATTTTTATTTTATTAGTTAAACTATTTGAATTCCTTTAATTTAGTGTATATATTTTGTAATATTTATGGAAAAATAATTAAAAATATAAGAATATATTGAAAAATTTAAGTGTCCCTATTATTTTTCCAGGCCTTTATTTTACATTTTTTTAAGAATTTGGCAGAGCTTGTGGAATATTTTTATTTTATTAGTTAAACTATTTGAATTCCTTTAATTTAGTGTATATATTTTGTAATATTTATGGAAAAATAATTAAAAATATAAGAATATATTGTAAAATTTAAGTGTCCCTATTATTTTTCCAGGCCTTTATTTTTCACTTTTTTTACGAATTTGGCAGAGCTAGTGAAATATTTTTTTTTTATTAGTTAAACTATTTGAATACCTTTAATTTAGTGTATATATTTTGTAATATTTATGGAAAAATGATTAAAAATATAAGAATATATTGAAAAATTTAAGTGTCCCTATTATTTTTCCAGGCCTTTATTTTACTTTTTTTTAAGAATTTGGCAGAGCAAGTCAAATATTTTTATTTTATTAGTTAAACCATTTGAATACCTTTAATTTAGTGTATATATTTTGTAATATTTATGGAAAAATAATTAAAAATATAAGAATATATTGAAAAATTTAAGTGTCCCTATTATTTTTCCAGGCCTTTATTTTTCACTTTTTTTACGAATTTGGCAGAGCTAGTGAAATATTTTTTTTGTATTAGTTAAACTATTTGAATACCTTTAATTTAGTGTATATATTTTGTAATATTTATGGAAAAATGATTAAAAATATAAGAATATATTGAAAAATTTAAGTGTCCCTATTATTTTTCCAGGCCTTTATTTTACTTTTTTTTAAGAATTTGGCAGAGCAAGTCAAATATTTTTATTTTATTAGTTAAACCATTTGAATACCTTTAATTTAGTGTATATATTTTGTAATATTTATGGAAAAATAATTAAAAATATAAGAATATATTGAAAAATTTAAGTGTCCCTATTATTTTTCCAGGCCTTTATTTTACATTTTTTTTTAAGAATTTGGCAGAGCTAGTGAAATATTTTTTTTTATTAGTTAAACTATTTGAATACCTTTAATTTAGTGTATATATTTTGTAATATTTATGGAAAGATAATTAAAAATATAAGAATATATTGAAAAATTTAAGTGTCCCTATTATTTTTCCAGGCCTTTATTTTACACTTTTTTTTTAAGAATTTGGCAG
Organism: Sarcophaga caerulescens; assembly: GCA_927399465.1. Classification (NCBI taxonomy): domain Eukaryota; kingdom Metazoa; phylum Arthropoda; class Insecta; order Diptera; family Sarcophagidae; genus Sarcophaga; species Sarcophaga caerulescens. Next base: position 4,781,435 of record OV656872.1, read on the forward strand.
AGCTAGCGAAATATTTTTTTTTATTAGTTAAACTATTTGAATACCTTTAATTTAGTGTATATATTTTGTAATATTTATGGAAAAATAATTAAAAATATAAGAATATATTGAAAAATTTAAGTGTCCCTATTATTTTTCCAGGCCTTTATTTTACACTTTTTTTTAAGAATTTGGCAGAGCTAGTGAAATATTTTTTTTTATTAGTTAAACTATTTGAATACCTTTAATTTAGTGTATATATTTTGTAATATTTATGGAAAAATAATTAAAAATATAAGAATATATTGAAAAATTTAAGTGTCCCTATTATTTTTCCAATCCTTTATTTTACACTTTTTTTAAGAATTTGGCAGAGCTAGTCAAATATTTTTTTTTTATTAGTTAAACTATTTGAATACCTTTAATTTAGTGTATATATTTTGTAATATTTATGGGAAAATAATTAAAAATATAAGAATATATTGAAAAATTTAAGTGTCCCTATTATTTTTCCAGGCCTTTATTTTACTTTTTTTTTTAAGAATTTGGCAGACCAAGTCAAATATTTTTATTTTATTAGTTAAACTATTTGAATACCTTTAATTTAGTGTATATATTTTGTAATATTTATGGAAAAATAATTAAAAATATAAGAATATATTGAAAAATTTAAGTGTCCCTATTATTTTTCCAGGCCTTTATTTTACATTTTTTTTTAAGAATTTGGCAGAGCTAGTGAAATATTTTTTTTTTTATTAGTTAAACTATTTGAATACCTTTAATTTATTGTATATATTTTGAAATATTTATGGAAAAATAATTAAAAATATAAGAATATATTGAAAAATTTAAGTGTCCCTATTATTTTTCCAGGCCTTTATTTTATTTTTTTTTTAAGAATTTGGCAGAGCTAGTCAAATATTTTTATTTTATTAGTTAAACTATTTGAATACCTTTAATTTAGTGTATATATTTTGTAATATTTATGGAAAAATAATTAAAAATATAAGAATATATTGAAAAATTTAAGTGTCCCTATTATTTTTCCAGGCCTTTATTTTACTTTTTTTTTTAAGAATTTGGCAGAGCTAGTCAAATATTTTTATTTTATTAGTTAAAATATTTGAATACCTTTAATTTAGTGTATATATTTTGTAATATTTATGGAAAAATAATTAAAAATATAAGAATATATTGAAAAATTTAAGTGTCCCTATTATTTTTCCAGGCCTTTATTTTACATTTTTTTAAGAATTTGGCAGAGCTAGTGAAATATTTTTTTTTATTAGTTAAACTATTTGAATACCTTTAATTTAGTGTATATATTTTGTAATATTTATGGAAAAATAATTAAAAATATAAGAATATATTGAAAAATTTAAGTGTCCCTATTATTTTTCCAGGCCTGTATTTTACATTTTTTTAAGAATTTGGCAGAGCTAGTGAAATATTTTTTTTTATTAGTTAAACTATTTGAATACCTTTAATTTAGTGTATATATTTTGTAATATTTATGGAAAAATAATTAAAAATATAAGAATATATTGAAAAATTTAAGTGTCCCTATTATTTTTCCAGGCCTTTATTTTACTTTTTTTTAAGAATTTGGCAGAGCAAGTCAAATATTTTTATTTTATTAGTTAAACTATTTGAATACCTTTAATTTAGTGTATATATTTTGTAATATTTATGGAAAAATAATTAATAATATAAGAATATATTGAAAAATTTAAGTGTCCCTATTATTTTTCCAGGCCTTTATTTTACACTTTTTTAAGAATTTGGCAGAGCTAGTGAAATATTTTTTTTTATTAGTTAAACTATTTGAATACCTTTAATTTAGTGTACATATTTTGTAATATTTATGGAAAAATAATTAAAAATATAAGAATATATTGAAAAATTTAAGTGTCCCTATTATTTTTCCAGGCCTTTATTTTATACTTTTTTTAAGAATTTGGCAGAGCTAGTGAATTTTTTTTTTTATTAGTTAAACTATTTGAATACCTTTAATTTAGTGTATATATTTTGTAATATTTATGGAAAAATAATTAAAAATATAATAATATATTGAAAAATTTAAGTGTCCCTATTATTTTTCCAGGCCTTTATTTTACACTTTTTTAAGAATTTGGCAGAGCTAGTGAAATATTTTTTTTTATTAGTTAAACTATTTGAATACCTTTAATTTAGTGTACATATTTTGTAATATTTATGGAAAAATAATTAAAAATATAAGAATATATTGAAAAATTTAAGTGTCCCTATTATTTTTCCAGGCCTTTATTTTACACTTTTTTTAAGAATTTGGCAGAGCTAGTCAAATATTTTTTTTTATTAGTTAATCTATTTGAATACCTTTAATTTAGTGTACATATTTTGTAATATTTATGGAAAAATAATTAAAAATATAAGAATATATTGAAAAATTTAAGTGTCCCTATTATTTTTCCAGGCCTTTATTTTACTTTTTTATTAAGAATTTGGCAGAGCTAGTCAAACATATTTTTTTATTAGTTAAACTATTTGAATACCTTTAATTTAGTGTACATATTTTGTAATATTTATGGAAAAATAATTAAAAATATAAGAATATATTGAAAAATTTAAGTGTCCCTATTATTTTTCCAGGCCTTTATTTTACATTTTTTTTTAAGAATTTGGCAGAGCTTGTGAATTATTTTTTTTTATTAGTTAAACTATTTGAATACCTTTAATTTAGTGTATATATTTTGTAATATTTATGGAAAAAGAATTAAAAATATAAGAATATATTGAAAAATTTAAGTGTCCCTATTATTTTTCCAGGCCTTTATTTTACATTTTTTTTAAGAATTTGGCAGAGCTTGTGGAATATTTTTATTTTATTAGTTAAACTATTTGAATTCCTTTAATTTAGTGTATATATTTTGTAATATTTGTGGAAAAATAATTAAAAATATAAGAATATATTGAAAAATTTAAGTGTCCCTATTATTTTTCCAGGCCTTTATTTTACATTTTTTTAAGAATTTGGCAGAGCTTGTGGAATATTTTTATTTTATTAGTTAAACTATTTGAATTCCTTTAATTTAGTGTATATATTTTGTAATATTTATGGAAAAATAATTAAAAATATAAGAATATATTGAAAAATTTAAGTGTCCCTATTATTTTTCCAGGCCTTTATTTTTCACTTTTTTTACGAATTTGGCAGAGCTAGTGAAATATTTTTTTTTTATTAGTTAAACTATTTGAATACCTTTAATTTAGTGTATATATTTTGTAATATTTATGGAAAAATAATTAAAAATATAAGAATATATTGAAAAATTTAAGTGTCCCTATTATTTTTCCAGGCCTTTATTTTACTTTTTTTTAAGAATTTGGCAGAGCAAGTCAAATATTTTTATTTTATTAGTTAAACCATTTGAATACCTTTAATTTAGTGTATATATTTTGTAATATTTATGGAAAAATAATTAAGAATATAAGAATATATTGAAAAATTTAAGTGTCCCTATTATTTTTCCAGGCCTTTATTTTTCACTTTTTTTACGAATTTGGCAGAGCTAGTGAAATATTTTTTTTTATTAGTTAAACTATTTGAATACCTTTAATTTAGTGTATATATTTTGTAATATTTATGGAAAAATAATTAAAAATATAAGAATATATTGAAAAATTTAAGTGTCCCTATTATTTTTCCAGGCCTTTATTTTACATTTTTTTTTAAGAATTTGGCAGAGCTAGTGAAATATTTTTTTTTATTAGTTAAACTATTTGAATACCTTTAATTTAGTGTATATATTTTGTAATATTTATGGAAAGATAATTAAAAATATAAGAATATATTGAAAAATTTAAGTGTCCCTATTATTTTTCCAGGCCTTTATTTTACACTTTTTTACGAATTTGGCAGAGCTAGTGAAATATTTTTTTTTATTAGTTAAACTATTTGAATACCTTTAATTTAGTGTATATATTTTGTAATATTTATGGAAAAATAATTAAAAATATAAGAATATATTGAAAAATTTAAGTGTCCCTATTATTTTTCCAGGCCTTTATTTTACATTTTTTTTTAAGAATTTGGCAGAGCTAGCGAAATATTTTTTTTTATTAGTTAAACTATTTGAATACCTTTAATTTAGTGTATATATTTTGTAATATTTATGGAAAAATAATTAAAAATATAAGAATATATTGAAAAATTTAAGTGTCCCTATTATTTTTCCAGGCCTTTATTTTACACTTTTTTTACGAATTTGGCAGAGCTAGTGAAATATTTTTTTTTATTAGTTAAACTATTTGAATACCTTTAATTTAGTGTATATATTTTGTAATATTTATGGAAAAATAATTAAAAATATAAGAATATATTGAAAAATTTAAGTGTCCCTATTATTTTTCCAGGCCTTTATATTACATTTTTTTAAGAATTTGGCAGAGCTAGTGAAATATTTTTTTTATTAGTTAAACTATTTGAATACCTTTAATTTAGTGTATATATTTTGTAATATTTATGGAAAAATAATTCAAAATATAAGAATATATTGAAAAATTTAAGTGTCCCTATTATTTTTCCAGGCCTTTATTTTACACTTTTTTTAAGAATTTGGCAGAGCTAGTCAAATATTTTTTTTTATTAGTTAAACTATTTGAATACCCTTAATTTAGTGTATATATTTTGTAATATTTATGGGAAAATAATTAAAAATATAAGAATATATTGAAAAATTTAAGTGTCCCTATTATTGTTCCAGGCCTTTATTTTACATTTTTTTTTACGAATTTGGCAGAGCTAGTGAAATATTTTTTTTTTATTAGTTAAACTATTTGAATACCTTTAATTTAGTGTATATATTTTGTAATATTTATGGAAAAATAATTAAAAATATAAGAATATATTGAAAAATTTAAGTGTCCCTATTATTTTTCCAGGCCTTTATTTTACATTTTTTTTTAAGAATTTGGCAGAGCTAGTGAAATATTTTTTTTTATTAGTTAAACTATTTGAATACCTTTAATTTAGTGTATATATTTTGTAATATTTATGGAAAAATAATTAAAAATATAAGAATATATTGAAAAATTTAAGTGTCCCTATTATTTTTCCAGGCCTTTATTTTACTTTTTTTTTTAAGAATTTGGCAGACCAAGTCAAATATTTTTATTTTATTAGTTAAACTATTTGAATACCTTTAATTTAGTGTATATATTTTGTAATATTTATGGAAAAATAATTAAAAATATAAGAATATATTGAAAAATTTAAGTGTCCCTATTATTTTTCCAGGCCTTTATTTTACACTTTTTTAAGAATTTGGCAGAGCTAGTGAAATATTTTTTTTTATTAGTTAAACTATTTGAAAACCTTTAATTTAGTGTATATATTTTGTAATATTTATGGAAAAATAATTAAAAATATAAGAATATATTGAAAAATTTAAGTGTCCCTATTATTTTTCCAGGCCTTTATTTTACACTTTTTTTAAGAATTTGGCAGAGCTAGTGAAATATTTTTTTTTATTAGTTAAACTATTTGAAAACCTTTAATTTAGTGTATATATTTTGTAATATTTATGGAAAAATAATTAAAAATATAAGAATATATTGAAAAATTTAAGTGTCCCTATTATTTTTCCAGGCCTTTATTTTACACTTTTTTTTAAGAATTTGGCAGAGCTAGTGAATTTTTTTTTTTATTAGTTAAACTATTTGAATACCTTTAATTTAGTGTATATATTTTGTAATATTTATGGAAAAATAATTAAAAATATAAGAATATATTGAAAAATTTAAGTGTCCCTATTATTTTTCCAGGCTTTTATTTTACACTTTTTTTAAGAATTTGGCAGAGCTAGTCAAATATTTTTTTTTATTAGTTAATCTATTTGAATACCTTTAATTTAGTGTACATATTTTGTAATATTTATGGAAAAATAATTAAAAATATAAGAATATATTGAAAAATTTAAGTGTCCCTATTATTTTTCCAGGCCTTTATTTTACTTTTTTATTAAGAATTTGGCAGAGCTAGTCAAACATATTTTTTTATTAGTTAAACTATTTGAATTCCTTTAATTTAGTGTATATATTTTGTAATATTTATGGAAAAATAATTAAAAATATAAGAATATATTGAAAAATTTAAGTGTCCCTATTATTTTTCCAGGCCTTTATTTTACATTTTCTTTAAGAATTTGGCAGAGCTTGTGGAATATTTTTATTTTATTAGTTAAACTATTTGAATTCCTTTAATTTAGTGTATATATTTTGTAATATTTATGGAAAAATAATTAAAAATATAAGAATATATTGAAAAATTTAAGTGTCCCTATTATTTTTCCAGGCCTTTATTTTACTTTTTTATTAAGAATTTGGCAGAGCTAGTCAAACATATTTTTTTATTAGTTAAACTATTTGAATACCTTTAATTTAGTGTATATATTTTGTAATATTTATGGAAAAATAATTAAAAATATAAGAATATATTGAAAAATTTAAGTGTCCCTATTATTTTTCCAGGCCTTTATTTTTCACTTTTTTTACGAATTTGGCAGAGCTAGTGAAATATATTTTTTTATTAGTTAAACTATTTGAATACCTTTAATTTAGTGTATATATTTTGTAATATTTATGGAAAAATAATTAAAAATATAAGAATATATTGAAAAATTTAAGTGTCCCTATTATTTTTCCAGGCCTTTATTTTACTTTTTTTTTAAGAATTTGGCAGAGCAAGTCAAATATTTTTATTTTATTAGTTAAACCATTTGAATACCTTTAATTTAGTGTATATATTTTGTAATATTTATGGAAAAATAATTAAAAATGTAAGAATATATTGAAAAATTTAAGTGTCCCTATTATTTTTCCAGGCCTTTATTTTTCACTTTTTTTACGAATTTGGCAGAGCTAGTGAAATATTTCTTTTTATTAGTTAAACTATTTGAATTCCTTTAATTTAGTGTACATATTTTGTAATATTTATGGAAAAATAATTAAAAATATAAGAATATATTGAAAAATTTAAGTGTCCCTATTATTTTTCCAGGCCTTTATTTTACTTTTTTATTAAGAATTTGGCAGAGCTAGTCAAACATATTTTTTTATTAGTTAAACTATTTGAATACCTTTAATTTAGTGTATATATTTTGTAATATTTATGGAAAAATAATTAAAAATATAAGAATATATTGAAAAATTTAAGTGTCCCTATTATTTTTCCAGGCCTTTATTTTACTTTTTTTTAAGAATTTGGCAGAGCAAGTCAAATATTTTTATTTTATTAGTTAAACCATTTGAATACCTTTAATTTAGTGTATATATTTTGTAATATTTATGGAAAAATAATTAAGAATATAAGAATATATTGAAAAATTTAAGTGTCCCTATTATTTTTCCAGGCCTTTATTTTTCACTTTTTTTACGAATTTGGCAGAGCTAGTGAAATATTTTTTTTTATTAGTTAAACTATTTGAATACCTTTAATTTAGTGTATATATTTTGTAATATTTATGGAAAAATAATTAAAAATATAAGAATATATTGAAAAATTTAAGTGTCCCTATTATTTTTCCAGGCCTTTATTTTACATTTTTTTTTAAGAATTTGGCAGAGCTAGTGAAATATTTTTTTTTATTAGTTAAACTATTTGAATACCTTTAATTTAGTGTATATATTTTGTAATATTTATGGAAAGATAATTAAAAATATAAGAATATATTGAAAAATTTAAGTGTCCCTATTATTTTTCCAGGCCTTTATTTTACACTTTTTTACGAATTTGGCAGAGCTAGTGAAATATTTTTTTTTATTAGTTAAACTATTTGAATACCTTTAATTTAGTGTATATATTTTGTAATATTTATGGAAAAATAATTAAAAATATAAGAATATATTGAAAAATTTAAGTGTCCCTATTATTTTTCCAGGCCTTTATTTTACATTTTTTTTTAAGAATTTGGCAGAGCTAGCGAAATATTTTTTTTTATTAGTTAAACTATTTGAATACCTTTAATTTAGTGTATATATTTTGTAATATTTATGGAAAAATAATTAAAAATATAAGAATATATTGAAAAATTTAAGTGTCCCTATTATTTTTCCAGGCCTTTATTTTACACTTTTTTTACGAATTTGGCAGAGCTAGTGAAATATTTTTTTTTATTAGTTAAACTATTTGAATACCTTTAATTTAGTGTATATATTTTGTAATATTTATGGAAAAATAATTAAAAATATAAGAATATATTGAAAAATTTAAGTGTCCCTATTATTTTTCCAGGCCTTTATATTACATTTTTTTAAGAATTTGGCAGAGCTAGTGAAATATTTTTTTTATTAGTTAAACTATTTGAATACCTTTAATTTAGTGTATATATTTTGTAATATTTATGGAAAAATAATTCAAAATATAAGAATATATTGAAAAATTTAAGTGTCCCTATTATTTTTCCAGGCCTTTATTTTACACTTTTTTTAAGAATTTGGCAGAGCTAGTCAAATATTTTTTTTTATTAGTTAAACTATTTGAATACCCTTAATTTAGTGTATATATTTTGTAATATTTATGGGAAAATAATTAAAAATATAAGAATATATTGAAAAATTTAAGTGTCCCTATTATTGTTCCAGGCCTTTATTTTACATTTTTTTTTACGAATTTGGCAGAGCTAGTGAAATATTTTTTTTTTATTAGTTAAACTATTTGAATACCTTTAATTTAGTGTATATATTTTGTAATATTTATGGAAAAATAATTAAAAATATAAGAATATATTGAAAAATTTAAGTGTCCCTATTATTTTTCCAGGCCTTTATTTTACATTTTTTTTTAAGAATTTGGCAGAGCTAGTGAAATATTTTTTTTTATTAGTTAAACTATTTGAATACCTTTAATTTAGTGTATATATTTTGTAATATTTATGGAAAAATAATTAAAAATATAAGAATATATTGAAAAATTTAAGTGTCCCTATTATTTTTCCAGGCCTTTATTTTACTTTTTTTTTTAAGAATTTGGCAGACCAAGTCAAATATTTTTATTTTATTAGTTAAACTATTTGAATACCTTTAATTTAGTGTATATATTTTGTAATATTTATGGAAAAATAATTAAAAATATAAGAATATATTGAAAAATTTAAGTGTCCCTATTATTTTTCCAGGCCTTTATTTTACACTTTTTTAAGAATTTGGCAGAGCTAGTGAAATATTTTTTTTTATTAGTTAAACTATTTGAAAACCTTTAATTTAGTGTATATATTTTGTAATATTTATGGAAAAATAATTAAAAATATAAGAATATATTGAAAAATTTAAGTGTCCCTATTATTTTTCCAGGCCTTTATTTTACACTTTTTTTAAGAATTTGGCAGAGCTAGTGAAATATTTTTTTTTATTAGTTAAACTATTTGAAAACCTTTAATTTAGTGTATATATTTTGTAATATTTATGGAAAAATAATTAAAAATATAAGAATATATTGAAAAATTTAAGTGTCCCTATTATTTTTCCAGGCCTTTATTTTACACTTTTTTTTAAGAATTTGGCAGAGCTAGTGAATTTTTTTTTTTATTAGTTAAACTATTTGAATACCTTTAATTTAGTGTATATATTTTGTAATATTTATGGAAAAATAATTAAAAATATAAGAATATATTGAAAAATTTAAGTGTCCCTATTATTTTTCCAGGCTTTTATTTTACACTTTTTTTAAGAATTTGGCAGAGCTAGTCAAATATTTTTTTTTATTAGTTAATCTATTTGAATACCTTTAATTTAGTGTACATATTTTGTAATATTTATGGAAAAATAATTAAAAATATAAGAATATATTGAAAAATTTAAGTGTCCCTATTATTTTTCCAGGCCTTTATTTTACTTTTTTATTAAGAATTTGGCAGAGCTAGTCAAACATATTTTTTTATTAGTTAAACTATTTGAATTCCTTTAATTTAGTGTATATATTTTGTAATATTTATGGAAAAATAATTAAAAATATAAGAATATATTGAAAAATTTAAGTGTCCCTATTATTTTTCCAGGCCTTTATTTTACATTTTCTTTAAGAATTTGGCAGAGCTTGTGGAATATTTTTATTTTATTAGTTAAACTATTTGAATTCCTTTAATTTAGTGTATATATTTTGTAATATTTATGGAAAAATAATTAAAAATATAAGAATATATTGAAAAATTTAAGTGTCCCTATTATTTTTCCAGGCCTTTATTTTACTTTTTTATTAAGAATTTGGCAGAGCTAGTCAAACATATTTTTTTATTAGTTAAACTATTTGAATACCTTTAATTTAGTGTATATATTTTGTAATATTTATGGAAAAATAATTAAAAATATAAGAATATATTGAAAAATTTAAGTGTCCCTATTATTTTTCCAGGCCTTTATTTTTCACTTTTTTTACGAATTTGGCAGAGCTAGTGAAATATATTTTTTTATTAGTTAAACTATTTGAATACCTTTAATTTAGTGTATATATTTTGTAATATTTATGGAAAAATAATTAAAAATATAAGAATATATTGAAAAATTTAAGTGTCCCTATTATTTTTCCAGGCCTTTATTTTACTTTTTTTTTAAGAATTTGGCAGAGCAAGTCAAATATTTTTATTTTATTAGTTAAACCATTTGAATACCTTTAATTTAGTGTATATATTTTGTAATATTTATGGAAAAATAATTAAAAATGTAAGAATATATTGAAAAATTTAAGTGTCCCTATTATTTTTCCAGGCCTTTATTTTTCACTTTTTTTACGAATTTGGCAGAGCTAGTGAAATATTTCTTTTTATTAGTTAAACTATTTGAATTCCTTTAATTTAGTGTACATATTTTGTAATATTTATGGAAAAATAATTAAAAATATAAGAATATATTGAAAAATTTAAGTGTCCCTATTATTTTTCCAGGCCTTTATTTTACTTTTTTATTAAGAATTTGGCAGAGCTAGTCAAACATATTTTTTTATTAGTTAAACTATTTGAATACCTTTAATTTAGTGTATATATTTTGTAATATTTATGGAAAAATAATTAAAAATATAAGAATATATTGAAAAATTTAAGTGTCCCTATTATTTTTCCAGGCCTTTATTTTTCACTTTTTTTACGAATTTGGCAAAGCTAGTGAAATATATTTTTTTATTAGTTAAACTATTTGAATACCTTTAATTTAGTGTATATATTTTGTAATATTTATGGAAAAATAATTAAAAATATAAGAATATATTGAAAAATTTAAGTGTCCCTATTATTTTTCCAGGCCTTTATTTTACTTTTTTTTTAAGAATTTGGCAGAGCAAGTCAAATATTTTTATTTTATTAGTTAAACCATTTGAATACCTTTAATTTAGTGTATATATTTTGTAATATTTATGGAAAAATAATTAAAAATGTAAGAATATATTGAAAAATTTAAGTGTCCCTATTATTTTTCCAGGCCTTTATTTTACATTTTTTTTTAAGAATTTGGCAGAGCTTGTGGAATATTTTTATTTTATTAGTTAAACTATTTGAATTCCTTTAATTTAGTGTATATATTTTGTAATATTTATGGAAAAATAATTAAAAATATAAGAATATATTGAAAAATTTAAGTGTCCCTATTATTTTTCCAGGCCTTTATTTTACTTTTTTTTTAAGAATTTGGCAGAGCAAGTCAAATATTTTTATTTTATTAGTTAAACTATTTGAATACCTTTAATTTAGTGTATATATTTTGTAATATTTATGGAAAAATAATTAAAAATATAAGAATATATTGAAAAATTTAAGTGTCCCTATTATTTTTCCAGGCCTTTATTTTACACTTTTTTAAGAATTTGGCAGAGCTAGTGAAATATTTTTTTTTGTTAGTTAAACTATTTGAATACCTTTAATTTAGTGTACATATTTTGTAATATTTATGGAAAAATAATTAAAAATATAAGAATATATTGAAAAATTTAAGTGTCCCTATTATTTTTCCAGGCCTTTATTTTACACTTTTTTTAAGAATTTGGCAGAGCTAGTGAAATATTTTTTTTTATTAGTTAAACTATTTGAAAACCTTTAATTTAGTGTATATATTTTGTAATATTTATGGAAAAATAATTAAAAATATAAGAATATATTGAAAAATTTAAGTGTCCCTATTATTTTTCCAGGCCTTTATTTTACACTTTTTTTACGAATTTGGCAGAGCTAGTGAAATATTTTTTTTTATTAGTTAAACTATTTGAATACCTTTAATTTAGTGTATATATTTTGTAATATTTATGGAAAAATAATTAAAAATATAAGAATATATTGAAAAATTTAAGTGTCCCTATTATTTTTCCAGGCCTTTATTTTACACTTTTTTTAAGAATTTGGCAGAGCTAGTGAAATATTTTTTTTTATTAGTTAATCTATTTGAATACCTTTAATTTAGTGTATATATTTTGTAATATTTATGAAAAAATAATTAAAAATATAAGAATATATTGAAAAATTTAAGTGTCCCTATTATTTTTCCAGGCCTTTATTTTACACTTTTTTTAAGAATTTGGCAGAACTAGTCAAATATTTTTTTTTTATTAGTTAATCTATTTGAATACCTTTAATTTAGTGTACATATTTTGTAATATTTATGGAAAAATAATTAAAAATATAAGAATATATTGAAAAATTTAAGTGTCCCTATTATTTTTCCAGGCCTTTATTTTACTTTTTTATTAAGAATTTGGCAGAGCTAGTCAAACATATTTTTTTATTAGTTAAACTATTTGAATACCTTTAATTTAGTGTATATATTTTGTAATATTTATGGAAAAATAATTAAAAATATAAGAATATATTGAAAAATTTAAGTGTCCCTATTATTTTTCCAGGCCTTTATTTTACTTTTTTTTTAAGAATTTGGCAGAGCAAGTCAAATATTTTTATTTTATTAGTTAAACCATTTGAATACCTTTAATTTAGTGTATATATTTTGTAATATTTATGGAAAAATAATTAAAAATATAAGAATATATTGAAAAATTTAAGTGTCCCTATTATTTTTCCAGGCCTTTATTTTTCACTTTTTTTACGAATTTGGCAGAGCTAGTGAAATATTTTTTTTTATTAGTTAAACTATTTGAATACCTTTAATTTAGTGTATATATTTTGTAATATTTATGGCAAAATAATTAAAAATATAAGAATATATTGAAAAATTTAAGTGTCCCTATTATTTTTCCAGGCATTTATTTTACATTTTTTTTTAAGAATTTGGCAGAGCTAGTGAAATATTTTTTTTTATTAGTTAAACTATTTGAATACCTTTAATTTAGTGTATATATTTTGTAATATTTATGGAAAGATAATTAAAAATATAAGAATATATTGAAAAATTTAAGTGTCCCTATTATTTTTCCAGGCCTTTATTTTACACTTTTTTTAAGAATTTGGCAGAGCTAGTGAAATATTTTTTTTTTATTAGTTAAACTATTTGAATACCTTTAATTTAGTGTATATATTTTGTAATATTTATGGCAAAATAATTAAAAATATAAGAATATATTGAAAAATTTAAGTGTCCCTATTATTTTTCAAGGCCTTTATTTTACATTTTTTTTTAAGAATTTGGCAGAGCTAGCGAAATATTTTTTTTTATTAGTTAAACTATTTGAATACCTTTAATTTAGTGTATATATTTTGTAATATTTATGGAAAAATAATTAAAAATATAAGAATATATTGAAAAATTTAAGTGTCCCTATTATTTTTCCAGGCCTTTATTTTACACTTTTTTACGAATTTGGCAGAGCTAGTGAAATATTTTTTTTATTAGTTAAACTATTTGAATACCTTTAATTAAGTGTATATATTTTGTAATATTTATGGAAAAATAATTAAAAATATAAGAATATATTGAAAAATTTAAGTGTCCCTATTATTTTTCCAGGCCTTTATTTTACATTTTTTTAAGAATTTGGCAGAGCTAGTGAAATATTTTTTTTTATTAGTTAAACTATTTGAATACCTTTAATTTAGTGTATATATTTTGTAATATTTATGGAAAAATTATTAAAAATATAAGAATATATTGAAAAATTTCAGTGTCCCTATTATTTTTCCAGGCCTTTATTTTACATTTTTTTTAAGAATTTGGCAGAGCTAGTGAAATATTTTTTTTTATTAGTTAAACTATTTGAATACCTTTAATTTAGTGTATATATTTTGTAATATTTATGGAAAAATAATTAAAAATATAAGAATATATTGAAAAATTTCAGTGTCCCTATTATTTTTCCAGGCCTTTATTTTACATTTTTTTTTAAGAATTTGGCAGAGCTAGTGAAATATTTTTTTTTAATTAGTTAAAATATTTGAATACCTTTAATTTAGTGTATATATTTTGTAATATTTATGGAAAAATAATTAAAAATATAAGAATATATTGAAAAATTTAAGTGTCACTATTATTTTTCCAGGCCTTTATTTTACTTTTTTTTTTAAGAATTTGGCAGAGCTAGTCAAATATTTTTATTTTATTAGTTAAAATATTTGAATACCTTTAATTTAGTGTATATATTTTGTAATATTTATGGAAAAATAATTAAAAATATAAGAATATATTGAAAAATTTAAGTGTCCCTATTATTTTTCCAGGCCTTTATTTTACATTTTTTAAAGAATTTGGCAGAGCTAGTGAAATATTTTTTTTATTAGTTAAACTATTTGAATACCTTTAATTTAGTGTATATATTTTGTAATATTTATGGAAAAATAATTAAAAATATAAGAATATATTGAAAAATTTAAGTGTCCCTATTATTTTTCCAGGCCTGTATTTTACATTTTTTTAAGAATTTGGCAGAGCTAGTGAAATATTTTTTTTATTAGTTAAACTATTTGAATACCTTTAATTGAGTGTATATATTTTGTAATATTTATGGAAAAATAATTAAAAATATAAGAATATATTGAAAAATTTAAGTGTCCCTATTATTTTTCCAGGCCTTTATTTTACTTTTTTTTTAAGAATTTGGCAGAGCAAGTCAAATATTTTTATTTTATTAGTTAAACTATTTGAATACCTTTAATTTAGTGTATATATTTTGTAATATTTATGGAAAAATAATTAAAAATATAAGAATATATTGAAAAATTTAAGTGTCCCTATTATTTTTCCAGGCCTTTATTTTACTTTTTTTTTAAGAATTTGGCAGAGCAAGTCAAATATTTTTATTTTATTAGTTAAACTATTTGAATACCTTTAATTTAGTGTACATATTTTGTAATATTTATGGAAAAATAATTAAAAATATAAGAATATATTGAAAAATTTAAGTGTCCCTATTATTTTTCCAGGCCTTTATTTTACACTTTTTTTAAGAATTTGGCAGAGCTAGTGAAAAATTTTTTTTTAATAGTTAAACTATTTGAAAACCTTTAATTTAGTGTATATATTTTGTAATATTTATGGAAAAATAATTAAAAATATAAGAATATATTGAAAAATTTAAGTGTCCCTATTATTTTTCCAGGCCTTTATTTTATACTTTTTTTAAGAATTTGGCAGAGCTAGTGAATTTTTTTTTTTATTAGTTAAACTATTTGAATACCTTTAATTTAGTGTATATATTTTGTAATATTTATGGAAAAATAATTAAAAATATAAGAATATATTGAAAAATTTAAGTGGCCCTATTATTTTTCCAGGCCTTTATTTTACACTTTTTTTAAGAATTTGGCAGAGCTAGTGAAATATTTTTTTTTATTAGTTAATCTATTTGAATACCTTTAATTTAGTGTATATATTTTGTAATATTTATGAAAAAATAATTAAAAATATAAGAATATATTGAAAAATTTAAGTGTCCCTATTATTTTTCCAGGCCTTTATTTTACACTTTTTTTAAGAATTTGGCAGAGCTAGTCAAATATTTTTTTTTATTAGTTAATCTATTTGAATACCTTTAATTTAGTGTACATATTTTGTAATATTTATGGAAAAATAATTAAAAATATAAGAATATATTGAAAAATTTAAGTGTCCCTATTATTTTTCCAGGCCTTTATTTTACTTTTTTATTAAGAATTTGGCAGAGCTAGTCAAACATATTTTTTTATTAGTTAAACTATTTGAATACCTTTAATTTAGTGTATATATTTTGTAATATTTATGGAAAAATAATTAAAAATATAAGAATATATTGAAAAATTTAAGTGTCCCTATTATTTTTCCAGGCCTTTATTTTACATTTTTTTTTAAGAATTTGGCAGAACTTGTGAAATAATTTTTTTTATTAGTTAAACTATTTGAATACCCTTAATTTAGTGTATATATTTTGTAATATTTATGGAAAAATAATTAAAAATATAAGAATATATTGAAAAATTTAAGTGTCCCTATTATTTTTCCAGGCCTTTATTTTACATTTTTTTTAAGAATTTGGCAGAGCTTGTGGAATATTTTTATTTTATTAGTTAAACTATTTGAATTCCTTTAATTTAGTGTATATATTTTGTAATATTTATGGAAAAATAATTAAAAATATAAGAATATATTGAAAAATTTAAGTGTCCCTATTATTTTTCCAGGCCTTTATTTTACATTTTTTTTAAGAATTTGTCAGAGCTTGTGGAATATTTTTATTTTATTAGTTAAACTATTTGAATTCCTTTAATTTAGTGTATATATTTTGTAATATTTATGGAAAAATAATTAAAAATATAAGAATATATTGAAAAATTTAAGTGTCCCTATTATTTTTCCAGGCCTTTATTTTTCACTTTTTTTACGAATTTGGCAGAGCTAGTGAAATATTTTTTTTTATTAGTTAAACTATTTGAATACCTTTAATTTAGTGTATATATTTTGTAATATTTATGGAAAAATGATTAAAAATATAAGAATATATTGAAAAATTTAAGTGTCCCTATTATTTTTCCAGGCCTTTATTTTACTTTTTTTTTAAGAATTTGGCAGAGCAAGTCAAATATTTTTATTTTATTAGTTAAACCATTTGAATACCTTTAATTTAGTGTATATATTTTGTAATATTTATGGAAAAATAATTAAAAATATAAGAATATATTGAAAAATTTAAGTGTCCCTATTATTTTTCCAGGCCTTTATTTTTCACTTTTTTTACGAATTTGGCAGAGCTAGTGAAATATTTTTTTTTATTAGTTAAACTATTTGAATACCTTTAATTTAGTGTATATATTTTGTAATATTTATGGAAAAATAATTAAAAATATAAGAATATATTGAAAAATTTAAGTGTCCCTATTATTTTTCCAGGCCTTTATTTTACATTTTTTTTAAGAATTTGGCAGAGCTAGTGAAATATTTTTTTTTATTAGTTAAACTATTTGAATACCTTTAATTTAGTGTATATATTTTGTAATATTTATGGAAAGATAATTAAAAATATAAGAATATATTGAAAAATTTAAGTGTCCCTATTATTTTTCCAGGCCTTTATTTTACACTTTTTTTAAGAATTTGGCAGAGCTAGTGAAATATTTTTTTTTATTAGTTAAACTATTTGAATACCTTTAATTTAGTGTATATATTTTGTAATATTTATGGAAAAATAATTAAAAATATAAGAATATATTGAAAAATTTAAGTGTCCCTATTATTTTTCCAGGCCTTTATTTTACATTTTTTTTTAAGAATTTGTCAGAGCTAGCGAAATATTTTTTTTTATTAGTTAAACTATTTGAATACCTTTAATTTAGTGTATATATTTGGTAATATTTATGGAAAAATAATTAAAAATATAAGAATATATTGAAAAATTTAAGTGTCCCTATTATTTTTCCAGGCCTTTATTTTACACTTTTTTTTACGAATTTGGCAGAGCTAGTGAAATATTTTTTTTATTAGTTAAACTATTTGAATACCTTTAATTTAGTGTATATATTTTGTAATATTTATGGAAAAATAATTAAAAATATAAGAATATATTGATAAATTTAAGTGTCCCTATTATTTTTCCAATCCTTTATTTTACACTTTTTTTAAGAATTTGGCAGAGCTAGTCAAATATTTTTTTTTTATTAGTTAAACTATTTGAATACCTTTAATTTAGTGTATATATTTTGTAATATTTATGGAAAAATAATTAAAAATATAAGAATATATTGAAAAATTTAAGTGTCCCTATTATTTTTCCAGGCCTTTATTTTATATTTTTTTTTAAGAATTTGGCAGAGCTAGTGAAATATTTTTTTTTTATTAGTTAAACTATTTGAATACCTTTAATTTATTGTATATATTTTGTAATATTTATGGAAAAATAATTAAAAATATAAGAATATATTGAAAAATTTAAGTGTCCCTATTATTTTTCCAGGCCTTTATTTTATTTTTTTTTTTAAGAATTTGGCAGAGCTAGTCAAATATTTTTATTTTATTAGTTAAACTATTTGAATACCTTTAATTTAGTGTATATATTTTGTAATATTTATGGAAAAAAATTTAAAAATATAAGAATATATTGAAGGATTTAAGTGTCCCTATTATTTTTCCAGGCCTTTATTTTACTTTTTTTTTAAGAATTTGGCAGAGCTAGTCAAATATTTTTATTTTATTAGTTAAAATATTTGAATACCTTTAATTTAGTGTATATATTTTGTAATATTTATGGAAAAATAATTAAAAATATAAGAATATATTGAAAAATTTAAGTGTCCCTATTATTTTTCCAGGCCTTTATTTTACATTTTTTTAAGAATTTGGCAGAGCTAGTGAAATATTTTTTTTTATTAGTTAAACTATTTGAATACCTTTAATTTAGTGTATATATTTTGTAATATTTATGGAAAAAATATAAGAATATATTGAAAAATTTAAGTGTCCCTATTATTTTTCAAGGCCTTTATTTTACTTTTTTTTTAAGAATTTGGCAGAGCAAGTCAAATATTTTTATTTTATTAGTTAAACCATTTGAATACCTTTAATTTAGTGTATATATTTTGTAATATTTATGGAAAAATAATTAAAAATATAAGAATATATTGAAAAATTTAAGTGTCCCTATTATTTTTCCAGGCCTTTATTTTTCACTTTTTTTACGAATTTGGCAGAGCTAGTGAAATATTTTTTTTTATTAGTTAAACTATTTGAATACCTTTAATTTAGTGTATATATTTTGTAATATTTATGGAAAAATAATTAAAAATATAAGAATATATTGAAAAATTTAAGTGTCCCTATTATTTTTCCAGGCCTTTATTTTACATTTTTTTTTAAGAATTTGGCAGAGCTAGTGAAATATTTTTTTTATTAGTTAAACTATTTGAATACCTTTAATTTAGTGTATATATTTTGTAATATTTATGGAAAAATAATTAAAAATATAAGAATATATTGAAAAATTTAAGTGTCCCTATTATTTTTCCAGGCCTTTATTTTACACTTTTTTTAAGAATTTGGCAGAGCTAGTGAAATATTTTTTTTTATTAGTTAATCTATTTGAATACCTTTAATTTAGTGTACATATTTTGTAATATTTATGGAAAAATAATTAAAAATATAAGAATATATTGAAAAATTTAAGTGTCCCTATTATTTTTCCAGGCCTTTATTTTACTTTTTTATTAAGAATTTGGCAGAGCTAGTCAAACATATTTTTTTATTAGTTAAACTATTTGAATACCTTTAATTTAGTGTATATATTTTGTAATATTTATGGAAAAATAATTAAAAATATAAGAATATATTGAAAAATTTAAGTGTCCCTATTATTTTTCCAGGCCTTTATTTTACATTTTTTTTTAAGAATTTGGCAGAGCTTGTGAAATAATTTTTTTATTAGTTAAACTATTTGAATACCTTTAATTTAGTGTATATATTTTGTAATATTTATGGAAAAATAATTAAAAATATAAGAATATATTGAAAAATTTAAGTGTCCCTATTATTTTTCCAGGCCTTTATTTTACATTTTTTTTAAGAATTTGGCAGAGCTTGTGGAATATTTTTATTTTATTAGTTAAACTATTTGAATTCCTTTAATTTAGTGTATATATTTTGTAATATTTGTGGAAAAATAATTAAAAATATAAGAATATATTGAAAAATTTAAGTGTCCCTATTATTTTTCCAGGCCTTTATTTTTCACTATTTTTACGAATTTGGCAGAGCTAGTGAAATATTTTTTTTTATTAGTTAAACTATTTGAATACCTTTAATTTAGTGTATATATTTTGTAATATTTATGGAAAAATAATTAAAAATATAAGAATATATTGAAAAATTTAAGTGTCCCTATTATTTTTCCAGGCCTTTATTTTACACTTTTTTTTAAGAATTTGGCAGAGCAAGTCAAATATTTTTATTTTATTAGTTAAACCATTTGAATACCTTTAATTTAGTGTATATATTTTGTAATATTTATGGAAAAATAATTAAGAATATAAGAATATATTGAAAAATTTAAGTGTCCCTATTATTTTTCCAGGCCTTTATTTTTCACTTTTTTTACGAATTTGGCAGAGCTAGTGAAATATTTTTTTTTATTAGTTAAACTATTTGAATACCTTTAATTTAGTGTATATATTTTGTAATATTTATGGAAAAATAATTAAGAATATAAGAATATATTGAAAAATTTAAGTGTCCCTATTATTTTTCCAGGCCTTTATTTTTCACTTTTTTTACGAATTTGGCAGAGCTAGTGAAATATTTTTTTTTATTAGTTAAACTATTTGAATACCTTTAATTTAGTGTATATATTTTGTAATATTTATGGAAAAATAATTAAAAATATAAGAATATATTGAAAAATTTAAGTGTCCCTATTATTTTTCCAGGCCTTTATTTTACACTTTTTTACGAATTTGGCAGAGCTAGTGAAATATTTTTTTTTTATTAGTTAAACTATTTGAATACCTTTAATTTAGTGTATATATTTTGTAATATTTATGGAAAAATAATTAAAAATATAAGAATATATTGAAAAATTTAAGTGTCCCTATTATTTTTCCAGGCCTTTATTTTACACTTTTTTACGAATTTGGCAGAGCTAGTGAAATATTTTTTTTTATTAGTTAAACTATTTGAATACCTTTAATTTAGTGTATATATTTTGTAATATTTATGGAAAAATAATTAAAAATATAAGAATATATTGAAAAATTTAAGTGTCCCTATTATTTTTCCAGGCCTTTATTTTACATTTTTTTTTAAGAATTTGGCAGAGCTAGCGAAATATTTTTTTTTATTAGTTAAACTATTTGAATACCTTTAATTTAGTGAATATATTTTGTAATATTTATGGAAAAATAATTAAAAATATAAGAATATATTGAAAAATTTAAGTGTCCCTATTATTTTTCCAGGCCTTTATTTTACACTTTTTTTACGAATTTGGCAGAGCTAGTGAAATATTTTTTTTTATTAGTTAAACTATTTGAATACCTTTAATTTAGTGTATATATTTTGTAATATTTATGGAAAAATAATTAAAAATATAAGAATATATTGAAAAATTTAAGTGTCCCTATTATTTTTCCAGGCCTTTATATTACATTTTTTTAAGAATTTGGCAGAGCTAGTGAAATATTTTTTTTTATTAGTTAAACTATTTGAATACCTTTAATTTAGTGTATATATTTTGTAATATTTATGGAAAAATAATTCAAAATATAAGAATATATTGAAAAATTTAAGTGTCCCTATTATTTTTCCAGGCCTTTATTTTACTTTTTTTTTTAAGAATTTGGCAGACCAAGTCAAATATTTTTATTTTATTAGTTAAACTATTTGAATACCTTTAATTTAGTGTATATATTTTGTAATATTTATGGAAAAATAATTAAAAATATAAGAATATATTGAAAAATTTAAGTGTCCCTATTATTTTTCCAGGCCTTTATTTTACACTTTTTTTAAGAATTTGGCAGAGCTAGTCAAATATTTTTTTTTTATTAGTTAAACTATTTGAATACCTTTAATTTAGTGTATATATTTTGTAATATTTATGGAAAAATAATTCAAAATATAAGAATATATTGAAAAATTTAAGTGTCCCTATTATTTTTCCAGGCCTTTATTTTACTTTTTTTTTTAAGAATTTGGCAGACCAAGTCAAATATTTTTATTTTATTAGTTAAACTATTTGAATACCTTTAATTTAGTGTATATATTTTGTAATATTTATGGAAAAATAATTAAAAATATAAGAATATATTGAAAAATTTAAGTGTCCCTATTATTTTTCCAGGCCTTTATTTTACACTTTTTAAGAATTTGGCAGAGCTAGTGAAATATTTTTTTTTATTAGTTAAACTATTTGAATACCTTTAATTTAGTGTATATATTTTGTAATATTTATGGAAAAATAATTCAAAATATAAGAATATATTGAAAAATTTAAGTGTCCCTATTATTTTTCCAGGCCTTTATTTTATTTTTTTTTTAAGAATTTGGCAGAGCTAGTCAAATATTTTTATTTTATTAGTTAAACTATTTGAATACCTTTAATTTAGTGTATATATTTTGTAATATTTATGGAAAAATAATTAAAAATATAAGAATATATTGAAAAATTTAAGTGTCCCTATTATTTTTCCAGGCCTTTATATTACATTTTTTTAAGAATTTGGCAGAGCTAGTGAAATATTTTTTTTTATTAGTTAAACTATTTGAATACCTTTAATTTAGTGTATATATTTTGTAATATTTATGGAAAAATAATTCAAAATATAAGAATATATTGAAAAATTTAAGTGTCCCTATTATTTTTCCAGGCCTTTATTTTACACTTTTTTTAAGAATTTGGCAGAGCTAGTCAAATATTTTTTTTTTTTATTAGTTAAACTATTTGAATACCTTTAATTTAGTGTATATATTTTGTAATATTTATGGGAAAATAATTAAAAATATAAGAATATATTGAAAAATTTAAGTGTCCCTATTATTTTTCCAGGCCTTTATTTTATTTTTTTTTTTTAAGAATTTGGCAGACCAAGTCAAATATTTTTATTTTATTAGTTAAACTATTTGAATACCTTTAATTTAGTGTATATATTTTGTAATATTTATGGAAAAATAATTAAAAATATAAGAATATATTGAAAAATTTAAGTGTCCCTATTATTTTTCCAGGCCTTTATTTTACATTTTTTTTTTTAAGAATTTGGCAGAGCTAGTGAAATATTTTTTTTTTATTAGTTAAACTATTTGAATACCTTTAATTTATTGTATATATTTTGTAATATTTATGGAAAAATAATTAAAAATATAAGAATATATTGAAAAAATTTAAGTGTCCCTATTATTTTTCCAGGCCTTTATTTTACATTTTTTTTTTAAGAATTTGGCAGAGCTTGTGAAATAATTTTTTTATTAGTTAAACTATTTGAATACCTTTAATTTAGTGTATATATTTTGTAATATTTATGGAAAAATAATTAAAAATATAAGAATATATTGAAAAATTTAAGTGTCCCTATTATTTTTCCAGGCCTTTATTTTACATTTTTTTTTAAGAATTTGGCAGAGCTTGTGGAATATTTTTATTTTATTAGTTTAACTATTTGAATTCCTTTAATTTAGTGTATATATTTTGTAATATTTATGGAAAAATAATTAAAAATATAAGAATATATTGGAAAATTTAAGTGTCCCTATTATTTTTCCAGGCCTTTATTTTACACTTTTTTTAAGAATTTGGCAGAGCTAGTGAAATATTTTTTTTTATTAGTTAATCTATTTGAATACCTTTAATTTAGTGTATATATTTTGTAATATTTATGAAAAAATAATTAAAAATATAAGAATATATTGAAAAATTTAAGTGTCCCTATTATTTTTCCAGGCCTTTATTTTACACTTTTTTTAAGAATTTGGCAGAGCTAGTGAAATATTTTTTTTATTAGTTAATCTATTTGAATACCTTTAATTTAGTGTATATATTTTGTAATATTTATGGAAAAATAATTAAAAATATAAGAATATATTGAAAAATTTAAGTGTCCCTATTATTTTTCCAGGCCTTTATTTTACATTTTTTTTAAGAATTTGGCAGAGCTTGTGGAATATTTTTATTTTATTAGTTTAACTATTTGAATTCCTTTAATTTAGTGTATATATTTTGTAATATTTATGGAAAAATAATTAAAAATATAAGAATATATTGAAAAATTTAAGTGTCCCTATTATTTTTCCAGGCCTTTATTTTACATTTTTTTAAGAATTTGGCAGAGCTAGTGAAATATTTTTTTTTATTAGTTAAACTATTTGAATACCTTTAATTTAGTGTATATATTTTGTAATATTTATGGAAAAATAATTAAAAATATAAGAATATATTGAAAAATTTAAGTGTCCCTATTATTTTTCCAGGCCTTTATTTTACTTTTTTTTTAAGAATTTGGCAGAGCAAGTCAAATATTTTTATTTTATTAGTTAAACTATTTGAATACCTTTAATTTAGTGTATATATTTTGTAATATTTATGGAAAAATAATTAAAAATATAAGAATATATTGAAAAATTTAAGTGTCCCTATTATTTTTCCAGGCCTTTATTTTACACTTTTTTTAAGAATTTGGCAGAGCTAGTGAAATATTTTTTTTTTATTAGTTAAACTATTTGAAAACCTTTAATTTAGTGTATATATTTTGTAATATTTATGAAAAAATAATTAAAAATATAAGAATATATTGAAAAATTTAAGTTTCCCTATTATTTTTCCAGGCCTTTATTTTACACTTTTATTCAGAATTTGGCAGAGCTAGTCAAACATATTTTTTTATTAGTTAAACTATTTGAATACCTTTAATTTAGTGTATATATTTTGTAATATTTATGGAAAAATAATTAAAAATATAAGAATATATTGAAAAATTTAAGTGTCCCTATTATTTTTCCAGGCCTTTATTTTACTTTTTTTTTAAGAATTTGGCAGAGCTTGTGGAATATTTTTATTTTATTAGTTAAACTATTTGAATTCCTTTAATTTAGTGTATATATTTTGTAATATTTATGGAAAAATAATTCAAAATATAAGAATATATTGAAAAATTTAAGTGTCCCTATTATTTTTCCAGGCCTTTATTTTACATTTTTTTTTTAAGAATTTGGCAGAGCTTGTGAAATAATTTTTTTTATTAGTTAAACTATTTGAATACCTTTAATTTAGTGTATATATTTTGTAATATTTATGGAAAAATAATTAAAAATATAAGAATATATTGAAAAATTTAAGTGTCCCTATTATTTTTCCAGGCCTTTATTTTACTTTTTTTTTAAGAATTTGGCAGAGCTTGTGGAATATTTTTATTTTATTAGTTAAACTAATTGAATTCCTTTAATTTAGTGTATATATTTTGTAATATTTATGGAAAAATAATTCAAAATATAAGAATATATTGAAAAATTTAAGTGTCCCTATTATTTTTCCAGGCCTTTATTTTACACTTTTTTTAAGAATTTGGCAGAGCTAGTCAAATATTTTTTTTTTTATTAGTTAAACTATTTGAATACCTTTAATTTAGTGTATATATTTTGTAATATTTATGGGAAAATAATTAAAAATATAAGAATATATTGAAAAATTTAAGTGTCCCTATTATTTTTCCAGGCCTTTATTTTACTTTTTTTTTTAAGAATTTGGCAGACCAAGTCAAATATTTTTATTTTATTAGTTAAACTATTTGAATACCTTTAAGTTAGTGTATATATTTTGTAATATTTATGGAAAAATAATTAAAAATATAAGAATATATTGAAAAATTTAAGTGTCCCTATTATTTTTCCAGGCCTTTATTTTACATTTTTTTTTAAGAATTTGGCAGAGCTAGTGAAATATTTTTTTTTTTATTAGTTAAACTATTTGAATACCTTTAATTTATTGTATATATTTTGTAATATTTATGGAAAAATAATTAAAAATATAAGAATATATTGAAAAATTTAAGTGTCCCTATTATTTTTCCAGGCCTTTATTTTATTTTTTTTTTAAGAATTTGGCAGAGCTAGTCAAATATTTTTATTTTATTAGTTAAACTATTTGAATACCTTTAATTTAGTGTACATATTTTGTAATATTTATGGAAAAATAATTAAAAATATAAGAATATATTGAAAAATTTAAGTGTCCCTATTATTTTTCCAGGCCTTTATTTTACACTTTTTTTTAAGAATTTGGCAGAGCTAGTGAAATATTTTTTTTTATTAGTTAAACTATTTGAAAACCTTTAATTTAGTGTATATATTTTGTAATATTTATGGAAAAATAATTAAAAATATAAGAATATATTGAAAAATTTAAGTGTCCCTATTATTTTTCCAGGCCTTTATTTTACACTTTTTTTAAGAATTTGGCAGAGCTAGTGAATTTTTTTTTTTTATTAGTTAAACTATTTGAATACCTTTAATTTAGTGTATATATTTTGTAATATTTATGGAAAAATAATTAAAAATATAAGAATATATTGAAAAATTTAAGTGTCCCTATTATTTTTCCAGGCCTTTATTTTACATTTTTTTTAAGAATTTGGCAGAGCTTGTGAAATAATTTTTTTTATTAGTTAAACTATTTGAATACCTTTAATTTAGTGTATATATTTTGTAATATTTATGGAAAAATAATTAAAAATATAAGAATATATTGAAAAATTTAAGTGTCCCTATTATTTTTCCAGGCCTTTATTTTACTTTTTTTTAAGAATTTGGCAGAGCAAGTCAAATATTTTTATTTTATTAGGTAAACCATTTGAATACTTTTAATTTAGTGTATATATTTTGTAATATTTATGGAAAAATAATTAAAAATATAAGAATATATTGAAAAATTTAAGTGTCCCTATTATTTTTCCAGGCCTTTATTTTACATTTTTTTTTAAGAATTTGGCAGAGCTAGTGAAATATTTTTTTTTATTAGTTAAACTATTTGAATACCTTTAATTTAGTGTATATATTTTGTAATATTTATGGAAAGATAATTAAAAATATAAGAATATATTGAAAAATTTAAGTGTCCCTATTATTTTTCCAGGCCTTTATTTTACACTTTTTTTAAGAATTTGGCAGAGCTAGTGAAATATTTTTTTTTATTAGTTAAACTATTTGAATACCTTTAATTTAGTGTATATATTTTGTAATATTTATGGAAAAATAATTAAAAATATAAGAATATATTGAAAAATTTAAGTGTCCCTATTATTTTTCCAGGCCTTTATTTTACACTTTTTTTACGAATTTGGCAGAGCTAGTGCAATATTTTTTTTTTATTAGTTAAACTATTTGAATACCTTTAATTTATTGTATATATTTTGTAATATTTATGGAAAAATAATTAAAAATATAAGAATATATTGAAAAATTTAAGTGTCCCTATTATTTTTCCAGGCCTTTATTTTACATTTTTTTAAGAATTTGGCAGAGCTAGTGAAATATTTTTTTTTATTAGTTAAACTATTTGAATACCTTTAATTGAGTGTATATATTTTGTAATATTTATGGAAAAATAATTAAAAATATAAGAATATATTGAAAAATTTAAGTGTCCCTATTATTTTTCCAGGCCTGTATTTTACATTTTTTTAAGAATTTGGCAGAGCTAGTGAAATATTTTTTTTTATTAGTTAAACTATTTGAATACCTTTAATTTAGTGTATATATTTTGTAATATTCATGGAAAAATAATTAAAAATATAAGAATATATTGAAAAATTTAAGTGTCCCTATTATTTTTCCAGGCCTTTATTTTACTTTTTTTTTTAAGAATTTGGCAGAGCAAGTCAAATATTTTTATTTTATTAGGTAAACCATTTGAATACTTTTAATTTAGTGTATATATTTTGTAATATTTATGGAAAAATAATTAAAAATATAAGAATATATTGAAAAATTTAAGTGTCCCTATTATTTTTCCAGGCCTTTATTTTACACTTTTTTAAGAATTTGGCAGAGCTAGTGAAATATTTTTTTTTATTAGTTAAACTATTTGAAAACCTTTAATTTAGTGTATATATTTTGTAATATTTATGGAAAAATAATTAAAAATATAAGAATATATTGAAAAATTTAAGTGTCCCTATTATTTTTCCAGGCCTTTATTTTACACTTTTTTTAAGAATTTGGCAGAGCTAGTGAAATATTTTTTTTTATTAGTTAAACTATTTGAAAACCTTTAATTTAGTGTATATATTTTGTAATATTTATGGAAAAATAATTAAAAATATAAGAATATATTGAAAAATTTAAGTGTCCCTATTATTTTTCCAGGCCTTTATTTTACACTTTTTTTAAGAATTTGGCAGAGCTAGTGAATTTTTTTTTTTATTAGTTAAACTATTTGAATACCTTTAATTTAGTGTATATATTTTGTAATATTTATGGAAAAATAATTTAAAATATAAGAATATATTGAAAAATTTAAGTGTCCCTATTATTTTTCCAGGCCTTTATTTTACACTTTTTTTAAGAATTTGGCAGAGCTAGTGAAATATTTTTTTTTATTAGTTAATCTATTTGAATACCTTTAATTTAGTGTATATATTTTGTAATATTTATGAAAAAATAATTAAAAATATAAGAATATATTGAAAAATTTAAGTGTCCCTATTATTTTTCCAGGCCTTTATTTTACACTTTTTTTAAGAATTTGGCAGAGCTAGTCAAATATTTTTTTTTATTAGTTAATCTATTTGAATACCTTTAATTTAGTGTACATATTTTGTAATATTTATGGAAAAATAATTAAAAATATAAGAATATATTGAAAAATTTAAGTGTCCCTATTATTTTTCCAGGCCTTTATTTTACTTTTTTATTAAGAATTTGGCAGAGCTAGTCAAACATATTTTTTTATTAGTTAAACTATTTGAATACCTTTAATTTAGTGTACATATTTTGTAATATTTATGGAAAAATAATTAAAAATATAAGAATATATTGAAAAATTTAAGTGTCCCTATTATTTTTCCAGGCCTTTATTTTACATTTTTTTTTAAGAATTTGGCAGAGCTTGTGAAATAATTTTTTTTATTAGTTAAACTATTTGAATACCTTTAATTTAGTGTATATATTTTGTAATATTTATGGAAAAATAATTAAAAATATAAGAATATATTGAAAAATTTAAGTGTCCCTATTATTTTTCCAGGCCTTTATTTTACATTTTTTTTAAGAATTTGGCAGAGCTTGTGGAATATTTTTATTTTATTAGTTAAACTATTTGAATTCCTTTAATTTAGTGTATATATTTTGTAATATTTATGGAAAAATAATTAAAAATATAAGAATATATTGGAAAATTTAAGTGTCCCTATTATTTTTCCAGGCCTTTATTTTACACTTTTTTTAAGAATTTGGCAGAGCTAGTGAAATATTTTTTTTTATTAGTTAATCTATTTGAATACCTTTAATTTAGTGTATATATTTTGTAATATTTATGAAAAAATAATTAAAAATATAAGAATATATTGAAAAATTTAAGTGTCCCTATTATTTTTCCAGGCCTTTATTTTACACTTTTTTTAAGAATTTGGCAGAGCTAGTCAAATATTTTTTTTTATTAGTTAATCTATTTGAATACCTTTAATTTAGTGTACATATTTTGTAATATTTATGGAAAAATAATTAAAAATATAAGAATATATTGAAAAATTTAAGTGTCCCTATTATTTTTCCAGGCCTTTATTTTACTTTTTTATTAAGAATTTGGCAGAGCAAGTCAAATATTTTTATTTTATTAGTTAAACTATTTGAATACCTTTAATTTAGTGTATATATTTTGTAATATTTATGGAAAAATAATTAAAAATATAAGAATATATTGAAAAATTTAAGTGTCCCTATTATTTTTCCAGGCCTTTATTTTTCACTTTTTTTACGAATTTGGCAGAGCTAGTGAAATATTTTTTTTTATTAGTTAAACTATTTGAATTCCTTTAATTTAGTGTATATATTTTGTAATATTTATGGAAAAATAATTAAAAATATAAGAATATATTGAAAAATTTAAGTGTCCCTATTATTTTTCCAGGCCTTTATTTTACATTTTTTTTTAAGAATTTGGCAGAGCTAGTGAAATATTTTTTTTTATTAGTTAAACTATTTGAATACCTTTAATTTAGTGTATATATTTTGTAATATTTATGGAAAGATAATTAAAAATATAAGAATATATTGAAAAATTTAAGTGTCCCTATTATTTTTCCAGGCCTTTATTTTACACTTTTTTTAAGAATTTGGCAGAGCTAGTGAAATATTTTTTTTTATTAGTTAAACTATTTGAATACCTTTAATTTAGTGTATATATTTTGTAATATTTATGGAAAAATAATTAAAAATATAAGAATATATTGAAAAATTTAAGTGTCCCTATTATTTTTCCAGGCCTTTATTTTACATTTTTTTTTAAGAATTTGGCAGAGCTAGCGAAATATTTTTTTTTATTAGTTAAACTATTTGAATACCTTTAATTTAGTGTATATATTTTGTAATATTTATGGAAAAATAATTAAAAATATAAGAATATATTGAAAAATTTAAGTGTCCCTATTATTTTTCCAGGTCTTTATTTTACATTTTTTTAAGAATTTGGCAGAGCTAGTGAAATATTTTTTTTTATTAGTTAAACTATTTGAATACCTTTAATTTAGTGTATATATTTTGTAATATTTATGGAAAAATAATTAAAAATATAAGAATATATTGAAAAATTTAAGTGTCCCTATTATTTTTCCAGGCCTTTATTTTACACTTTTTTTAAGAATTTGGCAGAGCTAGTCAAATATTTTTTTTTATTAGTTAATCTATTTGAATACCTTTAATTTAGTGTACATATTTTGTAATATTTATGGAAAAATAATTAAAAATATAAGAATATATTGAAAAATTTAAGTGTCCCTATTATTTTTCCAGGCCTTTATTTTACTTTTTTATTAAGAATTTGGCAGAGCAAGTCAAATATTTTTATTTTATTAGTTAAACTATTTGAATACCTTTAATTTAGTGTATATATTTTGTAATATTTATGGAAAAATAATTAAAAATATAAGAATATATTGAAAAATTTAAGTGTCCCTATTATTTTTCCAGGCCTTTATTTTTCACTTTTTTTACGAATTTGGCAGAGCTAGTGAAATATTTTTTTTTATTAGTTAAACTATTTGAATTCCTTTAATTTAGTGTATATATTTTGTAATATTTATGGAAAAATAATTAAAAATATAAGAATATATTGAAAAATTTAAGTGTCCCTATTATTTTTCCAGGCCTTTATTTTACATTTTTTTTTAAGAATTTGGCAGAGCTAGTGAAATATTTTTTTTTATTAGTTAAACTATTTGAATACCTTTAATTTAGTGTATATATTTTGTAATATTTATGGAAAGATAATTAAAAATATAAGAATATATTGAAAAATTTAAGTGTCCCTATTATTTTTCCAGGCCTTTATTTTACACTTTTTTTAAGAATTTGGCAGAGCTAGTGAAATATTTTTTTTTATTAGTTAAACTATTTGAATACCTTTAATTTAGTGTATATATTTTGTAATATTTATGGAAAAATAATTAAAAATATAAGAATATATTGAAAAATTTAAGTGTCCCTATTATTTTTCCAGGCCTTTATTTTACATTTTTTTTTAAGAATTTGGCAGAGCTAGCGAAATATTTTTTTTTATTAGTTAAACTATTTGAATACCTTTAATTTAGTGTATATATTTTGTAATATTTATGGAAAAATAATTAAAAATATAAGAATATATTGAAAAATTTAAGTGTCCCTATTATTTTTCCAGGTCTTTATTTTACATTTTTTTAAGAATTTGGCAGAGCTAGTGAAATATTTTTTTTTATTAGTTAAACTATTTGAATACCTTTAATTTAGTGTATATATTTTGTAATATTTATGGAAAAATAATTAAAAATATAAGAATATATTGAAAAATTTAAGTGTCCCTATTATTTTTCCAGGCCTTTATTTTACATTTTTTTTTAAGAATTTGGCAGAGCTTGTGAAATAATTTTTTTTATTAGTTAAACTATTTGAATACCTTTAGTTTAGTGTATATATTTTGTAATATTTATGGAAAAATAATTAAAAATATAAGAATATATTGAAAAATTTAAGTGTCCCTATTATTTTTCCAGGCCTTTATTTTACATTTTTTTTAAGAATTTGGCAGAGCTTGTGGAATATTTTTTTTTTATTAGTTAAACTATTTGAATACCTTTAGTTTAGTGTATATATTTTGTAATATTTATGGAAAAATAATTAAAAATATAAGAATATATTGAAAAATTTAAGTGTCCCTATTATTTTTCCAGGCCTTTATTTTACATTTTTTTTTAAGAATTTGGCAGAGCTTGTGAAATAATTTTTTTTATTAGTTAAACTATTTGAATACCTTTAGTTTAGTGTATATATTTTGTAATATTTATGGAAAAATAATTAAAAATATAAGAATATATTGAAAAATTTAAGTGTCCCTATTATTTTTCCAGGCCTTTATTTTACTTTTTTTTTAAGAATTTGGCAGAGCTAGTCAAATATTTTTATTTTATTAGTTAAAATATTTGAATACCTTTAATTTAGTGTATATATTTTGTAATATTTATGGAAAAATAATTAAAAATATAAGAATATATTGAAAAATTTAAGTGTCCCTATTATTTTTCCAGGCCTTTATTTTACATTTTTTTAAGAATTTGGCAGAGCTAGTGAAATATTTTTTTTTATTAGTTAAACTATTTGAATACCTTTAATTTAGTGTATATATTTTGTAATATTTATGGAAAAATAATTAAAAATATAAGAATATATTGAAAAATTTAAGTGTCCCTATTATTTTTCCAGGCCTTTATTTTACTTTTTTTTTAAGAATTTGGCAGAGCAAGTCAAATATTTTTATTTTATTAGTTAAACTATTTGAATACCTTTAATTTAGTGTATATATTTTGTAATATTTATGGAAAAATAATTAAAAATATAAGAATATATTGAAAAATTTAAGTGTCCCTATTATTTTTCCAGGCCTTTATTTTACACTTTTTTTTAAGAATTTGGCAGAGCTAGTGAAATATTTTTTTTTATTAGTTAAACTATTTGAAAACCTTTAATTTAGTGTATATATTTTGTAATATTTATGAAAAAATAATTAAAAATATAAGAATATATTGAAAAATTTAAGTTTCCCTATTATTTTTCCAGGCCTTTATTTTACACTTTTATTCAGAATTTGGCAGAGCTAGTCAAACATATTTTTTTATTAGTTAAACTATTTGAATACCTTTAATTTAGTGTATATATTTTGTAATATTTATGGAAAAATAATTAAAAATATAAGAATATATTGAAAAATTTAAGTGTCCCTATTATTTTTCCAGGCCTTTATTTTACATTTTTTTTTAAGAATTTGGCAGAGCTTGTGAAATAATTTTTTTTATTAGTTAAACTATTTGAATACCTTTAATTTAGTGTATATATTTTGTAATATTTATGGAAAAATAATTAAAATTATAAGAATATATTGAAAAATTTAAGTGTCCCTATTATTTTTCCAGGCCTTTATTTTACTTTTTTTTTAAGAATTTGGCAGAGCTTGTGGAATATTTTTATTTTATTAGTTAAACTATTTGAATTCCTTTAATTTAGTGTATATATTTTGTAATATTTATGGAAAAATAATTAAAAATATAAGAATATATTGAAAAATTTAAGTGTCCCTATTATTTTTCCAGGCCTTTATTTTACATTTTTTTTAAGAATTTGGCAGAGCTTGTGGAATATTTTTATTTTATTAGTTAAACTATTTGAATTCCTTTAATTTAGTGTATATATTTTGTAATATTTATGGAAAAATAATTAAAAATATAAGAATATATTGAAAAATTTAAGTGTCCCTATTATTTTTCCAGGCCTTTATTTTTCACTTTTTTTTACGAATTTGGCAGAGCTAGTGAAATATTTTTTTTTTATTAGTTAAACTATTTGAATACCTTTAATTTAGTGTATATATTTTGTAATATTTATGGAAAAATAATTAAAAATATAAGAATATATTGAAAAATTTAAGTGTCCCTATTATTTTTCCAGGCCTTTATTTTACATTTTTTTTAAGAATTTGGCAGAGCTTGTGGAATATTTTTATTTTATTAGTTAAACTATTTGAATACCTTTAATTTAGTGTATATATTTTGTAATATTTATGGAAAAATAATTAAAAATATAAGAATATATTGAAAAATTTAAGTGTCCCTATTATTTTTCCAGGCCTTTATTTTACTTTTTTTTTAAGAATTTGGCAGAGCAAGTCAAATATTTTTATTTTATTAGTTAAACCATTTGAATACCTTTAATTTAGTGTATATATTTTGTAATATTTATGGAAAAATAATTAAAAATATAAGAATATATTAAAAAATTTAAGTGTCCCTATTATTTTTCCAGGCCTTTATTTTTCACTTTTTTTACGAATTTGGCAGAGCTAGTGAAATATTTTTTTTTATTAGTTAAACTATTTGAATACCTTTAATTTAGTGTATATATTTTGTAATATTTATGGAAAAATAATTAAAAATATAAGAATATATTGAAAAATTTAAGTGTCCCTATTATTTTTCCAGGCCTTTATTTTACATTTTTTTTTAAGAATTTGGCAGAGCTAGTGAAATATTTTTTTTATTAGTTAAACTATTTGAATACCTTTAATTTAGTGTATATATTTTGTAATATTTATGGAAAGATAATTAAAAATATAAGAATATATTGAAAAATTTAAGTGTCCCTATTATTTTTCCAGGCCTTTATTTTACACTTTTTTTACGAATTTGGCAGAGCTAGTGAAATATTTTTTTTTTTATTAGTTAAACTATTTGAATACCTTTAATTTAGTGTATATATTTTGTAATATTTATGGAAAAATAATTAAAAATATAAGAATATATTGAAAAATTTAAGTGTCCCTATTATTTTTCCAGGCCTTTATTTTACATTTTTTTAAGAATTTGGCAGAGCTAGTGAAATATTTTTTTTTATTAGTTAAACTATTTGAATACCTTTAATTTAGTGTATATATTTTGTAATATTTATGGAAAAATAATTCAAAATATAAGAATATATTGAAAAATTTAAGTGTCCCTATTATTTTTCCAGGCCTTTATTTTACACTTTTTTAAGAATTTGGCAGAGCTAGTCAAATATTTTTTTTTTATTAGTTAAACTATTTGAATACCTTTAATTTAGTGTATATATTTTGTAATATTTATGGAAAAATAATTAAAAATATAAGAATATATTGAAAAATTTAAGTGTCCCTATTATTTTTCCAGGCCTTTATTTTACACTTTTTTTAAGAATTTGGCAGAGCTAGTGAAATATTTTTTTTTATTAGTTAAACTATTTGAAAACCTTTAATTTAGTGTATATATTTTGTAATATTTATGAAAAAATAATTAAAAATATAAGAATATATTGAAAAATTTAAGTTTCCCTATTATTTTTCCAGGCCTTTATTTTACATTTTTTTTTTAAGAATTTGGCAGAGCTTGTGAAATAATTTTTTTTATTAGTTAAACTATTTGAATACCTTTAATTTAGTGTATATATTTTGTAATATTTATGGAAAGATAATTAAAAATATAAGAATATATTGAAAAATTTAAGTGTCCCTATTATTTTTCCAGGCCTTTATTTTACACTTTTATTCAGAATTTGGCAGAGCTAGTCAAACATATTTTTTTATTAGTTAAACTATTTGAATACCTTTAATTTAGTGTATATATTTTGTAATATTTATGGAAAAATAATTAAAAATATAAGAATATATTGAAAAATTTAAGTGTCTCTATTATTTTTCCAGGCCTTTATTTTACATTTTTTTTTAAGAATTTGGCAGAGCTTGTGAAATAATTTTTTTTATTAGTTAAACTATTTGAATACCTTTAGTTTAGTGTATATATTTTGTAATATTTATGGAAAAATAATTAAAAATATAAGAATATATTGAAAAATTTAAGTGTCCCTATTATTTTTCCAGGCCTTTATTTTACTTTTTTTTTAAGAATTTGGCAGAGCTTGTGGAATATTTTTATTTTATTAGTTAAACTATTTGAATTCCTTTAATTTAGTGTATATATTTTGCAATATTTATGGAAAAATAATTAAAAATATAAGAATATATTGAAAAATTTAAGTGTCCCTATTATTTTTCCAGGCCTTTATTTTACATTTTTTTAAGAATTTGGCAGAGCTTGTGGAATATTTTTATTTTATTAGTTAAACCATTTGAATACCTTTAATTTAGTGTATATATTTTGTAATATTTATGGAAAAATAATTAAAAATATAAGAATATATTAAAAAATTTAAGTGTCCCTATTATTTTTCCAGGCCTTTATTTTTCACTTTTTTTTACGAATTTGGCAGAGCTAGTGAAATATTTTTTTTTATTAGTTAAACTATTTGAATACCTTTAATTTAGTGTATATATTTTGTAATATTTATGGAAAAATAATTAAAAATATAAGAATATATTGAAAAATTTAAGTGTCCCTATTATTTTTCCAGGCCTTTATTTTACATTTTTTTTTAAGAATTTGGCAGAGCTAGTGAAATATTTTTTTTTATTAGTTAAACTATTTGAATACCTTTAATTTAGTGTATATATTTTGTAATATTTATGGAAAGATAATTAAAAATATAAGAATATATTGAAAAATTTAAGTGTCCCTATTATTTTTCCAGGCCTTTATTTTACACTTTTTTTAAGAATTTGGCAGAGCTAGTGAAATATTTTTTTTTATTAGTTAAACTATTTGAATACCTTTAATTTAGTGTATATATTTTGTAATATTTATGGAAAAATAATTAAAAATATAAGAATATATTGAAAAATTTAAGTGTCCCTATTATTTTTCCAGGCCTTTATTTTACGTTTTTTTTTAAGAATTTGGCAGAGCTAGCGAAATATTTTTTTTATGTGTTAAACTATTTGAATACCTTTAATTTAGTGTATATATTTTGTAATATTTATGGAAAAATAATTAAAAATATAAGAATATATTGAAAAATTTAAGTGTCCCTATTATTTTTCCAGGCCTTTATTTTACACTTTTTTTACGAATTTGGCAGAGCTAGTGAAATATTTTTTTTTATTAGTTAAACT
Organism: Sarcophaga caerulescens; assembly: GCA_927399465.1. Taxonomy (NCBI): domain Eukaryota; kingdom Metazoa; phylum Arthropoda; class Insecta; order Diptera; family Sarcophagidae; genus Sarcophaga; species Sarcophaga caerulescens. Next base: position 4,818,513 of record OV656872.1, read on the forward strand.
ATTTGAATACCTTTAATTTAGTGTATATATTTTGTAATATTTATGGAAAAATAATTAAAAATATAAGAATATATTGAAAAATTTAAGTGTCCCTATTATTTTTCCAGGCCTTTATTTTACATTTTTTTAAGAATTTGGCAGAGCTAGTGAAATATTTTTTTTTATTAGTTAAACTATTTGAATACCTTTAATTTAGTGTATATATTTTGTAATATTTATGGAAAAATAATTAAAAATATAAGAATATATTGAAAAATTTAAGTGTCCCTATTATTTTTCCAGGCCTTTATTTTACACTTTTTTTAAGAATTTGGCAGAGCTAGTGAAATATTTTTTTTTATTAGTTAAACTATTTGAATACCTTTAATTTAGTGTATATATTTTGTAATATTTATGGAAAAATAATTAAAAATATAAGAATATATTGAAAAATTTAAGTGTTCCTATTATTTTTCCAGGCCTTTATTTTACATTTTTTTAAGAATTTGGCAGAGCTAGTGAAATATTTTTTTTTATTAGTTAAACTATTTGAATACCTTTAATTTAGTGTATATATTTTGTAATATTTATGGAAAAATAATTCAAAATATAAGAATATATTGAAAAATTTAAGTGTCCCTATTATTTTTCCAGGCCTTTATTTTACACTTTTTTTAAGAATTTGGCAGAGCTAGTCAAATATTTTTTTTTTATTAGTTAAACTATTTGAATACCTTTAATTTAGTGTATATATTTTGTAATATTTATGGGAAAATAATTAAAAATATAAGAATATATTGAAAAATTTAAGTGTCCCTATTATTTTTCCAGGCCTTTATTTTACTTTTTTTTTAAAAAATTTGGCAGACTAAGTCAAATATTTTTATTTTATTAGTTAAACTATTTGAATACCTTTAATTTAGTGTATATATTTTGTAATATTTATGGGAAAATAATTAAAAATATAAGAATATATTGAAAAATTTAAGTGTCCCTATTATTTTTCCAGGCCTTTATTTTACATTTTTTTAAGAATTTGGCAGAGCTAGTGAAATATTTTTTTTTATTAGTTAAACTATTTGAATACCTTTAATTTAGTGTATATATTTTGTAATATTTATGGGAAAATAATTAAAAATATAAGAATATATTGAAAAATTTAAGTGTCCCTATTATTTTTCCAGGCCTTTATTTTACATTTTTTTTTAAGAATTTGGCAGAGCTAGTCAAATATTTTTTTTTTTATTAGTTAAACTATTTGAATACCTTTAATTTAGTGTATATATTTTGTAATATTTATGGGAAAATAATTAAAAATATAAGAATATATTGAAAAATTTAAGTGTCCCTATTATTTTTCCAGGCCTTTATTTTACTTTTTTTTTAAGAATTTGGCAGAGCTTGTGGAATATTTTTATTTTATTAGTTAAACTATTTGAATTCCTTTAATTTAGTGTATATATTTTGTAATATTTATGGAAAAATAATTAAAAATATAAGAATATATTGAAAAATTTAAGTGTCCCTATTATTTTTCCAGGCCTTTATTTTACATTTTTTTAAGAATTTGGCAGAGCTTGTGGAATATTTTTATTTTATTAGTTAAACTATTTGAATTCCTTTAATTTAGTGTATATATTTTGTAATATTTATGGAAAAATAATTAAAAATATAAGAATATATTGAAAAATTTAAGTGTCCCTATTATTTTTCCAGGCCTTTATTTTTCACTTTTTTTTACGAATTTGGCAGAGCTAGTGAAATATTTTTTTTTATTAGTTAAACTATTTGAATACCTTTAATTTAGTGTATATATTTTGTAATATTTATGGAAAAATAATTAAAAATATAAGAATATATTGAAAAATTTAAGTGTCCCTATTATTTTTCCAGGCCTTTATTTTACTTTTTTTTTTTAAGAATTTGGCAGAGCAAGTCAAATATTTTTATTTTATTAGTTAAACCATTTGAATACCTTTAATTTAGTGTATATATTTTGTAATATTTATGGAAAAATAATTAAAAATATAAGAATATATTAAAAAATTTAAGTGTCCCTATTATTTTTCCAGGCCTTTATTTTTCACTTTTTTTTACGAATTTGGCAGAGCTAGTGAAATATTTTTTTTTATTAGTTAAACTATTTGAATACCTTTAATTTAGTGTATATATTTTGTAATATTTATGGAAAAATAATTAAAAATATAAGAATATATTGAAAAATTTAAGTGTCCCTATTATTTTTCCAGGCCTTTATTTTACTTTTTTTTTTAAGAATTTGGCAGAGCAAGTCAAATATTTTTATTTTATTAGTTAAACCATTTGAATACCTTTAATTTAGTGTATATATTTTGTAATATTTATGGAAAAATAATTAAAAATATAAGAATATATTGAAAAATTTAAGTGTCCCTATTATTTTTCCAGGCCTTTATTTTACACTTTTTTTACGAATTTGGCAGAGCTAGTGAAATATTTTTTTTTATTAGTTAAACTATTTGAATACCTTTAATTTAGTGTATATATTTTGTAATATTTATGGAAAAATAATTAAAAATATAAGAATATATTGAAAAATTTAAGTGTCCCTATTATTTTTCCAGGCCTTTATTTTACATTTTTTTAAGAATTTGGCAGAGCTAGTGAAATATTTTTTTTTATTAGTTAAACTATTTGAATACCTTTAATTTAGTGTATATATTTTGTAATATTTATGGAAAAATAATTAAAAATATAAGAATATATTGAAAAATTTAAGTGTCCCTATTATTTTTCCAGGCCTTTATTTTACATTTTTTTAAGAATTTGGCAGAGCTAGTGAAATATTTTTTTTTATTAGTTAAACTATTTGAATACCTTTAATTTAGTGTATATATTTTGTAATATTTATGGAAAAATAATTCAAAATATAAGAATATATTGAAAAATTTAAGTGTCCCTATTATTTTTCCAGGCCTTTATTTTACATTTTTTTAAGAATTTGGCAGAGCTAGTGAAATATTTTTTTTTATTAGTTAAACTATTTGAATACCTTTAATTTAGTGTATATATTTTGTAATATTTATGGAAAAATAATTCAAAATATAAGAATATATTGAAAAATTTAAGTGTCCCTATTATTTTTCCAGGCCTTTATTTTACACTTTTTTTAAGAATTTGGCAGAGCTAGTCAAATATTTTTTTTTTATTAGTTAAACTATTTGAATACCTTTAATTTAGTGTATATATTTTGTAATATTTATGGGAAAATAATTAAAAATATAAGAATATATTGAAAAATTTAAGTGTCCCTATTATTTTTCCAGGCCTTTATTTTACTTTTTTTTTTAAAAATTTGGCAGACTAAGTCAAATATTTTTATTTTATTAGTTAAACTATTTGAATACCTTTAATTTAGTGTATATATTTTGTAATATTTATGGGAAAATAATTAAAAATATAAGAATATATTGAAAAATTTAAGTGTCCCTATTATTTTTCCAGGCCTTTATTTTACATTTTTTTAAGAATTTGGCAGAGCTAGTGAAATATTTTTTTTTATTAGTTAAACTATTTGAATACCTTTAATTTAGTGTATATATTTTGTAATATTTATGGGAAAATAATTAAAAATATAAGAATATATTGAAAAATTTAAGTGTCCCTATTATTTTTCCAGGCCTTTATTTTACTTTTTTTTTTAAGAATTTGGCAGAGCTAGTCAAATATTTTTATTTGATTAGTTAAAATATTTGAATACCTTTAATTTAGTGTATATATTTTGTAATATTTATGGAAAAATAATTAAAAATATAAGAATATATTGAAAAATTTAAGTGTCCCTATTATTTTTCCAGGCCTTTATTTTACATTTTTTTAAGAATTTGGCAGAGCTAGTGAAATATTTTTTTTTATTAGTTAAACTATTTGAATACCTTTAATTTAGTGTATATATTTTGTAATATTTATGGAAAAATAATTAAAAATATAAGAATATATTGAAAAATTTAAGTGTCCCTATTATTTTTCCAGGCCTGTATTTTACATTTTTTTAAGAATTTGGCTGAGCTAGTGAAATATTTTTTTTTATTAGTTAAACTATTTGAATACCTTTAATTTAGTGTATATATTTTGTAATATTTATGGAAAAATAATTAAAAATATAAGAATATATTGAAAAATTTAAGTGTCCCTATTATTTTTCCAGGCCTTTATTTTACACTTTTTTAAGAATTTGGCAGAGCTAGTGAAATATTTTTATTTTATTAATTAAACTATTTGAATACCTTTAATTTAGTGTATATATTTTGTAATATTTATGGAAAAATAATTAAAAATATAAGAATATATTGAAAAATTTAAGTGTCCCTATTATTTTTCCAGGCCTGTATTTTACATTTTTTTAAGAATTTGGCTGAGCTAGTGAAATATTTTTTTTTATTAGTTAAACTATTTGAATACCTTTAATTTAGTGTATATATTTTGTAATATTTATGGAAAAATAATTAAAAATATAAGAATATATTGAAAAATTTAAGTGTCCCTATTATTTTTCCAGGCCTTTATTTTACACTTTTTTAAGAATTTGGCAGAGCAAGTCAAATATTTTTATTTTATTAGTTAAACTATTTGAATACCTTTAATTTAGTGTATATATTTTGTAATATTTATGGAAAAATAATTAAAAATATAAGAATATATTGAAAAATTTAAGTGTCCCTATTATTTTTCCAGGCCTTTATTTTACACTTTTTTAAGAATTTGGCAGAGCTAGTGAAATATTTTTTTATTAGTTAAACTATTTGAATACCTTTAATTTAGTGTACATATTTTGTAATATTTATGGAAAAATAATTAAAAATATAAGAATATATTGAAAAATTTAAGTGTCCCTATTATTTTTCCAGGCCTTTATTTTACACTTTTTTTAAGAATTTGGCAGAGCTAGTGAAATATTTTTTTTTATTAGTTAAACTATTTGAAAACCTTTAATTTAGTGTATATATTTTGTAATATTTATGGAAAAATAATTAAAAATATAAGAATATATTGAAAAATTTTAGTGTCCCTATTATTTTTCCAGGCCTTTATTTTACACTTTTTTTTAAGAATTTGGCAGAGCTAGTGAAATATTTTTTTTTATTAGTTAAACTATTTGAATACCTTTAATTTAGTGTATATATTTTGTAATATTTATGGAAAAATAATTCAAAATATAAGAATATATTGAAAAATTTAAGTGTCCCTATTATTTTTCCAGGCCTTTATTTTACACTTTTTTTAAGAATTTGGCAGAGCTAGTCAAATATTTTTTTTTTATTAGTTAAACTATTTGAATACCTTTAATTTAGTGTATATATTTTGTAATATTTATGGGAAAATAATTAAAAATATAAGAATATATTGAAAAATTTAAGTGTCCCTATTATTTTTCCAGGCCTTTATTTTACTTTTTTTTTAAGAATTTGGCAGACCAAGTCAAATATTTTTATTTTATTAGTTAAACTATTTGAATACCTTTAATTTAGTGTATATATTTTGTAATATTTATGGGAAAATAATTAAAAATATAAGAATATATTGAAAAATTTAAGTGTCCCTATTATTTTTCCAGGCCTTTATTTTACATTTTTTTAAGAATTTGGCAGAGCTAGTGAAATATTTTTTTTTATTAGTTAAACTATTTGAATACCTTTAATTTAGTGTATATATTTTGTAATATTTATGGAAAAATAATTAAAAATATAAGAATATATTGAAAAATTTAAGTGTCCCTATTATTTTTCCAGGCCTTTATTTTATTTTTTTTTAAGAATTTGGCAGAGCTAGTCAAATATTTTTTTTTTATTAGTTAAACTATTTGAATACCTTTAATTTAGTGTATATATTTTGTAATATTTATGGGAAAATAATTAAAAATATAAGAATATATTGAAAAATTTAAGTGTCCCTATTATTTTTCCAGGCCTTTATTTTACATTTTTTTTTAAGAATTTGGCAGAGCTAGTGAAATATTTTTTTTTTATTAGTTAAACTATTTGAATACCTTTAATTTATTGTATATATTTTGTAATATTTATGGAAAAATAATTAAAAATATAAGAATATATTGAAAAATTTAAGTGTCCCTATTATTTTTCCAGGCCTTTATTTTATTTTTTTTTAAGAATTTGGCAGAGCTAGTCAAATATTTTTATTTTATTAGTTAAACTATTTGAATACCTTTAATTTAGTGTATATATTTTGTAATATTTATGGAAAAATAATTAAAAATATAAGAATATATTGAAAAATTTAAGTGTCCCTATTATTTTTCCAGGCCTTTATTTTACTTTTTTTTTTAAGAATTTGGCAGAGCTAGTCAAATATTTTTATTTTATTAGTTAAAATATTTGAATACCTTTAATTTAGTGTATATATTTTGTAATATTTATGAAAAAATAATTAAAAATATAAGAATATATTGAAAAATTTAAGTGTCCCTATTATTTTTCCAGGCCTTTATTTTACATTTTTTTAAGAATTTGGCAGAGCTAGTGAAATATTTTTTTTTATTAGTTAAACTATTTGAATACCTTTAATTTAGTTTATATATTTTGTAATATTTATGGAAAAATAATTAAAAATATAAGAATATATTGAAAAATTTAAGTGTCCCTATTATTTTTCCAGGCCTGTATTTTACATTTTTTTAAGAATTTGGCTGAGCTAGTGAAATATTTTTTTTTATTAGTTAAACTATTTGAATACCTTTAATTTAGTGTATATATTTTGTAATATTTATGGAAAAATAATTAAAAATATAAGAATATATTGAAAAATTTAAGTGTCCCTATTATTTTTCCAGGCCTTTATTTTACTTTTTTTTTAAGAATTTGGCAGAGCAAGTCAAATATTTTTATTTTATTAGTTAAACTATTTGAATACCTTTAATTTAGTGTATATATTTTGTAATATTTATGGAAAAATAATTAAAAATATAAGAATATATTGAAAAATTTAAGTGTCCCTATTATTTTTCCAGGCCTTTATTTTACACTTTTTTAAGAATTTGGCAGAGCTAGTGAAATATTTTTTTATTAGTTAAACTATTTGAATACCTTTAATTTAGTGTACATATTTTGTAATATTTATGGAAAAATAATTAAAAATATAAGAATATATTGAAAAATTTAAGTGTCCCTATTATTTTTCCAGGCCTTTATTTTACACTTTTTTTAAGAATTGGCAGAGCTAGTGAAATATTTTTTTTATTAGTTAATCTATTTGAATACCTTTAATTTAGTGTACATATTTTGTAATATTTATGGAAAAATAATTAAAAATATAAGAATATATTGAAAAATTTAAGTGTCCCTATTATTTTTCCAGGCCTTTATTTTACTTTTTTATTAAGAATTTGGCAGAGCTAGTCAAACATATTTTTTTATTAGTTAAACTATTTGAATACCTTTAATTTAGTGTATATATTTTGTAATATTTATGGGAAAATAATTAAAAATATAAGAATATATTGAAAAATTTAAGTGTCCCTATTATTTTTCCAGGCCTTTATTTTACATTTTTTTTAAGAATTTGGCAGAGCTTGTGGAATATTTTTATTTTATTAGTTAAACTATTTGAATTCCTTTAATTTAGTGTATATATTTTGTAATATTTATGGAAAAATAATTAAAAATATAAGAATATATTGAAAAATTTAAGTGTCCCTATTATTTTTCCAGGCCTTTATTTTATTTTTTTTTAAGAATTTGGCAGAGCTAGTCAAATATTTTTTTTTTATTAGTTAAACTATTTGAATACCTTTAATTTAGTGTATATATTTTGTAATATTTATGGGAAAATAATTAAAAATATAAGAATATATTGAAAAATTTAAGTGTCCCTATTATTTTTCCAGGCCTTTATTTTACATTTTTTTTTAAGAATTTGGCAGAGCTAGTGAAATATTTTTTTTTTATTAGTTAAACTATTTGAATACCTTTAATTTATTGTATATATTTTGTAATATTTATGGAAAAATAATTAAAAATATAAGAATATATTGAAAAATTTAAGTGTCCCTATTATTTTTCCAGGCCTTTATTTTATTTTTTTTTAAGAATTTGGCAGAGCTAGTCAAATATTTTTATTTTATTAGTTAAACTATTTGAATACCTTTAATTTAGTGTATATATTTTGTAATATTTATGGAAAAATAATTAAAAATATAAGAATATATTGAAAAATTTAAGTGTCCCTATTATTTTTCCAGGCCTTTATTTTACTTTTTTTTTTAAGAATTTGGCAGAGCTAGTCAAATATTTTTATTTTATTAGTTAAAATATTTGAATACCTTTAATTTAGTGTATATATTTTGTAATATTTATGAAAAAATAATTAAAAATATAAGAATATATTGAAAAATTTAAGTGTCCCTATTATTTTTCCAGGCCTTTATTTTACATTTTTTTAAGAATTTGGCAGAGCTAGTGAAATATTTTTTTTTATTAGTTAAACTATTTGAATACCTTTAATTTAGTGTATATATTTTGTAATATTTATGGAAAAATAATTAAAAATATAAGAATATATTGAAAAATTTAAGTGTCCCTATTATTTTTCCAGGCCTGTATTTTACATTTTTTTAAGAATTTGGCTGAGCTAGTGAAATATTTTTTTTTATTAGTTAAACTATTTGAATACCTTTAATTTAGTGTATATATTTTGTAATATTTATGGAAAAATAATTAAAAATATAAGAATATATTGAAAAATTTAAGTGTCCCTATTATTTTTCCAGGCCTTTATTTTACTTTTTTTTTAAGAATTTGGCAGAGCAAGTCAAATATTTTTATTTTATTAGTTAAACTATTTGAATACCTTTAATTTAGTGTATATATTTTGTAATATTTATGGAAAAATAATTAAAAATATAAGAATATATTGAAAAATTTAAGTGTCCCTATTATTTTTCCAGGCCTTTATTTTACACTTTTTTAAGAATTTGGCAGAGCTAGTGAAATATTTTTTTATTAGTTAAACTATTTGAATACCTTTAATTTAGTGTACATATTTTGTAATATTTATGGAAAAATAATTAAAAATATAAGAATATATTGAAAAATTTAAGTGTCCCTATTATTTTTCCAGGCCTTTATTTTACACTTTTTTTTAAGAATTTGGCAGAGCTAGTGAAATATTTTTTTTTATTAGTTAAACTATTTGAAAACCTTTAATTTAGTGTATATATTTTGTAATATTTATGGAAAAATAATTAAAAATATAAGAATATATTGAAAAATTTAAGTGTCCCTATTATTTTTCCAGGCCTTTATTTTACACTTTTTTTAAGAATTGGCAGAGCTAGTGAAATATTTTTTTTATTAGTTAATCTATTTGAATACCTTTAATTTAGTGTACATATTTTGTAATATTTATGGAAAAATAATTAAAAATATAAGAATATATTGAAAAATTTAAGTGTCCCTATTATTTTTCCAGGCCTTTATTTTACTTTTTTATTAAGAATTTGGCAGAGCTAGTCAAACATATTTTTTTATTAGTTAAACTATTTGAATACCTTTAATTTAGTGTATATATTTTGTAATATTTATGGAAAAATAATTAAAAATATAAGAATATATTGAAAAATTTAAGTGTCCCTATTATTTTTCCAGGCCTTTATTTTACATTTTTTTTTAAGAATTTGGCAGAGCTTGTGAAATAATTTTTTTATTAGTTAAACTATTTGAATACCTTTAATTTAGTGTATATATTTTGTAATATTTATGGAAAAATAATTAAAAATATAAGAATATATTGAAAAATTTAAGTGTCCCTATTATTTTTCCAGGGCTTTATTTTACATTTTTTTTAAGAATTTGGCAGAGCTTGTGGAATATTTTTATTTTATTAGTTAAACTATTTGAATTCCTTTAATTTAGTGTATATATTTTGTAATATTTATGGAAAAATAATTAAAAATATAAGAATATATTGAAAAATTTAAGTGTCCCTATTATTTTTCCAGGCCTTTATTTTACATTTTTTTTAAGAATTTGGCAGAGCTTGTGGAATATTTTTATTTTATTAGTTAAACTATTTGAATTCCTTTAATTTAGTGTATATATTTTGTAATATTTATGGAAAAATAATTAAAAATATAAGAATATATTGAAAAATTTAAGTGTCCCTATTATTTTTCCAGGCCTTTATTTTACACTTTTTTTAAGAATTGGCAGAGCTAGTGAAATATTTTTTTTATTAGTTAATCTATTTGAATTCCTTTAATTTAGTGTATATATTTTGTAATATTTATGGAAAAATAATTAAAAATATAAGAATATATTGAAAAATTTTAGTGTCCCTATTTTTTTTCCAGGCCTTTATTTTACATTTTTTTTAAGAATTTGGCAGAGCTTGTGGAATATTTTTATTTTATTAGTTAAACTATTTGAATTCCTTTAATTTAGTGTATATATTTTGTAATATTTATGGAAAAATAATTAAAAATATAAGAATATATTGAAAAATTTAAGTGTCCCTATTATTTTTCCAGGCCTTTATTTTACATTTTTTTTAAGAATTTGGCAGAGCTTGTGGAATATTTTTATTTTATTAGTTAAACTATTTGAATTCCTTTAATTTAGTGTATATATTTTGTAATATTTATGGAAAAATAATTAAAAATATAAGAATATATTGAAAAATTTAAGTGTCCCTATTATTTTTCCAGGCCTTTATTTTACACTTTTTTTACGAATTTGGCAGAGCTAGTGAAATATTTTTTTTTATTAGTTAAACTATTTGAATACCTTTAATTTAGTGTATATATTTTGTAATATTTATGGAAAAATAATTAAAAATATAAGAATATATTGAAAAATTTAAGTGTCCCTATTATTTTTCCAGGCCTTTATTTTACATTTTTTTTAAGAATTTGGCAGAGCTTGTGGAATATTTTTATTTTATTAGTTAAACTATTTGAATTCCTTTAATTTAGTGTATATATTTTGTAATATTTATGGAAAAATAATTAAAAATATAAGAATATATTGAAAAATTTAAGTGTCCCTATTATTTTTCCAGGCCTTTATTTTTCACTTTTTTTACGAATTTGGCAGAGCTAGTGAAATATTTTTTTTTATTAGTTAAACTATTTGAATACCTTTAATTTAGTGTATATATTTTGTAATATTTATGGAAAAATAATTAAAAATATAAGAATATATTGAAAAATTTAAGTGTCCCTATTATTTTTCCAGGCCTTTATTTTACATTTTTTTTAAGAATTTGGCAGAGCTTGTGGAATATTTTTATTTTATTAGTTAAACTATTTGAATTCCTTTAATTTAGTGTATATATTTTGTAATATTTATGGAAAGATAATTAAAAATATAAGAATATATTGAAAAATTTAAGTGTTCCTATTATTTTTCCAGGCCTTTATTTTACATTTTTTTTTAAGAATTTGGCAGAGCTAGTGAAATATTTTTTTTTATTAGTTAAACTATTTGAATACCTTTAATTTAGTGTATATATTTTGTAATATTTATGGAAAAATAATTAAAAATATAAGAATATATTGAAAAATTTAAGTGTCCCTATTATTTTTCCAGGCCTTTATTTTACATTTTTTTTGAGAATTTGGCAGAGCTAGTGAAATATTTTTTTTTATTAGTTAAACTATTTGAATACCTTTAATTTAGTGTATATATTTTGTAATATTTATGGAAAGATAATTAAAAATATAAGAATATATTGAAAAATTTAAGTGTCCCTATTATTTTTCCAGGCCTTTATTTTACATTTTTTTTAAGAATTTGGCAGAGCTAGCGAAATATTTTTTTTTATTAGTTAAACTATTTGAATACCTTTAATTTAGTGTATATATTTTGTAATATTTATGGAAAAATAATTAAAAATATAAGAATATATTGAAAAATTTAAGTGTCCCTATTATTTTTCCAGGCCTTTATTTTACACTTTTTTTTAGCTAAACTACTTAGCTAAACTTTTATTAGCTAAACTATTTGAATACCGTTAATTTAGTGTATATATTTTGTAATATTTATGGAAAAATAATTAAAAATATAAGAATATATTGAAAAATTTAAGTGTCCCTATTATTTTTCCAGGCCTTTATTTTACACTTTTTTTAAGAATTTGGCAGAGCTAGTCAAATATTTTTTTTTTATTAGGAATATATTGAAAAATTTAAGTGTCCCTATTATTTTTCCAGGCCTTTATTTTACTTTTTTTTTAAGAATTTGGCAGACCAAGTCAAATATTTTTATTTTATTAGTTAAACTATTTGAATACCTTTAATTTAGTGTATATATTTTGTAATATTTATGGAAAAATAATTAAAAATATAAGAATATATTGAAAAATTTAAGTGTCCCTATTATTTTTCCAGGCCTTTATTTTACATTTTTTTTTAAGAATTTGGCAGAGCTAGTGAAATATTTTTTTTTATTAGTTAAACTATTTGAATACCTTTAATTTATTGTATATATTTTGTAATATTTATGGAAAAATAATTAAAAGTATAAGAATATATTGAAAAATTTAAGTGTCCCTATTATTTTTCCAGGCCTTTATTTTATTTTTTTTTTTTAAGAATTTGGCAGAGCTAGTCAAATATTTTTATTTTATTAGTTAAACTATTTGAATACCTTTAATTTAGTGTATATATTTTGTAATATTTATGGAAAAATAATTAAAAATATAAGAATATATTGAAAAATTTAAGTGTCCCTATTATTTTTCCAGGCCTTTATTTTACTTTTTTTTTTAAGAATTTGGCAGAGCTAGTCAAATATTTTTATTTTATTAGTTAAAATATTTGAATACCTTTAATTTAGTGTATATATTTTGTAATATTTATGGAAAAATAATTAAAAATATAAGAATATATTGAAAAATTTAAGTGTCCCTATTATTTTTCCAGGCCTTTATTTTACTTTTTTTTTAAGAATTTGGCAGAGCAAGTCAAATATTTTTATTTTATTAGTTAAACTATTTGAATACCTTTAATTTAGTGTATATCTTTTGTAATATTTATGGAAAAATAATTAAAAATATAAGAATATATTGAAAAATTTAAGTGTCCCTATTATTTTTCCAGGCCTTTATTTTACTTTTTTTTTTAAGAATTTGGCAGAGCTAGTCAAATATTTTTATTTTATTAGTTAAAATATTTGAATACCTTTAATTTAGTGTATATATTTTGTAATATTTATGGAAAAATAATTAAAAATATAAGAATATATTGAAAAATTTAAGTGTCCCTATTATTTTTCCAGGCCTTTATTTTACACTTTTTTAAGAATTTGGCAGAGCTAGTGAAATATTTTTTTTTATTAGTTAAACTATTTGAATACCTTTAATTTAGTGTACATATTTTGTAATATTTATGGAAAAATAATTAAAAATATAAGAATATATTGAAAAATTTAAGTGTCCCTATTATTTTTCCAGGCCTTTATTTTACACTTTTTTTAAGAATTTGGCAGAGCTAGTGAAATATTTTTTTTTATTAGTTAAACTATTTGAATACCTTTAATTTAGTGTATATATTTTGTAATATTTATGGAAAAATAATTAAAAATATAAGAATATATTGAAAAATTTAAGTGTCCCTATTATTTTTCCAGGCCTTTATTTTACACTTTTTTTAAGAATTTGGCAGAGCTAGTGAAATATTTTTTTTTATTAGTTAATCTATTTGAATACCTTTAATTTAGTGTATATATTTTGTAATATTTATGAAAAAATAATTAAAAATAAAAGAATATATTGAAAAATTTAAGTGTCCCTATTATTTTTCCAGGCCTTTATTTTACACTTTTTTTAAGAATTTGGCAGAGCTAGTCAAATATTTTTTTTTATTAGTTAATCTATTTGAATACCTTTAATTTAGTGTACATATTTTGTAATATTTATGGAAAAATAATTAAAAATATAAGAATATATTGAAAAATTTAAGTGTCCCTATTATTTTTCCAGGCCTTTATTTTACTTTTTTATTAAGAATTTGGCAGAGCTAGTCAAACATATTTTTTTATTAGTTAAACTATTTGAATACCTTTAATTTAGTGTATATATTTTGTAATATTTATGGAAAAATAATTAAAAATATAAGAATATATTGAAAAATTTAAGTGTCCCTATTATTTTTCCAGGCCTTTATTTTACATTTTTTTTTAAGAATTTGGCAGAGCTTGTGAAATAATTTTTTTTATTAGTTAAACTATTTGAATACCTTTAATTTAGTGTATATATTTTGTAATATTTATGGAAAAATAATTAAAAATATAAGAATATATTGAAAAATTTAAGTGTCCCTATTATTTTTCCAGGCCTTTATTTTACATTTTTTTTAAGAATTTGGCAGAGCTTGTGGAATATTTTTATTTTATTAGTTAAACTATTTGAATTCCTTTAATTTAGTGTATATATTTTGTAATATTTATGGAAAAATAATTAAAAATATAAGAATATATTGAAAAATTTAAGTGTCCCTATTATTTTTCCAGGCCTTTATTTTACATTTTTTTTAAGAATTTGGCAGAGCTTGTGGAATATTTTTATTTTATTAGTTAAACTATTTGAATTCCTTTAATTTAGTGTATATATTTTGTAATATTTATGGAAAAATAATTAAAAATATAAGAATATATTGAAAAATTTAAGTGTCCCTATTATTTTTCCAGGCCTTTATTTTACACTTTTTTTACGAATTTGGCAGAGCTAGTGAAATATTTTTTTTTATTGGTTAAACTATTTGAATACCTTTAATTTAGTGTATATATTTTGTAATATTTATGAAAAAATAATTAAAAATATAAGAATATATTGAAAAATTTAAGTGTCCCTATTATTTTTCCAGGCCTTTATTTTACATTTTTTTTTAAGAATTTGGCAGAGCTAGTGAAATATTTTTTTTATTAGTTAAACTATTTGAATACCTTTAATTTAGTGTATATATTTTGTAATATTTATGGAAAAATAATTAAAAATATAAGAATATATTGAAAAATTTAAGTGTCCCTATTATTTTTCCAGGCCTTTATTTTACTTTTTTTTTAAGAATTTGGCAGAGCAAGTCAAATATTTTTATTTTATTAGTTAAACCATTTGAATACCTTTAATTTAGTGTATATATTTTGTAATATTTATGGAAAAATAATTAAAAATATAAGAATATATTGAAAAATTTAAGTGTCCCTATTATTTTTCCAGGCCTTTATTTTACATTTTTTTTTAAGAATTTGGCAGAGCTAGTGAAATATTTTTTTTTTTATTAGTTAAACTATTTGAATACCTTTAATTTAGTGTATATATTTTGTAATATTTATGGAAAAATAATTAAAAATATAAGAATATATTGAAAAATTTAAGTGTCCCTATTATTTTTCCAGGCCTTTATTTTACACTTTTTTAAGAATTTGGCAGAGCTAGTGAAATATTTTTTTTTATTAGTTAATCTATTTGAATACCTTTAATTTAGTGTATATATTTTGTAATATTTATGAAAAAATAATTAAAAATATAAGAATATATTGAAAAATTTAAGTGTCCCTATTATTTTTCCAGGCCTTTATTTTACACTTCTTTTAAGAATTTGGCAGAGCTAGTCAAATATTTTTTTTTATTAGTTAATCTATTTGAATACCTTTAATTTAGTGTACATATTTTGTAATATTTATGGAAAAATAATTAAAAATATAAGAATATATTGAAAAATTTAAGTGTCCCTATTATTTTTCCAGGCCTTTATTTTACTTTTTTATTAAGAATTTGGCAGAGCTAGTCAAACATATTTTTTTATTAGTTAAACTATTTGAATACCTTTAATTTAGTGTACATATTTTGTAATATTTATGGAAAAATAATTAAAAATATAAGAATATATTGAAAAATTTAAGTGTCCCTATTATTTTTCCAGGCCTTTATTTTACATTTTTTTTTAAGAATTTGGCAGAGCTTGTGAAATAATTTTTTTTATTAGTTAAACAATTTGAATACCTTTAATTTAGTGTACATATTTTGTAATATTTATGGAAAAATAATTAAAAATATAAGAATATATTGAAAAATTTAAGTGTCCCTATTATTTTTCCAGGCCTTTATTTTAAATTTTTTTTAAGAATTTGGCAGAGCTTGTGGAATATTTTTATTTTATTAGTTAAACTATTTGAATTCCTTTAATTTAGTGTATATATTTTGTAATATTTATGGAAAAATAATTAAAAATATAAGAATATATTGAAAAATTTAAGTGTCCCTATTATTTTTCCAGGCCTTTATTTTACATTTTTTTTAAGAATTTGGCAGAGCTTGTGGAATATTTTTATTTTATTAGTTAAACTATTTGAATACCTTTAATTTAGTGTATATATTTTGTAATATTTATGGAAAAATAATTAAAAATATAAGAATATATTGAAAAATTTAAGTGTCCCTATTATTTTTCCAGGCCTTTATTTTACTTTTTTTTTAAGAATTTGGCAGAGCAAGTCAAATATTTTTATTTTATTAGTTAAACCATTTGAATACCTTTAATTTAGTGTATATATTTTGTAATATTTATGGAAAAATAATTCAAAATATAAGAATATATTGAAAAATTTAAGTGTCCCTATTATTTTTCCAGGCCTTTATTTTACACTTTTTTTAAGAATTTGGCAGAGCTAGTGAAATATTTTTTTTTATTAGTTAAACTATTTGAATACCTTTAATTTAGTGTATATATTTTGTAATATTTATGGAAAAATAATTAAAAATATAAGAATATATTGAAAAATTTAAGTGTCCCTATTATTTTTCCAGGCCTTTATTTTACATTTTTTTAAGAATTTGGCAGAGCTAGCGAAATATTTTTTTTTATTAGTTAAACTATTTGAATACCTTTAATTTAGTGTATATATTTTGTAATATTTATGGAAAAATAATTAAAAATATAAGAATATATTGAAAAATTTAAGTGTCCCTATTATTTTTCCAGGCCTTTATTTTACACTTTTTTTACGAATTTGGCAGAGCTAGTGAAATATTTTTTTTTATTAGTTAAACTATTTGAATACCTTTAATTTAGTGTATATATTTTGTAATATTTATGAAAAAATAATTAAAAATATAAGAATATATTGAAAAATTTAAGTGTCCCTATTATTTTTCCAGGCCTTTATTTTACACTTTTTTTAAGAATTTGGCAGAGCTAGTCAAATATTTTTTTTTTTATTAATTAAACTATTTGAATACCTTTAATTTATTGTATATATTTTGTAATATTTATGGAAAAATAATTAAAAATATAAGAATATATTGAAAAATTTAAGTGTCCCTATTATTTTTCCAGGCCTTTATTTTACTTTTTTTTTAAGAATTTGGCAGACCAAGTCAAATATTTTTATTTTATTAGTTAAACTATTTGAATACCTTTAATTTAGTGTATATATTTTGTAATATTTATGGAAAAATAATTAAAAATATAAGAATATATTGAAAAATTTAAGTGTCCCTATTATTTTTCCAGGCCTTTATTTTACATTTTTTTTTTAAGAATTTGGCAGAGCTAGTGAAATATTTTTTTTTTATTAGTTAAACTATTTGAATACCTTTAATTTATTGTATATATTTTGTAATATTTATGGAAAAATAATTAAAAATATAAGAATATATTGAAAAATTTAAGTGTCCCTATTATTTTTCCAGGCCTTTATTTTATTTTTTTTTTAAGAATTTGGCAGAGCTAGTCAAATATTTTTATTTTATTAGTTAAACTATTTGAATACCTTTAATTTAGTGTATATATTTTGTAATATTTATGGAAAAATAATTAAAAATATAAGAATATATTGAAAAATTTAAGTGTCCCTATTATTTTTCCAGGCCTTTATTTTACTTTTTTTTTAAAGAATTTGGCAGAGCTAGTCAAATATTTTTATTTTATTAGTTAAAATATTTGAATAAATTTAATTTAGTGTATATATTTTGTAATATTTATGGAAAAATAATTAAAAATATAAGAATATATTGCAAAATTTAAGTGTCCCTATTATTTTTCCAGGCCTTTATTTTACATTTTTTTAAGAATTTGCAGAGCTAGTGAAATATTTTTTTTTATTAGTTAAACTATTTGAATACCTTTAATTTAGTGTATATATTTTGTAATATTTATGGAAAAATAATTAAAAATATAAGAATATATTGAAAAATTTAAGTGTCCCTATTATTTTTCCAGGCCTGTATTTTACATTTTTTTAAGAATTTGGCAGAGCTAGTCAAATATTTTTTTTATTAGTTAATCTATTTGAATACCTTTAATTTAGTGTACATATTTTGTAATATTTATGGAAAAATAATTAAAAATATAAGAATATATTGAAAAATTTAAGTGTCCCTATTATTTTTCCAGGCCTTTATTTTACTTTTTTATTAAGAATTTGGCAGAGCTAGTCAAACATATTTTTTTATTAGTTAATCTATTTGAATACCTTTAATTTAGTGTATATATTTTGTAATATTTATGGAAAAATAATTAAAAATATAAGAATATATTGAAAAATTTAAGTGTCCCTATTATTTTTCCAGGCCTTTATTTTACACTTTTTTAAGAATTTGGCAGAGCTAGTGAAATATTTTTTTTTATTAGATAAACTATTTGAATACCTTTAATTTAGTGTACATATTTTGTAATATTTATGGAAAAATAATTAAAAATATAAGAATATATTGAAAAATTTAAGTGTCCCTATTATTTTTCCAGGCCTTTATTTTACACTTTTTTTAAGAATTTGGCAGAGCTAGTGAAATATTTTTTTTTATTAGTTAAACTATTTGAAAACCTTTAATTTAGTGTATATATTTTGTAATATTTATGGAAAAATAATTAAAAATATAAGAATATATTGAAAAATTTAAGTGTCCCTATTATTTTTCCAGGCCTTTATTTTACACTTTTTTTAAGAATTTGGCAGAGCTAGTGAATTTTTTTTTTATTAGTTAAACTATTTGAATACCTTTAATTTAGTGTATATATTTTGTAATATTTATGGAAAAATAATTAAAAATATAAGAATATATTGAAAAATTTAAGTGTCCCTATTATTTTTCCAGGCCTTTATTTTACACTTTTTTTAAGAATTTGGCAGAGCTAGTCAAATATTTTTTTTTATTAGTTAATCTATTTGAATACCTTTAATTTAGTGTACATATTTTGTAATATTTATGGAAAAATAATTAAAAATATAAGAATATATTGAAAAATTTAAGTGTCCCTATTATTTTTCCAGGCCTTTATTTTACTTTTTTATTAAGAATTTGGCAGAGCTAGTCAAACATATTTTTTTATTAGTTAAACTATTTGAATACCTTTAATTTAGTGTATATATTTTGTAATATTTATGGAAAAATAATTAAAAATATAAGAATATATTGAAAAATTTAAGTGTCCCTATTAATTTTCCAGGCCTTTATTTTATATTTTTTTTAAGAATTTGGCAGAGCTTGTGGAATATTTTTATTTTATTAGTTAAACTATTTGAATTCCTTTAATTTAGTGTATATATTTTGTAATATTTATGGAAAAATAATTAAAAATATAAGAATATATTGAAAAATTTAAGTGTCCCTATTATTTTTCCAGGCCTTTATTTTACATTTTTTTTAAGAATTTGGCAGAGCTTGTGGAATATTTTTATTTTATTAGTTAAACTATTTGAATTCCTTTAATTTAGTGTATATATTTTGTAATATTTATGGAAAAATAATTAAAAATATATGAATATATTGAAAAATTTAAGTGTCCCTATTATTTTTCCAGGCCTTTATTTTTCACTTTTTTTACGAATTTGGCAGAGCTAGTGAAATATTTTTTTTTATTAGTTAAACTATTTGAATACCTTTAATTTAGTGTATATATTTTGTAATATTTATGGAAAAATAATTAAAAATATAAGAATATATTGAAAAATTTAAGTGTCCCTATTAATTTTCCAGGCCTTTATTTTACATTTTTTTTAAGAATTTGGCAGAGCTTGTGGAATATTTTTATTTTATTAGTTAAACTATTTGAATTCCTTTAATTTAGTGTATATATTTTGTAATATTTATGGAAAAATAATTAAAAATATAAGAATATATTGAAAAATTTAAGTGTCCCTATTATTTTTCCAGGCCTTTATTTTACATTTTTTTTAAGAATTTGGCAGAGCTTGTGGAATATTTTTATTTTATTAGTTAAACTATTTGAATTCCTTTAATTTAGTGTATATATTTTGTAATATTTATGGAAAAATAATTAAAAATATAAGAATATATTGAAAAATTTAAGTGTCCCTATTATTTTTCCAGGCCTTTATTTTTCACTTTTTTTACGAATTTGGCAGAGCTAGTGAAATATTTTTTTTTATTAGTTAAACTATTTGACTACCTTTAATTTAGTGTATATATTTTGTAATATTTATGGAAAAATAATTAAAAATATAAGTATATATTGAAAAATTTAAGTGTCCCTATTATTTTTCCAGGCCTTTATTTTACATTTTTTTAAAAATTTGGCAGAGCTAGTGAAATATTTTTTTTTATTAGTTAAACTATTTGAATACCTTTAGTTTAGTGTATATATTTTGTAATATTTATGGAAAAATAATTAAAAATATAAGAATATATTGAAAAATTTAAGTGTCCCTATTATTTTTCCAGGCCTTTATTTTACACTTTTTTTAAGAATTTGGCAGAGCTAGTGAAATATTTTTTTTTATTAGTTAAACTATTTGAATACCTTTAATTTAGTGTATATATTTTGTAATATTTATCGAAAAATAATTAAAAATATAAGAATATATTGAAAAATTTAAGTGTCCCTATTATTTTTCCAGGCCTTTATTTTACACTTTTTTTAAGAATTTGGCAGAGCTAGTGAATTTTTTTTTTTTATTAGTTAAACTATTTGAATACCTTTAATTTAGTGTATATATTTTGTAATATTTATGGAAAAATAATTAAAAATATAAGAATATATTGAAAAATTTAAGTGTCCCTATTATTTTTCCAGGCCTTTATTTTACACTTTTTTTAAGAATTTGGCAGAGCTAGTGAAATATTTTTTTTTATTAGTTAATCTATTTGAATACCTTTAATTTAGTGTATATATTTTGTAATATTTATGAAAAAATAATTAAAAATATAAGAATATATTGAAAAATTTAAGTGTCCCTATTATTTTTCCAGGCCTTTATTTTACACTTTTTTTAAGAATTTGGCAGAGCTAGTCAAATATTTTTTTTTATTAGTTAATCTATTTGAATACCTTTATTTTAGTGTACATATTTTGTAATATTTATGGAAAAATAATTAAAAATATAAGAATATATTGAAAAATTTAAGAGTCCCTATTATTTTTCCAGGCCTTTATTTTACATTTTTTTTTTAAGAATTTGGCAGAGCTTGTGAAATATTTTTTTTTATTAGTTAAACTATTTGAATACCTTTAATTTAGTGTATATATTTTGTAATATTTATGGAAAAATAATTAAAAATATAAGAATATATTGAAAAATTTAAGTGTCCCTATTATTTTTCCAGGCCTTTATTTTACAATTTTTTTAAGAATTTGGCAGAGCTTGTGGAATATTTTTATTTTATTAGTTAAACTATTTGAATTCCTTTAGTTTAGTGTATATATTTTGTAATATTTATGGAAAAATAATTAAAAATATAAGAATATATTGAAAAATTTAAGTGTCCCTATTATTTTTCCAGGCCTTTATTTTTCACTTTTTTTACGAATTTGGCAGAGCTAGTGAAATATTTTTTTTTATTAGTTAAACTATTTGAATACCTTTAATTTAGTGTATATATTTTGTAATATTTATGGAAAAATAATTAAAAATATAAGAATATATTGAAAAATTTAAGTGTCCCTATTATTTTTCCAGGCCTTTATTTTACATTTTTTTTTAAGAATTTGGCAGAGCTAGTGAAATATTTTTTTTTATTAGTTAAACTATTTGAATACCTTTAATTTAGTGTATATATTTTGTAATATTTATGGAAAGATAATTAAAAACATAAGAATATATTGAAAAATTTAAGTGTCCCTATTATTTTTCCAGGCCTTTATTTTACACTTTTTTTAAGAATTTGGCAGAGCTAGTGAAATATTTTTTTTTATTAGTTAAACTATTTGAATACCTTTAATTTAGTGTATATATTTTGTAATATTTATGGAAAAATAATTAAAAATATAAGAATATATTGAAAAATTTAAGTGTCCCTATTATTTTTCCAGGCCTTTATTTTAAATTTTTTTTTAAGAATTTGGCAGAGCTATTGAAATTTTTTTTTTTATTAGTTAAACTATTTGAATACCTTTAATTTAGTGTATATATTTTGTAATATTTATGGAAAAATAATTCAAAATATAAGAATATATTGAAAAATTTAAGTGTCCCTATTATTTTTCCAGGCCTTTATTTTACACTTTTTTTAAGAATTTGGCAGAGCTAGTCAAATATTTTTTTTTTATTAGTTAAACTATTTGAATACCTTTAATTTAGTGTATATATTTTGTAATATTTATGGAAAAATAATTAAAAATATAAGAATATATTGAAAAATTTAAGTGTCCCTATTATTTTTCCAGGCCTTTATTTTACTTTTTTTTTTAAGAATTTGGCAGACCAAGTCAAATATTTTTATTTTATTAGTTAAACTATTTGAATACCTTTAATTTAGTGTATATATTTTGTAATATTTATGGAAAAATAATTAAAAATATAAGAATATATTGAAAAATTTAAGTGTCCCTATTATTTTTCCAGGCCTTTATTTTACATTTTTTTTTAAGAATTTGGCAGAGCTAGTGAAATATTTTTTTTTATTAGTTAAACTATTTGAATACCTTTAATTTATTGTATATATTTTGTAATATTTATGGAAAAATAATTAAAAATATAAGAATATATTGAAAAATTTAAGTGTCCCTATTATTTTTCCAGGCCTTTATTTTATTTTTTTTTTAAGAATTTGGCAGAGCTAGTCAAATATTTTTATTTTATTAGTTAAACTATTTGAATACCTTTAATTTAGTGTATATATTTTGTAATATTTATGGAAAAATAATTAAAAATATAAGAATATATTGAAAAATTTAAGTGTCCCTATTATTTTTCCAGGCCTTTATTTTACATTTTTTTAAGAATTTGGCAGAGCTAGTGAAATATTTTTATTTTATTAGTTAAAATATTTGAATACCTTTAATTTAGTGTATATATTTTGTAATATTTATGGAAAAATAATTAAAAATATAAGAATATATTGAAAAATTTAAGTGTCCCTATTATTTTTCCAAGCCTTTATTTTACTTTTTTTTTAAGAATTTGGCAGAGCAAGTCAAATATTTTTATTTTATTAGTTAAACTATTTGAATACCTTTAATTTAGTGTATATATTTTGTAATATTTATGGAAAAATAATTAAAAATATAAGAATATATTGAAAAATTTAAGTGTCCCTATTATTTTTCCAGGCCTTTATTTTACACTTTTTTAAGAATTTGGCAGAGCTTGTGAAATATTTTTTTTTATTAGTTAAACTATTTGAATACCTTTAATTTAGTGTACATATTTTGTAATATTTATGGAAAAATAATTAAAAATATAAGAATATATTGAAAAATTTAAGTGTCCCTATTATTTATCCAGGCCTTTATTTTACACTTTTTTTAAGAATTTGGCAGAGCTAGTGAAATATTTTTTTTATTAGTTAAACTATTTGAAAACCTTTAATTTAGTGTATATATTTTGTAATATTTATGGAAAAATAATTAAAAATATAAGAATATATTGAAAAATTTAAGTGTCCCTATTATTTTTCCAGGCCCTTATTTTACACTTTTTTTAAGAATTTGGCAGAGCTAGTGAAATATTTTTTTTTATTAGTTAAACTATTTGAATACCTTTAATTTAGTGTATATATTTTGTAATATTTATGGAAAAATAATTAAAAATATAAGAATATATTGAAAAATTTAAGTGCCCCTATTATTTTTCCAGGCCTTTATTTTACATTTTTTTAAGAATTTGGCAGAGCTAGTGAAATATTTTTTTTTATTAGTTAAACTATTTGAATACCTTTAATTTAGTGTATATATTTTGTAATATTTATGGAAAAATAATTAAAAATATAAGAATATATTGAAAAATTTAAGTGTCCCTATTATTTTTCCAGGCCTTTATTTTACTTTTTTTTTAAGAATTTGGCAGAGCTAGTGAAATATTTTTATTTTATTAGTTAAACTATTTGAATACCTTTAATTTAGTGTATATATTTTGTAATATTTATGGAAAAATAATTAAAAATATAAGAATATATTGAAAAATTTAAGTGTCCCTATTATTTTTACAGTCCTTTATTTTACACTTTTTTTTAAGAATTTAGCAGAGCTAGTGAAATATTTTTTTTTATTAGTTAAACTATTTGAATACCTTTAATTTAGTGTATATATTTTGTAATATTTATGGAAAAATAATTAAAAATATAAGAATATATTGAAAAATTTAACAGTCCCTATTATTTTTCCAGGCCTTTATTTTACACTTTTTTTTAAGAATTTGGCAGAGCTAGTCAAATATTTTTTTTTATTAGTTAAACTATTTGAATACCTTTAATTTAGTGTATATATTTTGTAATATTTATGGAAAAATAATTAAAAATATAAGAATATATTGAAAAATTTAAGTGTCCCTATTATTTTTCCAGGCCTTTATTTTACTTTTTTTTAAGAATTTGGCAGAGCTAGTCAAATATTTTTATTTTATTAGTTAAACTATTTGAATACCTTTAATTTAGTGTATATATTTTGTAATATTTATGGAAAAATAATTAAAAATATAAGAATATATTGAAAAATTTAAGTGTCCCTATTATTTTTCCAGGCCTTTATTTTACTTTTTTTTAAGAATTTGGCAGAGCTAGTCAAATATTTTTTTTTATTAGTTAAACTATTTGAATACCTTTAATTTAGTGTATATATTTTGTAATATTTATGGAAAAATAATTAAAAATATAAGAATATATTGAAAAATTTAACTGTCCCTATTATTTTTCCAGGCCTTTATTTTACTTTTTTTTTAAGAATTTGGCAGAGCTAGTCAAATATTTTTATTTTATTAGTTAAACTATTTGAATACCTTTAATTTAGTGTATATATTTTGTAATATTTATGGAAAAATAATTAAAAATATAAGAATATATTGAAAAATTTAAGTGTCCCTATTATTTTTCCAGGCCTTCATTTTACATTTTTTTTAAGAATTTGGCAGAGCTTGTGAAATATTTTTATTTTATTAGTTAAACTATTTGAATACCTTTAATTTAGTGTATATATTTTGTAATATTTATGGAAAAATAATTAAAAATATAAGAATATATTGAAAAATTTAAGTGTCCCTATTATTTTTCCAGGCCTTTATTTTACATTTTTTTTTAAGAATTTGGCAGAGCTTGTGAAATATTTTTATTTTATTAGTTAAACTATTTGAATACCTTTAATTTAATGTATATACTTTGTAATATTTATCGAAAATTAATTAAAAATATAAGAATATATTGAAAAATTTAAGTGTCCCTATTATTTTTCCAGGCCTTTATTTTACTTTTTTTTAAGAATTTGGCAGAGCTAGTGAAATATTTTTTTTATTAGTTAAACTATTTGAATACCTTTTATTTAGTGTATATATTTTGTAATATTTATGGAAAAATAATTAAAAATATAAGAATATATTGAAAAATTTAAGTGTCCCTATTATTTTTCCAGGCCTTTATTTTACACTTTTTTTAAGAATTTTGCAGAGCTAGTCAAATATTTTTATTTTATTAGTTAAACTATTTGAATACCTTTAATTTAGTGTATATATTTTGTAATATTTATGGAAAAATAATTAAAAATATAAGAATATATTGAAAAATTTAAGTGTCCCTATTATTTTTCCAGGCCTTTATTTTAAACTTTCTTTAAGAATTTGGCAGAGCTAGTGAAATATTTTTTTTTATTAGTTAAACTATTTGAATACCTTTAATTTAGTGTATATATTTTGTAATATTTATGGAAAAATAATTAAAAATATAAGAATATATTGAAAAATTTAAGTGTCCTATTATTTTTCCAGGCCTTTATTTTACACTTTTTTTAAGAATTTGGCAGAGCTAGTGAATTTTTTTTTTTTATTAGTTAAACTATTTGAATACCTTTAATTTAGTGTATATATTTTGTAATATTTATGGAAAAATAATTAAAAATATAAGAATATATTGAAAAATTTAAGTGTCCCTATTATTTTTCCAGGCCTTTATTTTACACTTTTTTTAAGAATTTGGCAGAGCTAGTGAAATATTTTTTTTTATTAGTTAAACTATTTGAATACCTTTAATTTAGTGTATATATTTTGTAATATTTATCGAAAAATAATTAAAAATATAAGAATATATTGAAAAATTTAAGTGTCCCTATTATTTTTCCAGGCCTTTATTTTACACTTTTTTTAAGAATTTGGCAGAGCTAGTGAATTTTTTTTTTTTATTAGTTAAACTATTTGAATACCTTTAATTTAGTGTATATATTTTGTAATATTTATGGAAAAATAATTAAAAATATAAGAATATATTGAAAAATTTAAGTGTCCCTATTATTTTTCCAGGCCTTTATTTTACACTTTTTTTAAGAATTTGGCAGAGCTAGTGAAATATTTTTTTTTATTAGTTAATCTATTTGAATACCTTTAATTTAGTGTATATATTTTGTAATATTTATGAAAAAATAATTAAAAATATAAGAATATATTGAAAAATTTAAGTGTCCCTATTATTTTTCCAGGCCTTTATTTTACACTTTTTTTAAGAATTTGGCAGAGCTAGTCAAATATTTTTTTTTATTAGTTAATCTATTTGAATACCTTTAATTTAGTGTACATATTTTGTAATATTTATGGAAAAATAATTAAAAATATAAGAATATATTGAAAAATTTAAGAGTCCCTATTATTTTTCCAGGCCTTTATTTTACATTTTTTTTTTAAGAATTTGGCAGAGCTTGTGAAATATTTTTTTTTATTAGTTAAACTATTTGAATACCTTTAATTTAGTGTATATATTTTGTAATATTTATGGAAAAATAATTAAAAATATAAGAATATATTGAAAAATTTAAGTGTCCCTATTATTTTTCCAGGCCTTTATTTTACACTTTTTTTTAAGAATTTGGCAGAGCTAGTGAAATATTTTTTTTTATTAGTTAAACTATTTGAATACCTTTAATTTAGTGTATATATTTTGTAATATTTATGGAAAAATAATTAAAAATATAAGAATATATTGAAAAATTTAAGTGTCCCTATTATTTTTCCAGGCCTTTATTTTACATTTTTTTTTAAGAATTTGGCAGAGCTAGTGAAATATTTTTTTTTATTAGTTAAACTATTTGAATACCTTTAATTTAGTGTATATATTTTGTAATATTTATGGAAAGATAATTAAAAACATAAGAATATATTGAAAAATTTAAGTGTCCCTATTATTTTTCCAGGCCTTTATTTTACACTTTTTTTAAGAATTTGGCAGAGCTAGTGAAATATTTTTTTTTATTAGTTAAACTATTTGAATACCTTTAATTTAGTGTATATATTTTGTAATATTTATGGAAAAATAATTAAAAATATAAGAATATATTGAAAAATTTAAGTGTCCCTATTATTTTTCCAGGCCTTTATTTTACACTTTTTTTTAAGAATTTGGCAGAGCTAGTGAAATATTTTTTTTTATTAGTTAAACTATTTGAATACCTTTAATTTAGTGTATATATTTTGTAATATTTATGGAAAAATAATTAAAAATATAAGAATATATTGAAAAATTTAAGTGTCCCTATTATTTTTCCAGGCCTTTATTTTACATTTTTTTTTAAGAATTTGGCAGAGCTAGTGAAATATTTTTTTTTATTAGTTAAACTATTTGAATACCTTTAATTTAGTGTATATACTTTGTAATATTTATCGAAAATTAATTAAAAATATAAGAATATATTGAAAAATTTAAGTGTCCCTATTATTTTTCCAGGCCTTTATTTTACTTTTTTTTAAGAATTTGGCAGAGCTAGTGAAATATTTTTTTTATTAGTTAAACTATTTGAATACCTTTTATTTAGTGTATATATTTTGTAATATTTATCGAAAAATAATTAAAAATATAAGAATATATTGAAAAATTTAAGTGTCCCTATTATTTTTCCAGGCCTTTATTTTACACTTTTTTTAAGAATTTGGCAGAGCTAGTGAATTTTTTTTTTTTATTAGTTAAACTATTTGAATACCTTTAATTTAGTGTATATATTTTGTAATATTTATGGAAAAATAATTAAAAATATAAGAATATATTGAAAAATTTAAGTGTCCCTATTATTTTTCCAGGCCTTTATTTTACACTTTTTTTAAGAATTTGGCAGAGCTAGTGAAATATTTTTTTTTATTAGTTAATCTATTTGAATACCTTTAATTTAGTGTATATATTTTGTAATATTTATGAAAAAATAATTAAAAATATAAGAATATATTGAAAAATTTAAGTGTCCCTATTATTTTTCCAGGCCTTTATTTTACACTTTTTTTAAGAATTTGGCAGAGCTAGTCAAATATTTTTTTTTTATTAGTTAATCTATTTGAATACCTTTAATTTAGTGTATATATTTTGTAATATTTATGGAAAAATAATTAAAAATATAAGAATATATTGAAAAATTTAAGAGTCCCTATTATTTTTCCAGGCCTTTATTTTACATTTTTTTTTTAAGAATTTGGCAGAGCTTGTGAAATATTTTTTTTTATTAGTTAAACTATTTGAATACCTTTAATTTAGTGTATATATTTTGTAATATTTATGGAAAAATAATTAAAAATATAAGAATATATTGAAAAATTTAAGTGTCCCTATTATTTTTCCAGGCCTTTATTTTACAATTTTTTTAAGAATTTGGCAGAGCTTGTGGAATATTTTTATTTTATTAGTTAAACTATTTGAATTCCTTTAGTTTAGTGTATATATTTTGTAATATTTATGGAAAAATAATTAAAAATATAAGAATATATTGAAAAATTTAAGTGTCCCTATTATTTTTCCAGGCCTTTATTTTTCACTTTTTTTACGAATTTGGCAGAGCTAGTGAAATATTTTTTTTTATTAGTTAAACTATTTGAATACCTTTAATTTAGTGTATATATTTTGTAATATTTATGGAAAAATAATTAAAAATATAAGAATATATTGAAAAATTTAAGTGTCCCTATTATTTTTCCAGGCCTTTATTTTACATTTTTTTTTAAGAATTTGGCAGAGCTAGTGAAATATTTTTTTTTATTAGTTAAACTATTTGAATACCTTTAATTTAGTGTATATATTTTGTAATATTTATGGAAAGATAATTAAAAACATAAGAATATATTGAAAAATTTAAGTGTCCCTATTATTTTTCCAGGCCTTTATTTTACACTTTTTTTAAGAATTTGGCAGAGCTAGTGAAATATTTTTTTTTATTAGTTAAACTATTTGAATACCTTTAATTTAGTGTATATATTTTGTAATATTTATGGAAAAATAATTAAAAATATAAGAATATATTGAAAAATTTAAGTGTCCCTATTATTTTTCCAGGCCTTTATTTTACATTTTTTTTTAAGAATTTGGCAGAGCTAGCGAAATTTTTTTTTTTATTAGTTAAACTATTTGAATACCTTTAATTTAGTGTATATATTTTGTAATATTTATGGAAAAATAATTCAAAATATAAGAATATATTGAAAAATTTAAGTGTCCCTATTATTTTTCCAGGCCTTTATTTTACACTTTTTTTAAGAATTTGGCAGAGCTAGTCAAATATTTTTTTTTTATTAGTTAAACTATTTGAATACCTTTAATTTAGTGTATATATTTTGTAATATTTATGGAAAAATAATTAAAAATATAAGAATATATTGAAAAATTTAAGTGTCCCTATTATTTTTCCAGGCCTTTATTTTACTTTTTTTTTTAAGAATTTGGCAGACCAAGTCAAATATTTTTATTGTATTAGTTAAACTATTTGAATACCTTTAATTTAGTGTATATATTTTGTAATATTTATGGAAAAATAATTAAAAATATAAGAATATATTGAAAAATTTAAGTGTCCCTATTATTTTTCCAGGCCTTTATTTTACATTTTTTTTTAAGAATTTGGCAGAGCTAGTGAAATATTTTTTTTTATTAGTTAAACTATTTGAATACCTTTAATTTATTGTATATATTTTGTAATATTTATGGAAAAATAATTAAAAATATAAGAATATATTGAAAAATTTAAGTGTCCCTATTATTTTTCCAGGCCTTTATTTTATTTTTTTTTTAAGAATTTGGCAGAGCTAGTCAAATATTTTTATTTTATTAGTTAAACTATTTGAATACCTTTAATTTAGTGTATATATTTTGTAATATTTATGGAAAAATAATTAAAAATATAAGAATATATTGAAAAATTTAAGTGTCCCTATTATTTTTCCAGGCCTTTATTTTACATTTTTTTAAGAATTTGGCAGAGCTAGTGAAATATTTTTATTTTATTAGTTAAAATATTTGAATACCTTTAATTTAGTGTATATATTTTGTAATATTTATGGAAAAATAATTAAAAATATAAGAATATATTGAAAAATTTAAGTGTCCCTATTATTTTTCCAAGCCTTTATTTTACTTTTTTTTTAAGAATTTGGCAGAGCAAGTCAAATATTTTTATTTTATTAGTTAAACTATTTGAATACCTTTAATTTAGTGTATATATTTTGTAATATTTATGGAAAAATAATTAAAAATATAAGAATATATTGAAAAATTTAAGTGTCCCTATTATTTTTCCAGGCCTTTATTTTACACTTTTTTAAGAATTTGGCAGAGCTTGTGAAATATTTTTTTTTATTAGTTAAACTATTTGAATACCTTTAATTTAGTGTACATATTTTGTAATATTTATGGAAAAATAATTAAAAATATAAGAATATATTGAAAAATTTAAGTGTCCCTATTATTTATCCAGGCCTTTATTTTACACTTTTTTTAAGAATTTGGCAGAGCTAGTGAAATATTTTTTTTATTAGTTAAACTATTTGAAAACCTTTAATTTAGTGTATATATTTTGTAATATTTATGGAAAAATAAT
Source organism: Sarcophaga caerulescens (assembly GCA_927399465.1). Lineage (NCBI taxonomy): Eukaryota > Metazoa > Arthropoda > Insecta > Diptera > Sarcophagidae > Sarcophaga > Sarcophaga caerulescens. The sequence continues at coordinate 4,849,699 of OV656872.1, forward strand.
TAAAAATATAAGAATATATTGAAAAATTTAAGTGTCCCTATTATTTTTCCAGGCCCTTATTTTACACTTTTTTTAAGAATTTGGCAGAGCTAGTGAAATATTTTTTTTTATTAGTTAAACTATTTGAATACCTTTAATTTAGTGTATATATTTTGTAATATTTATGGAAAAATAATTAAAAATATAAGAATATATTGAAAAATTTAAGTGCCCCTATTATTTTTCCAGGCCTTTATTTTACATTTTTTTAAGAATTTGGCAGAGCTAGTGAAATATTTTTTTTTATTAGTTAAACTATTTGAATACCTTTAATTTAGTGTATATATTTTGTAATATTTATGGAAAAATAATTAAAAATATAAGAATATATTGAAAAATTTAAGTGTCCCTATTATTTTTCCAGGCCTTTATTTTACTTTTTTTTTAAGAATTTGGCAGAGCTAGTGAAATATTTTTATTTTATTAGTTAAACTATTTGAATACCTTTAATTTAGTGTATATATTTTGTAATATTTATGGAAAAATAATTAAAAATATAAGAATATATTGAAAAATTTAAGTGTCCCTATTATTTTTACAGTCCTTTATTTTACACTTTTTTTTAAGAATTTAGCAGAGCTAGTGAAATATTTTTTTTTATTAGTTAAACTATTTGAATACCTTTAATTTAGTGTATATATTTTGTAATATTTATGGAAAAATAATTAAAAATATAAGAATATATTGAAAAATTTAACAGTCCCTATTATTTTTCCAGGCCTTTATTTTACACTTTTTTTTAAGAATTTGGCAGAGCTAGTCAAATATTTTTTTTTATTAGTTAAACTATTTGAATACCTTTAATTTAGTGTATATATTTTGTAATATTTATGGAAAAATAATTAAAAATATAAGAATATATTGAAAAATTTAAGTGTCCCTATTATTTTTCCAGGCCTTTATTTTACTTTTTTTTAAGAATTTGGCAGAGCTAGTCAAATATTTTTATTTTATTAGTTAAACTATTTGAATACCTTTAATTTAGTGTATATATTTTGTAATATTTATGGAAAAATAATTAAAAATATAAGAATATATTGAAAAATTTAAGTGTCCCTATTATTTTTCCAGGCCTTTATTTTACTTTTTTTTAAGAATTTGGCAGAGCTAGTCAAATATTTTTTTTTATTAGTTAAACTATTTGAATACCTTTAATTTAGTGTATATATTTTGTAATATTTATGGAAAAATAATTAAAAATATAAGAATATATTGAAAAATTTAACTGTCCCTATTATTTTTCCAGGCCTTTATTTTACTTTTTTTTTAAGAATTTGGCAGAGCTAGTCAAATATTTTTATTTTATTAGTTAAACTATTTGAATACCTTTAATTTAGTGTATATATTTTGTAATATTTATGGAAAAATAATTAAAAATATAAGAATATATTGAAAAATTTAAGTGTCCCTATTATTTTTCCAGGCCTTCATTTTACATTTTTTTTAAGAATTTGGCAGAGCTTGTGAAATATTTTTATTTTATTAGTTAAACTATTTGAATACCTTTAATTTAGTGTATATATTTTGTAATATTTATGGAAAAATAATTAAAAATATAAGAATATATTGAAAAATTTAAGTGTCCCTATTATTTTTCCAGGCCTTTATTTTACATTTTTTTTTAAGAATTTGGCAGAGCTAGTGAAATATTTTTATTTTATTAGTTAAACTATTTGAATACCTTTAATTTAATGTATATACTTTGTAATATTTATCGAAAATTAATTAAAAATATAAGAATATATTGAAAAATTTAAGTGTCCCTATTATTTTTCCAGGCCTTTATTTTACTTTTTTTTAAGAATTTGGCAGAGCTAGTGAAATATTTTTTTTATTAGTTAAACTATTTGAATACCTTTTATTTAGTGTATATATTTTGTAATATTTATGGAAAAATAATTAAAAATATAAGAATATATTGAAAAATTTAAGTGTCCCTATTATTTTTCCAGGCCTTTATTTTACACTTTTTTTAAGAATTTTGCAGAGCTAGTCAAATATTTTTATTTTATTAGTTAAACTATTTGAATACCTTTAATTTAGTGTATATATTTTGTAATATTTATGGAAAAATAATTAAAAATATAAGAATATATTGAAAAATTTAAGTGTCCCGATTATTTTTCCAGGCCTTTATTTTAAACTTTCTTTAAGAATTTGGCAGAGCTAGTGAAATATTTTTTTATTAGTTAAACTATTTGAATACCTGTAATTTAGTGTATATATTTTGTAATATTTATGGAAAAATAATTAAAAATATAAGAATATATTGAAAAATTTAAGTGTCCCTATTATTTTTCCAGGCCTTTATTTTAAACTTTCTTTAAGAATTTGGCAGAGCTAGTGAAATATTTTTTTTATTAGTTATACTATTTGAATACCTTTAATTTAGTGTATATATTTTGTAATATTTATGGAAAAATAATTAAAAATATAAGAATATATTGAAAAATTTAAGTGTCCCTATTATTTTTCCAGGCCTTTATTTTACACTTTTTTTAAGAATTTGGCAGAGCTAGTGAAATATTTTTTTTTATTAGTTAAACTATTTGAATACCTTTTATTTAGTGTATATATTTTGTAATATTTATGGAAAAATAATTAAAAATATAAGAATATATTGAAAAATTTAAGTGTCCCTATTATTTTTCCAGGCCTTTATTTTACATTTTTTTTAAGAATTTGGCAGAGCTAGTGAAATATTTTTTTTATTAGTTAAACTATTTGAATACCTTTAATTTAGTGTATATATTTTGTAATATTTATGGAAAAATAATTAAAAATATAAGAATATATTGAAAAATTTAAGTGTCCCTATTATTTTTCCAGGCCTTTATTTTAAACTTTTTTTAAGAATTTGGCAGAGCTAGTGAAATATTTTTTTTTATTAGTTAAACTATTTGAATACCTTTAATTTAGTGTATATATTTTGTAATATTTATGGAAAAATAATTAAAAATATAAGAATATATTGAAAAATTTAAGTGTCCCTATTATTTTTCCAGGCCTTTATTTTACACTTTTTTTAAGAATTTGGCAGAGCTAGTGAAATATTTTTTTTTATTAGTTAAACTATTTGAATACCTTTAATTTAGTGTATATATTTTGTAATATTTATGGAAAAATAATTAAAAATATAAGAATATATTGAAAAATTTAAGTGTCCCTATTATTTTTCCAGGCCTTTATTTTACATTTTTTTAAGAATTTGGCAGAGCTAGTGAAATATTTTTTTTATTAGTTAAACTATTTGAATACCTTTAATTTAGTGTATATATTTTGTAATATTTATGGAAAAATAATTAAAAATATAAGAATATATTGAAAAATTTAAGTGTCCCTATTATTTTTCCAGGCCTTTATTTTAAACTTTTTTTAAGAATTTGGCAGAGCTAGTGAAATATTTTTTTTTATTAGTTAAACTATTTGAATACCTTTAATTTAGTGTATATATTTTGTAATATTTATGGAAAAATAATTAAAAATATAAGAATATATTGAAAAATTTAAGTGTCCCTATTATTTTTCCAGGCCTTTATTTTACACTTTTTTTAAGAATTTGGCAGAGCTAGTGAAATATTTTTTTTTATTAGTTAAACTATTTGAATACCTTTAATTTAGTGTATATATTTTGTAATATTTATGGAAAAATAATTAAAAATATAAGAATATATTGAAAAATTTAAGTGTCCCTATTATTTTTCCAGGCCTTTATTTTACTTTTTTTTAAGAATTTGGCAGAGCTAGTGAAATATTTTTTTTATTAGTTAAACTATTTGAATACCTTTAATTTAGTGTATATATTTTGTAATATTTATGGAAAAATAATTAAAAATATAAGAATATATTGAAAAATTTAAGTGTCCCTATTATTTTTCCAGGCCTTTATTTTACATTTTTTTAAGAATTTGGCAGAGCTAGTGAAATATTTTTTTTATTAGTTAAACTATTTGAATACCTTTAATTTAGTGTATATATTTTGTAATATTTATGGAAAAATAATTAAAAATATAAGAATATATTGAAAAATTTAAGTGTCCCTATTATTTTTCCAGGCCTATATTTTACACTTTTTTAAGAATTTGGCAGAGTTAGTAAAATATTTTTTTTATTAGTTAAACTATTTGAATACCTTTAATTTAGTGTATATATTTTGTAATATTTATGGAAAAATAATTAAAAATATAAGAATATATTGAAAAATTTAAGTGTCCCTATTATTTTTCCAGGCCTATATTTTACACTTTTTTAAGAATTTGGCAGAGCTAGTGAAATATTTTTTTTATTAGTTAAACTATTTGAATACCTTTTATTTAGTGTATATATTTTGTAATATTTATGGAAAAATAATTAAAAATATAAGAATATATTGAAAAATTTAAGTGTCCCTATTATTTTTCCAGGCCTTTATTTTACACTTTTTTTAAGAATTTTGCAGAGCTAGTCAAATATTTTTATTTTATTAGTTAAACTATTTGAATACCTTTAATTTAGTGTATATATTTTGTAATATTTATGGAAAAATAATTAAAAATATAAGAATATATTGAAAAATTTAAGTGTCCCTATTATTTTTCCAGGCCTTTATTTTAAACTTTCTTTAAGAATTTGGCAGAGCTAGTGAAATATTTTTTTATTAGTTAAACTATTTGAATACCTGTAATTTAGTGTATATATTTTGTAATATTTATGGAAAAATAATTAAAAATATAAGAATATATTGAAAAATTTAAGTGTCCCTATTATTTTTCCAGGCCTTTATTTTAAACTTTCTTTAAGAATTTGGCAGAGCTAGTGAAATATTTTTTTTATTAGTTATACTATTTGAATACCTTTAATTTAGTGTATATATTTTGTAATATTTATGGAAAAATAATTAAAAATATAAGAATATATTGAAAAATTTAAGTGTCCCTATTATTTTTCCAGGCCTTTATTTTACACTTTTTTTAAGAATTTGGCAGAGCTAGTGAAATATTTTTTTTTATTAGTTAAACTATTTGAATACCTTTTATTTAGTGTATATATTTTGTAATATTTATGGAAAAATAATTAAAAATATAAGAATATATTGAAAAATTTAAGTGTCCCTATTATTTTTCCAGGCCTTTATTTTACATTTTTTTTAAGAATTTGGCAGAGCTAGTGAAATATTTTTTTTATTAGTTAAACTATTTGAATACCTTTAATTTAGTGTATATATTTTGTAATATTTATGGAAAAATAATTAAAAATATAAGAATATATTGAAAAATTTAAGTGTCCCTATTATTTTTCCAGGCCTTTATTTTAAACTTTTTTTTAAGAATTTGGCAGAGCTAGTGAAATATTTTTTTTTATTAGTTAAACTATTTGAATACCTTTAATTTAGTGTATATATTTTGTAATATTTATGGAAAAATAATTAAAAATATAAGAATATATTGAAAAATTTAAGTGTCCCTATTATTTTTCCAGGCCTTTATTTTACACTTTTTTTAAGAATTTGGCAGAGCTAGTGAAATATTTTTTTTTATTAGTTAAACTATTTGAATACCTTTAATTTAGTGTATATATTTTGTAATATTTATGGAAAAATAATTAAAAATATAAGAATATATTGAAAAATTTAAGTGTCCCTATTATTTTTCCAGGCCTTTATTTTACATTTTTTTAAGAATTTGGCAGAGCTAGTGAAATATTTTTTTTATTAGTTAAACTATTTGAATACCTTTTATTTAGTGTATATATTTTGTAATATTTATGGAAAAATAATTAAAAATATAAGAATATATTGAAAAATTTAAGTGTCCCTATTATTTTTCCAGGCCTTTATTTTACACTTTTTTTAAGAATTTTGCAGAGCTAGTCAAATATTTTTATTTTATTAGTTAAACTATTTGAATACCTTTAATTTAGTGTATATATTTTGTAATATTTATGGAAAAATAATTAAAAATATAAGAATATATTGAAAAATTTAAGTGTCCCTATTATTTTTCCAGGCCTTTATTTTAAACTTTCTTTAAGAATTTGGCAGAGCTAGTGAAATATTTTTTTATTAGTTAAACTATTTGAATACCTGTAATTTAGTGTATATATTTTGTAATATTTATGGAAAAATAATTAAAAATATAAGAATATATTGAAAAATTTAAGTGTCCCTATTATTTTTCCAGGCCTTTATTTTAAACTTTCTTTAAGAATTTGGCAGAGCTAGTGAAATATTTTTTTTATTAGTTATACTATTTGAATACCTTTAATTTAGTGTATATATTTTGTAATATTTATGGAAAAATAATTAAAAATATAAGAATATATTGAAAAATTTAAGTGTTCCTATTATTTTTCCAGGCCTTTATTTTACACTTTTTTTAAGAATTTGGCAGAGCTAGTGAAATATTTTTTTTTATTAGTTAAACTATTTGAATACCTTTTATTTAGTGTATATATTTTGTAATATTTATGGAAAAATAATTAAAAATATAAGAATATATTGAAAAATTTAAGTGTCCCTATTATTTTTCCAGGCCTTTATTTTACATTTTTTTTAAGAATTTGGCAGAGCTAGTGAAATATTTTTTTTATTAGTTAAACTATTTGAATACCTTTAATTTAGTGTATATATTTTGTAATATTTATGGAAAAATAATTAAAAATATAAGAATATATTGAAAAATTTAAGTGTCCCTATTATTTTTCCAGGCCTTTATTTTAAACTTTTTTTTAAGAATTTGGCAGAGCTAGTGAAATATTTTTTTTTATTAGTTAAACTATTTGAATACCTTTAATTTAGTGTATATATTTTGTAATATTTATGGAAAAATAATTAAAAATATAAGAATATATTGAAAAATTTAAGTGTCCCTATTATTTTTCCAGGCCTTTATTTTACACTTTTTTTAAGAATTTGGCAGAGCTAGTGAAATATTTTTTTTTATTAGTTAAACTATTTGAATACCTTTAATTTAGTGTATATATTTTGTAATATTTATGGAAAAATAATTAAAAATATAAGAATATATTGAAAAATTTAAGTGTCCCTATTATTTTTCCAGGCCTTTATTTTACATTTTTTTAAGAATTTGGCAGAGCTAGTGAAATATTTTTTTTATTAGTTAAACTATTTGAATACCTTTAATTTAGTGTATATATTTTGTAATATTTATGGAAAAATAATTAAAAATATAAGAATATATTGAAAAATTTAAGTGTCCCTATTATTTTTCCAGGCCTTTATTTTAAACTTTTTTTAAGAATTTGGCAGAGCTAGTGAAATATTTTTTTTTATTAGTTAAACTATTTGAATACCTTTAATTTAGTGTATATATTTTGTAATATTTATGGAAAAATAATTAAAAATATAAGAATATATTGAAAAATTTAAGTGTCCCTATTATTTTTCCAGGCCTTTATTTTACACTTTTTTTAAGAATTTGGCAGAGCTAGTGAAATATTTTTTTTTATTAGTTAAACTATTTGAATACCTTTAATTTAGTGTATATATTTTGTAATATTTATGGAAAAATAATTAAAAATATAAGAATATATTGAAAAATTTAAGTGTCCCTATTATTTTTCCAGGCCTTTATTTTAAACTTTCTTTAAGAATTTGGCAGAGCTAGTGAAATATTTTTTTTATTAGTTATACTATTTGAATACCTTTAATTTAGTGTATATATTTTGTAATATTTATGGAAAAATAATTAAAAATATAAGAATATATTGAAAAATTTAAGTGTCCCTATTATTTTTCCAGGCCTTTATTTTACACTTTTTTTAAGAATTTGGCAGAGCTAGTGAAATATTTTTTTTATTAGTTAAACTATTTGAATACCTTTCATTTAGTGTATATATTTTGTAATATTTATGGAAAAATAATTAAAAATATAAGAATATATTGAAAAATTTAAGTGTCCCTATTATTTTTCCAGGCCTTTATTTTACATTTTTTTTTAAGAATTTGGGAGAACTAGTGAAATATTTTTTTTATTAGTTAAACTATTTGAATACCTTTAATTTAGTGTATATATTTTGTAATATTTATGGAAAAATAATTAAAAATATAAGAATATATTGAAAAATTTAAGTGTCCCTATTATTTTTCCAGGCCTTTATTTTAAACTTTTTTTAAGAATTTGGCAGAGCTAGTGAAATATTTTTTTTTATTAGTTAAACTATTTGAATACCTTTAATTTAGTGTATATATTTTGTAATATTTATGGAAAAATAATTAAAAATATAAGAATATATTGAAAAATTTAAGTGTCCCTATTATTTTTCCAGGCCTTTATTTTACATTTTATTAAGAATTTGGCAGAGCTAGTGAAATATTTTTTTTATTAGTTAAACTATTTGCATACCTTTAATTTAGTGTATATATTTTGTAATATTTATGGAAAAATAATTAAAAATATAAGAATATATTGAAAAATTTAAGTGTCCCTATTATTTTTCCAGGCCTTTATTTTACATTTTTTTAAGAATTTGGCAGAGCTAGTGAAATATTTTTTTTATTAGTTAAACTGTTTGAATACCTTTAATTTAGTGTATATATTTTGTAATATTTATGGAAAAATAATTAAAAATATAAGAATATATTGAAAAATTTAAGTGTCCCTATTATTTTTCCAGGCCTATATTTTACACTTTTTTAAGAATTTGGCAGAGCTAGTAAAAAATTTTTTTTATTAGTTAAACTATTTGAATACCTTTAATTTAGTGTAAAAATAATTAAAAATATAAGAATATATTGAAAAATTTAAGTGTCCCTATTATTTTTCCAGGCCTATATTTTACACTTTTTTAAGAATTTGGCAGAGCTAGTGAAATATTTTTTTTTATTAGTTAAACTATTTGAATACCTTTTATTTAGTGTATATATTTTGTAATATTTATGGAAAAATAATTAAAAATATAAGAATATATTGAAAAATTTAAGTGTCCCTATTATTTTTCCAGGCCTTTATTTTACACTTTTTTTAAGAATTTGGCAGAGCTAGTGAAATATTTTTTTTTATTAGTTAAACTATTTGAATACCTTTAATTTAGTGTATATATTTTGTAATATTTATGGAAAAATAATTAAAAATATAAGAATATATTGAAAAATTTAAGTGTCCCTATTATTTTTCCAGGCCTTTATTTTACATTTTTTTTAAGAATTTGGCAGAGGTAGTGAAATATTTTTTTTTATTAGTTAAACTATTTGAATACCTTTAATTTAGTGTATATATTTTGTAATATTTATGGAAAAATAATTAAAAATATAAGAATATATTGAAAAATTTAAGTGTCCCTATTATTTTTCCAGGCCTTTATTTAACATTTTTTTTAAGAATTTGGCAAAGCTAGTGAAATATTTTTTTTATTAGTTAAACTATTTGAATACCTTTAATTTAGTGTATATATTTTGTAATATTTATGGAAAAATAATTAAAAATATAAGAATATATTGAAAAATTTAAGTGTCCCTATTATTTTTCCAGGCCTTTATTTTACACTTTTTTTAATAATTTGGCAGAGCTAGTGAAATATTTTTTTTTATTAGTTAAACTATTTGAATACCTTTAATTTAGTGTATATATTTTGTAATATTTATGGAAAAATAATTAAAAATATAAGAATATATTGAAAAATTTAAGTGTCCCTATTATTTTTCCAGGCCTTTATTTTACATTTTTTTAAGAATTTGGCAGAGCTAGTGAAATATTTTTTTTATTAGTTAAACTATTTGAATACCTTTAATTTAGTGTATATATTTTGTAATATTTATGGAAAAATAATTAAAAATATAAGAATATATTGAAAAATTTAAGGATCCCTATTATTTTTCCAGGCCTTTATTTTACACTTTTTTAAGAATTTGGCAGAGCTAGTGAAATATTTTTTTTTATTAGTTAAACTATTTGAATACCTTTAATTTAGTGTATATATTTTGTAATATTTATGGAAAAATAATTAAAAATATAAGAATATATTGAAAAATTTAAGTGTCCCTATTATTTTTCCAGGCCTTTATTTTACACTTTTTTTAATAATTTGGCAGAGCTAGTGAAATATTTTTTTTTTATTAGTTAAACTATTTGAATACCTTTAATTTAGTGTATATATTTTGTAATATTTATGGAAAAATAATTAAAAATATAAGAATATATTGAAAAATTTAAGTGTCCCTATTATTTTTCCAGGCCTTTATTTTACATTTTTTTAAGAATTTGGCAGAGCTAGTGAAATATTTTTTTTATTAGTTAAACTATTTGAATACCTTTAATTTAGTGTATATATTTTGTAATATTTATGGCAAAATAATTAAAAATATAAGAATATATTGAAAAATTTAAGTGTCCCTATTATTTTTCCAGGCCTTTATTTTACACTTTTTTAAGAATTTGGCAGAGCTAGTGAAATATTTTTTTTTTATTAGTTAAACTATTTGAATACCTTTAATTTAGTGTATATATTTTGTAATATTTATGGAAAAATAATTAAAAATATAAGAATATATTGAAAAATTTAAGGATCCCTATTATTTTTCCAGGCCTTTATTTTACACTTTTTTTAAGAATTTGGCAGAGCTAGTGAAATATTTTTTTTTATTAGTTAAACTATTTGAATACCTTTAATTTAGTGTATATATTTTGTAATATTTATGGAAAAATAATTAAAAATATAAGAATATATTGAAAAATTTAAGTGTCCCTATTATTTTTCCAGGCCTTTATTTTACACTTTTTTTAAGAATTTTGCAGAGCTAGTCAAATATTTTTATTTTATTAGTTAAACTATTTGAATACCTTTAATTTAGTGTATATATTTTGTAATATTTATGGAAAAATAATTAAAAATATAAGAATATATTGAAAAATTTAAGTGTCCCTATTATTTTTCCAGGCCTTTATTTTACATTTTTTTTAAGAATTTGGCAGAGCTAGTGAAATATTTTTTCTTTTATTAGTTAAACTATTTGAATACCTTTAATTTAATGTATATATTTTGTAATATTTATGGAAAAATAATTAAAAATATAAGAATATATTGAAAAATTTAAGTGTCCCTATTATTTTTCCAGGCCTTTATTTTACACTTTTTTTTAAGAATTTGGCAGAGCTAGTGAAATATTTTTTTTTATTAGTTAAACTATTTGAATACCTTTAATTTAGTGTATATATTTTGTAATATTTATGGAAAAATAATTAAAAATATAAGAATATATTGAAAAATTTAAGTGTCCCTATTACTTTTCCAGGCCTTTATTTTAAACTTTTTTTAAGAATTTGGCAGAGCTAGTGAAATATTTTTTCTTTTATTAGTTAAACTATTTGAATACCTTTAATTTAATGTATATATTTTGTAATATTTATGGAAAAATAATTAAAAATATAAGAATATATTGAAAAATTTAAGTGTCCCTATTATTTTTCCAGGCCTTTATTTTACACTTTTTTTTAAGAATTTGGCAGAGCTAGTGAAATATTTTTTTTTATTAGTTAAACTATTTGAATACCTTTAATTTAGTGTATATATTTTGTAATATTTATGGAAAAATAATTAAAAATATAAGAATATATTGAAAAACTTAAGTGTCCCTATTATTTTTCCAGGCCTTTATTTTACACTTTTTTTAAGAATTTGGCAGAGCTTGTGAAATATTTTTTTTATTAGTTAAACTATTTGAATACCTTTAATTTAGTGTATATATTTTGTAATATTTATGGAAAAATAATTAAAAATGAAAGAATATATTGAAAAATTTAACTGTCCCTATTATTTTTCCAGGCCTTTATTTTACATTTTTTTAAGAATTTGGCAGAGCTTGTGAAATATTTTTTTTTATTAGTTAAACTATTTGAATACCTTTAATTTAGTGTATATATTTTGTAATATTTATGGAAAAATAATTAAAAATGAAAGAATATATTGAAAAATTTAAGTGTCCCTATTATTTTTCCAGGCCTTTATTTTACATTTTTTTTAAGAATTTGGCAGAGCTAGTGAAATATTTTTTTTATTAGTTAAACTATTTGAATACCTTTAATTTAGTGTATATATTTTGTAATATTTATGGAAAAATAATTAAAAATATAAGAATATATTGAAAAATTTAAGTGTCCCTATTATTTTTCCAGGCCTTTATTTTACACTTTTTTTAAGAATTTGGCAGAGCTAGTGAAATATTTTTTTTTATTAGTTAAACTATTTGAATACCTTTAATTTAGTGTATATATTTTGTAATATTTATGGAAAAATAATTAAAAATATAAGAATATATTGAAAAATTTAAGTGTCCCTATTATTTTTCCAGGCCTTTATTTTACATTATTTTAAGAATTTGGCAGAGCTAGTGAAATATTTTTTTTTTATTAGTTAAACTATTTGAATACCTTTAATTTAGTGTATATATTTTGTAATATTTATGGAAAAATAATTAAAAATATAAGAATATATTGAAAAATTTAAGTGTCCCTATTATTTTTCCAGGCCTTTATTTTACATTTTTTTAAGAATTTGGCAGAGCTAGTGAAATATTTTTTTTTATTAGTTAAACTATTTGAATACCTTTATTTTAGTGTATATATTTTGTAATTTTTATGGAAAAATAATTAAAAATATAAGAATATATTGAAAAATTTAAGTGTCCCTATTATTTTTCCAGGCCTTTATTTTACATTTTTTTTAAGAATTTGGCAGAGCTTGTGAAATATTTTTATTTTATTAGTTAAACTATTTGAATACCTTTAATTTAATGTATATATTTTGTAATATTTATGGAAAAATAATTAAAAATATAATAATATATTGAAAAATTTAAGTGTCCCTATTATTTTTCCAGGCCTTTATTTTACACTTTTTTTAAGAATTTGGCAGAGCTAGTGAAATATTTTTTTTATTAGTTAAACTATTTGCATACCTTTAATTTGGTGTATATATTTTGTAATATTTATGGAAAAATAATTAAAAATATAAGAATATATTGAAAAATTTAAGTGTCCCTATTATTTTTCCAGGCCTTTATTTTACTTTTATTCTAAGAATTTGGCAGAGCTAGTGAAATATTTTTTTATTAGTTAAACTATTTGAATACCTTTAATTTAGTGTATATATTTTGCAATATTTATGGAAAAATAATTAAAAATATAATAATATATTGTAAAATTTAAGTGTCCCTATTATTTTTCCAGGCCTTTATTTTACACTTTTTTTAAGAATTTGGCAGAGCTAGTGAAATATTTTTTTTATTAGTTAAACTATTTGAATACCTTTAATTTAGTGTATATATTTTGTAATATTTATGGAAAAATAATTAAAAATATAAGAATATATTGAAAAATTTAAGTGTCCCTATTATTTTTCCAGGCCTTTATTTTACACTTTTTTTTAAGAATTTGGCAGAGCTAGTGAAATATTTTTTTTTATTAGTTAAACTATTTGAATACCTTTAATTTAGTGTATATATTTTGTAATATTTATGGAAAAATAATTAAAAATATAAGAATATATTGAAAAATTTAAGTGTCCCTATTACTTTTCCAGGCCTTTATTTTAAACTTTTTTTAAGAATTTGGCAGAGCTAGTGAAATATTTTTTCTTTTATTAGTTAAACTATTTGAATACCTTTAATTTAATGTATATATTTTGTAATATTTATGGAAAAATAATTAAAAATATAAGAATATATTGAAAAATTTAAGTGTCCCTATTATTTTTCCAGGCCTTTATTTTACACTTTTTTTTAAGAATTTGGCAGAGCTAGTGAAATATTTTTTTTTATTAGTTAAACTATTTGAATACCTTTAATTTAGTGTATATATTTTGTAATATTTATGGAAAAATAATTAAAAATATAAGAATATATTGAAAAACTTAAGTGTCCCTATTATTTTTCCAGGCCTTTATTTTACACTTTTTTTAAGAATTTGGCAGAGCTTGTGAAATATTTTTTTTATTAGTTAAACTATTTGAATACCTTTAATTTAGTGTATATATTTTGTAATATTTATGGAAAAATAATTAAAAATGAAAGAATATATTGAAAAATTTAACTGTCCCTATTATTTTTCCAGGCCTTTATTTTACATTTTTTTAAGAATTTGGCAGAGCTTGTGAAATATTTTTTTTTATTAGTTAAACTATTTGAATACCTTTAATTTAGTGTATATATTTTGTAATATTTATGGAAAAATAATTAAAAATGAAAGAATATATTGAAAAATTTAAGTGTCCCTATTATTTTTCCAGGCCTTTATTTTACATTTTTTTTAAGAATTTGGCAGAGCTAGTGAAATATTTTTTTTATTAGTTAAACTATTTGAATACCTTTAATTTAGTGTATATATTTTGTAATATTTATGGAAAAATATTTAAAAATATTAGAATATATTGAAAAATTTAAGTGTCCCTATTATTTTTCCAGGCCTTTATTTTACTTTTTTTTTTAAGAATTTGGCAGAGCTAGTGAAATATTTTTTTTTATTAGTTAAACTATTTGAATACCTTTAATTTAGTGTATATATTTTGTAATATTTAAGGAAAAATAATTAAAAATATAAGAATATATTGAAAAATTTAAGTGTCCCTATTATTTTTCCAAGCCTTTATTTTACATTTTTTTAAGAATTTGGCAGAGCTAGTGAAATATTTTTTTTTATTAGTTAAACTATTTGAATACCTTTAATTTAGTGTATATATTTTGTAATATTTATGGAAATATAATTAAAAATATTAGAATATATTGAAAAATTTAAGTGTCCCTATTATTTTTCCAGGCCTTTATTTTACTTTTTTATTAAGAATTTGGCAGAGCTAGTCAAATATATTTTTTTTATTAGTTAAACTATTTGAATACCTTTAGTTTAGTGTATATATTTTGTAATATTTATGGAAAAATAATTAAAAATATAAGAATATATTGAAAAATTTAAGTGTCCCTATTATTTTTCCAGGCCTTTATTTTACACTTTTTTTTAAGAATTTGGCAGAGCTAGTGAAATATTTTTTTTTATTAGTTAAACTATTTGAATACCTTTAATTTAGTGTATATATTTTGTAATATTTATGGAAAAATAATTAAAAATATAAGAATATATTGAAAAATTTAAGTGTCCGTATTATTTTTCCAGACCTTTATTTTACTTTTTTATTAAGAATTTGGCAGAGCTAGTCAAATATATTTTTTTTATTAGTTAAACTATTTGAATACCTTTAATTTAGTGTATATATTTTGTAATATTTATGGAAAAATAATTAAAAATATAAGAATATATTGAAAAATTTAAGTGTCCCTATTATTTTTCCAGGCTTTTATTTTACACTTTTTTTAAGAATTTGGCAGAGCTAGTCAAATATATTTTTTATTAGTTAAACTATTTGAATACCTTTAATTTAGTGTATATATTTTGTAATATTTATGGAAAAATAATTAAAAATATAAGAATATATTGAAAAATTTAAGGATCCCTATTATTTTTCCAGGCCTTTATTTTACACTTTTTTAAGAATTTGGCAGAGCTAGTGAAATATTTTTTTTTATTAGTTAAACTATTTGAATACCTTTAATTTAGTGTATATATTTTGTAATATTTATGGAAAAATAATTAAAAATATAAGAATATATTGAAAAATTTAAGTGTCCCTATTATTTTTCCAGGCCTTTATTTTACACTTTTTTTAATAATTTGGCAGAGCTAGTGAAATATTTTTTTTTTATTAGTTAAACTATTTGAATACCTTTAATTTAGTGTATATATTTTGTAATATTTATGGAAAAATAATTAAAAATATAAGAATATATTGAAAAATTTAAGTGTCCCTATTATTTTTCCAGGCCTTTATTTAACATTTTTTTTAAGAATTTGGCAAAGCTAGTGAAATATTTTTTTTTTTAGTTAAACTATTTGAATACCTTTAATTTAGTGTATATATTTTGTAATATTTATGGAAAAATAATTAAAAATATAAGAATATATTGAAAAATTTAAGTGTCCCTATTATTTTTCCAGGCCTTTATTTTACACTTTTTTTAAGAATTTGGCAGAGCTAGTGAAATATTTTTTTTTATTATTTAAACTATTTGAATACCTTTAATTTAGTGTATATATTTTGTAATATTTATGGAAAAATAATTAAAAATTTAAGAATATATTGAAAAATTTAAGTGTCCCTATTATTTTTCCAGGCCTTTATTTTACTTTTTTATTAAGAATTTGGCAGAGCTAGTCAAATATATTTTTTTATTAGTTAAATTATTTAAATACCTTTAATTTAGTGTATATATTTGGTAATATTTATGGAAAAAAAATTAAAAATATAAGAATATATTGAAAAATTTAAGTGTCCCTATTATTTTTCCAGGCCTTTATTTTACATTTTTTTTTTTAAGAATTTGGCAGAGCTAGTGAAATATTTTTTTTTTATTAGTTAAACTATTTGAATACCTTTAATTTAGTGTATATATTTTGTAATATTTATGGAAAAATAATTAAAAATATAAGAATATATTGAAAAATTTAAGTGTCCCTATTATTTTTCCAGGCCTTTATTTTACTTTTTTATTAAGAATTTGGCAGAGCTAGTGAAATATATTTTTTTATTAGTTAAACTATTTGAATACCTTTAATTTAGTGTATATATTTTGTAATATTTATGGAAAAATAATTAAAAATATAAGAATATATTGAAAAATTTAAGTGTCCCTATTATTTTTCCAGGCCTTTATTTTACATTTTTTTTAAGAATTTGGCAGAGCTTGTGGAATATTTTTATTTTATTAGTTAAACTATTTGAATTCCTTTAATTTAGTGTATATATTTTGTAATATTTATGGAAAAATAATTAAAAATATAAGAATATATTGAAAAATTTAAGTGTCCCTATTATTTTTCCAGGCCTTTATTTTACATTTTTTTTAAGAATTTGGCAGAGCTTGTGGAATATTTTTATTTTATTAGTTAAACTATTTGAATTCCTTTAATTTAGTGTATATATTTTGTAATATTTATGGACAAATAATTAAAAATATAAGAATATATTGAAAAATTTAAGTGTCCCTATTATTTTTCCAGGCCTTTATTTTTCACTTTTTTTACGAATTTGGCAGAGCTAGTGAAATATTTTTTTTTATTAGTTAAACTATTTGAATACCTTTAATTTAGTGTATATATTTTGTAATATTTATGGAAAAATAATTAAAAATATAAGAATATATTGAAAAATTTAAGTGTCCCTATTATTTTTCCAGGCCTTTATTTTACTTTTTTTTTAAGAATTTGGCAGAGCAAGTCAAATATTTTTATTTTATTAGTTAAACTATTTGAATACCTTTAATTTAGTGTATATATTTTGTAATATTTATGGAAAAATAATTAAAAATATAAGAATATATTGAAAAATTTAAGTGTCCCTATTATTTTTCCAGGCCTTTATTTTACACTTTTTTAAGAATTTGGCAGAGCTAGTGAAATATTTTTTTTATTAGTTAAACTATTTGAATACCTTTAATTTAGTGTACATATTTTGTAATATTTATGGAATAATAATTAAAAATATAAGAATATATTGAAAAATTTAAGTGTCCCTATTATTTTTCCAGGCCTTTATTTTACACTTTTTTTAAGAATTTGGCAGAGCTAGTCAAATATTTTTTTTTATTAGTTAAACTATTTGAATACCTTTAATTTAGTGTATATATTTTGTAATATTTATGGAAAAATAATTAAAAATATAAGAATATATTGAAAAATTTAAGTGTCCCTATTATTTTTCCAGGCCTTTATTTTACACTTTTTTTAAGAATTTGGCAGAGCTAGTGAAATATTTTTTTTTATTAGTTAATCTATTTGAATACCTTTAATTTAGTGTATATATTTTGTAATATTTATGAAAAAATAATTAAAAATATAAGAATATATTGAAAAATTTAAGTGTCCCTATTATTTTTCCAGGCCTTTATTTTACACTTTTTTTAAGAATTTGGCAGAGCTAGTGAAATATTTTTTTTTATTAGTTAATCTATTTGAATACCTTTAATTTAGTGTATATATTTTGTAATATTTATGGAAAAATAATTAAAAATATAAGAATATATTGAAAAATTTAAGTGTCCCTATTATTTTTCCAGGCCTTTATTTTACTTTTTTATTAAGAATTTGGCAGAGCTAGTCAAACATATTTTTTTATTAGTTAAACTATTTGAATACCTTTAATTTAGTGTATATATTTTGTAATATTTATGGAAAAATAATTAAAAATATAAGAATATATTGAAAAATTTAAGTGTCCCTATTATTTTTCCAGGCCTTTATTTTACATTTTTTTTTAAGAATTTGGCAGAGCTTGTGAAATAATTTTTTTTATTAGTTAAACTATTTGAATACCTTTAATTTAGTGTATATATTTTGTAATATTTATGGAAAAATAATTAAAAATATAAGAATATATTGAAAAATTTAAGTGTCCCTATTATTTTTCCAGGCCTTTATTTTACATTTTTTTTAAGAATTTGGCAGAGCTTGTGGAATATTTTTATTTTATTAGTTAAACTATTTGAATTCCTTTAATTTAGTGTATATATTTTGTAATATTTATGGAAAAATAATTAAAAATATAAGAATATATTGAAAAATTTAAGTGTCCCTATTATTTTTCCAGGCCTTTATTTTACATTTTTTTTAAGAATTTGGCAGAGCTTGTGGTTTTTTTTTATTTTATTAGTTAAACTATTTGAATTCCTTTAATTTAGTGTATATATTTTGTAATATTTATGGAAAAATAATTAAAAATATAAGAATATATTGAAAAATTTAAGTGTCCCTATTATTTTTCCAGGCCTTTATTTTTCACTTTTTTTACGAATTTGGCAGAGCTAGTGAAATATTTTTTTTTATTAGTTAAACTATTTGAATACCTTTAATTTAGTGTATATATTTTGTAATATTTATGGAAAAATAATTAAAAATATAAGAATATATTGAAAAATTTAAGTGTCCCTATTATTTTTCCAGGCCTTTATTTTACTTTTTTTTTAAGAATTTGGCAGAGCAAGTCAAATATTTTTATTTTATTAGTTAAACTATTTGAATACCTTTAATTTAGTGTATATATTTTGTAATATTTATGGAGAAATAATTAAAAATATAAGAATATATTGAAAAATTTAAGTGTCCCTATTATTTTTCCAGGCCTTTATTTTACTTTTTTTTTAAGAATTTGGCAGAGCAAGTCAAATATTTTTATTTTATTAGTTAAACCATTTGAATACCTTTAATTTAGTGTATATATTTTGTAATATTTATGGAAAAATAATTAAAAATATAAGAATATATTGAAAAATTTAAGTGTCCCTATTATTTTTCCAGGCCTTTATTTTTCACTTTTTTTACGAATTTGGCAGAGCTAGTGAAATATTTTTTTTTATTAGTTAAACTATTTGAATACCTTTAATTTAGTGTATATATTTTGTAATATTTATGGAAAAATAATTAAAAATATAAGAATATATTGAAAAATTTAAGTGTCCCTATTATTTTTCCAGGCCTTTATTTTACATTTTTTTTTAAGAATTTGGCAGAGCTTGTGAAATAATTTTTTTTTATTAGTTAAACTATTTGAATACCTTTAATTTAGTGTATATATTTTGTAATATTTATGGAAAAATAATTAAAAATATAAGAATATATTGAAAAATTTAAGTGTCCCTATTATTTTTCCAGGCCTTTATTTTACATTTTTTTTAAGAATTTGGCAGAGCTTGTGGAATATTTTTATTTTATTAGTTAAACTATTTGAATACCTTTAATTTAGTGTATATATTTTGTAATATTTATGGAAAAATAATTAAAAATATAAGAATATATTGAAAAATTTAAGTGTCCCTATTATTTTTCCAGGCCTTTATTTTTCACTTTTTTTACGAATTTGGCAGAGCTAGTGAAATATTTTTTTTTATTAGTTAAACTATTTGAATACCTTTAATTTAGTGTATATATTTTGTAATATTTATGGAAAAATAATTAAAAATATAAGAATATATTGAAAAATTTAAGTGTCCCTATTATTTTTCCAGGCCTTTATTTTACTTTTTTTTTAAGAATTTGGCAGAGCAAGTCAAATATTTTTATTTTATTAGTTAAACCATTTGAATACCTTTAATTTAGTGTATATATTTTGTAATATTTATGGAAAAATAATTAAAAATATAAGAATATATTGAAAAATTTAAGTGTCCCTATTATTTTTCCAGGCCTTTATTTTTCACTTTTTTTACGAATTTGGCAGAGCTAGTGAAATATTTTTTTTTATTAGTTAAACTATTTGAATACCTTTAATTTAGTGTATATATTTTGTAATATTAATGGAAAAATAATTAAAAATATAAGAATATATTGAAAAATTTAAGTGTCCCTATTATTTTTCCAGGCCTTTATTTTACATTTTTTTTTAAGAATTTGGCAGAGCTAGTGAAATATTTTTTTTTATTAGTTAAACTATTTGAATACCTTTAATTTAGTGTATATATTTTGTAATATTTATGGAAAGATAATTAAAAATATAAGAATATATTGAAAAATTTAAGTGTCCCTATTATTTTTCCAGGCCTTTATTTTACACTTTTTTTAAGAATTTGGCAGAGCTAGTGAAATATTTTTTTTTATTAGTTAAACTATTTGAATGCCTTTAATTTAGTGTATATATTTTGTAATATTTATGGAAAAATAATTAAAAATATAAGAATATATTGAAAAATTTAAGTGTCCCTATTATTTTTCCAGGCCTTTATTTTACATTTTTTTTTAAGAATTTGGCAGAGCTAGCGAAATATTTTTTTTTATTAGTTAAACTATTTGAATACCTTTAATTTAGTGTATATATTTTGTAATATTTATGGAAAAATAATTAAAAATATAAGAATATATTGAAAAATTTAAGTGTCCCTATTATTTTTCCAGGCCTTTATTTTACACTTTTTTTACGAATTTGGCAGAGCTAGTGAAATATTTTTTTTTATTAGTTAAACTATTTGAATACCTTTAATTTAGTGTATATATTTTGTAATATTTATGGAAAAATAATTAAAAATATAAGAATATATTGAAAAATTTAAGTGTCCCTATTATTTTTCCAGGCCTTTATTTTACATTTTTTTACGAATTTGGCAGAGCTAGTGAAATATTTTTTTTTATTAGTTAATCTATTTGAATACCTTTAATTTAGTGTATATATTTTGTAATATTTATGGAAAAATAATTAAAAATATAAGAATATATTGAAAAATTTAAGTGTCCCTATTATTTTTCCAGGCCTTTATTTTTCACTTTTTTTACGAATTTGGCAGAGCTAGTGAAATATTTTTTTTATTAGTTAATCTATTTGAATACCTTTAATTTAGTGTATATATTTTGTAATATTTATGAAAAAATAATTAAAAATATAAGAATATATTGAAAAATTTAAGTGTCCCTATTATTTTTCCAGGCCTTTATTTTACTTTTTTTTTAAGAATTTGGCAGAGCAAGTCAAATATTTTTATTTCATTAGTTAAACTATTTGAATACCTTTAATTTAGTGTATATATTTTGTAATATTTATGGAAAAATAATTAAAAATATAAGAATATATTGAAAAATTTAAGTGTCCCTATTATTTTTCCAGGCCTTTATTTTACACTTTTTTAAGAATTTGGCAGAGCTAGTGAAATATTTTTTTTTTATTAGTTAAACTATTTGAATACCTTTAATTTAGTGTATATATTTTGTAATATTTATGGAAAAATAATTAAAAATATAAGAATATATTGAAAAATTTAAGTGTCCCTATTATTTTTCCAGGCCTTTATTTTACACTTTTTTTAAGAATTTGGCAGAGCTAGTGAAATATTTTTTTTATTAGTTAATCTATTTGAATACCTTTAATTTAGTGTATATATTTTGTAATATTTATGAAAAAATAATTAAAAATATAAGAATATATTGAAAAATTTAAGTGTCCCTATTATTTTTCCAGGCCTTTATTTTACTTTTTTTTTAAGAATTTGGCAGAGCAAGTCAAATATTTTTATTTTATTAGTTAAACTATTTGAATACCTTTAATTTAGTGTATATATTTTGTAATATTTATGGAAAAATAATTAAAAATATAAGAATATATTGAAAAATTTAAGTGTCCCTATTATTTTTCCAGGCCTTTATTTTACACTTTTTTTTAAGAATTTGGCAGAGCTAGTGAAATATTTTTTTTTATTAGTTAAACTATTTGAATACCTTTAATTTAGTGTATATATTTTGTAATATTTATGGAAAAATAATTAAAAATATAAGAATATATTGAAAAATTTAAGTGTCCCTATTATTTTTCCAGGCCTTTATTTTACTTTTTTTTTAAGAATTTGGCAGAGCTAGTCAAATATTTTTATTTTATTAGTTAAACTATTTGAATACCTTTAATTTAGTGTATATATTTTGTAATATTTATGGAAAAATAATTAAAAATATAAGAATTTATTGAAAAATTTAAGTGTCCCTATTATTTTTCCAGGCCTTTATTTTACACTTTTTTTACGAATTTGGCAGAGCTACTGAAATATTTTTTTTTTTAGTTAAACTATTTGAATACCTTTAATTTAGTGTATATATTTTGTAATATTTATGGAAAAATAATTAAAAATATAAGAATATATTGAAAAATTTAAGTGTCCCTATTATTTTTCCAGGCCTTTATTTTACATTTTTTTAAGAATTTGGCAGAGCTAGTGAAATATTTTTTTTTTATTAGTTAAACTATTTGAATACCTTTAATTTAGTGTATATATTTTGTAATATTTATGGAAAAATAATTAAAAATATAAGAATATATTGAAAAATTTAAGTGTCCCTATTATTTTTCCAAGCCTTTATTTAAGAATTTGGCAGAGCTAGTGAAATATTTTTTTTTTTATTAGTTAAACTATTTGAATACCTTTAATTTAGTGTATATATTTTGTAATATTTATGGAAAAATAATTAAAAATATAAGAATATATTGAAAAATTTAAGTGTCCCTATTATTTTTCCAGGCCTTTATTTTACATTTTTTTAAGAATTTGGCAGAGCTAGTGAAATATTTTTTTTTATTAGTTAAACTATTTGAATACCTTTAATTTATTGTATATATTTTGTAATATTTATGGAAAAATAATTAAAAATATAAGAATATATTGAAAAATTTAAGTGTCCCTATTATTTTTCCAGGCCTTTATTTTACTTTTTTTTAAGAATTTGGCAGAGCTAGTCAAATATTTTTATTTTATTAGTTAAACTATTTGAATACCTTTAATTTAGTGTATATATTTTGTAATATTTATGGAAAAATAATTAAAAATATAAGAATTTATTGAAAAATTTAAGTGTCCCTATTATTTTTCCAGGCCTTTATTTTACTTTTTTTTTTTAGAATTTGGCAGAGCTAGTGAAATATTTTTATTTTATTAGTTAAACTATTTGAATACCTTTAATTTAGTGTATATATTTTGTAATATTTATGGAAAAATAATTAAAAATATAAGAATATATTGAAAAATTTAAGTGTCCCTATTATTTTTCCAGGCCTTTATTTTACACTTTTTTTACGAATTTGGCAGAGCTAGTGAAATATTTTTTTTTATTAGTTAAACTATTTGAATACCTTTAATTTAGTGTATATATTTTGTAATATTTATGGAAAAATAATTAAAAATATAAGAATATATTGAAAAATTTAAGTGTCCCTATTATTTTTCCAGGTCTTTATTTTACATTTTTTTAAGAATTTGGCAGAGCTAGTGAAATATTTTTTTTTATTAGTTAAACTATTTGAATACCTTTAATTTAGTGTATATATTTTGTAATATTTATGGAAAAATAATTAAAAATATAAGAATATATTGAAAAATTTAAGTGTCCCTATTATTTTTCCAGGCCTTTATTTTACACTTTTTTTAAGAATTTGGCAGAGCTAGTGAAATATTTTTTTTATTAGTTAATCTATTTGAATACCTTTAATTTAGTGTATATATTTTGAAATATTTATGAAAAAATAATTAAAAATATAAGAATATATTGAAAAATTTAAGTGTCCCTATTATTTTTCCAGGCCTTTATTTTACTTTTTTTTTAAGAATTTGGCAGAGCAAGTCAAATATTTTTATTTCATTAGTTAAACTATTTGAATACCTTTAATTTAGTGTATATATTTTGTAATATTTATGGAAAAATAATTAAAAATATAAGAATATATTGAAAAATTTAAGTGTCCCTATTATTTTTCCAGGCCTTTATTTTACACTTTTTTAAGAATTTGGCAGAGCTAGTGAAATATTTTTTTTTTATTAGTTAAACTATTTGAATACCTTTAATTTAGTGTATATATTTTGTAATATTTATGGAAAAATAATTAAAAATATAAGAATATATTGAAAAATTTAAGTGTCCCTATTATTTTTCCAGGCCTTTATTTTACACTTTTTTTAAGAATTTGGCAGAGCTAGTGAAATATTTTTTTTATTAGTTAATCTATTTGAATACCTTTAATTTAGTGTATATATTTTGTAATATTTATGAAAAAATAATTAAAAATATAAGAATATATTGAAAAATTTAAGTGTCCCTATTATTTTTCCAGGCCTTTATTTTACTTTTTTTTTAAGAATTTGGCAGAGCAAGTCAAATATTTTTATTTTATTAGTTAAACTATTTGAATACCTTTAATTTAGTGTATATATTTTGTAATATTTATGGAAAAATAATTAAAAATATAAGAATATATTGAAAAATTTAAGTGTCCCTATTATTTTTCCAGGCCTTTATTTTACACTTTTTTTAAGAATTTGGCAGAGCTAGTGAAATATTTTTTTTTATTAGTTAAACTATTTGAATACCTTTAATTTAGTGTATATATTTTGTAATATTTATGGAAAAATAATTAAAAATATAAGAATATATTGAAAAATTTAAGTGTCCCTATTATTTTTCCAGGTTTTATTTTACATTTTTTTTAAGAATTTGGCAGAGCTAGTGAAATTTTTTTTTTTATTAGTTAGACTATTTGAATACCTTTAATTTATTGTATATATTTTGTAATATTTATGGAAAAATAATTAAAAATATAAGAATATATTGAAAAATTTAAGTGTCCCTATTATTTTTCCAGGCCTTTATTTTACTTTTTTTTTAAGAATTTGGCAGAGCTAGTCAAATATTTTTATTTTATTAGTTAAACTATTTGAATACCTTTAATTTAGTGTATATATTTTGTAATATTTATGGAAAAATAATTAAAAATATAAGAATTTATTGAAAAATTTAAGTGTCCCTATTATTTTTCCAGGCCTTTATTTTACACTTTTTTTACGAATTTGGCAGAGCTACTGAAATATTTTTTTTTTTAGTTAAACTATTTGAATACCTTTAATTTAGTGTATATATTTTGTAATATTTATGGAAAAATAATTAAAAATATAAGAATATATTGAAAAATTTAAGTGTCCCTATTATTTTTCCAGGCCTTTATTTTACATTTTTTTAAGAATTTGGCAGAGCTAGTGAAATATTTTTTTTTTATTAGTTAAACTATTTGAATACCTTTAATTTAGTGTATATATTTTGTAATATTTATGGAAAAATAATTAAAAATATAAGAATATATTGAAAAATTTAAGTGTCCCTATTATTTTTCCAGGCCTTTATTTTACTTTTTTTTTAAGAATTTGGCAGAGCTAGTCAAATATTTTTATTTTATTAGTTAAACTATTTGAATACCTTTAATTTAGTGTATATATTTTGTAATATTTATGGAAAAATAATTAAAAATATAAGAATATATTGAAAAATTTAAGTGTCCCTATTATTTTTCCAGGCCTTTATTTTACACTTTTTTTTAAGAATTTGGCAGAGCTAGTGAAATATTTTTTTTTTTTTTTATTAGTTAAACTATTTGAATACCTTTAATTTAGTGTATATATTTTGTAATATTTATGGAAAAATAATTAAAAATATAAGAATATATTGAAAAATTTAAGTGTCCCTATTATTTTTCCAGGCCTTTATTTTACATTTTTTTTAAGAATTTGGCAGAGCTAGTCAAATATTTTTATTTTATTAGTTAAACTATTTGAATACCTTTAATTTAGTGTATATATTTTGTAATATTTATGGAAAAATAATTAAAAATATAAGAATTTATTGAAAAATTTAAGTGTCCCTATTATTTTTCCAGGCCTTTATTTTACACTTTTTTTTACGAATTTGGCAGAGCTAGTGAAATATTTTTTTTTATTAGTTAAACTATTTGAATACCTTTAATTTAGTGTATATATGTTGTAATATTTATGGAAAAATAATTCAAAATATAAGAATATATTGAAAAATTTAAGTGTCCCTATTATTTTTCCAGGCCTTTATTTTACATTTTTTTTTAAGAATTTGGCAGAGCTAGCGAAATATTTTTTTTATTAGTTAAACTATTTGAATACCTTTAATTTAGTGTATATATTTTGTAATATTTATGGAAAAATAATTAAAAATATAAGAATATATTGAAAAATTTAAGTGTCCCTATTATTTTTCCAGGCCTTTATTTTACACTTTTTTTACGAATTTGGCAGAGCTAGTGAAATATTTTTTTTTATTAGTTAAACTATTTGAATACCTTTAATTTAGTGTATATATTTTGTAATATTTATGGAAAAATAATTAAAAATATAAGAATATATTGAAAAATTTAAGTGTCCCTATTATTTTTCCAGGCCTTTATTTTACATTTTTTTTAAGAATTTGGCAGAGCTAGTGAAATATTTTTTTTTATTAGTTAAACTATTTGAATACCTTTAATTTAGTGTATATATTTCGTAATATTTATGGAAAAATAATTAAAAATATAAGAATATATTGAAAAATTTAAGTGTCCCTATTATTTTTCCAGGCCTATATTTTACTTTTTTTTTTTAAAATTTGGCAGAGCTAGTGAAATATTTTTATTTTATTAGTTAAACTATTTGAATACCTTTAATTTAGTGTATATATTTTGTAATATTTATGGAAAAATAATTAAAAATATAAGAATATATTGAAAAATTTAAGTGTCCCTATTATTTTTCCAGGCCTTTATTTTACTTTTTTTTTAAGAATTTGGCAGAGCAAGTCAAATATTTTTTTTTATTAGTTAAACTATTTGAATACCTTTAATTTAGTGTATATATTTTGTAATATTTATGGAAAAATAATTAAAAATATAAGAATATATTGAAAAATTTAAGTGTCCCTATTATTTTTCCAGGCCTTTATTTTACACTTTTTTTACGAATTTGGCAGAGCTAGTGAAATATTTTTTTTTATTAGTTAAACTATTTGAATACCTTTAATTTAGTGTATATATTTTGTAATATTTATGGAAAAATAATTAAAAATATAAGAATATATTGAAAAATTTAAGTGTCCCTATTATTTTTCCAGGCCTTTATTTTACATTTTTTTTAAAAATTTGGCAGAGCTAGTGAAATATTTTTTTTATTAGTTAAACTATTTGAATACCTTTAATTTAGTGTATATATTTTGTAATATTTATGGAAAAATAATTAAAAATATAAGAATATATTGAAAAATTTAAGTGTCCCTATTATTTTTCCAGGCCTTTATTTTACATTTTTTTTTAAGAATTTGGCAGAGCTTGTGAAATATTTTTATTTTATTAGTTAAACTATTTGAATTCCTTTAATTTAGTGTATATATTTTGTAATATTTATGGAAAAATAATTAAAAATATAAGAATATATTGAAAAATTTAAGTGTCCCTATTATTTTTCCAGGCCTTTATTTTACATTTTTTTTTAAGAATTTGGCAGAGCTTGTGAAATAATTTTTTTTATTAGTTAAACTATTTGAATACCTTTAATTTAGTGTATATATTTTGTAATATTTATGGAAAAATAATTAAAAATATAAGAATATATTGAAAAATTTAAGTGTCCCTATTATTTTTCCAGGCCTTTATTTTACATTTTTTTTAAGAATTTGGCAGAGCTTGTGAAATATTTTTATTTTATTAGTTAAACTATTTGAATTCCTTTAATTTAGTGTATATATTTTGTAATATTTATGGAAAAATAATTAAAAATATAAGAATATATTGAAAAATTTAAGTGTCCCTATTATTTTTCCAGGCCTTTATTTTACATTTTTTTTTAAGAATTGGGCAGAGCTAGTGAAATATTTTTTTTATTAGTTAAACTATTTGAATACCTTTAATTTAGTGTATATATTTTGTAATATTTATGGAAAAATAATTAAAAATATAAGAATTTATTGAAAAATTTAAGTGTCCCTATTATTTTTCCAGGCCTTTATTTTACACTTTTTTTACGAATTTGGCAGAGCTACTGAAATATTTTTTTTTATTAGTTAAACTATTTGAATATCTTTAATTTAGTGTATATATTTATGGAAAAATAATTAAAAATATAAGAATATATTGAAAAATTTAAGTGTCCCTATTATTTTACCAGGCCTTTATTTTACATTTTTTTAAGAATTTGGCAGAGCTAGTGAAATATTTTTTTTTATTAGTTAAACTATTTGAATACCTTTAATTTAGTGTATATATTTTGTAATATTTATGGAAAAATAATTAAAAATATAAGAATATATTGAAAAATTTAAGTGTCCCTATTATTTTTCCAGGCCTTTATTTTACTTTTTTTTTTTAGAATTTGGCAGAGCTAGTGAAATATTTTTATTTTATTAGTTAAACTATTTGAATACCTTTAATTTAGTGTATATATTTTGTAATATTTATGGAAAAATAATTAAAAATATAAGAATATATTGAAAAATTTAAGTGTCCCTATTATTTTTCCAGGCCTTTATTTTACACTTTTTTTTAAGAATTTGGCAGAGCTAGTGAAATATTTTTTTTTTTTATTAGTTAAACTATTTGAATACCTTTAATTTAGTGTATATATTTTGTAATATTTATGGAAAAATAATTAAAAATATAAGAATATATTGAAAAATTTAAGTGTCCCTATTATTTTTCCAGGCCTTTATTTTACTTTTTTTTAAGAATTTGGCAGAGCAAGTCAAATATTTTTATTTTATTAGTTAAACTATTTGAATACCTTTAATTTAGTGTATATATTTTGTAATATTTATGGAAAAATAATTAAAAATATAAGAATATATTGAAAAATTTAAGTGTCCCTATTATTTTTCCAGGCCTTTATTTTACATTTTTTTTCAGAATTTGGTAGAGCTAGTGAAATATTTTTTTTTATTAGTTAAACTATTTGAATACCTTTAATTTATTGTATATATTTTGTAATATTTATGGAAAAATAATTAAAAATATAAGAATATATTGAAAAATTTAAGTGTCCCTATTATTTTTCCAGGCCTTTATTTTACTTTTTTTTTAAGAATTTGGCAGAGCTAGTCAAATATTTTTATTTTATTAGTTAAACTATTTGAATACCTTTAATTTAGTGTATATATTTTGTAATATTTATGGAAAAATAATTAAAAATATAAGAATATATTGAAAAATTTAAGTGTCCCTATTATTTTTCCAGGCCTTTATTTTACATTTTTTTAAGAATTTGGCAGAGCTAGTGAAATATTTTTTTTTATTAGTTAAACTATTTGAATACCTTTAATTTAGTGTCTATATTTTGTAATATTTATGGAAAAATAATTAAAAATATAAGAATATATTGAAAAATTTAAGTGTCCCTATTATTTTTCCAGGCCTTTATTTTACATTTTTTTAAGAATTTGGCAGAGCTAGTGAAATATTTTTTTTTATTAGTTAAACTATTTGAATACCTTTAATTTAGTGTATATGTTTTGTAATATTTATGGAAAAATAATTAAAAATATAAGAATATATTGAAAAATTTAAGTGTCCCTATTATTTTTCCAGGCTTTTATTTTACTTTTTTTTTAAGAATTTGGCAGAGCAAGTCAAATATTTTTATTTTATTAGTTAAACTATTTGAATACCTTTAATTTAGTATATATTTTGTAATATTTATGGAAAAATAATTAAAAATATAAGAATATATTGAAAAATTTAAGTGTCCCTATTATTTTTCCAGGCCTTTATTTTACACTTTTTTAAGAATTTGGCAGAGCTAGTGAAATATTTTTTTTTTTATTAGTTAAACTATTTGAATACCTTTAATTTAGTGTACATATTTTGTAATATTTATGGAAAAATAATTAAAAATATAAGAATATATTGAAAAATTTAAGTGTCCCTATTATTTTTCCAGGCCTTTATTTTACACTTTTTTTTAAGAATTTGGCAGAGCTAGTGAAATATTTTTTTATTAGTTAAACTATTTGAAAACCTTTAATTTAGTGTATATATTTTGTAATATTTATGGAAAAATAATTAAAAATATAAGAATATATTGAAAAATTTAAGTGTCCCTATTATTTTTCCAGGCCTTTATTTTACATTTTTTTAAGAATTTGGCAGAGCTAGTGAAATATTTTTTTTTATTAGTTAAACTATTTGAATACCTTTAATTTAGTGTATATATTTTGTAATATTTATGGAAAAATAATTAAAAATATAAGAATATATTGAAAAATTTAAGTGTCCCTATTATTTTTCCAGGCCTTTATTTTACACTTTTTTTAAGAATTTGGCAGAGCTGGTGAAATATTTTTTTTTATTAGTTAATCTATTTGAATACCTTTAATTTAGTGTATATATTTTGTAATATTTATGAAAAAATAATTAAAAATATAAGAATATATTGAAAAATTTAAGTGTCCCTATTATTTTTCCAGGCCTTTATTTTACACTTTTTTTAAGAATTTGGCAGAGCTAGTCAAATATTTTTTTTTGTTAGTTAATCTATTTGAATACCTTTAATTTAGTGTACATATTTTGTAATATTTATGGAAAAATAATTAAAAATATAAGAATATATTGAAAAATTTAAGTGTCCCTATTATTTTTCCAGGCCTTTATTTTACTTTATTATTAAGAATTTGGCAGAGCTAGTCAAACATATTTTTTTATTAGTTAAACTATTTGAATACCTTTAATTTAGTGTATATATTTTGTAATATTTATGGAAAAATAATTAAAAATATAGGAATATATTGAAATATTTAAGTGTCCCTATTATTTTTCCAGGCCTTTATTTTACATTTTTTTAAGAATTTGGCAGAGCTAGTGTAATATTTTTTTTTTTTATTAGTTAAACTATTTGAATACCTTTAATTTAGTGTATATATTTTGTAATATTTATGGAGAAATAATTAAAAATATAAGAATATATTGAAAAATTTAAGTGTCCCTATTATTTTTCCAGGCCTTTATTTTACATTTTTTTTTAAGAATTTGGCAGAGCTTGTGAAATATTTTTATTTTATTAGTTAAACTATTTGAATACCTTTAATTTAGTGTATATAGTTTGTAATATTTATGGAGAAATAATTAAAAATATAAGAATATATTGAAAAATTTAAGTGTCCCTATTATTTTTCCAGGCCTTTATTTTACACTTTTTTTACGAATTTGGCAGAGCTAGTAAAATATTTTTTTTTTTTAGTTAAACTATTTGAATACCTTTAATTTAGTGTATATATTTTGTAATATTTATGGAAAAATAATTAAAAATATAAGAATATATTGAAAAATTTAAGTGTCCCTATTATTTTTCCAGGCCTTTATTTTACATTTTTTTTAAGAATTTGGCAGAGCTTGTGAAATATTTTTATTTTATTAGTTAAACTATTTGAATTCCTTTAATTTAGTGTATATATTTTGTAATATTTATGGAAAAATAATTAAAAATATAAGAATATATTGAAAAATTTAAGTGTCCCTATTATTTTTCCAGGCCTTTATTTTACATTTTTTTTTAAGAATTTGGCAGAGCTTGTGAAATAATTTTTTTTATTAGTTAAACTATTTGAATACCTTTAATTTAGTGTATATATTTTGTAATATTTATGGAAAAATAATTAAAAATATAAGAATATATTGAAAAATTTAAGTGTCCCTATTATTTTTCCAGGCCTTTATTTTACATTTTTTTTAAGAATTTGGCAGAGCTTGTGAAATATTTTTATTTTATTAGTTAAACTATTTGAATACCTTTAATTTAGTGTATATATTTTGTAATATTTATGGAAAAATAATTAAAAATATAAGAATATATTGAAAAATTTAAGTGTCCCTATTATTTTTCCAGGCCTTTATTTTACATTTTTTTTTAAGAATTGGGCAGAGCTAGTGAAATATTTTTTTTATTAGTTAAACTATTTGAATACCTTTAATTTAGTGTATATATTTTGTAATATTTATGGAAAAATAATTAAAAATATAAGAATTTATTGAAAAATTTAAGTGTCCCTATTATTTTTCCAGGCCTTTATTTTACACTTTTTTTACGAATTTGGCAGAGCTACTGAAATATTTTTTTTTTATTAGTTAAACTATTTGAATACCTTTAATTTAGTGTATATATTTTGTAATATTTATGGAGAAATAATTAAAAATATAAGAATATATTGAAAAATTTAAGTGTCCCTATTATTTTTCCAGGCCTTTATTTTACATTTTTTTTTAAGAATTTGGCAGAGCTTGTGAAATATTTTTATTTTATTAGTTAAACTATTTGAATTCCTTTAATTTAGTGTATATATTTTGTAATATTTATGGAAAAATAATTAAAAATATAAGAATATATTGAAAAATTTAAGTGTCCCTATTATTTTTCCAGGCCTTTATTTTACACTTTTTTTACGAATTTGGCAGAGCTAGTAAAATATTTTTTTTTTTTTTAGTTAAACTATTTGAATACCTTTAATTTAGTGTATATATTTTGTAATATTTATGGAAAAATAATTAAAAATATAAGAATATATTGAAAAATTTAAGTGTCCCTATTATTTTTCCAGGCCTTTATTTTACATTTTTTTTAAGAATTTGGCAGAGCTTGTGAAATATTTTTATTTTATTAGTTAAACTATTTGAATTCCTTTAATTTAGTGTATATATTTTGTAATATTTATGGAAAAATAATTAAAAATATAAGAATATATTGAAAAATTTAAGTGTCCCTATTATTTTTCCAGGCCTTTATTTTACATTTTTTTTTAAGAATTTGGCAGAGCTTGTGAAATATTTTTATTTTATTAGTTAAACTATTTGAATACCTTTAATTTAGTATATATTTTGTAATATTTATGGAAAAATAATTAAAAATATAAGAATATATTGAAAAATTTAAGTGTCCCTATTATTTTTCCAGGCCTTTATTTTACACTTTTTTAAGAATTTGGCAGAGCTAGTGAAATATTTTTTTTTTTATTAGTTAAACTATTTGAATACCTTTAATTTAGTGTACATATTTTGTAATATTTATGGAAAAATAATTAAAAATATAAGAATATATTGAAAAATTTAAGTGTCCCTATTATTTTTCCAGGCCTTTATTTTACACTTTTTTTTAAGAATTTGGCAGAGCTAGTGAAATATTTTTTTATTAGTTAAACTATTTGAAAACCTTTAATTTAGTGTATATATTTTGTAATATTTATGGAAAAATAATTAAAAATATAAGAATATATTGAAAAATTTAAGTGTCCCTATTATTTTTCCAGGCCTTTATTTTACATTTTTTTAAGAATTTGGCAGAGCTAGTGAAATATTTTTTTTTATTAGTTAAACTATTTGAATACCTTTAATTTAGTGTATATATTTTGTAATATTTATGGAAAAATAATTAAAAATATAAGAATATATTGAAAAATTTAAGTGTCCCTATTATTTTTCCAGGCCTTTATTTTACACTTTTTTTAAGAATTTGGCAGAGCTGGTGAAATATTTTTTTTTATTAGTTAATCTATTTGAATACCTTTAATTTAGTGTATATATTTTGTAATATTTATGAAAAAATAATTAAAAATATAAGAATATATTGAAAAATTTAAGTGTCCCTATTATTTTTCCAGGCCTTTATTTTACACTTTTTTTAAGAATTTGGCAGAGCTAGTCAAATATTTTTTTTTGTTAGTTAATCTATTTGAATACCTTTAATTTAGTGTACATATTTTGTAATATTTATGGAAAAATAATTAAAAATATAAGAATATATTGAAAAATTTAAGTGTCCCTATTATTTTTCCAGGCCTTTATTTTACTTTATTATTAAGAATTTGGCAGAGCTAGTCAAACATATTTTTTTATTAGTTAAACTATTTGAATACCTTTAATTTAGTGTATATATTTTGTAATATTTATGGAAAAATAATTAAAAATATAGGAATATATTGAAATATTTAAGTGTCCCTATTATTTTTCCAGGCCTTTATTTTACATTTTTTTAAGAATTTGGCAGAGCTAGTGTAATATTTTTTTTTTTATTAGTTAAACTATTTGAATACCTTTAATTTAGTGTATATATTTTGTAATATTTATGGAGAAATAATTAAAAATATAAGAATATATTGAAAAATTTAAGTGTCCCTATTATTTTTCCAGGCCTTTATTTTACATTTTTTTTTAAGAATTTGGCAGAGCTTGTGAAATATTTTTATTTTATTAGTTAAACTATTTGAATACCTTTAATTTAGTGTATATAGTTTGTAATATTTATGGAGAAATAATTAAAAATATAAGAATATATTGAAAAATTTAAGTGTCCCTATTATTTTTCCAGGCCTTTATTTTACACTTTTTTTACGAATTTGGCAGAGCTAGTAAAATATTTTTTTTTTTTAGTTAAACTATTTGAATACCTTTAATTTAGTGTATATATTTTGTAATATTTATGGAAAAATAATTAAAAATATAAGAATATATTGAAAAATTTAAGTGTCCCTATTATTTTTCCAGGCCTTTATTTTACATTTTTTTTAAGAATTTGGCAGAGCTTGTGAAATATTTTTATTTTATTAGTTAAACTATTTGAATTCCTTTAATTTAGTGTATATATTTTGTAATATTTATGGAAAAATAATTAAAAATATAAGAATATATTGAAAAATTTAAGTGTCCCTATTATTTTTCCAGGCCTTTATTTTACATTTTTTTTTAAGAATTTGGCAGAGCTTGTGAAATAATTTTTTTTATTAGTTAAACTATTTGAATACCTTTAATTTAGTGTATATATTTTGTAATATTTATGGAAAAATAATTAAAAATATAAGAATATATTGAAAAATTTAAGTGTCCCTATTATTTTTCCAGGCCTTTATTTTACATTTTTTTTAAGAATTTGGCAGAGCTTGTGAAATATTTTTATTTTATTAGTTAAACTATTTGAATTCCTTTAATTTAGTGTATATATTTTGTAATATTTATGGAAAAATAATTAAAAATATAAGAATATATTGAAAAATTTAAGTGTCCCTATTATTTTTCCAGGCCTTTATTTTACATTTTTTTTTAAGAATTGGGCAGAGCTAGTGAAATATTTTTTTTATTAGTTAAACTATTTGAATACCTTTAATTTAGTGTATATATTTTGTAATATTTATGGAAAAATAATTAAAAATATAAGAATTTATTGAAAAATTTAAGTGTCCCTATTATTTTTCCAGGCCTTTATTTTACACTTTTTTTACGAATTTGGCAGAGCTACTGAAATATTTTTTTTTTATTAGTTAAACTATTTGAATACCTTTAATTTAGTGTATATATTTTGTAATATTTATGGAGAAATAATTAAAAATATAAGAATATATTGAAAAATTTAAGTGTCCCTATTATTTTTCCAGGCCTTTATTTTACATTTTTTTTTAAGAATT
Organism: Sarcophaga caerulescens; assembly: GCA_927399465.1. Classification (NCBI taxonomy): domain Eukaryota; kingdom Metazoa; phylum Arthropoda; class Insecta; order Diptera; family Sarcophagidae; genus Sarcophaga; species Sarcophaga caerulescens. The sequence continues at coordinate 4,885,488 of OV656872.1, forward strand.
TGGCAGAGCTTGTGAAATATTTTTATTTTATTAGTTAAACTATTTGAATTCCTTTAATTTAGTGTATATATTTTGTAATATTTATGGAAAAATAATTAAAAATATAAGAATATATTGAAAAATTTAAGTGTCCCTATTATTTTTCCAGGCCTTTATTTTACACTTTTTTTACGAATTTGGCAGAGCTAGTAAAATATTTTTTTTTTTTTTAGTTAAACTATTTGAATACCTTTAATTTAGTGTATATATTTTGTAATATTTATGGAAAAATAATTAAAAATATAAGAATATATTGAAAAATTTAAGTGTCCCTATTATTTTTCCAGGCCTTTATTTTACATTTTTTTTTAAGAATTTGGCAGAGCTTGTGAAATATTTTTATTTTATTAGTTAAACTATTTGAATTCCTTTAATTTAGTGTATATATTTTGTAATATTTATGGAGAAATAATTAAAAATATAAGAATATATTGAAAAATTTAAGTGTCCCTATTATTTTTCCAGGCCTTTATTTTACATTTTTTTTTAAGAATTTGGCAGAGCTTGTGAAATAATTTTTTTTATTAGTTAAACTATTTGAATACCTTTAATTTAGTGTATATATTTTGTAATATTTATGGAAAAATAATTAAAAATATAAGAATATATTGAAAAATTTAAGTGTCCCTATTATTTTTCCAGGCCTTTATTTTACATTTTTTTTAAGAATTTGGCAGAGCTTGTGAAATATTTTTATTTTATTAGTTAAACTATTTGAATTCCTTTAATTTAGTGTATATATTTTGTAATATTTATGGAAAAATAATTAAAAATATAAGAATATATTGAAAAATTTAAGTGTCCCTATTATTTTTCCAGGCCTTTATTTTACATTTTTTTTTAAGAATTGGGCAGAGCTAGTGAAATATTTTTTTTATTAGTTAAACTATTTGAATACCTTTAATTTAGTGTATATATTTTGTAATATTTATGGAAAAATAATTAAAAATATAAGAATTTATTGAAAAATTTAAGTGTCCCTATTATTTTTCCAGGCCTTTATTTTACACTTTTTTTACGAATTTGGCAGAGCTACTGAAATATTTTTTTTTATTAGTTAAACTATTTGAATATCTTTAATTTAGTGTATATATTTATGGAAAAATAATTAAAAATATAAGAATATATTGAAAAATTTAAGTGTCCCTATTATTTTTCCAGGCCTTTATTTTACATTTTTTTAAGAATTTGGCAGAGCTAGTGAAATATTTTTTTTTATTAGTTAAACTATTTGAATACCTTTAATTTAGTGTATATATTTTGTAATATTTATGGAAAAATAATTAAAAATATAAGAATATATTGAAAAATTTAAGTGTCCCTATTATTTTTCCAGGCCTTTATTTTACACTTTTTTTACGAATTTGGCAGAGCTACTGAAATATTTTTTTTTATTAGTTAAACTATTTGAATACCTTTAATTTAGTGTATATATTTATGGAAAAATAATTAAAAATATAAGAATATATTGAAAAATTTAAGTGTCCCTATTATTTTTCCAGGCCTTTATTTTACATTTTTTTAAGAATTTGGCAGAGCTAGTTAAATATTTTTTTTATTAGTTAAACTATTTGAATACCTTTAATTTAGTGTATATATTTTGTAATATTTATGGAAAAATAATTAAAAATATAAGAATATATTGAAAAATTTAAGTGTCCCTATTACTTTTCCAGGCCTTTATTTTACATTTTTTTTAAGAATTTGGCAGAGCTAGTGAAATATTTTTTTTTTTATTAGTTAAACTATTTGAATACCTTTAATTTAGTGTACATATTTTGTAATATTTATGGAAAAATAATTAAAAATATAAGAATATATTGAAAAATTTAAGTGTCCCTATTATTTTTCCAGGCCTTTATTTTACACTTTTTTAAGAATTTGGCAGAGCTAGTGAAATATTTTTTTTTTATTAGTTAAACTATTTGAATACCTTTAATTTAGTGTACATATTTTGTAATATTTATGGAAAAATAATTAAAAATATAAGAATATATTGAAAAATTTAAGTGTCCCTATTATTTTTGCAGGCCTTTATTTTACTTTTTTTTTAAGAATTTGGCAGAGCAAGTCAAATATTTTTATTTTATTAGTTAAACCATTTGAATACCTTTAATTTAGTGTATATATTTTGTAATATTTATGGAAAAATAATTAAAAATATAAGAATATATTGAAAAATTTAAGTGTCCCTATTATTTTTCCAGGCCTTTATTTTACATTTTTTTTTAAGAATTTGGCAGAGCTAGTGAAATATTTTTTTTTATTAGTTAAACTATTTGAATACCTTTAATTTAGTGTATATATTTTGTAATATTTATGGAAAAATAATTAAAAATATAAGAATATATTGAAAAATTTAAGTGTCCCTATTATTTTTCCAGGGCTTTATTTTACTTTTTTTTAAGAATTTGGCAGAACAAGTCAAATATTTTTATTTTATTAGTTAAACCATTTGAATACCTTTAATTTAGTGTATATATTTTGTAATATTTATGGAAAAATAATTAAAAATATAAGAATATATTGAAAAATTTAAGTGTCCCTATTATTTTTCCAGGCCTTTATTTTACATTTTTTTAAGAATTTGGCAGAGCTAGTGAATTTTTTTTTTATTAGTTAAACTATTTGAATACCTTTAATTTAGTGTATATATTTTGTAATATTTATGGAAAAATAATTAAAAATATAAGAATATATTGAAAAATTTAAGTGTCCCTATTATTTTTCCAGGCCTTTATTTTACACTTTTTAAGAATTTGGCAGAGCAAGTCAAATATTTTTATTTTATTAGTTAAACTATTTGAATACCTTTAATTTAGTGTATATATTTTGTAATATTTATGGAAAAATAATTAAAAATATAAGAATATATTGAAAAATTTAAGTGTCCCTATTATTTTTCCAGGCCTTTATTTTACTTTTTTATTAAGAATTTGGCAGAGCTAGTCAAATATATTTTTTTATTAGTTAAACTATTTGAATACCTTTAATTTAGTGTATATATTTTGTAATATTTATGGAAAAATAATTAAAAATATAAGAATATATTGAAAAATTTAAGTGTCCCTATTATTTTTCCAGGCCTTTATTTTACTTTTTTTAAGAATTTGGCAGAGCAGGTCAAATATTTTTATTTTATTAGTTAAACTATTTGAATACCTTTAATTTAGTGTATATATTTTGTAATATTTATGGAAAAATAATTAAAAATATAAGAATATATTGAAAAATTTAAGTGTCCCTATTATTTTTCCAGGCCTTTATTTTACACTTTTTTAAGAATTTGGCAGAGCTAGTGAAATATTTTTTTTTTTATTAGTTAAACTATTTGAATACCTTTAATTTAGTGTATATATTTTGTAATATTTATGGAAAAATAATTAAAAATATAAGAATATATTGAAAAATTTAAGTGTCCCTATTATTTTTCCAGGCCTTTATTTTACTTTTTTTAAGAATTTGGCAGAGCAAGTCAAATATTTTTATTTTATTAGTTAAACTATTTGAATACCTTTAATTTAGTGTATATATTTTGTAATATTTATGGAAAAATAATTAAAAATATAAGAATATATTGAAAAATTTAAGTGTCCCTATTATTTTTCCAGGCCTTTATTTTACACTTTTTTTAAGAATTTGGCAGAGCTAGTGAATTTTTTTTTTATTAGTTAAACTATTTGAATACCTTTAATTTAGTGTATATATTTTGTAATATTTATGGAAAAATAATTAAAAATATAAGAATATATTGAAAAATTTAAGTGTCCCTATTATTTTTCCAGGCCTTTATTTTACACTTTTTTAAGAATTTGGCAGAGCAAGTCAAATATTTTTATTTTATTAGTTAAACTATTTGAATACCTTTAATTTAGTGTATATATTTTGTAATATTTATGGAAAAATAATTAAAAATATAAGAATATATTGAAAAATTTAAGTGTCCCTATTATTTTTCCAGGCCTTTATTTTACACTTTTTTTAAGAATTTGGCAGAGCTAGTGAAATATTTTTTTTATTAGTTAATCTATTTGAATACCTTTAATTTAGTGTATATATTTTGTAATATTTATGAAAAAATAATTAAAAATATAAGAATATATTGAAAAATTTAAGTGTCCCTATTATTTTTCCAGGCCTTTATTTTACACTTTTTTTAAGAATTTGGCAGAGCTAGTCAAATATTTTTTTTTATTAGTTAATCTATTTGAATACCTTTAATTTAGTGTATATATTTTGTAATATTTATGGAAAAATAATTAAAAATATAAGAATATATTGAAAAATTTAAGTGTCCCTATTATTTTTCCAGGCCTTTATTTTACTTTCTTATTAAGAATTTGGCAGAGCTAGTCAAACATATTTTTTTATTAGTTAAACTATTTGAATACCTTTAATTTAGTGTATATATTTTGTAATATTTATGGAAAAATAATTAAAAATATAAGAAAATATTGAAAAATTTAAGTGTCCCTATTATTTTTCCAGGCCTTTATTTTACATTTTTTTTTAAGAATTTGGCAGAGCTAGTGAAATAATTTTTTTTATTAGTTAAACTATTTGAATACCTTTAATTAAGTGTATATATTTTGTAATATTTATTGAAAAATAATTAAAAATATAAGAATATATTGAAAAATTTAAGTGTCCCTATTATTTTTCCAGGCCTTTATTTTACATTTTTTTTAAGAATTTGGCAGAGCTTGTGAAATATTTTTATTTTATTAGTTAAACTATTTGAATTCCTTTAATTTAGTGTATATATTTTGTAATATTTTTGGAAAAATAATTAAAAATATAAGAATATATTGAAAAATTTCAGTGTCCCTATTATTTTTCCAGGCCTTTATTTTACATTTTTTTTTAAGAATTTGGCAGAGCTAGTGAAATATTTTTTTTTATTAGTTAAACTATTTGAATACCTTTAATTTAGTGTAAATATTTTGTAATATTTATGGAAAAATAATTAAAAATATAAGAATATATTGAAAAATTTTAGTGTCCCTATTATTTTTCCAGGCCTTTATTTTACACTTTTTTTACGAATTTGGCAGAGCTAGTGAAATATTTTTTTTTATTAGTTAAACTATTTGAATACCTTTAATTTAGTGTATATATTTTGTAATATTTATGGAAAAATAATTAAAAATATAAGAATATATTGAAAAATTTAAGTGTCCCTATTATTTTTCCAGGCCTTTATTTTACTTTTTTTTTAAGAATTTGGCAGAGCTAGTGAAATATTTTTATTTTATTAGTTAAACTATTTGAATACCTTTAATTTAGTGTATATATTTTGTAATATTTATGGAAAAATAATTAAAAATATAAGAATATATTGAAAAATTTAAGTGTCCCTATTATTTTTCCAGGCCTTTATTTTACATTTTTTTTTAAGAATTTGGCAGAGCTAGTGAAATATTTTTTTTTTATTAGTTAAACTATTTGAATACCTTTAATTTAGTGTATATATTTTGTAATATTTATGGAAAAATAATTAAAAATATAAGAATATATTGAAAAATTTAAGTGTCCCTATTATTTTTCCAGGCCTTTATTTTACACTTTTTTTAAGAATTTGGCAGAGCTAGTGAAATATTTTTTTTATTAGTTAATCTATTTGAATACCTTTAATTTAGTGTATATATTTTGTAATATTTATGGAAAAATAATTAAAAATATAAGAATATATTGAAAAATTTAAGTGTCCCTATTATTTTTCCAGGCCTTTATTTTACACTTTTTTAAGAATTTGGCAGAGCTAGTGAAATATTTTTTTTTTTATTAGTTAAACTATTTGAATACCTTTAATTTAGTGTATATGTTTTGTAATATTTATGGAAAAATAATTAAAAATATAAGAATATATTGAAAAATTTAGGTGTCCCTATTATTTTTCCAGGCCTTTATTTTACACTTTTTTTAAGAATTTGGCAGAGCTAGTGAATTTTTTTTTTTTTATTAGTTAAACTATTTGAATACCTTTAATTTAGTGTATATATTTTGTAATATTTATGGAAAAATAATTAAAAATATAAGAATATATTGAAAAATTTAAGTGTCCCTATTATTTTTCCAGGCCTTTATTTTACACTTTTTTTAAGAATTTGGCAGAGCTAGTGAAATATTTTTTTTATTAGTTAATCTATTTGAATACCTTTAATTTAGTGTATATATTTTGTAATATTTATGAAAAAATAATTAAAAATATAAGAATATATTGAAAAATTTAAGTGTCCCTATTATTTTTCCAGGCCTTTATTTTACACTTTTTTTAAGAATTTGGCAGAGCTAGTCAAATATTTTTTTTTATTAGTTAATCTATTTGAATACCTTTAATTTAGTGTATATATTTTGTAATATTTATGGAAAAATAATTAAAAATATAAGAATATATTGAAAAATTTAAGTGTCCCTATTATTTTTCCAGGCCTTTATTTTACATTTTTTTTTAAGAATTTGGCAGAGCTAGTGAAATATTTTTTTTTATTAGTTAAACTATTTGAATACCTTTAATTTAGTGTATATATTTTGTAATATTTATGGAAAAATAATTAAAAATATAAGAATATATTGAAAAATTTAAGTGTCCCTATTATTTTTCCAGGCCTTTATTTTACTTTTTTTTAAGAATTTGGCAGAGCAAGTCAAATATTTTTATTTTATTAGTTAAACCATTTGAATACCTTTAATTTAGTGTATATATTTAGTAATATTTATGGAAAAATAATTAAAAATATAAGAATATATTGAAAAATTTAAGTGTCCCTATTATTTTTCCAGGCCTTTATTTTACATTTTTTTAAGAATTTGGCAGAGCTAGTGAAATATTTTTTTTTATTAGTTAAACTATTTGAATACCTTTAATTTAGTGTATATATTTTGTAATATTTATGGAAAAATAATTAAAAATATAAGAATATATCGAAAAATTTAAGTGTCCCTATTATTTTTCCAGGCCTTTATTTTACACTTTTTTTAAGAATTTGGCAGAGCTAGTGAAATATTTTTTTTTTTTTATTAGTTAAACTATTTGAATACCTTTAATTTAGTGTATATATTTTGTAATATTTATGGAAAAATAATTAAAAATATAAGAATATATTGAAAAATTTAAGTGTCCCTATTATTTTTCCAGGCCTTTATTTTACTTTTTTTTTTAAGAATTTGGCAGAGCAAGTCAAATATTTTTATTTTATTAGTTAAACTATTTGAATACCTTTAATTTAGTGTATATATTTTGTAATATTTATGGAAAAATAATTAAAAATATAAGAATATATTGAAAAATTTAAGTGTCCCTATTATTTTTCCAGGCCTTTATTTTACTTTTTTTTTAAGAATTTTGCAGAGCTAGTGAAATATTTTTTTTATTAGTTATACTATTTGAATACCTTTAATTTATTGTATATATTTTGTAATATTTATGGAAAAATAATTAAAAATATAAGAATATATTGAAAAATTTAAGTGTCCCTATTATTTTTCCAGGCCTTTATTTTACTTTTTTTTAAGAATTTGGCAGAGCTAGTCAAATATTTTTATTTTATTAGTTAAACTATTTGAATACCTTTAATTTAGTGTATATATTTTGTAATATTTATGGAAAAATAATTAAAAATATAAGAATATATTGAAAAATTTAAGTGTCCCTATTATTTTTCCAGGCCTTTATTTTACTTTTTTTTTTAAGAATTTGGCAGAGCTAGTCAAATAATTTTATTTTATTAGTTAAAATATTTGAATACCTTTAATTTAGTGTATATATTTTGTAATATTTATGGAAAAATAATTAAAAATATAAGAATATATTGAAAAATTTAAGTGTCCCTATTATTTTTCCAGGCCTTTATTTTACATTTTTTTAAGAATTTGGCAGAGCTAGTGAAATATTTTTTTTTATTAGTTAAACTATTTGAATACCTTTAATTTAGTGTATATATTTTGTAATATTTATGGAAAAATAATTAAAAATATAAGAATATATTGAAAAATTTAAGTGTCCCTATTATTTTTCCAGGCCTTTATTTTACTTTTTTTAAGAATTTGGCAGAGCAAGTCAAATATTTTTATTTTATTAGTTAAACTATTTGAATACCTTTAATTTAGTGTATATATTTTGTAATATTTATGGAAAAATAATTAAAAATATAAGAATATATTGAAAAATTTAAGTGTCCCTATTATTTTTCCAGGCCTTTATTTTACACTTTTTTAAGAATTTGGCAGAGCTAGTGAAATATTTTTTTTTTTATTAGTTAAACTATTTGAATACCTTTAATTTAGTGTATATATTTTGTAATATTTATGGAAAAATAATTAAAAATATAAGAATATATTGAAAAATTTAAGTGTCCCTATTATTTTTCCAGGCCTTTATTTTACACTTTTTTTAAGAATTTGGCAGAGCTAGTGAAATATTTTTTTTTATTAGTTAATCTATTTGAATACCTTTAATTTAGTGTATATATTTTGTAATATTTATGGAAAAATAATTAAAAATATAAGAATATATTGAAAAATTTAGGTGTCCCTATTATTTTTCCAGGCCTTTATTTTACACTTTTTTTAAGAATTTGGCAGAGCTAGTGAATTTTTTTTTTTTATTAGTTAAACTATTTGAATATCTTTAATTTAGTGTATATATTTTGTAATATTTATGAAAAAATAATTAAAAATATAAGAATATATTGAAAAATTTAAGTGTCCCTATTATTTTTCCAGGCCTTTATTTTACACTTTTTTTAAGAATTTGGCAGAGCTAGTGAATTTTTTTTTTTTTATTAGTTAAACTATTTGAATACCTTTAATTTAGTGTATATATTTTGTAATATTTATGAAAAAATAATTAAAAATATAAGAATATATTGAAAAATTTAAGTGTCCCTATTATTTTTCCAGGCCTTTATTTTACACTTTTTTTAAGAATTTGGCAGAGCTAGTGAAATATTTTTTTTTATTAGTTAATCTATTTGAATACCTTTAATTTAGTGTATATATTTTGTAATATTTATGGAAAAATAATTAAAAATATAAGAATATATTGAAAAATTTAGGTGTCCCTATTATTTTTCCAGGCCTTTATTTTACACTTTTTTTAAGAATTTGGCAGAGCTAGTGAATTTTTTTTTTTATTAGTTAAGCTATTTGAATACCTTTAATTTAGTGTATATATTTTGTAATATTTATGAAAAAATAATTAAAAATATAAGAATATATTGAAAAATTTAAGTGTCCCTATTATTTTCCCAGGCCTTTATTTTACACTTTTTTTAAGAATTTGGCAGAGCTAGTCAAATATTTTTTTTTATTAGTTAAACTATTTGAATACCTTTAATTTAGTGTATATATTTTGTAATATTTATGGAAAAATAATTAAAAATATAAGAATATATTGAAAAATTTAAGTGTCCCTATTATTTTTCCAGGCCTTTATTTTACATTTTTTTTTAAGAATTTGGCAGAGCTAGTGAAATATTTTTTTTTTTTATTAGTTAAACTATTTGAATACCTTTAATTTAGTGTATATATTTTGTAATATTTATGGAAAAATAATTAAAAATATAAGAATATATTGAAAAATTTAAGTGTCCCTATTATTTTTCCAGGCCTTTATTTTACCTTTTTTTAAGAATTTGGCAGAGCAAGTCAAATATTTTTATTTTATTAGTTAAACCATTTGAATACCTTTAATTTAGTGTATATATTTTGTAATATTTATGGAAAAATAATTAAAAATATAAGAATATATTGAAAAATTTAAGTGTCCCTATTATTTTTCCAGGCCTTTATTTTACATTTTTTTTTAAGAATTTGGCAGAGCTAGTGAAATATTTTTTTTTATTAGTTAAACTATTTGAATACCTTTAATTGAGTGTATATATTTTGTAATATTTATGGAAAAATAATTAAAAATATAAGAATATATTGAAAAATTTAAGTGTCCCTATTATTTTTCCAGGCCTTTATTTTACACTTTTTTAAGAATTTGGCAGAGCTAGTGAAATATTTTTTTTTTATTAGTTAAACTATTTGAATACCTTTAATTTAGTGTATATATTTTGTAATATTTATGGAAAAATAATTAAAAATATAAGAATATATTGAAAAATTTAGGTGTCCCTATTATTTTTCCAGGCCTTTATTTTACACTTTTTTTAAGAATTTGGCAGAGCTAGTGAATTTTTTTTTTTTTTATTAGTTAAACTATTTGAATACCTTTAATTTAGTGTATATATTTTGTAATATTTATGGAAAAATAATTAAAAATATAAGAATATATTGAAAAATTTAAGTGTCCCTATTATTTTTCCAGGCCTTTATTTTACACTTTTTTTAAGAATTTGGCAGAGCTAGTGAAATATTTTTTTTATTAGTTAATCTATTTGAATACCTTTAATTTAGTGTATATATTTTGTAATATTTATGAAAAAATAATTAAAAATATAAGAATATATTGAAAAATTTAAGTGTCCCTATTATTTTTCCAGGCCTTTATTTTACACTTTTTTTAAGAATTTGGCAGAGCTAGTGAAATATTTTTTTTTTTTTTTATTAGTTAAACTATTTGAATACCTTTAATTTAGTGTATATATTTTGTAATATTTATGGAAAAATAATTAAAAATATAAGAATATATTGAAAAATTTAAGTGTCCCTATTATTTTTCCAGGCCTTTATTTTACTTTTTTTTTAAGAATTTGGCAGAGCAAGTCAAATATTTTTATTTTATTAGTTAAACTATTTGAATACCTTTAATTTAGTGTATATATTTTGTAATATTTATGGAAAAATAATTAAAAATATAAGAATATATTGAAAAATTTAAGTGTCCCTATTATTTTTCCAGGCCTTTATTTTACATTTTTTTTTAAGAATTTGGCAGAGCTAGTGAAATATTTTTTTTATTAGTTATACTATTTGAATACCTTTAATTTATTGTATATATTTTGTAATATTTATGGAAAAATAATTAAAAATATAAGAATATATTGAAAAATTTAAGTGTCCCTATTATTTTTCCAGGCCTTTATTTTACTTTTTTTTAAGAATTTGGCAGAGCTAGTCAAATATTTTTATTTTATTAGTTAAACTATTTGAATACCTTTAATTTAGTGTATATATTTTGTAATATTTATGGAAAAATAATTAAAAATATAAGAATATATTGAAAAATTGAAGTGTCCCTATTATTTTTCCAGGCCTTTATTTTACTTTTTTTTAAGAATTTGGCAGAGCTAGTCAAATAATTTTATTTTATTAGTTAAAATATTTGAATACCTTTAATTTAGTGTATATATTTTGTAATATTTATGGAAAAATAATTAAAAATATAAGAATATATTGAAAAATTTAAGTGTCCCTATTATTTTTCCAGGCCTTTATTTTACATTTTTTTAAGAATTTGGCAGAGCTAGTGAAATATTTTTTTTTATTAGTTAAACTATTTGAATACCTTTAATTTAGTGTATATATTTTGTAATATTTATGGAAAAATAATTAAAAATATAAGAATATATTGAAAAATTTAAGTGTCCCTAATATTTTTCCAGGCCTTTATTTTACATTTTTTTAAGAATTTGGCAGAGCTAGTGAAATATTTTTTTTTTATTAGTTAAACTATTTGAATACCTTTAATTTAGTGTATATATTTTGTAATATTTATGGAAAAATAATTAAAAATATAAGAATATATTGAAAAATTTAAGTGTCCCTATTATTTTTCCAGGCCTTTATTTTACATTTTTTTAAGAATTTGGCAGAGCTAGTGAAATATTTTTTTTTATTAGTTAAACTATTTGAATACCTTTAATTTAGTGTATATATTTTGTAATATTTATGGAAAAATAATTAAAAATATAAGAATATATTGAAAAATTTAAATGTCCCTATTATTTTTCCAGGCCTTTATTTTACACTTTTTTTAAGAATTTGGCAGAGCTAGTGAAATATTTTTTTTATTAGTTAAACTATTTGAATACCTTTAATTTAGTGTATATATTTTGTAATATTTATGGAAAAATAATTAAAAATATAAGAATATATTGAAAAATTTAAGTGTCCCTATTATTTTTCCAGGCCTTTATTTTACATTTTTTTAAGAATTTGGCAGAGCTAGTGAAATATTTTTTTTTATTAGTTAAACTATTTGAATACCTTTAATTTAGTGTATATATTTTGTAATATTTATGGAAAAATAATTAAAAATATAAGAATATATTGAAAAATTTAAGTGTCCCTATTATTTTTCCAGGCCTTTATTTTACATTTTTTTAAGAATTTGGCAGCGCTAGTGAAATATTTTTTTTTATTAGTTAAACTATTTGAATACATTTAATTTAGTGTATATATTTTGTAATATTTATGGAAAAATAATTAAAAATATAAGAATATATTGAAAAATTTAAGTGTCCCTATTATTTTTCCAGGCCTTTATTTTTCACTTTTTTTACGAATTTGGCAGAGCTAGTGAAATATTTTTTTTATTAGTTAAACTATTTGAATACCTTTAATTTAGTGTATATATTTTGTAATATTTATGGAAAAATAATTAAAAATATAAGAATATATTGAAAAATTTAAGTGTCCCTATTATTTTTCCAGGCCTTTATTTTACATTTTTTTAAGAATTTGGCAGAGCTAGTGAAATATTTTTTTTATTAGTTAAACTATTTGAATACCTTTAATTTAGTGTATATATTTTGTAATATTTATGGAAAAATAATTAAAAATATAAGAATATATTGAAAAATTTAAGTGTCCCTATTATTTTTCCAGGCTTTTATTTTACTTTTTTTTTAAGAATTTGGCAGAGCAAGTCAAATATTTTTATTTTATTAGTTAAACTATTTGAATACCTTTAATTTAGTATATATTTTGTAATATTTATGGAAAAATAATTAAAAATATAAGAATATATTGAAAAATTTAAGTGTCCCTATTATTTTTCCAGGCCTTTATTTTACACTTTTTTAAGAATTTGGCAGAGCTAGTGAAATATTTTTTTTTTATTAGTTAAACTATTTGAATACCTTTAATTTAGTGTACATATTTTGTAATATTTATGGAAAAATAATTAAAAATATAAGAATATATTGAAAAATTTAAGTGTCCCTATTATTTTTCCAGGCCTTTATTTTACACTTTTTTTTAAGAATTTGGCAGAGCTAGTGAAATATTTTTTTTATTAGTTAAACTATTTGAAAACCTTTAATTTAGTGTATATATTTTGTAATATTTATGGAAAAATAATTAAAAATATAAGAATATATTGAAAAATTTAAGTGTCCCTATTATTTTTCCAGGCCTTTATTTTACATTTTTTTAAGAATTTGGCAGAGCTAGTGAAATATTTTTTTTTATTAGTTAAACTATTTGAATACCTTTAATTTAGTGTATATATTTTGTAATATTTATGGAAAAATAATTAAAAATATAAGAATATATTGAAAAATTTAAGTGTCCCTATTATTTTTCCAGGCCTTTATTTTACACTTTTTTTACGAATTTGGCAGAGCTACTGAAATATTTTTTTTTATTAGTTAAACTATTTGAATATCTTTAATTTAGTGTATATATTTATGGAAAAATAATTAAAAATATAAGAATATATTGAAAAATTTAAGTGTCCCTATTATTTTTCCAGGCCTTTATTTTACACTTTTTTTAAGAATTTGGCAGAGCTAGTGAAATATTTTTTTTATTAGTTAATCTATTTGAATACCTTTAATTTAGTGTATATATTTTGTAATATTTATGAAAAAATAATTAAAAATATAAGAATATATTGAAAAATTTAAGTGTCCCTATTATTTTTCCAGGCCTTTATTTTACACTTTTTTTAAGAATTTGGCAGAGCTAGTCAAATATTTTTTTTTATTAGTTAATCTATTTGAATACCTTTAATTTAGTGTATATATTTTGTAATATTTATGGAAAAATAATTAAAAATATAAGAATATATTGAAAAATTTAAGTGTCCCTATTATTTTTCCAGGCCTTTATTTTACACTTTTTTTAAGAATTTGGCAGAGCTAGTGAAATATTTTTTTTTTTTTTTATTAGTTAAACTATTTGAATACCTTTAATTTAGTGTATATATTTTGTAATATTTATGGAAAAATAATTAAAAATATAAGAAAATATTGAAAAATTTAAGTGTCCCTATTATTTTTCCAGGCCTTTATTTTACTTTTTTTTTTAAGAATTTGGCAGAGCAAGTCAAATATTTTTATTTTATTAGTTAAACTATTTGAATACCTTTAATTTAGTGTATATATTTTGTAATATTTATGGAAAAATAATTAAAAATATAAGAATATATTGAAAAATTTAAGTGTCCCTATTATTTTTCCAGGCCTTTATTTTACATTTTTTTTTAAGAATTTGGCAGAGCTAGTGAAATATTTTTTTTATTAGTTATACTATTTGAATACCTTTAATTTATTGTATATATTTTGTAATATTTATGGAAAAATAATTAAAAATATAAGAATATATTGAAAAATTTAAGTGTCCCTATTATTTTTCCAGGCCTTTATTTTACTTTTTTTTAAGAATTTGGCAGAGCTAGTCAAATATTTTTATTTTATTAGTTAAACTATTTGAATACCTTTAATTTAGTGTATATATTTTGTAATATTTATGGAAAAATAATTAAAAATATAAGAATATATTGAAAAATTTAAGTGTCCCTATTATTTTTCCAGGCCTTTATTTTACTTTTTTTTAAGAATTTGGCAGAGCTAGTCAAATAATTTTATTTTATTAGTTAAAATATTTGAATACCTTTAATTTAGTGTATATATTTTGTAATATTTATGGAAAAATAATTAAAAATATAAGAATATATTGAAAAATTTAAGTGTCCCTATTATTTTTCCAGGCCTTTATTTTACATTTTTTTAAGAATTTGGCAGAGCTAGTGAAATATTTTTTTTTTATTAGTTAAACTATTTGAATACCTTTAATTTAGTGTATATATTTTGTAATATTTATGGAAAAATAATTAAAAATATAAGAATATATTGAAAAATTTAAGTGTCCCTAATATTTTTCCAGGCCTTTATTTTACATTTTTTTAAGAATTTGGCAGAGCTAGTGAAATATTTTTTTTTATTAGTTAAACTATTTGAATACCTTTAATTTAGTGTATATATTTTGTAATATTTATGGAAAAATAATTAAAAATATAAGAATATATTGAAAAATTTAAGTGTCCCTATTATTTTTCCAGGCCTTTATTTTACATTTTTTTAAGAATTTGGCAGAGCTAGTGATATATTTTTTTTTATTAGTTAAACTATTTGAATACCTTTAATTTAGTGTATATATTTTGTAATATTTATGGAAAAATAATTAAAAATATAAGAATATATTGAAAAATTTAAATGTCCCTATTATTTTTCCAGGCCTTTATTTTACACTTTTTTTAAGAATTTGGCAGAGCTAGTGAAATATTTTTTTATTAGTTAAACTATTTGAATACCTTTAATTTAGTGTATATATTTTGTAATATTTATGGAAAAATAATTAAAAATATAAGAATATATTGAAAAATTTAAGTGTCCCTATTATTTTTCCAGGCCTTTATTTTACATTTTTTTAAGAATTTGGCAGAGCTAGTGATATATTTTTTTTTATTAGTTAAACTATTTGAATACCTTTAATTTAGTGTATATATTTTGTAATATTTATGGAAAAATAATTAAAAATATAAGAATATATTGAAAAATTTAAATGTCCCTATTATTTTTCCAGGCCTTTATTGTACACTTTTTTTAAGAATTTGGCAGCGCTAGTGAAATATTTTTTTTTATTAGTTAAACTATTTGAATACCTTTAATTTAGTGTATATATTTTGTAATATTTATGGAAAAATAATTAAAAATATAAGAATATATTGAAAAATTTAAGTGTCCCTATTATTTTTCCAGGCCTTTATTTTTCACTTTTTTTACGAATTTGGCAGAGCTAGTGAAATATTTTTTTTATTAGTTAAACTATTTGAATACCTTTAATTTAGTGTATATATTTTGTAATATTTATGGAAAAATAATTAAAAATATAAGAATATATTGAAAAATTTAAGTGTCCCTATTATTTTTCCAGGCCTTTATTTTACATTTTTTTAAGAATTTGGCAGAGCTAGTGAAATATTTTTTTTTATTAGTTAAACTATTTGAATACCTTTAATTTAGTGTATATATTTTGTAATATTTATGGAAAAATAATTAAAAATATAAGAATATATTGAAAAATTTAAGTGTCCCTATTATTTTTCCAGGCTTTTATTTTACTTTTTTTTTAAGAATTTGGCAGAGCAAGTCAAATATTTTTATTTTATTAGTTAAACTATTTGAATACCTTTAATTTAGTATATATTTTGTAATATTTATGGAAAAATAATTAAAAATATAAGAATATATTGAAAAATTTAAGTGTCCCTATTATTTTTCCAGGCCTTTATTTTACACTTTTTTAAGAATTTGGCAGAGCTAGTGAAATATTTTTTTTTTATTAGTTAAACTATTTGAATACCTTTAATTTAGTGTACATATTTTGTAATATTTATGGAAAAATAATTAAAAATATAAGAATATATTGAAAAATTTAAGTGTCCCTATTATTTTTCCAGGCCTTTATTTTACACTTTTTTTTAAGAATTTGGCAGAGCTAGTGAAATATTTTTTTTATTAGTTAAACTATTTGAAAACCTTTAATTTAGTGTATATATTTTGTAATATTTATGGAAAAATAATTAAAAATATAAGAATATATTGAAAAATTTAAGTGTCCCTATTATTTTTCCAGGCCTTTATTTTACACTTTTTTTAAGAATTTGGCAGAGCTAGTGAAATATTTTTTTTTATTAGTTAAACTATTTGAATACCTTTAATTTAGTGTATATATTTTGTAATATTTATGGAAAAATAATTAAAAATATAAGAATATATTGAAAAATTTAAGTGTCCCTATTATTTTTCCAGGCCTTTATTTTACACTTTTTTTACGAATTTGGCAGAGCTACTGAAATATTTTTTTTTATTAGTTAAACTATTTGAATATCTTTAATTTAGTGTATATATTTATGGAAAAATAATTAAAAATATAAGAATATATTGAAAAATTTAAGTGTCCCTATTATTTTTCCAGGCCTTTATTTTACATTTTTTTTAAGAATTTGGCAGAGCTTGTGAAATATTTTTATTTTATTAGTTAAACTATTTGAATTCCTTTAATTTAGTGTATATATTTTGTAATATTTATGGAAAAATAATTAAAAATATAAGAATATATTGAAAAATTTAAGTGTCCCTATTATTTTTCCAGGCCTTTATTTTACATTTTTTTTTAAGAATTGGGCAGAGCTAGTGAAATATTTTTTTTTATTAGTTAAACTATTTGAATACCTTTAATTTAGTGTATATATTTTGTAATATTTATGGAAAAATAATTAAAAATATAAGAATTTATTGAAAAATTTAAGTGTCCCTATTATTTTTCCAGGCCTTTATTTTACAATTTTTTTACGAATTTGGCAGAGCTACTG
The DNA here is from genome assembly GCA_927399465.1 of Sarcophaga caerulescens. Taxonomy (NCBI): domain Eukaryota; kingdom Metazoa; phylum Arthropoda; class Insecta; order Diptera; family Sarcophagidae; genus Sarcophaga; species Sarcophaga caerulescens. Next base: position 4,903,078 of record OV656872.1, read on the forward strand.
AAATATTTTTTTTTATTAGTTAAACTATTTGAATACCTTTAATTTAGTGTATATATTTATGGAAAAATAATTAAAAATATAAGAATATATTGAAAAATTTAAGTGTCCCTATTATTTTTCCAGGCCTTTATTTTACATTTTTTTAAGAATTTGGCAGAGCTAGTGAAATATTTTTTTTTATTAGTTAAACTATTTGAATTCCTTTAATTTAGTGTATATATTTTGTAATATTTATGGAAAAATAATTAAAAATATAAGAATATATTGAAAAATTTAAGTGTCCCTATTATTTTTCCAGGCCTTTATTTTACATTTTTTTTAAGAATTTGGCAGAGCTAGTGAAATATTTTTTTTTTATTAGTTAAACTATTTGAATACCTTTAATTTAGTGTATATATTTTGTAATATTTATGGAAAAATAATTAAAAATATAAGAATATATTGAAAAATTTAAGTGTCCCTATTATTTTTCCAGGCCTTTATTTTACTTTTTTTTAAGAATTTGGCAGAGCTAGTGAAATATTTTTTTTTATTAGTTAAACTATTTGAATACCTTTAATTTAGTGTATATATTTTGTAATATTTATGGAAAAATAATTAAAAATATAAGAATATATTGAAAAATTTAAGTGTCCCTATTATTTTTCCAGGCCTTTATTTTACATTTTTTTAAGAATTTGGCAGAGCTAGTGAAATATTTTTTTTATTAGTTAAACTATTTGAATACCTTTAATTTAGTGTATATATTTTGTAATATTTATGGAAAAATAATTAAAAATATAAGAATATATCGAAAAATTTAAGTGTCCCTATTATTTTTCCAGGCTTTTATTTTACACTTTTTTTAAGAATTTGGCAGAGCTAGTGAAATATTTTTTTTTTTATTAGTTAAACTATTTGAATACCTTTAATTTAGTGTATATATTTTGTAATATTTATGGAAAAATAATTAAAAATATAAGAAAATATTGAAAAATTTAAGTGTCCCTATTATTTTTCCAGGCCTTTATTTTACTTTTTTTTTTTAAGAATTTGGCAGAGCAAGTCAAATATTTTTATTTTATTAGTTAAACTATTTGAATACCTTTAATTTAGTGTATATATATTGTAATATTTATGGAAAAATAATTAAAAATATAAGAATATATTGAAAAATTTAAGTGTCCCTATTATTTTTCCAGGCCTTTATTTTACATTTTTTTTTAAGAATTTGGCAGAGCTAGTGAAATATTTTTTATTAGTTATACTATTTGAATACCTTTAATTTATTGTATATATTTTGTAATATTTATGGAAAAATAATTAAAAATATAAGAATATATTGAAAAATTTAAGTGTCCCTATTATTTTTCCAGGCCTTTATTTTCCTTTTTTTTTTTAAGAATTTGGCAGAGCTAGTCAAATAATTTTATTTTATTAGTTAAAATATTTGAATACCTTTAATTTAGTGTATATATTTTGTAATATTTATGGAAAAATAATTAAAAATATAAGAATATATTGAAAAATTTAAGTGTCCCTATTATTTTTCCAGGCCTTTATTTTACATTTTTTTAAGAATTTGGCAGAGCTAGTGAAATATTTTTTTTTATTAGTTAAACTATTTGAATACCTTTAATTTAGTGTATATATTTTGTAATATTTATGGAAAAATAATTAAAAATATAAGAATATATTGAAAAATTTAAGTGTCCCTATTATTTTTCCAGGCCTTTATTTTACTTTTTTTAAGAATTTGGCAGAGCAAGTCAAATATTTTTATTTTATTAGTTAAACTATTTGAATACCTTTAATTTAGTGTATATATTTTGTAATATTTATGGAAAAATAATTAAAAATATAAGAATATATTGAAAAATTTAAGTGTCCCTATTATTTTTCCAGGCCTTTATTTTACACTTTTTTTAAGAATTTGGCAGAGCTAGTGAATTTTTTTTTTTTTTATTAGTTAAACTATTTGAATACCTTTAATTTAGTGTATATATTTTGTAATATTTATGGAAAAATAATTAAAAATATAAGAATATATTGAAAAATTTAAGTGTCCCTATTATTTTTCCAGGCCTTTATTTTACACCTTTTTTTAAGAATTTGGCAGAGCTAGTGAAATATTTTTTTTATTAGTTAATCTATTTGAATACCTTTAATTTAGTGTATATATTTTGTAATATTTATGAAAAAATAATTAAAAATATAAGAATATATTGAAAAATTTAAGTGTCCCTATTATTTTTCCAGGCCTTTATTTTACATTTTTTTTTAAGAATTTGGCAGAGCTAGTCAAATATTTTTTTTTATTAGTTAATCTATTTGAATACCTTTAATTTAGTGTATATATTTTGTAATATTTTTGGAAAAATAATTAAAAATATAAGAATATATTGAAAAATTTAAGTGTCCCTATTATTTTTCCAGGCCTTTATTTTACATTTTTTTTTAAGAATTTGGCAGAGCTTGTGAAATATTTTTATTTTATTAGTTAAACTATTTGAATTCCTTTAATTTAGTGTATATATTTTGTAATATTTTTGGAAAAATAATTAAAAATATAAGAATATATTGAAAAATTTAAGTGTCCCTATTATTTATCCAGGCCTTTATTTTACACTTTTTTTAAGAATTTGGCAGAGCTAGTCAAATATTTTTTTTTATTAGTTAATCTATTTGAATACCTTTAATTTAGTGTATATATTTTGTAATATTTATGAAAAAATAATTAAAAATATAAGAATATATTGAAAAATTTAAGTGTCCCTATTATTTTTCCAGGCCTTTATTTTACACTTTTTTTAAGAATTTGGCAGAGCTAGTCAAATATTTTTTTTTATTAGTTAATCTATTTGAATACCTTTAATTTAGTGTATATATTTTGTAATATTTATGGAAAAATAATTAAAAATATAAGAATATATTGAAAAATTTAAGTGTCCCTATTATTTTTCCAGGCCTTTATTTTACATTTTTTTTTAAGAATTTGGCAGAGCTAGTGAAATATTTTTTTTTATTAGTTAAACTATTTGAATACCTTTAATTTAGTGTATATATTTTGTAATATTTATGGAAAAATAATTAAAAATATAAGAATATATTGAAAAATTTAAGTGTCCCTATTATTTTTCCAGGGCTTTATTTTACGTTTTTTTAAGAATTTGGCAGAGCAAGTCAAATATTTTTATTTTATTAGTTAAACCATTTGAATACCTTTAATTTAGTGTATATATTTTGTAATATTTATGGAAAAATAATTAAAAATATAAGAATATATTGAAAAATTTAAGTGTCCCTATTATTTTTCCAGGCCTTTATTTTACATTTTTTTAAGAATTTGGCAGAGCTAGTGAAATATTTTTTTTTATTAGTTAAACTATTTGAATACCTTTAATTTAGTGTATATATTTTGTAATATTTATGGAAAAATAATTAAAAATATAAGAATATATCGAAAAATTTAAGTGTCCCTATTATTTTTCCAGGCCTTTATTTTACACTTTTTTTAAGAATTTGGCAGAGCTAGTGAAATATTTTTTTTTTTTATTAGTTAAACTATTTGAATACCTTTAATTTAGTGTATATATTTTGTAATATTTATGGAAAAATAATTAAAAATATAAGAAAATATTGAAAAATTTAAGTGTCCCTATTATTTTTCCAGGCCTTTATTTTACTTTTTTTTTTAAGAATTTGGCAGAGCAAGTCAAATATTTTTATTTTATTAGTTAAACTATTTGAATACCTTTAATTTAGTGTATATATTTTGTAATATTTATGGAAAAATAATTAAAAATATAAGAATATATTGAAAAATTTAAGTGTCCCTATTATTTTTCCAGGCCTTTATTTTACATTTTTTTTTAAGAATTTGGCAGAGCTAGTGAAATATTTTTTTTATTAGTTATACTATTTGAATACCTTTAATTTATTGTATATATTTTGTAATATTTATGGAAAAATAATTAAAAATATAAGAATATATTGAAAAATTTAAGTGTCCCTATTATTTTTCCAGGCCTTTATTTTACTTTTTTTTAAGAATTTGGCAGAGCTAGTCAAATATTTTTATTTTATTAGTTAAACTATTTGAATACCTTTAATTTAGTGTATATATTTTGTAATATTTATGGAAAAATAATTAAAAATATAAGAATATATTGAAAAATTTAAGTGTCCCTATTATTTTTCCAGGCCTTTATTTTACTTTTTTTTTTAAGAATTTGGCAGAGCTAGTCAAATAATTTTATTTTATTAGTTAAAATATTTGAATACCTTTAATTTAGTGTATATATTTTGTAATATTTATGGAAAAATAATTAAAAATATAAGAATATATTGAAAAATTTAAGTGTCCCTATTATTTTTCCAGGTCTTTATTTTACTTTTTTTTAAGAATTTGGCAGAGCTAGTGAAATATTTTTTTTTATTAGTTAAACTATTTGAATACCTTTAATTTAGTGTATATATTTTGTAATATTTATGGAAAAATAATTAAAAATATAAGAATATATTGAAAAATTTAAGTGTCCCTATTATTTTTCCAGGGCTTTATTTTACTTTTTTTTAAGAATTTGGCAGAACAAGTCAAATATTTTTATTTTATTAGTTAAACCATTTGAATACCTTTAATTTAGTGTATATATATTGTAATATTTATGGAAAAATAATTAAAAATATAAGAATATATTGAAAAATTTAAGTGTCCCTATTATTTTTCCAGGCCTTTATTTTACATTTTTTTTTAAGAATTTGGCAGAGCTAGTGAAATATTTTTTTTTATTAGTTAAACTATTTGAATACCTTTAATTTAGTGTATATATTTTGTAATATTTATGGAAAAATAATTAAAAATATAAGAATATATTGAAAAATTTAAGTGTCCCTATTATTTTTCCAGGCCTTTATTTTACATTTTTTTAAGAATTTGGCAGAGCTAGTGAAATATTTTTTTTATTAGTTAAACTATTTGAATACCTTTAATTTAGTGTATATATTTTGTAATATTTATGGAAAAATAATTAAAAATATAAGAATATATCGAAAAATTTAAGTGTCCCTATTATTTTTCCAGGCCTTTATTTTACACTTTTTTTAAGAATTTGGCAGAGCTAGTGAAATATTTTTTTTTTTTATTAGTTAAACTATTTGAATACCTTTAATTTAGTGTATATATATTGTAATATTTATGGAAAAATAATTAAAAATATAAGAATATATTGAAAAATTTAAGTGTCCCTATTATTTTTCCAGGCCTTTATTTTACATTTTTTTTTAAGAATTTGGCAGAGCTAGTGAAATATTTTTTTTATTAGTTATACTATTTGAATACCTTTAATTTATTGTATATATTTTGTAATATTTATGGAAAAATAATTAAAAATATAAGAATATATTGAAAAATTTAAGTGTCCCTATTATTTTTCCAGGCCTTTATTTTACATTTTTTTAAGAATTTGGCAGAGCTAGTGAAATATTTTTTTTTATTAGTTAAACTATTTGAATACCTTTAATTTAGTGTATATATTTTGTAATATTTATGGAAAAATAATTAAAAATATAAGAATATATTGAAAAATTTAAGTGTCCCTATTATTTTTCCAGGCCTTTATTTTACTTTTTTTAAGAATTTGGCAGAGCAAGTCAAATATTTTTATTTTATTAGTTAAACTATTTGAATACCTTTAATTTAGTGTATATATATTGTAATATTTATGGAAAAATAATTAAAAATATAAGAATATATTGAAAAATTTAAGTGTCCCTATTATTTTTCCAGGCCTTTATTTTACATTTTTTTAAGAATTTGGCAGAGCTAGTGAAATATTTTTTTTATTAGTTAAACTATTTGAATACCTTTAATTTAGTGTATATATTTTGTAATATTTATGGAAAAATAATTAAAAATATAAGAATATATCGAAAAATTTAAGTGTCCCTATTATTTTTCCAGGCCTTTATTTTACACTTTTTTTAAGAATTTGGCAGAGCAAGTCAAATATTTTTATTTTATTAGTTAAACTATTTGAATACCTTTAATTTAGTGTATATATATTGTAATATTTATGGAAAAATAATTAAAAATATAAGAATATATTGAAAAATTTAAGTGTCCCTATTATTTTTCCAGGCCTTTATTTTACATTTTTTTTTAAGAATTTGGCAGAGCTAGTGAAATATTTTTTTTATTAGTTATACTATTTGAATACCTTTAATTTATTGTATATATTTTGTAATATTTATGGAAAAATAATTAAAAATATAAGAATATATTGAAAAATTTAAGTGTCCCTATTATTTTTCCAGGCCTTTATTTTACATTTTTTTAAGAATTTGGCAGAGCTAGTGAAATATTTTTTTTTATTAGTTAAACTATTTGAATACCTTTAATTTAGTGTATATATTTTGTAATATTTATGGAAAAATAATTAAAAATATAAGAATATATTGAAAAATTTAAGTGTCCCTATTATTTTTCCAGGCCTTTATTTTACTTTTTTTAAGAATTTGGCAGAGCAAGTCAAATATTTTTATTTTATTAGTTAAACTATTTGAATACCTTTAATTTAGTGTATATATTTTGTAATATTTATGGAAAAATAATTAAAAATATAAGAATATATTGAAAAATTTAAGTGTCCCTATTATTTTTCCAGGCCTTTATTTTACACTTTTTTTTAAGAATTTGGCAGAGCTAATGAAATATTTTTTTTTATTAGTTAATCTATTTGAATACCTTTAATTTAGTGTATATATTTTGTAATATTTATGGAAAAATAATTAAAAATATAAGAATATATTGAAAAATTTAAGTGTCCCTATTATTTTTCCAGGCCTTTATTTTACACTTTTTTTAAGAATTTGGCAGAGCTAGTCAAATATTTTTTTTTATTAGTTAATCTATTTGAATACCTTTAATTTAGTGTATATATTTTGTAATATTTATGGAAAAATAATTAAAAATATAAGAATATATTGAAAAATTTAAGTGTCCCTATTATTTTTCCAGGCCTTTATTTTACTTTCTTATTAAGAATTTGGCAGAGCTAGTCAAACATATTTTTTTATTAGTTAAACTATTTGAATACCTTTAATTTAGTGTATATATTTTGTAATATTTATGGAAAAATAATTAAAAATATAAGAATATATTGAAAAATTTAAGTGTCCCTATTATTTTTCCAGGCCTTTATTTTACATTTTTTTTTAAGAATTTGGCAGAGCTTGTGAAATAATTTTTTTTATTAGTTAAACTATTTGAATACCTTTAATTTAGTGTATATATTTTGTAATATTTATTGAAAAATAATTAAAAATATAAGAATATATTGAAAAATTTAAGTGTCCCTATTATTTTTCCAGGCCTTTATTTTACATTTTTTTTTTAAGAATTTGGCAGAGCTAGTCAAATATTTTTTTTTATTAGTTAATCTATTTGAATACCTTTAATTTAGTGTATATATTTTGTAATTATTTGGAAAAATAATTAAAAATATAAGAATATATTGAAAAATTTAAGTGTCCCTATTATTTTTCCAGGCCTTTATTTTACATTTTTTTTTTAAGAATTTGGCAGAGCTTGTGAAATAATTTTTTTTATTAGTTAAACTATTTGAATACCTTTAATTTAGTGTATATATTTTGTAATATTTATTGAAAAATAATTAAAAATATAAGAATATATTGAAAAATTTAAGTGTCCCTATTATTTTTCCAGGCCTTTATTTTACATTTTTTTTTAAGAATTTGGCAGAGCTTGTGAAATATTTTTATTTTATTAGTTAAACTATTTGAATTCCTTTAATTTAGTGTATATATTTTGTAATATTTTTGGAAAAATAATTAAAAATATAAGAATATATTGAAAAATTTAAGTGTCCCTATTATTTTTCCAGGCCTTTATTTTACACTTTCTTTAAGAATTTGGCAGAGCTAGTCAAATATTTTTTTTTATTAGTTAATCTATTTGAATACCTTTAATTTAGTGTATATATTTTGTAATATTTATGGAAAAATAATTAAAAATATAAGAATATATTGAAAAATTTAAGTGTCCCTATTATTTTTCCAGGCCTTTATTTTACATTTTTTTTTAAGAATTTGGCAGAGCTAGTGAAATATTTTTTTTTATTAGTTAAACTATTTGAATACCTTTAATTTAGTGTATATATTTTGTAATATTTATGGAAAAATAATTAAAAATATAAGAATATATTGAAAAATTTAAGTGTCCCTATTATTTTTCCAGGCCTTTATTTTACACTTTTTTAAGAATTTGGCAGAGCTAGTGAATTTTTTTTTTTTTATTAGTTAAACTATTTGAATACCTTTAATTTAGTGTATATATTTTGTAATATTTATGGAAAAATAATTAAAAATATAAGAATATATTGAAAAATTTAAGTGTCCCTATTATTTTTCCAGGCCTTTATTTTACACTTTTTTTTAAGAATTTGGCAGAGCTAATGAAATATTTTTTTTTATTAGTTAATCTATTTGAATACCTTTAATTTAGTGTATATATTTTGTAATATTTATGGAAAAATAATTAAAAATATAAGAATATATTGAAAAATTTAAGTGTCCCTATTATTTTTCCAGGCCTTTATTTTACACTTTTTTTAAGAATTTGGCAGAGCTAGTCAAATATTTTTTTTTATTAGTTAATCTATTTGAATACCTTTAATTTAGTGTATATATTTTGTAATATTTATGGAAAAATAATTAAAAATATAAGAATATATTGAAAAATTTAAGTGTCCCTATTATTTTTCCAGGCCTTTATTTTACTTTCTTATTAAGAATTTGGCAGAGCTAGTCAAACATATTTTTTTATTAGTTAAACTATTTGAATACCTTTAATTTAGTGTATATATTTTGTAATATTTATGGAAAAATAATTAAAAATATAAGAATATATTGAAAAATTTAAGTGTCCCTATTATTTTTCCAGGCCTTTATTTTACATTTTTTTTTAAGAATTTGGCAGAGCTTGTGAAATAATTTTTTTTATTAGTTAAACTATTTGAATACCTTTAATTTAGTGTATATATTTTGTAATATTTATTGAAAAATAATTAAAAATATAAGAATATATTGAAAAATTTAAGTGTCCCTATTATTTTTCCAGGCCTTTATTTTACATTTTTTTTTTAAGAATTTGGCAGAGCTAGTCAAATATTTTTTTTTATTAGTTAATCTATTTGAATACCTTTAATTTAGTGTATATATTTTGTAATTATTTGGAAAAATAATTAAAAATATAAGAATATATTGAAAAATTTAAGTGTCCCTATTATTTTTCCAGGCCTTTATTTTACATTTTTTTTTAAGAATTTGGCAGAGCTTGTGAAATAATTTTTTTTATTAGTTAAACTATTTGAATACCTTTAATTTAGTGTATATATTTTGTAATATTTATTGAAAAATAATTAAAAATATAAGAATATATTGAAAAATTTAAGTGTCCCTATTATTTTTCCAGGCCTTTATTTTACATTTTTTTTTAAGAATTTGGCAGAGCTTGTGAAATATTTTTATTTTATTAGTTAAACTATTTGAATTCCTTTAATTTAGTGTATATATTTTGTAATATTTTTGGAAAAATAATTAAAAATATAAGAATATATTGAAAAATTTAAGTGTCCCTATTATTTTTCCAGGCCTTTATTTTACACTTTCTTTAAGAATTTGGCAGAGCTAGTCAAATATTTTTTTTATTAGTTAATCTATTTGAATACCTTTAATTTAGTGTATATATTTTGTAATATTTATGGAAAAATAATTAAAAATATAAGAATATATTGAAAAATTTAAGTGTCCCTATTATTTTTCCAGGCCTTTATTTTACATTTTTTTTTAAGAATTTGGCAGAGCTAGTGAAATATTTTTTTTTATTAGTTAAACTATTTGAATACCTTTAATTTAGTGTATATATTTTGTAATATTTATGGAAAAATAATTAAAAATATAAGAATATATTGAAAAATTTAAGTGTCCCTATTATTTTTCCAGGGCTTTATTTTACTTTTTTTTAAGAATTTGGCAGAGCAAGTCAAATATTTTTATTTTATTAGTTAAACTATTTGAATACCTTTAATTTAGTGTATATATTTTGTAATATTTATGGAAAGATAATTAAAAATATAAGAATATATTGAAAAATTTAAGTGTCCCTATTATTTTTCCAGGGCTTTATTTTACTTTTTTTAAGAATTTGGCAGAGCCAGTCAAATATTTTTATTTTATTTGTTAAACTATTTGAATACCTTTAATTTAGTGTATATATTTTGTAATATTTATGGAAAGATAATTAAAAATATAAGAATATATTGAAAAATTTAAGTGTCCCTATTATTTTTCCAGGGCTTTATTTTACTTTTTTTTAAGAATTTGGCAGAGCAAGTCAAATATTTTTATTTTATTAGTTAAACTATTTGAATACCTTTAATTTAGTGTATATATTTTGTAATATTTATGGAAAAATAATTAAAAATATAAGAATATATTGAAAAATTTAAGTGTCCCTATTATTTTTCCAGGGCTTTATTTTACTTTTTTTTAAGAATTTGGCAGAGCAAGTCAAATATTTTTTTTTATTAGTTAAACTATTTGAATACCTTTAATTTAGTGTATATATTTTGTAATATTTATGGAAAGACAATTAAAAATATAAGAATATATTGAAAAATTTAAGTGTCCCTATTATTTTTCCAGGCCTTTATTTTACATTTTTTTAAGAATTTGGCAGAGCTAGTGAAATATTTTTTTTTATTAGTTAAACTATTTGAATACCTTTAATTTAGTGTATATATTTTGTAATATTTATGGAAAAATAATTAAAAATATAAGAATATATCGAAAAATTTAAGTGTCCCTATTATTTTTCCACGCCTTTATTTTACACTTTTTTTAAGAATTTGGAAGAGCTAGTGAAATATTTTTTTTTTTTATTAGTTAAACTATTTGAATACCTTTAATTTAGTGTATATATTTTGTAATATTTATGGAAAAATAATTAAAAATATAAGAAAATATTGAAAAATTTAAGTGTCCCTATTATTTTTCCAGGCCTTTATTTTACTTTTTTTTTTAAGAATTTGGCAGAGCAAGTCAAATATTTTTATTTTATTAGTTAAACTATTTGAATACCTTTAATTTAGTGTATATATTTTGTAATATTTATGGAAAAATAATTAAAAATATAAGAATATATTGAAAAATTTAAGTGTCCCTATTATTTTTCCAGGCCTTTATTTTACATTTTTTTTTAAGAATTTGGCAGAGCTAGTGAAATATTTTTTTTATTAGTTATACTATTAGAATACCTTTAATTTATTGTATATATTTTGTAATATTTATGGAAAAATAATTAAAAATATAAGAATATATTGAAAAATTTAAGTGTCCCTATTATTTTTCCAGGCCTTTATTTTACTTTTTTTTAAGAATTTGGCAGAGCTAGTCAAATATTTTTATTTTATTAGTTAAACTATTTGAATACCTTTAATTTAGTGTATATATTTTGTAATATTTATGGAAAAATAATTAAAAATATAAGAATATATTGAAAAATTTAAGTGTCCCTATTATTTTTCCAGGCCTTTATTTGACTTTTTTTTTAAGAATTTGGCAGAGCTAGTCAAATAATTTTATTTTATTAGTTAAAATATTTGAATACCTTTAATTTAGTGTATATATTTTGTAATATTTATGGAAAAATAATTAAAAATATAAGAATATATTGAAAAATTTAAGTGTCCCTATTATTTTTCCAGGCCTTTATTTTACATTTTTTTAAGAATTTGGCAGAGCTAGTGAAATATTTTTTTTTATTAGTTAAACTATTTGAATACCTTTAATTTAGTGTATATATTTTGTAATATTTATGGAAAAATAATTAAAAATATAAGAATATATTGAAAAATTTAAGTGTCCCTATTATTTTTCCAGGCCTTTATTTTACACTTTTTTAAGAATTTGGCAGAGCTAGTGAAATATTTTTTTTTTTATTAGTTAAACTATTTGAATACCTTTAATTTAGTGTATATATTTTGTAATATTTATGGAAAAATAATTAAAAATATAAGAATATATTGAAAAATTTAGGTGTCCCTATTATTTTTTCATGCATGTATTTTACATTTTTTAAGAATTTGGCAGAGCTAGTGAATTTTTTTTTTTTTATTAGTTAATCTATTTGAATACCTTTAATTTAGTGTATATATTTTGTAATATTTATGGAAAAATAATTAAAAATATAAGAATATATTGAAAAATTTAAGTGTCCCTATTATTTTTCCAGGCCTTTATTTTACACTTTTTTTAAGAATTTGGCAGAGCTAGTGAAATATTTTTTTTTATTAGTTAATCTATTTGAATACCTTTAATTTAGTGTATATATTTTGTAATATTTATGGAAAAATAATTAAAAATATAAGAATATATTGAAAAATTTAAGTGTCCCTATTATTTTTCCAGGCCTTTATTTTACACTTTTTTTAAGAATTTGGCAGAGCTAGTCAAATATTTTTTTTTATTAGTTAAACTATTTGAATACCTTTAATTTAGTGTATATATTTTGTAATATTTATGGAAAAATAATTAAAAATATAAGAATATATTGAAAAATTTAAGTGTCCCTATTATTTTTCCAGGCCTTTATTTTACTTTCTTATTAAGAATTTGGCAGAGCTAGTCAAACATATTTTTTTATTAGTTAAACTATTTGAATACCTTTAATTTAGTGTATATATTTTGTAATATTTATGGAAAAATAATTAAAAATATAAGAATATATTGAAAAATTTAAGTGTCCCTATTATTTTTCCAGGCCTTTATTTTACATTTTTTTTTAAGAATTTGGCAGAGCTTGTGAAATAATTTTTTTTATTAGTTAAACTATTTGAATACCTTTAATTTAGTGTATATATTTTGTAATATTTATTGAAAAATAATTAAAAATATAAGAATATATTGAAAAATTTAAGTGTCCCTATTATTTTTCCAGGCCTTTATTTTACATTTTTTTTAAGAATTTGGCAGAGCTTGTGAAATATTTTTATTTTATTAGTTAAACTATTTGAATTCCTTTAATTTAGTGTATATATTTTGTAATATTTTTGAAAAAATAATTAAAAATATAAGAATATATTGAAAAATTTAAGTGTCCCTATTATTTTTCCAGGCCTTTATTTTACATTTTTTTTTAAGAATTTGGCAGAGCTAGTGAAATATTTTTTTTTATTAGTTAAACTATTTGAATACCTTTAATTTAGTGTATATATTTTGTAATATTTATGGAAAAATAATTAAAAATATAAGAATATATTGAAAAATTTAAGTGTCCCTATTATTTTTCCAGGCCTTTATTTTACTTTTTTTTAAGAATTTGGCAGAGCTAGTCAAATATTTTTATTTTATTAGTTAAACTATTTGAATACCTTTAATTTAGTGTATATATTTTGTAATATTTATGGAAAAATAATTAAAAATATAAGAATATATTGAAAAATTTAAGTGTCCCTATTATTTTTCCAGGCCTTTATTTGACTTTTTTTTTTAAGAATTTGGCAGAGCTAGTCAAATAATTTTATTTTATTAGTTAAAATATTTGAATACCTTTAATTTAGTGTATATATTTTGTAATATTTATGGAAAAATAATTAAAAATATAAGAATATATTGAAAAATTTAAGTGTCCCTATTATTTTTCCAGGCCTTTATTTTACATTTTTTTAAGAATTTGGCAGAGCTAGTGAAATATTTTTTTTTATTAGTTAAACTATTTGAAAACCTTTAATTTAGTGTATATATTTTGTAATATTTATGGAAAAATAATTAAAAATATAAGAATATATTGAAAAATTTAAGTGTCCCTATTATTTTTCCAGGCCTTTATTTTACACTTTTTTAAGAATTTGGCAGAGCTAGTGAAATATTTTTTTTTTTATTAGTTAAACTATTTGAATACCTTTAATTTAGTGTATATATTTTGTAATATTTATGGAAAAATAATTAAAAATATAAGAATATATTGAAAAATTTAAGTGTCCCTATTATTTTTCCAGGCCTTTATTTTACTTTTTTTTAAGAATTTGGCAGAGCAAGTCAAATATTTTTAATTTATTAGTTAAACCATTTGAATACCTTTAATTTAGTGTATATATTTTGTAATATTTATGGAAAAATAATTAAAAATATAAGAATATATTGAAAAATTTAAGTGTCCCTATTATTTTTCCAGGCCTTTATTTTACACTTTTTTTACGAATTTGGCAGAGCTAGTGAAATATTTTTTTTTATTAGTTAAACTATTTGAATACCTTTAATTTAGTGTATATATTTTGTAATATTTATGGAAAAATAATTAAAAATATAAGAATATATCGAAAAATTTAAGTGTCCCTATTATTTTTCCAGGCCTTTATTTTACACTTTTTTTAAGAATTTGGCAGAGCTAGTGAAATATTTTTTTTTTTTATTAGTTAAACTATTTGAAAACCTTTAATTTAGTGTATATATTTTGTAATATTTATGGAAAAATAATTAAAAATATGAGAAAATATTGAAAAATTTAAGTGTCCCTATTATTTTTCCAGGCCTTTATTTTACTTTTTTTTTTAAGAATTTGGCAGAGCAAGTCAAATATTTTTATTTTATTAGTTAAACTATTTGAATACCTTTAATTTAGTGTATATATTTTGTAATATTTATGGAAAAATAATTAAAAATATAAGAATATATTGAAAAATTTAAGTGTCCCTATTATTTTTCCAGGCCTTTATTTTACATTTTTTTTTAAGAATTTGGCAGAGCTAGTGAAATATTTTTTTTATTAGTTATACTATTTGAATACCTTTAATTTATTGTATATATAGTTTGTAATATTTATGGAAAAATAATTAAAAATATAAGAATATATTGAAAAATTTAAGTGTCCCTATTATTTTTCCAGGCCTTTATTTTACACTTTTTTTAAGAATTTGGCAGAGCAAGTCAAATATTTTTATTTTATTAGTTAAACTATTTGAATACCTTTAATTTAGTGTATATATTTTGTAATATTTATGGAAAAATAATTAAAAATATAAGAATATATTGAAAAATTTAAGTGTCCCTATTATTTTTCCAGGCCTTTATTTTACTTTTTTTTAAGAATTTGGCAGAGCTAGTCAAATATTTTTATTTTATTAGTTAAACTATTTGAATACCTTTAATTTAGTGTATATATTTTGTAATATTTATGGAAAAATAATTAAAAATATAAGAATATATTGAAAAATTTAAGTGTCCCTATTATTTTTCCAGGCCTTTATTTTACTTTTTTTTTTAAGAATTTGGCAGAGCAAGTCAAATATTTTTATTTTATTAGTTAAACTATTTGAATACCTTTAATTTAGTGTATATATTTTGTAATATTTATGGAAAAATAATTAAAAATATAAGAATATATTGAAAAATTTAAGTGTCCCTATTATTTTTCCAGGCCTTTATTTTACATTTTTTTAAGAATTTGGCAGAGCTAGTGAAATATTTTTTTTTATTAGTTAAACTATTTGAATACCTTTAATTTAGTGTATATATTTTGTAATATTTATGGAAAAATAATTAAAAATATAAGAATATATTGAAAAATTTAAGTGTCCCTATTATTTTTCCAGGCCTTTATTTTACTTTTTTTTAAGAATTTGGCAGAGCAAGTCAAATATTTTTATTTTATTAGTTAAACTATTTGAATACCTTTAATTTAGTGTATATATTTTGTAATATTTATGGAAAAATAATTAAAAATATAAGAATATATTGAAAAATTTAAGTGTCCCTATTATTTTTCCAGGCCTTTATTTTACACTTCTTTAAGAATTTGACAGAGCTAGTGAAATATTTTTTTTTTATTAGTTAAACTATTTGAATACCTTTAATTTAGTGTATATATTTTGTAATATTTATGGAAAAATAACTAAAAATATAAGAATATATTGAAAAATTTAGGTGTCCCTATTATTTTTCCAGGCCTTTATTTTACACTTTTTTTAAGAATTTGGCAGAGCTAGTGAATTTTTTTTTTTTTATTAGTTAAACTATTTGAATACCTTTAATTTAGTGTATATATTTTGTAATATTTATGGAAAAATAATTAAAAATATAAGAATATATTGAAAAATTTAAGTGTCCCTATTATTTTTCCAGGCCTTTATTTTACACTTTTTTTAAGAATTTGGCAGAGCTAGTGAAATATTTTTTTTTATTAGTTAATCTATTTGAATACCTTTACTTTAGTGTATATATTTTGTAATATTTATGAAAAAATAATTAAAAATATAAGAATATATTGAAAAATTTAAGTGTCCCTATTATTTTTCCAGGCCTTTATTTTACACTTTTTTTAAGAATTTGGCAGAGCTAGTGAAATATTTTTTTTTATTAGTTAATCTATTTGAATACCTTTAATTTAGTGTATATATTTTGTAATATTTATGGAAAAATAATTAAAAATATAAGAATATATTGAAAAATTTAAGTGTCCCTATTATTTTTCCAGGCCTTTATTTTACTTTTTTATTAAGAATTTGGCAGAGCTAGTCAAACATATTTTTTTATTAGTTAAACTATTTGAATACCTTTAATTTAGTGTATATATTTTGTAATATTTATGGAAAAATAATTAAAAATATAAGAATATATTGAAAAATTTAAGTGTCCCTATTATTTTTCCAGGCCTTTATTTTACATTTTTTTTTAAGAATTTGGCAGAGCTTGTGAAATAATTTTTTTTATTAGTTAAACTATTTGAATACCTTTAATTCAGTGTATATATTTTGTAATATTTATGGAAAAATAATTAAAAATATAAGAATATATTGAAAAATTTAAGTGTCCCTATTATTTTTCCAGGCCTTTATTTTACATTTTTTTTAAGAATTTGGCAGAGCTTGTGAAATATTTTTATTTTATTAGTTAAACTATTTGAATTCCTTTAATTTAGTGTATTTATTTTGTAATATTTATGGAAAAATAATTAAAAATATAAGAATATATTGAAAAATTTAAGTGTCCCTATTATTTTTCCAGGCCTTTATTTTACATTTTTTTTTAAGAATTTGGCAGAGCTAGTGAAATATTTTTTTTTATTAGTTAAACTATTTGAATACCTTTAATTTAGTGTATATATTTTGTAATATTTATGGAAAAATAATTAAAAATATAAGAATATATTGAAAAATTTAAGTGTCCCTATTATTTTTCCAGGCCTTTATTTTACACTTTTTTTACGAATTTGGCAGAGCTAGTGAAATATTTTTTTTTATTAGTTAAACTATTTGAATACCTTTAATTTAGTGTATATATTTTGTAATATTTATGGAAAAATAATTAAAAATATAAGAATATATTGAAAAATTTAAGTGTCCCTATTATTTTTCCAGGCCTTTATTTTACATTTTTTTAAGAATTTGGCAGAGCTAGTGAAATATTTTTTTTTATTAGTTAAACTATTTGAATACCTTTAATTTAGTGTATATATTTTGTAATATTTATGGAAAAATAATTAAAAATATAAGAATATATTGAAAAATTTAAGTGTCCCTATTATTTTTCCAGGCCTTTATTTTACTTTTTTTTTAAGAATTTGGCAGAGCAAGTCAAATATTTTTAATTTATTAGTTAAACCATTTGAATACCTTTAATTTAGTGTATATATTTTGTAATATTTATGGAAAAATAATTAAAAATATAAGAATATATTGAAAAATTTAAGTGTCCCTATTATTTTTCCAGGCCTTTATTTTACTTTTTTATTAAGAATTTGGCAGAGCTAGTGAAATATTTTTTTTTATTAGTTAAACTATTTGAATACCTTTAATTTAGTGTATATATTTTGTAATATTTATGGAAAAATAATTAAAAATATAAGAATATATTGAAAAATTTAAGTGTCCCTATTATTTTTCCAGGCCTTTATTTTACTTTTTTTTAAGAATTTGGCAGAGCAAGTCAAATATTTTTAATTTATTAGTTAAACCATTTGAATACCTTTAATTTAGTGTATATATTTTGTAATATTTATGGAAAAATAATTAAAAATATAAGACTATATTGAAAAATTTAAGTGTCCCTATTATTTTTCCAGGCCTTTATTTTACACTTTTTTTACGAATTTGGCAGAGCTAGTGAAATATTTTTTTTTATTAGTTAAACTATTTGAATACCTTTAATTTAGTGTATATATTTTGTAATATTTATGGAAAAATAATTAAAAATATAAGAATATATTGAAAAATTTAAGTGTCCCTATTATTTTTCCAGGCCTTTATTTTACACTTCTTTAAGAATTTGACAGAGCTAGTGAAATATTTTTTTTTTATTAGTTAATCTATTTGAATACCTTTAATTTAGTGTATATATTTTGTAATATTTATGGAAAAATAATTAAAAATATAAGAATATATTGAAAAATTTAAGTGTCCCTATTATTTTTCCAGGCCTTTATTTTACACTTTTTTTAAGAATTTGGCAGAGCTAGTCAAATATTTTTTTTTATTAGTTAATCTATTTGAATACCTTTAATTTAGTGTATATATTTTGTAATATTTATGGAAAAATAATTAAAAATATAAGAATATATTGAAAAATTTAAGTGTCCCTATTATTTTTCCAGGCCTTTATTTTACTTTTTTATTAAGAATTTGGCAGAGCTAGTCAAACATATTTTTTTATTAGTTAAACTATTTGAATACCTTTAATTTAGTGTATATATTTTGTAATATTTATGGAAAAATAATTAAAAATATAAGAATATATTGAAAAATTTAAGTGTCCCTATTATTTTTCCAGGCCTTTATTTTACATTTTTTTTTAAGAATTTGGCAGAGCTTGTGAAATATTTTTATTTTATTAGTTAAACTATTTGAATACCTTTAATTTAGTGTATATATTTTGTAATATTTATGGAAAAATAATTAAAAATATAAGAATATATTGAAAAATTTAAGTGTCCCTATTATTTTTCCAGGCCTTTATTTTACATTTTTTTTTAAGAATTTGGCAGAGCTAGTGAAATATTTTTTTTTATTAGTTAAACTATTTGAATACCTTTAATTTAGTGTATATATTTTGTAATATTTATGGAAAAATAATTAAAAATATAAGAATATATTGAAAAATTTAAGTGTCCCTATTATTTTTCCAGGCCTTTATTTTACACTTTTTTTACGAATTTGGCAGAGCTAGTGAAATATTTTTTTTTATTAGTTAAACTATTTGAATACCTTTAATTTAGTGTATATATTTTGTAATATTTATGGAAAAATAATTAAAAATATAAGAATATATTGAAAAATTTAAGTGTCCCTATTATTTTTCCAGGCCTTTATTTTACTTTTTTTTAAGAATTTGGCAGAGCAAGTCAAATATTTTTATTTTATTAGTTAAACTATTTGAATACCTTTAATTTAGTGTATATATTTTGTAATATTTATGGAAAAATAATTAAAAATATAAGAATATATTGAAAAATTTAAGTGTCCCTATTATTTTTCCAGGCCTTTATTTTACACTTCTTTAAGAATTTGACAGAGCTAGTGAAATATTTTTTTTTTATTAGTTAAACTATTTGAATACCTTTAATTTAGTGTATATATTTTGTAATATTTATGGAAAAATAACTAAAAATATAAGAATATATTGAAAAATTTAGGTGTCCCTATTATTTTTCCAGGCCTTTATTTTACACTTTTTTTAAGAATTTGGCAGAGCTAGTGAATTTTTTTTTTTTTATTAGTTAAACTATTTGAATACCTTTAATTTAGTGTATATATTTTGTAATATTTATGGAAAAATAATTAAAAATATAAGAATATATTGAAAAATTTAAGTGTCCCTATTATTTTTCCAGGCCTTTATTTTACACTTTTTTTAAGAATTTGGCAGAGCTAGTGAAATATTTTTTTTTATTAGTTAATCTATTTGAATACCTTTACTTTAGTGTATATATTTTGTAATATTTATGAAAAAATAATTAAAAATATAAGAATATATTGAAAAATTTAAGTGTCCCTATTATTTTTCCAGGCCTTTATTTTACACTTTTTTTAAGAATTTGGCAGAGCTAGTGAAATATTTTTTTTTATTAGTTAATCTATTTGAATACCTTTAATTTAGTGTATATATTTTGTAATATTTATGGAAAAATAATTAAAAATATAAGAATATATTGAAAAATTTAAGTGTCCCTATTATTTTTCCAGGCCTTTATTTTACTTTTTTATTAAGAATTTGGCAGAGCTAGTCAAACATATTTTTTTATTAGTTAAACTATTTGAATACCTTTAATTTAGTGTATATATTTTGTAATATTTATGGAAAAATAATTAAAAATATAAGAATATATTGAAAAATTTAAGTGTCCCTATTATTTTTCCAGGCCTTTATTTTACATTTTTTTTTAAGAATTTGGCAGAGCTTGTGAAATAATTTTTTTTATTAGTTAAACTATTTGAATACCTTTAATTCAGTGTATATATTTTGTAATATTTATGGAAAAATAATTAAAAATATAAGAATATATTGAAAAATTTAAGTGTCCCTATTATTTTTCCAGGCCTTTATTTTACATTTTTTTTAAGAATTTGGCAGAGCTTGTGAAATATTTTTATTTTATTAGTTAAACTATTTGAATTCCTTTAATTTAGTGTATATATTTTGTAATATTTATGGAAAAATAATTAAAAATATAAGAATATATTGAAAAATTTAAGTGTCCCTATTATTTTTCCAGGCCTTTATTTTACATTTTTTTTTAAGAATTTGGCAGAGCTAGTGAAATATTTTTTTTTATTAGTTAAACTATTTGAATACCTTTAATTTAGTGTATATATTTTGTAATATTTATGGAAAAATAATTAAAAATATAAGAATATATTGAAAAATTTAAGTGTCCCTATTATTTTTCCAGGCCTTTATTTTACACTTTTTTTACGAATTTGGCAGAGCTAGTGAAATATTTTTTTTTATTAGTTAAACTATTTGAATACCTTTAATTTAGTGTATATATTTTGTAATATTTATGGAAAAATAATTAAAAATATAAGAATATATTGAAAAATTTAAGTGTCCCTATTATTTTTCCAGGCCTTTATTTTACATTTTTTTAAGAATTTGGCAGAGCTAGTGAAATATTTTTTTTTATTAGTTAAACTATTTGAATACCTTTAATTTAGTGTATATATTTTGTAATATTTATGGAAAAATAATTAAAAATATAAGAATATATTGAAAAATTTAAGTGTCCCTATTATTTTTCCAGGCCTTTATTTTACTTTTTTTTTAAGAATTTGGCAGAGCAAGTCAAATATTTTTAATTTATTAGTTAAACCATTTGAATACCTTTAATTTAGTGTATATATTTTGTAATATTTATGGAAAAATAATTAAAAATATAAGAATATATTGAAAAATTTAAGTGTCCCTATTATTTTTCCAGGCCTTTATTTTACTTTTTTATTAAGAATTTGGCAGAGCTAGTGAAATATTTTTTTTTATTAGTTAAACTATTTGAATACCTTTAATTTAGTGTATATATTTTGTAATATTTATGGAAAAATAATTAAAAATATAAGAATATATTGAAAAATTTAAGTGTCCCTATTATTTTTCCAGGCCTTTATTTTACTTTTTTTTAAGAATTTGGCAGAGCAAGTCAAATATTTTTAATTTATTAGTTAAACCATTTGAATACCTTTAATTTAGTGTATATATTTTGTAATATTTATGGAAAAATAATTAAAAATATAAGAATATATTGAAAAATTTAAGTGTCCCTATTATTTTTCCAGGCCTTTATTTTACACTTTTTTTACGAATTTGGCAGAGCTAGTGAAATATTTTTTTTTATTAGTTAAACTATTTGAATACCTTTAATTTAGTGTATATATTTTGTAATATTTATGGAAAAATAATTAAAAATATAAGAATATATTGAAAAATTTAAGTGTCCCTATTATTTTTCCAGGCCTTTATTTTACACTTCTTTAAGAATTTGACAGAGCTAGTGAAATATTTTTTTTTTATTAGTTAATCTATTTGAATACCTTTAATTTAGTGTATATATTTTGTAATATTTATGGAAAAATAATTAAAAATATAAGAATATATTGAAAAATTTAAGTGTCCCTATTATTTTTCCAGGCCTTTATTTTACACTTTTTTTAAGAATTTGGCAGAGCTAGTCAAATATTTTTTTTTATTAGTTAATCTATTTGAATACCTTTAATTTAGTGTATATATTTTGTAATATTTATGGAAAAATAATTAAAAATATAAGAATATATTGAAAAATTTAAGTGTCCCTATTATTTTTCCAGGCCTTTATTTTACTTTTTTATTAAGAATTTGGCAGAGCTAGTCAAACATATTTTTTTATTAGTTAAACTATTTGAATACCTTTAATTTAGTGTATATATTTTGTAATATTTATGGAAAAATAATTAAAAATATAAGAATATATTGAAAAATTTAAGTGTCCCTATTATTTTTCCAGGCCTTTATTTTACATTTTTTTTTAAGAATTTGGCAGAGCTTGTGAAATATTTTTATTTTATTAGTTAAACTATTTGAATACCTTTAATTTAGTGTATATATTTTGTAATATTTATGGAAAAATAATTAAAAATATAAGAATATATTGAAAAATTTAAGTGTCCCTATTATTTTTCCAGGCCTTTATTTTACATTTTTTTTTAAGAATTTGGCAGAGCTAGTGAAATATTTTTTTTTATTAGTTAAACTATTTGAATACCTTTAATTTAGTGTATATATTTTGTAATATTTATGGAAAAATAATTAAAAATATAAGAATATATTGAAAAATTTAAGTGTCCCTATTATTTTTCCAGGCCTTTATTTTACACTTTTTTTACGAATTTGGCAGAGCTAGTGAAATATTTTTTTTTATTAGTTAAACTATTTGAATACCTTTAATTTAGTGTATATATTTTGTAATATTTATGGAAAAATAATTAAAAATATAAGAATATATTGAAAAATTTAAGTGTCCCTATTATTTTTCCAGGCCTTTATTTTACATTTTTTTAAGAATTTGGCAGAGCTAGTGAAATATTTTTTTTTATTAGTTAAACTATTTGAATACCTTTAATTTAGTGTATATATTTTGTAATATTTATGGAAAAATAATTAAAAATATAGGAATATATTGAAAAATTTAAGTGTCCCTATTATTTTTCCAGGCCTTTATTTTACTTTTTTTTTTAAGAATTTGGCAGAGCTAGTGAAATATTTTTATTTTATTAGTTAAACTATTTGAATACCTTTAATTTAGTGTATATATTTTGTAATATTTATGGAAAAATAATTAAAAATATAAGAATATATTGAAAAATTTAAGTGTCCCTATTATTTTTCCAGGCCTTTATTTTACATTTTTTTTTAAGAATTTGGCAGAGCTAGTGAAATATTTTTTTTTATTAGTTAAACTATTTGAATACCTTTAATTTAGTGTATATATTTTGTAATATTTATGGAAAAATAATTAAAAATATAAGAATATATTGAAAAATTTAAGTGTCCCTATTATTTTTCCAGGCCTTTATTTTACTTTTTTTTTAAGAATTTGGCAGAGCAAGTCAAATATTTTTAATTTATTAGTTAAACCATTTGAATACCTTTAATTTAGTGTATATATTTTGTAATATTTATGGAAAAATAATTAAAAATATAAGAATATATTGAAAAATTTAAGTGTCCCTATTATTTTTCCAGGCCTTTATTTTACATTTTTTTTTAAGAAATTGGCAGAGCTAGTGAAATATTTTTTTTTATTAGTTAAACTATTTGAATACCTTTAATTTAGTGTATATATTTTGTAATATTTAGTGAAAAATAATTAAAAATATAAGAATATATTGAAAAATTTAAGTGTCCCTATTATTTTTCCAGGCCTTTATTTTACACTTTTTTAAGAATTTGGCAGAGCTAGTGAAATATTTTTTTTTTTTATTAGTTAAACTATTTGAATACCTTTAATTTAGTGTATATATTTTGTAATATTTATGGAAAAATAATTAAAAATATAAGAATATATTGAAAAATTTAGGTGTCCCTATTATTTTTCCAGGCCTTTATTTTACACTTTTTTAAGAATTTGGCAGAGCTAGTGAAATATTTTTTTTTTTATTAGTTAAACTATTTGAATACCTTTAATTTAGTGTATATATTTTGTAATATTTATGGAAAAATAATTAAAAATATAAGAATATATTGAAAAATTTAAGTGTCCCTATTATTTTTCCAGGCCTTTATTTTACACTTTTTTTAAGAATTTGGCAGAGCTAGTGAAATATTTTTTTTTATTAGTTAATCTATTTGAATACCTTTAATTTAGTGTATATATTTTGTAATATTTATGGAAAAATAATTAAAAATATAAGAATATATTGAAAAATTTAAGTGTCCCTATTATTTTTCCAGGCCTTTATTTTACACTTTTTTTAAGAATTTGGCAGAGCTAGTCAAATATTTTTTTTTATTAGTTAATCTATTTGAATACCTTTAATTTAGTGTATATATTTTGTAATATTTATGGAAAAATAATTAAAAATATAAGAATATATTGAAAAATTTAAGTGTCCCTATTATTTTTCCAGGCCTTTATTTTACTTTTTTTTAAGAATTTGGCAGAGCAAGTCAAATATTTTTAATTTATTAGTTAAACCATTTGAATACCTTTAATTTAGTGTATATATTTTGTAATATTTATGGAAAAATAATTAAAAATATAAGAATATATTGAAAAATTTAAGTGTCCCTATTATTTTTCCAGGCCTTTATTTTACATTTTTTTTTAAGAATTTGGCAGAGCTAGTGAAATATTTTTTTTTATTAGTTAAACTATTTGAATACCTTTAATTTAGTGTATATATTTTGTAATATTTATGGAAAAATAATTAAAAATATAAGAATATATTGAAAAATTTAAGTGTCCCTATTATTTTTCCAGGCCTTTATTTTACTTTTTTTTAAGAATTTGGCAGAGCAAGTCAAATATTTTTAATTTATTAGTTAAACCATTTGAATACCTTTAATTTAGTGTATATATTTTGTAATATTTATGGAAAAATAATTAAAAATATAAGAATATATTGAAAAATTTAAGTGTCCCTATTATTTTTCCAGGCCTTTATTTTACACTTTTTTTACGAATTTGGCAGAGCTAGTGAAATATTTTTTTTTTATTAGTTAAACTATTTGAATACCTTTAATTTAGTGTATATATTTTGTAATATTTATGGAAAAATAATTAAAAATATAAGAATATATCGAAAAATTTAAGTGTCCCTATTATTTTTCCAGGCCTTTATTTTACACTTTTTTTAAGAATTTGGCAGAGCTAGTGAAATATTTTTTTTTTTTTATTAGTTAAACTATTTGAATACCTTTAATTTAGTGTATATATTTTGTAATATTTATGGAAAAATAATTAAAAATATAAGAATATATTGAAAAATTTAAGTGTCCCTATTATTTTTCCAGGCCCTTATTTTACTTTTTTTTAAGAATTTGGCAGAGCTAGTCAAATATTTTTATTTTATTAGTTAAACTATTTGAATACCTTTAATTTAGTGTATATATTTTGTAATATTTATGGAAAAATAATTAAAAATATAAGAATATATTGAAAAATTTAAGTGTCCCTATTATTTTTCCAGGCCTTTATTTTAAATTTTTTTAAGAATTTGGCAGAGCTAGTGAAATATTTTTTTTTATTAGTTAAACTATTTGAATACCTTTAATTTAGTGTATATATTTTGTAATATTTATGGAAAAATAATTAAAAATATAAGAATATATTGAAAAATTTAAGTATCCCTATTATTTTTCCAGGCCTTTATTTTACTTTTTTTTAAGAATTTGGCAGAGCAAGTCAAATATTTTTATTTTATTAGTTAAACTATTTGAATACCTTTAATTTAGTGTATATATTTTGTAATATTTATGGAAAAATAATTAAAAATATAAGAATATATTGAAAAATTTAAGTGTCCCTATTATTTTTCCAGGCCTTTATTTTACACTTTTTTTAAGAATTTGGCAGAGCTAGTGAAATATTTTTTTTTATTAGTTAATCTATTTGAATACCTTTAATTTAGTGTATATATTTTGTAATATTTATGAAAAAATAATTAAAAATATAAGAATATATTGAAAAATTTAAGTGTCCCTATTATTTTTCCAGGCCTTTATTTTACACTTTTTTTAAGAATTTGGCAGAGCTAGTCAAATATTTTTTTTTATTAGTTAATCTATTTGAATACCTTTAATTTAGTGTATATATTTTGTAATATTTATGGAAAAATAATTAAAAATATAAGAATATATTGAAAAATTTAAGTGTCCCTATTATTTTTCCAGGCCTTTATTTTACTTTTTTATTAAGAATTTGGCAGAGCTAGTCAAACATATTTTTTTATTAGTTAAACTATTTGAATACCTTTAATTTAGTGTATATATTTTGTAATATTTATGGAAAAATAATTAAAAATATAAGAATATATTGAAAAATTTAAGTGTCCCTATTATTTTTCCAGGCCTTTATTTTACATTTTTTTTTAAGAATTTGGCAGAGCTAGTGAAATATTTTTTTTTATTAGTTAATCTATTTGAATACCTTTAATTTAGTGTATATATTTTGTAATATTTATGGAAAAATAATTAAAAATATAAGAATATATTGAAAAATTTAAGTGTCCCTATTATTTTTCCAGGCCTTTATTTTACTTTTTTATTAAGAATTTGGCAGAGCTAGTCAAACATATTTTTTTATTAGTTAAACTATTTGAATACCTTTAATTTAGTGTATATATTTTGTAATATTTATGGAAAAATAATTAAAAATATAAGAATATATTGAAAAATTTAAGTGTCCCTATTATTTTTCCAGGCCTTTATTTTACATTTTTTTTAAGAATTTGGCAGAGCTAGTGAAATATTTTTTTTTTATTAGTTAAACTATTTGAATACCTTTAATTTAGTGTATATATTTTGTAATATTTATGGAAAAATAATTAAAAATATAAGAATATATTGACAAATTTAAGTGTCCCTATTATTTTTCCAGGCCTTTATTTTACACTTTTTTTAAGAATTTGGCAGAGCTAGTCAAATATTTTTTTTTATTAGTTAATCTATTTGAATACCTTTAATTTAGTGTATATATTTTGTAATATTTATGGAAAAATAATTAAAAATATAAGAATATATTGAAAAATTTAAGTGTCCCTATTATTTTTCCAGGCCTTTATTTTACTTTTTTATTAAGAATTTGGCAGAGCTAGTCAAACATATTTTTTTATTAGTTAAACTATTTGAATACCTTTAATTTAGTGTATATATTTTGTAATATTTATGGAAAAATAATTAAAAATATAAGAATATATTGAAAAATTTAAGTGTCCCTATTATTTTTCCAGGCCTTTATTTTACATTTTTTTTTAAGAATTTGGCAGAGCTTGTGAAATAATTTTTTTTATTAGTTAAACTATTTGAATACCTTTAATTTAGTGTATATATTTTGTAATATTTATGGAAAAATAATTAAAAATATAAGAATATATTGAAAAATTTAAGTGTCCCTATTATTTTTCCAGGCCTTTATTTTACATTTTTTTTAAGAATTTGGCAGAGCTAGTGAAATATTTTTATTTTATTAGTTAAACTATTTGAATTCCTTTAATTTAGTGTATATATTTTGTAATATTTATGGAAAAATAATTAAAAATATAAGAATATATTGAAAAATTTAAGTGTCCCTATTATTTTTCCAGGCCTTTATTTTACATTTTTTTTAAGAATTTGGCAGAGCTAGTGAAATATTTTTTTTTTATTAGTTAAACTATTTGAATACCTTTAATTTAGTGTATATATTTTGTAATATTTATGGAAAAATAATTAAAAATATAAGAATATATTGACAAATTTAAGTGTCCCTATTATTTTTCCAGGCCTTTATTTTACACTTTTTTTACGAATTTGGCAGAGCTAGTGAAATATTTTTTTTTATTAGTTAAACTATTTGAATACCTTTAATTTAGTGTATATATTTTGTAATATTTATGGAAAAATAATTAAAAATATAAGAATATATTGAAAAATTTAAGTGTCCCTATTATTTTTCCAGGCCTTTATTTTACATTTTTTTAAGAATTTGGCAGAGCTAGTGAAATATTTTTTTTTATTAGTTAAACTATTTGAATACCTTTAATTTAGTGTATATATTTTGTAATATTTATGGAAAAATAATTAAAAATATAAGAATATATTGAAAAATTTAAGTGTCCCTATTATTTTTCCAGGCCTTTATTTTACATTTTTTTTTAAGAATTTGGCAGAGCTAGTGAAATATTTTTTTTTTATTAGTTAAACTATTTGAATACCTTTAATTTAGTGTATATATTTTGTAATATTTATGGAAAAATAATTAAAAATATAAGAATATATTGAAAAATTTAAGTGTCCCTATTATTTTTCCAGGCCTTTATTTTACTTTTTTTTTAAGAATTTGGCAGAGCAAGTCAAATATTTTTAATTTATTAGTTAAACCATTTGAATACCTTTAATTTAGTGTATATATTTTGTAATATTTATGGAAAAATAATTAAAAATATAAGAATATATTGAAAAATTTAAGTGTCCCTATTATTTTTCCAGGCCTTTATTTTACATTTTTTTTTAAGAATTTGGCAGAGCTAGTGAAATATTTTTTTTTATTAGTTAAACTATTTGAATACCTTTAATTTAGTGTATATATTTTGTAATATTTATGGAAAGATAATTAAAAATATAAGAATATATTGAAAAATTTAAGTGTCCCTATTATTTTTCCAGGCCTTTATTTTACATTTTTTTTAAGAATTTGGCAGAGCTAATGAAATATTTTTTTTTATTAGTTAAACTATTTGAATACCTTTAATTTAGTGTATATATTTTGTAATATTTATGGAAAAATAATTAAAAATATAAGAATATATTGAAAAATTTAAGTGTCCCTATTATTTTTCCAGGCCTTTATTTTACATTTTTTTTTTAAGAATTTGGCAGAGCTAGCGAAATATTTTTTTTTATTAGTTAAACTATTTGAATACCTTTAATTAAGTGTATATATTTTGTAATATTTATGGAAAAATAATTAAAAATATAAGAATATATTGAAAAATTTAAGTGTCCCTATTATTTTTCCAGGCCTTTATTTTACACTTTTTTTAAGAATTTGGCAGAGCTAGTGAAATATTTTTTTTATTAGTTAAACTATTTGAATACCTTTAATTTAGTGTATATATTTTGTAATATTTATGGAAAAATAATTAAAAATATAAGAATATATTGAAAAATTTAAGTGTCCCTATTATTTTTCCAGGCCTTTATTTTACATTTTTTTAAGAATTTGGCAGAGCTAGTGAAATATTTTTTTTTTTATTAGTTAAACTATTTGAATACCTTTAATTTAGTGTATATATTTTGTAATATTTATGGAAAAATAATTAAAAAAAAAGAATATATTGAAAAATTTAAGTGTCCCTATTATTTTTCCAGGCCTTTATTTTACACTTTTTTTAAGAATTTGGCAGAGCTAGTGAAATATTTTTTTTTATTAGTTAATCTATTTGAATACCTTTAATTTAGTGTATATATTTTGTAATATTTATGGAAAAATAATTAAAAATATAAGAATATATTGAAAAATTTAAGTGTCCCTATTATTTTTCCAGGCCTTTATTTTACTTTTTTATTAAGAATTTGGCAGAGCTAGTCAAACATATTTTTTTATTAGTTAAACTATTTGAATACCTTTAATTTAGTGTATATATTTTGTAATATTTATGGAAAAATATAAGAATATATTGAAAAATTTAAGTGTCCCTATTATTTTTCCAGGCCTTTATTTTACATTTTTTTTAAGAATTTGGCAGAGCTAGTGAAATATTTTTATTTTATTAGTTAAACTATTTGAATTCCTTTAATTTAGTGTATATATTTTGTAATATTTATGGAAAAATAATTAAAAATATAAGAATATATTGAAAAATTTAAGTGTCCCTATTATTTTTCCAGGCCTTTATTTTACATTTTTTTTAAGAATTTGGCAGAGCTAGTGAAATATTTTTTTTTTATTAGTTAAACTATTTGAATACCTTTAATTTAGTGTATATATTTTGTAATATTTATGGAAAAATAATTAAAAATATAAGAATATATTGACAAATTTAAGTGTCCCTATTATTTTTCCAGGCCTTTATTTTACACTTTTTTTACGAATTTGGCAGAGCTAGTGAAATATTTTTTTTTATTAGTTAAACTATTTGAATACCTTTAATTTAGTGTATATATTTTGTAATATTTATGGAAAAATAATTAAAAATATAAGAATATATTGAAAAATTTAAGTGTCCCTATTATTTTTCCAGGCCTTTATTTTACATTTTTTTAAGAATTTGGCAGAGCTAGTGAAATATTTTTTTTTATTAGTTAAACTATTTGAATACCTTTAATTTAGTGTATATATTTTGTAATATTTATGGAAAAATAATTAAAAATATAAGAATATATTGAAAAATTTAAGTGTCCCTATTATTTTTCCAGGCCTTTATTTTACATTTTTTTTTAAGAATTTGGCAGAGCTAGTGAAATATTTTTTTTATTAGTTAAACTATTTGAATACCTTTAATTTAGTGTATATATTTTGTAATATTTATGGAAAAATAATTAAAAATATAAGAATATATTGAAAAATTTAAGTGTCCCTATTATTTTTCCAGGCCTTTATTTTACTTTTTTTTTAAGAATTTGGCAGAGCAAGTCAAATATTTTTAATTTATTAGTTAAACCATTTGAATACCTTTAATTTAGTGTATATATTTTGTAATATTTATGGAAAAATAATTAAAAATATAAGAATATATTGAAAAATTTAAGTGTCCCTATTATTTTTCCAGGCCTTTATTTTACATTTTTTTTTAAGAATTTGGCAGAGCTAGTGAAATATTTTTTTTTATTAGTTAAACTATTTGAATACCTTTAATTTAGTGTATATATTTTGTAATATTTATGGAAAGATAATTAAAAATATAAGAATATATTGAAAAATTTAAGTGTCCCTATTATTTTTCCAGGCCTTTATTTTACACTTTTTTTAAGAATTTGGCAGAGCTAATGAAATATTTTTTTTTATTAGTTAAACTATTTGAATACCTTTAATTTAGTGTATATATTTTGTAATATTTATGGAAAAATAATTAAAAATATAAGAATATATTGAAAAATTTAAGTGTCCCTATTATTTTTCCAGGCCTT
The DNA here is from genome assembly GCA_927399465.1 of Sarcophaga caerulescens. Classification (NCBI taxonomy): domain Eukaryota; kingdom Metazoa; phylum Arthropoda; class Insecta; order Diptera; family Sarcophagidae; genus Sarcophaga; species Sarcophaga caerulescens. Next base: position 4,934,425 of record OV656872.1, read on the forward strand.
TATTTTACATTTTTTTTTTAAGAATTTGGCAGAGCTAGCGAAATATTTTTTTTTATTAGTTAAACTATTTGAATACCTTTAATTAAGTGTATATATTTTGTAATATTTATGGAAAAATAATTAAAAATATAAGAATATATTGAAAAATTTAAGTGTCCCTATTATTTTTCCAGGCCTTTATTTTACACTTTTTTTAAGAATTTGGCAGAGCTAGTGAAATATTTTTTTTATTAGTTAAACTATTTGAATACCTTTAATTTAGTGTATATATTTTGTAATATTTATGGAAAAATAATTAAAAATATAAGAATATATTGAAAAATTTAAGTGTCCCTATTATTTTTCCAGGCCTTTATTTTACATTTTTTTAAGAATTTGGCAGAGCTAGTGAAATATTTTTTTTTTTATTAGTTAAACTATTTGAATACCTTTAATTTAGTGTATATATTTTGTAATATTTATGGAAAAATAATTAAAAAAAAAGAATATATTGAAAAATTTAAGTGTCCCTATTATTTTTCCAGGCCTTTATTTTACACTTTTTTTAAGAATTTGGCAGAGCTAGTGAAATATTTTTTTTTATTAGTTAATCTATTTGAATACCTTTAATTTAGTGTATATATTTTGTAATATTTATGGAAAAATAATTAAAAATATAAGAATATATTGAAAAATTTAAGTGTCCCTATTATTTTTCCAGGCCTTTATTTTACTTTTTTATTAAGAATTTGGCAGAGCTAGTCAAACATATTTTTTTATTAGTTAAACTATTTGAATACCTTTAATTTAGTGTATATATTTTGTAATATTTATGGAAAAATATAAGAATATATTGAAAAATTTAAGTGTCCCTATTATTTTTCCAGGCCTTTATTTTACATTTTTTTTTTAAGAATTTGGCAGAGCTTGTGAAATAATTTTTTTTATTAGTTAAACTATTTGAATACCTTTAATTTAGTGTATATATTTTGTAATATTTATGGAAAAATAATTAAAAATATAAGAATATATTGAAAAATTTAAGTGTCCCTATTATTTTTCCAGGCCTTTATTTTACATTTTTTTTAAGAATTTGGCAGAGCTTGTGAAATATTTTTATTTTATTAGTTAAACTATTTGAATTCCTTTAATTTAGTGTATATATTTTGTAATATTTATGGAAAAATAATTAAAAATATAAGAATATATTGAAAAATTTAAGTGTCCCTATTATTTTTCCAGGCCTTTATTTTACATTTTTTTTAAGAATTTGGCAGAGCTAGTGAAATATTTTTTTTTATTAGTTAAACTATTTGAATACCTTTAATTTAGTGTATATATTTTGTAATATTTATGGAAAAATAATTAAAAATATAAGAATATATTGAAAAATTTAAGTGTCCCTATTATTTTTCCAGGCCTTTATTTTACACTTTTTTTACGAATTTGGCAGAGCTAGTGAAATATTTTTTTTTATTAGTTAAACTATTTGAATACCTTTAATTTAGTGTATATATTTTGTAATATTTATGGAAAAATAATTAAAAATATAAGAATATATTGAAAAATTTAAGTGTCCCTATTATTTTTCCAGGCCTTTATTTTACATTTTTTAAGAATTTGGCAGAGCTAGTGAAATATTTTTTTTTATTAGTTAAACTATTTGAATACCTTTAATTTAGTGTATATATTTTGTAATATTTATGGAAAAATAATTAAAAATATAAGAATATATTGAAAAATTTAAGTGTCCCTATTATTTTTCCAGGCCTTTATTTTACTTTTTTTTTTAAGAATTTGGCAGAGCTAGTGAAATATTTTTATTTTATTAGTTAAACTATTTGAATACCTTTAATTTAGTGTATATATTTTGTAATATTTATGGAAAAATAATTAAAAATATAAGAATATATTGAAAAATTTAAGTGTCCCTATTATTTTTCCAGGCCTTTATTTTACATTTTTTTTTAAGAATTTGGCAGAGCTAGTGAAATATTTTTTTTTATTAGTTAAACTATTTGAATACCTTTAATTTAGTGTATATATTTTGTAATATTTATGGAAAAATAATTAAAAATATAAGAATATATTGAAAAATTTAAGTGTCCCTATTATTTTTCCAGGCCTTTATTTTACTTTTTTTTAAGAATTTGGCAGAGCAAGTCAAATATTTTTAATTTATTAGTTAAACCATTTGAATACCTTTAATTTAGTGTATATATTTTGTAATATTTATGGAAAAATAATTAAAAATATAAGAATATATTGAAAAATTTAAGTGTCCCTATTATTTTTCCAGGCCTTTATTTTACATTTTTTTTTTAAGAATTTGGCAGAGCTAGTGAAATATTTTTTTTTATTAGTTAAACTATTTGAATACCTTTAATTTAGTGTATATATTTTGTAATATTTATGGAAAGATAATTAAAAATATAAGAATATATTGAAAAATTTAAGTGTCCCTATTATTTTTCCAGGCCTTTATTTTACACTTTTTTTAAGAATTTGGCAGAGCTAATGAAATATTTTTTTTTATTAGTTAAACTATTTGAATACCTTTAATTTAGTGTATATATTTTGTAATATTTATGGAAAAATAATTAAAAATATAAGAATATATTGAAAAATTTAAGTGTCCCTATTATTTTTCCAGGCCTTTATTTTACATTTTTTTTTTTAAGAATTTGGCAGAGCTAGCGAAATATTTTTTTTTATTAGTTAAACTATTTGAATACCTTTAATTTAGTGTATATATTTTGTAATATTTATGGAAAAATAATTAAAAATATAAGAATATATTGAAAAATTTAAGTGTCCCTATTATTTTTCCAGGCCTTTATTTTACATTTTTTTAAGAATTTGGCAGAGCTAGTGAAATATTTTTTTTTATTAGTTAAACTATTTGAATACCTTTAATTTAGTGTATATATTTTGTAATATTTATGGAAAAATAATTAAAAATATAAGAATATATTGAAAAATTTAAGTGTCCCTATTATTTTTCCAGGCCTTTATTTTACATTTTTTTTAAGAATTTGGCAGAGCTAGTGAAATATTTTTTTTTATTAGTTAAACTATTTGAATACCTTTAATTTAGTGTATATATTTTGTAATATTTATGGAAAAATAATTAAAAATATAAGAATATATTGAAAAATTTAAGTGTCCCTATTATTTTTCCAGGCCTTTATTTTACACTTTTTTTAAGAATTTGGCAGAGCTAGTGAAATATTTTTTTTTTTTATTAGTTAAACTATTTGAATACCTTTAATTTAGTGTATATATCTGTAATATTTATGGAAAAATAATTAAAAATATAAGAATATATTGAAAAATTTAAGTGTCCCTATTATTTTTCCAGGCCTTTATTTTACATTTTTTTTAAGAATTTGGCAGAGCTAGTGAAATATTTTTTTTTATTATTTAAACTATTTGAATACCTTTAATTTATTGTATATATTTTGTAATATTTATGGAAAAATAATTAAAAATATAAGAATATATTGAAAAATTTAAGTGTCCCTATTATTTTTCCAGGCCTTTATTTTACTTTTTTTTTAAGAATTTGGCAGAGCTAGTCAAATATTTTTATTTTATTAGTTAAACTATTTGAATACCTTTAATTTAGTGTATATATTTTGTAATATTTATGGAAAAATAATTAAAAATATAAGAATATATTGAAAAATTTAAGTGTCCCTATTATTTTTCCAGGCCTTTATTTTACTTTTTTTTTTAAGAATTTGGCAGAGCTTGTGAAATAATTTTTTTTATTAGTTAAACTATTTGAATACCTTTAATTTAGTGTATATATTTTGTAATATTTATGGAAAAATAATTAAAAATATAAGAATATATTGAAAAATTTAAGTGTCCCTATTATTTTTCCAGGCCTTTATTTTACATTTTTTTAAGAATTTGGCAGAGCTAGTGAAATATTTTTTTTTTATTAGTTAAACTATTTGAATACCTTTAATTTAGTGTATATATTTTGTAATATTTATGGAAAAATAATTAAAAATATAAGAATATATTGAAAAATTTAAGTGTCCCTATTATTTTTCCAGGCCTTTATTTTACATTTTTTTTTAAGAATTTGGCAGAGCTTGTGAAATAATTTTTTTTATTAGTTAAACTATTTGAATACCTTTAATTTAGTGTATATATTTTGTAATATTTATGGAAAAATAATTAAAAATATAAGAATATATTGAAAAATTTAAGTGTCCCTATTATTTTTCCAGGCCTTTATTTTACACTTTTTTTACGAATTTGGCAGAGCTAGTGAAATATTTTTTTTTATTAGTTAAACTATTTGAATACCTTTAATTTAGTGTATATATTTTGTAATATTTATGGAAAAATAATTAAAAATATAAGAATATATTGAAAAATTTAAGTGTCCCTATTATTTTTCCAGGCCTTTATTTTACTTTTTTTTAAGAATTTGGCAGAGCTAGTGAAATATTTTTTTTTTATTAGTTAAACTATTTGAATACCTTTAATTTATTGTATATATTTTGTAATATTTATGGAAAAATAATTAAAAATATAAGAATATATTGAAAAATTTAAGTGTCCCTATTATTTTTCCAGGCCTTTATTTTACTTTTTTTTTAAGAATTTGGCAGAGCTAGTCAAATATTTTTATTTTATTAGTTAAACTATTTGAATACCTTTAATTTAGTGTATATATTTTGTAATATTTATGGAAAAATAATTAAAAATATAAGAATATATTGAAAAATTTAAGTGTCCCTATTATTTTTCCAGGCCTTTATTTTACTTTTTTTTTTAAGAATTTGGCAGAGCTTGTGAAATAATTTTTTTTTTTAGTTAAACTATTTGAATACCTTTAATTTAGTGTATATATTTTGTAATATTTATGGAAAAATAATTAAAAATATAAGAATATATTGAAAAATTTAAGTGTCCCTATTATTTTTCCAGGCCTTTATTTTACATTTTTTTTAAGAATTTGGCAGAGCTTGTGAAATAATTTTTTTTATTAGTTAAACTATTTGAATACCTTTAATTTAGTGTATATATTTTGTAATATTTATGGAAAAATAATTAAAAATATAAGAATATATTGAAAAATTTAAGTGTCCCTATTATTTTTCCAGGCCTTTATTTTACATTTTTTTTAAGAATTTGGCAGAGCTTGTGAAATATTTTTATTTTATTAGTTAAACTATTTGAATTCCTTTAATTTAGTGTATATATTTTGTAATATTTATGGAAAAATAATTAAAAATATAAGAATATATTGAAAAATTTAAGTGTCCCTATTATTTTTCCAGGCCTTTATTTTACATTTTTTTTTAAGAATTTGGCAGAGCTTGTGAAATAATTTTTTTTATTAGTTAAACTATTTGAATACCTTTAATTTAGTGTATATATTTTGTAATATTTATGGAAAAATAATTAAAAATATAAGAATATATTGAAAAATTTAAGTGTCCCTATTATTTTTCCAGGCCTTTATTTTGCATTTTTTTTAAGAATTTGGCAGAGCTTGTGAAATATTTTTATTTTATTAGTTAAACTATTTGAATTCCTTTAATTTAGTGTATATATTTTGTAATATTTATGGAAAAATAATTAAAAATATAAGAATATATTGAAAAATTTAAGTGTCCCTATTATTTTTCCAGGCCTTTATTTTACATTTTTTTAAGAATTTGGCAGAGCTAGTGAAATATTTTTTTTTTATTAGTTAAACTATTTGAATACCTTTAATTTAGTGTATATATTTTGTAATATTTATGGAAAAATAATTAAAAATATAAGAATATATTGAAAAATTTAAGTGTCCCTATTATTTTTCCAGGCCTTTATTTTACATTTTTTTTTAAGAATTTGGCAGAGCTTGTGAAATAATTTTTTTTATTAGTTAAACTATTTGAATACCTTTAATTTAGTGTATATATTTTGTAATATTTATGGAAAAATAATTAAAAATATAAGAATATATTGAAAAATTTAAGTGTCCCTATTATTTTTCCAGGCCTTTATTTTACATTTTTTTTAAGAATTTGGCAGAGCTTGTGAAATATTTTTATTTTATTAGTTAAACTATTTGAATTCCTTTAATTTAGTGTATATATTTTGTAATATTTATGGAAAAATAATTAAAAATATAAGAATATATTGAAAAATTTAAGTGTCCCTATTATTTTTCCAGGCCTTTATTTTACATTTTTTTTTAAGAACTGGGCAGAGCTAGTGAAATATTTTTTTTTTATTAGTTAAACTATTTGAATACCTTTAATTTAGTGTATATATTTTGTAATATTTATGGAAAAATAATTAAAAATATAAGAATATATTGAAAAATTTAAGTGTCCCTATTATTTTTCCAGGCCTTTATTTTACACTTTTTTTACGAATTTGGCAGAGCTAGTGAAATATTTTTTTTTATTAGTTAAACTATTTGAATACCTTTAATTTAGTGTATATATTTTGTAATATTTATGGAAAAATAATTAAAAATATAAGAATATATTGAAAAATTTAAGTGTCCCTATTATTTTTCCAGGCCTTTATTTTACATTTTTTTTTTAAGAATTTGGCAGAGCTAGTGAAATATTTTTTTTTATTAGTTAAACTATTTGAATACCTTTAATTTAGTGTATATATTTTGTAATATTTATGGAAAGATAATTAAAAATATAAGAATATATTGAAAAATTTAAGTGTCCCTATTATTTTTCCAGGCCTTTATTTTACACTTTTTTTACGAATTTGGCAGAGCTAGTGAAATATTTTTTTTTATTAGTTAAACTATTTGAATACCTTTAATTTAGTGTATATATTTTGTAATATTTATGGAAAGATAATTAAAAATATAAGAATATATTGAAAAATTTAAGTGTCCCTATTATTTTTCCAGGCCTTTATTTTACATTTTTTTTTAAGAATTTGGCAGAGCTAGTGAAATATTTTTTTTTATTAGTTAAACTATTTGAATACCTTTAATTTAGTGTATATATTTTGTAATATTTATGGAAAAATAATTAAAAATATAAGAATATATTGAAAAATTTAAGTGTCCCTATTATTTTTCCAGGCCTTTATTTTACATTTTTTTTTAAGAATTTGGCAGAGCTAGTGAAATACTTTTTTTATTAGTTAAACTATTTGAATACCTTTAATTTATTGTATATATTTTGTAATATTTATGGAAAAATAATTAAAAATATAAGAATATATTGAAAAATTTAAGTGTCCTTATTATTTTTCCAGGCCTTTATTTTACTTTTTTTTTAAGAATTTGGCAGAGCTAGTCAAATATTTTTATTTTATTAGTTAAACTATTTGAATACCTTTAATTTAGTGTATATATTTTGTAATATTTATGGAAAAATAATTAAAAATATAAGAATATATTGAAAAATTTAAGTGTCCCTATTATTTTTCCAGGCCTTTATTTTACTTTTTTTTTTAAGAATTTGGCAGAGCTAGTCAAATATTTTTATTTTATTAGTTAAAATATTTGAATACCTTTAATTTAGTGTATATATTTTGTAATATTTATGGAAAAATAATTAAAAATATAAGAATATATTGAAAAATTTAAGTGTCCCTATTATTTTTCCAGGCCTTTATTTTACATTTTTTTAAGAATTTGGCAGAGCTAGTGAAATATTTTTTTTATTAGTTAAACTATTTGAATACCTTTAATTTAGTGTATATATTTTGTAATATTTATGGAAAAATAATTAAAAATATAAGAATATATTGAAAAATTTAAGTGTCCCTATTATTTTTCCAGGCCTTTATTTTACATTTTTTTAAGAATTTGGCAGAGCTAGTGAAATATTTTTTTTTATTAGTTAAACTATTTGAATACCTTTAATTTAGTGTATATATTTTGTAATATTTATGGAAAAATAATTAAAAATATAAGAATGTATTGAAAAATTTAAGTGTCCCTATTATTTTTCCAGGCCTTTATTTTACTTTTTTTTTAAGAATTTGGCAGAGCAAGTCAAATATTTTTATATTATTAGTTAAACTATTTGAATACCTTTAATTTAGTGTATATATTTTGTAATATTTATGGAAAAATAATTAAAAATATAAGAACATATTGAAAAATTTAAGTGTCCCTATTATTTTTCCAGGCCTTTATTTTACACTTTTTTAAGAATTTGGCAGAGCTAGTGAAATATTTTTTTTTTATTAGTTAAACTATTTGAATACCTTTAATTTAGTGTACATATTTTGTAATATTTATGGAAAAATAATTAAAAATATAAGAATATATTGAAAAATTTAAGTGTCCCTATTATTTTTCCAGGCCTTTATTTTACACTTTTTTTAAGAATTTGGCAGAGCTAGTGAAATATTTTTTTTTATTAGTTAAACTATTTGAAAACCTTTAATTTAGTGTATATATTTTGTAATATTTATGGAAAAATAATTAAAAATATAAGAATATATTGAAAAATTCAAGTGTCCCAATTATTTTTCCAGGCCTTTATTTTACATTTTTTTAAAGAATTTGGCAGAGCTAGTGAATTTTTTTTTTTTATTAGTTAAACTATTTGAATACCTTTAATTTAGTGTATATATTTTGTAATATTTATGGAAAAATAATTAAAAATATAAGAATGTATTGAAAAATTAAAGTGTCCCTATTATTTTTCCAGGCCTTTATTTTACATTTTTTTTTAAGAATTTGGCAGAGCTAGTGAAATATTTTTTTTTATTAGTTAAACTATTTGAATACCTTTAATTTAGTGTATATATTTTGTAATATTTATGGAAAAATAATTAAAAATATAAGAATATATTGAAAAATTTAAGTGTCCCTATTATTTTTCCAGGCCTTTATTTTACATTTTTTTTTTAAGAATTTGGCAGAGCTAGTGAAATATTTTTTTTTATTAGTTAAACTATTTGAATACCTTTAATTTAGTGTATATATTTTGTAATATTTATGGAAAAATAATTAAAAATATAAGAATATATTGAAAAATTTAAGTGTCCCTATTATTTTTCCAGGCCTTTATTTTACACTTTTTTTTAAGAATTTGGCAGAGCTAGTGAAATATTTTTTTTATTAGTTAAACTATTTGAATACCTTTAATTTAGTGTATATATTTTGTAATATTTATGGAAAAATAATTAAAAATATAAGAATATATTGAAAAATTTAAGTGTCCCTATTATTTTTCCAGGCCTTTATTTTACTTTTTTTTTAAGAATTTGGCAGAGCTAGTGAAATATTTTTTTTATTAGTTAAACTATTTGAATACCTTTAATTTAGTGTATATATTTTGTAATATTTATGGAAAAATAATTAAAAATATAAGAATATATTGAAAAATTTAAGTGTCCCTATTATTTTTCCAGGCCTTTATTTTACATTTTTTTAAGAATTTGGCAGAGCTAGTGAAATATTTTTTTTTATTAGTTAAACTATTTGAATACCTTTAATTTAGTGTATATATTTTGTAATATTTATGGAAAAATAATTAAAAATATAAGAATATATTGAAAAATTTAAGTGTCCCTATTATTTTTCCAGGCCTTTATTTTACTTTTTTTTTAAGAATTTGGCAGAGCAAGTCAAATATTTTTTTTATTAGTTAATCTATTTGAATACCTTTAATTTAGTGTATATATTTTGTAATATTTATGGAAAAATAATTAAAAATATAAGAATATATTGAAAAATTTAAGTGTCCCTATTATTTTTCCAGGCCTTTATTTTACATTTTTTTTTAAGAATTTGGCAGAGCTAGTGAAATATTTTTTTTTATTAGTTAAACTATTTGAATACCTTTAATTTAGTGTATATATTTTGTAATATTTATGGAAAAATAATTAAAAATATAAGAATATATTGAAAAATTTAAGTGTCCCTATTATTTTTCCAGGCCTTTATTTTACACTTTTTTTACGAATTTGGCAGAGCTACTGAAATATTTTTTTTTATTAGTTAAACTATTTGAATACCTTTAATTTAGTGTATATATTTTGTAATATTTATGGAAAAATAATTAAAAATATAAGAATATATTGAAAAATTTAAGTGTCCCTATTATTTTTCCAGGCCTTTATTTTACACTTTTTTTTAAGAATTTGGCAGAGCTTGTGAAATAATTTTTTTTATTAGTTAAACTATTTGAATACCTTTAATTTAGTGTATATATTTTGTAATATTTATGGAAAAATAATTAAAAATATAAGAATATATTGAAAAATTTAAGTGTCCCTATTATTTTTCCAGGCCTTTATTTTACATTTTTTTTTAAGAATTTGGCAGAGCTAGTGAAATATTTTTTTTTATTAGTTAAACTATTTGAATACCTTTAATTTAGTGTATATATTTTGTAATATTTATGGAAAAATAATTAAAAATATAAGAATATATTGAAAAATTTAAGTGTCCCTATTATTTTTCCAGGCCTTTATTTTACATTTTTTTTTAAGAATTTGGCAGAGCTAGTGAAATATTTTTTTTTATTAGTTAAACTATTTGAAAACCTTTAATTTAGTGTATATATTTTGTAATATTTATGGAAAAATAATTAAAAATATAAGAATATATTGAAAAATTTAAGTGTCCCTATTATTTTTCCAGGCCTTTATTTTACACTTTTTTTAAGAATTTGGCAGAGCTAGTGAATTTTTTTTTTTTTTATTAGTTAAACTATTTGAATACCTTTAATTTAGTGTATATATTTTGTAATATTTATGGAAAAATAATTAAAAATATAAGAATATATTGAAAAATTTAAGTGTCCCTATTATTTTTCCAGGCCTTTATTTTACTTTTTTTTTTTAAGAATTTGGCAGAGCAAGTCAAATATTTTTATTTTATTAGTTAAACTATTTGAATACCTTTAATTTAGTGTATATATTTTGTAATATTTATGGAAAAATAATTAAAAATATAAGAATATATTGAAAAATTTAAGTGTCCCTATTATTTTTCCAGGCCTTTATTTTACACTTTTTTAAGAATTTGGCAGAGCTAGTGAAATATTTTTTTTTTATTAGTTAAACTATTTGAATACCTTTAATTTAGTGTACATATTTTGTAATATTTATGGAAAAATAATTAAAAATATAAGAATATATTGAAAAATTTAAGTGTCCCTATTATTTTTCCAGGCCTTTATTTTACACTTTTTTAAGAATTTGGCAGAGCTAGTGAAATATTTTTTTTTTATTAGTTAAACTATTTGAAAACCTTTAATTTAGTGTATATATTTTGTAATATTTATGGAAAAATAATTAAAAATATAAGAATATATTGAAAAATTTAAGTGTCCCTATTATTTTGCCAGGCCTTTATTTTACATTTTTTTAAGAATTTGGCAGAGCTAGTGAAATATTTTTTTTTATTAGTTAAACTATTTGAATACCTTTAATTTAGTGTATATATTTTGTAATATTTATGGAAAAATAATTAAAAATATAAGAATATATTGAAAAATTTAAGTGTCCCTATTATTTTTCCAGGCCTTTATTTTACACTTTTTTTACGAATTTGGCAGAGCTACTGAAATATTTTTTTTTATTAGTTAAACTATTTGAATACCTTTAATTTAGTGTATATATTTTGTAATATTTATGGAAAAATAATTAAAAATATAAGAATATATTGAAAAATTTAAGTGTCCCTATTATTTTTCCAGGCCTTTATTTTACACTTTTTTTTAAGAATTTGGCAGAGCTAGTGAAATATTTTTTTTTATTAGTTAAACTATTTGAATACCTTTAATTTAGTGTATATATTTTGTAATATTTATGGAAAAATAATTAAAAATATAAGAATATATTGAAAAATTTAAGTGTCCCTATTATTTTTCCAGGCCTTTATTTTACACTTTTTTAAGAATTTGGCAGAGCTAGTGAAATATTTTTTTTTTTATTAGTTAAACTATTTGAATACCTTTAATTTAGTGTACATATTTTGTAATATTTATGGAAAAATAATTAAAAATATAAGAATATATTGAAAAATTTAAGTGTCCCTATTATTTTTCCAGGCCTTTATTTTACACTTTTTTTAAGAATTTGGCAGAGCTAGTGAATTTTTTTTTTTTTTATTAGTTAAACTATTTGAATACCTTTAATTTAGTGTACATATTTTGTAATATTTATGGAAAAATAATTAAAAATATAAGAATATATTGAAAAATTTAAGGGTCCCTATTATTTTTCCAGGCCTTTATTTTACACTTTTTTAAGAATTTGGCAGAGCTAGTGAAATATTTTTTTTTTATTAGTTAAACTATTTGAAAACCTTTAATTTAGTGTACATATTTTGTAATATTTATGGAAAAATAATTAAAAATATAAGAATATATTGAAAAATTTAAGTGTACATATTATTTTTCCAGGCCTTTATTTTACACTTTTTTTACGAATTTGGCAGAGCTACTTGTTTATGTCTGACAGTCCAAACTTCCCATCCTTGCCGACATAAACAGGATTGTTTAAACGAGGTAAATTGGCAACAGAGGGCGCTGCAGTCTAGATTTAAGCTTTTTTTAGATTTTATCATTAATGTTGTTTTTGGCCTTAGACTTTTTTGATTATTTAATTAGATTATTCGCTTTTTGATCATCTGGAGGGATGAGAGCTCCAGAAATTTGAAATAAAATATTTTTGAGGCATTCGGCCATTATTTTTTTTGTGTGAAATAATTATATTCAAAACAAATTAAAATTTTAATTTATATATATTTTGTATTAAAAAGTGTAACAAATAAAACCTATCGTGAGATGAAATAAATACAGTGTACAACCAGAAGTGTATTTAAAAAAAAGGGAAAGTTTTTTTGTGGTTTCTTTATTAGTGACTATTGGAAGCCCTCTAATTTTGGCTCTTTTTTTTATAGTGCGTCCTCACATACATCCCCATATACAGTCCACAATCGAACATTTGGTCCAGACGAGCCGGATTTTGGAACCTTTTGATTGTTTTTATGCCACCAATTTAAACAAGGTAAAGTTGTTTTTGGTTTCCTTTTTTAAGTTTCTATTTGGTGGTGATTCATATACTTGTAAAGTTTTGTTGTCTATTCTAACAGAACTTTACTTGTATATAGTATAACAGTGTGTAGATTAATAAAGTATTGGTGTTATAATTTCCATAGCACGGACATACTTTAGTAATTTATCGGATATCAAAACCTAAGTGGTTTATCATACACTGCTAATCTCATTTGTCTTGGGTTAAAGGAAATTAATTTTTGAATCGAAGGATCAGTTGAAAATCGAGTTCAACAACCCAGATTGATAATTGTCTGATGTAATACTGATAATTGGTAATAGTGGCTGTGGAAATAGCAAAGTCTATTACCATTAATAACGATCCTTGAAATCCACCTTTAACATGACAGAGATACCCACAAATAAATACTAATTATTTTTCTATTGATAGATCAGAATTTTTCAATCGAATAGATCTATTTGTGGGTTTCGTTTCGTATTTTTTAACATTTTGGTCTTTTACTTTTAATATTACTTTTAACTTTCTATTAAATTAAAATATATTGGATTTATTGGATAAAGAAAGTTTGCATAAATATATTTTTTTTAAGCAAAGTAGGGATAAATAGTGATACGAAACTGAACTCAATAAGGAAATTGCGATTTATTGGATGTTTTCGCAATTTTGTACCTTTTGATTTTTAATTGGCAGAGCTTTTATCCTAGGAAACTCGTCCTTTTCGCTCAATTTCGAATTGCGCGTAACATTGTAGATTAGCGAACTTTTTTATATCAATTACATAACCAAGGTGGCCGCGGTGAAAATTCGCTTTTTTCTTCGTTGGGAAAACTTGATTAGTTTGAAATAAAATTTTTGTCCTTCCTTTATTTTCTGATTTAAGTTTTTCGTTAATTTGAATTCAATATGCCAAAGTCAAGGAAATTATTGACTTTTGAAACATTTGCCCAAATGTTTCTAGATTTTAAAAAGGAATTTAATGCGACTCAGGAGGGTAATACGGCCTTCTCTATCGAAATTCAGAAGGAAGAATGTAGGTTGTTATGGGCAAAAGTCAAGGACGCTTATGAAGCTTTTGCCACAGGAGATGAGGAGGACTTGGAGGATGATCGAGAGGTAGCACGGGAACTTTTCGGCCATTGTCGTTTGGGATATATTTCAGTAGCTGCCCTGATGAGTGAGCTCTCTCAGAATTTTGTCAATCATTCTGAGATGTCCTCGACCCAGTGCCAAAATGGTCAAGGTAACAGCAATCGCTTTCGCAACCACATGCAGCTACCCCCTTGCACCATGGAGGTGTTTCATGGGGATTATAAATCTTGGCCATCATTTCGCGACATGTTCACAGCTGTTTATGTGAACGGGGCCAATATTTCACCAGTGGAACAGCTTTTTTATTTGAGGCAGTTCACGCGTGGTGAAGCCTTGGAGATTGTGAAAAAATCTCCCTTGACTATTAATGGATTCCAGGAGGCATGGAATAACCTGAAGGACAGGTACGAGAACAAGAGAATTTTGGTAAATTCTCAACTGAAGGTTTTGTTCACACTCACACCGGTCAGATCCGAAGCAGCCCAGGACATCAAGAGGTTGCAGCGAGATATAAATAATTCGATATCGGCACTTCGGATGCACGATATTAATATCTCTAATTGGGATCCGATTTTTGTCTATTTATGTTCCACCAAGCTGCCAGTGTTGACTTTGTCTCTTTGGGAACAGACAATCCAGAACAAGGTGAAGATTCCTAAATGGAAGGATTTGGACAATTTTTTAACGTCACGGTTTCAGTCTTTGGAAACTGTGTCTGAAATTCGGAATTTTGAACCGGTTGGTAGTAGTTCTAGGCCTGCCCCTGAGACTCTTCCTGGTCCGAAGAGGGGAATTCGATCTTTTTCCGCTAAATTAAATAGAACACTTTGTAAATATTGTTCGGAAGACCATTTGTTGAATATTTGTCCGAAATTTTTGGATTTATCTCCTAAGGGACGGTTTTCGGTGGTGAAAAGGTACAGTCTTTGTATCAATTGTCTCACAGGTGGTCATAGACTCAATCAGTGTAAGAGTAATTTTGGTTGTTCCGTGTGCAAGTTGAAGCACCACACTCTACTGCATCGAGAGGTGTCTGGATCCTCTTCGGGCGCTTTGGATGCGTCTAGTTCTAGCGGTGCAGTCAAGTCAAATGGTGAGGTCCGAAATTGTTTTACTGCTGCATCGAGAGAGATTCTTTTAGGAACGGCAATAGTTGGTATTCGCCATCGAGGGCAAATATTTAGAGCTAGGGCCCTGATAGATTCCGGATCTCAGGCAACTTTTATTTCGGAAAAGTTGCAGAAAAAATTAGGATTGCCAACAGTTCGGATGAATGCCAAAGTTTCAGGATTGAACGGAGTTTCTACGGGTAAGGTTCAGGGACAATGTTCGTTTGTCCTGACTTCGCCTTTGGACGATAGGTCTAAGGTAAAGGCAACGGGCTTAGTATTACCCAAATTGACTGGCATGTTGCCAAATTCAACGGTGGATATTTCGAGATCAGCAGCCTTTTCGGGGGTTTCGTTGGCTGATCCGAAATTCGATAGAAGCGGTCACATTGATATCCTTATTGGTGGTGACTTATATCCTGACATCTTGTTAGAAGGTGTCAGAAAGAATATTTTAGGAAACCTAATGGCACAAGAAAGCATCTTTGGCTGGATTGTGACCGGACATTTACCGGAGCTGAAGCCGAACGAGCGTTCAACTTTTGAATCAGGTTACGCGAATGTAGAAGTTGGAAGAAAATCCGGACAAATTTTTAAGCCAACTGATCGAGGGCCTCAGGTGTTGCCAAATAGACCCAAGTCCCACTCCAATGGAATGGATAAGTCTTTTTGTAGAAAGACTTATTGTCAAAATTCAAAGAGGGATGTTAAAGTTGGTGACACAGCAGCAATAAAAGAAGGTGTAGGACCTACCACTAAGTGGCGTTTAGGTCGCATTCGAAACTTACGTTTGGATAGTAAAGGTTATGCGAAAGCTGTGGATTTAGCAACAGACTGTGAAACAATTACAAGGCCGATTGGAAGTCTTGTAATTCTTCCAACGAATTAAATATTTTGAAATACAACTTAGCTCATAGTGTCATGGTACCCCGAGGAAATCCAGGAGAGGTGAAGATGTCGAGGACGATAAATTCAAGGGTTGATTGAGCCACGACCATACCTGGTGGACGTGTGAGTATACGGGCCGCTGAAGTTAAATCTTCCATTTACCGGGCAATAGACCTAGTCCGTCTGTCCCTAGGAAGATTAAATTCGAAAACTGAAGCATTGGAGGACAGCCCGTCCACTAGCCCAGAAAAAAACGGACCTCGTTCGTCCTAATAATCCACCAGTGGACCTAGTTCGTCCCATGGTCGTGAGAGCTGAAGACCTAGTTCGTCGGAAGCTCTAGTTCCAATTTAGTGGAGGAACAATAAGACTCAAGAATTCGATACCCAATCTTAGACCATGACACTTATTCTGAATGATTCTTATTTCATTTTTACTTTTCTTTCTGACGGATCAGAGTTGGAACTGGTGCAAGATGTCAAGTTTTGGATTTCCTATTGTTTTGAAATATTAAACTAATATGAAAGTTTTTTCTTTGATTTTTTTTTCCTTTCTTTAGTTATTAGATGGAGGACATCTTTTTTGGTTGCAGTACTGCAAGGGCGCCGGCATGTTTATGTCTGACAGTCCAAACTTCCCATCCTTGCCGACATAAACAGGATTGTTTAAACGAGGTAAATTGGCAACAGAGGGCGCTGCAGTCTAGATTTAAGCTTTTTTTAGATTTTATCATTAATGTTGTTTTTGGCCTTAGACTTTTTTGATTATTTAATTAGATTATTCGCTTTTTGATCATCTGGAGGGATGAGAGCTCCAGAAATTTGAAATAAAATATTTTTGAGGCATTCGGCCATTATTTTTTTTGTGTGAAATAATTATATTCAAAACAAATTAAAATTTTAATTTATATATATTTTGTATTAAAAAGTGTAACAAATAAAACCTATCGTGAGATGAAATAAATACAGTGTACAACCAGAAGTGTATTTAAAAAAAAGGGAAAGTTTTTTTTGTGGTTTCTTTATTAGTGACTATTGGAAGCCCTCTAATTTTGGCTCTTTTTTTTATAGTGCGTCCTCACATACATCCCCATATACAGTCCACAATCGAACACTACTGAAATATTTTTTTTTATTAGTTAACCTATTTGAATACCTTTAATTTAGTGTATATATTTTGTAATATTTATGGAAAAATAATTAAAAATATAAGAATATATTGAAAAATTTAAGTGTCCCTATTATTTTTCCAGGCCTTTATTTTACACTTTTTTTAAGAATTTGGCAGAGCTAGTGAAATATTTTTTTTATTAGTTAAACTATTTGAATACCTTTAATTTAGTGTATATATTTTGTAATATTTATGGAAAAATAATTAAAAATATAAGAATATATTGAAAAATTTAAGTGTCCCTATTATTTTTCCAGGCCTTTATTTTACTTTTTTTTAAGAATTTGGCAGAGCAAGTCAAATATTTTTAATTTATTAGTTAAACCATTTGAATACCTTTAATTTAGTGTATATATTTTGTAATATTTATGGAAAAATAATTAAAAATATAAGAATATATTGAAAAATTTAAGTGTCCCTATTATTTTTCCAGGCCTTTATTTTACATTTTTTTTAAGAATTTGGCAGAGCTTGTGAAATATTTTTATTTTATTAGTTAAACTATTTGAATTCCTTTAATTTAGTGTATATATTTTGTAATATTTATGGAAAAATAATTAAAAATATAAGAATATATTGAAAAATTTAAGTGTCCCTATTATTTTTCCAGGCCTTTATTTTACATTTTTTTTAAGAATTTGGCAGAGCTAGTGAAATATTTTTTTTTATTAGTTAAACTATTTGAATACCTTTAATTTAGTGTATATATTTTGTAATATTTATGGAAAAATAATTAAAAATATAAGAATATATTGAAAAATTTAAGTGTCCCTATTATTTTTCCAGGCCTTTATTTTACACTTTTTTTTAAGAATTTGGCAGAGCTAGTGAAATATTTTTTTTTTTATTAGTTAAACTATTTGAATACCTTTAATTTAGTGTATATATTTTGTAATATTTATGGAAAAATAATTAAAAATATAAGAATATATTGAAAAATTTAAGTCTCCCTATTATTTTTCCAGGCCTTTATTTTACATTTTTTTTTTAAGAATTTGGCAGAGCAAGTGAAATATTTTTTTTTATTAGTTAAACTATTTGAATACCTTTAACTTAGTGTATATATTTTGTAATATTTATGGAAAAATAATTAAAAATATAAGAATATATTGAAAAATTTAAGTGTCCCTATTATTTTTCCAGGCCTTTATTTTTCACTTTTTTTTACGAATTTGGCAGAGCTAGTGAAATATTTTTTTTTATTAGTTAAACTATTTGAATACCTTTAATTTAGTGTATATATTTTGTAATATTTATGGAAAAATAATTAAAAATATAAGAATATATTGAAAAATTTAAGTGTCCCTATTATTTTTCCAGGCCTTTATTTTACATTTATTTTTAAGAATTTGGCAGAGCTAGTGAAATATTTTTTTTATTAGTTAAACTATTTGAATACCTTTAATTTAGTGTATATATTTTGTAATATTTATGGAAAGATAATTAAAAATATAAGAATATATTGAAAAGTTTAAGTGTCCCTATTATTTTTCCAGGCCTTTATTTTACACTTTTTTTACGAATTTGGCAGAGCTAGTGAAATATTTTTTTTATTAGTTAAACTATTTGAATACCTTTAATTTAGTGTATATATTTTGTAATATTTATGCAAAAATAATTAAAAATATAAGAATATATTGAAAAATTTAAGTGTCCCTATTATTTTTCCAGGCCTTTATTTTACTTTTTTCTTTAAAAATTTGGCAGAGCTAGTCAAATATTTTTATTTTATTAGTTAAAATATTTGAATACCTTAAATTTAGTGTATATATTTTGTAATATTTTTGGAAAAATAATTAAAAATATAAGAATATATTGAAAAATTTAAGTGTCCCTATTATTTTTCCAGGCCTTTATTTTACAATTTTTTAAGAATTTGGCAGAGCTAGTGAAATATTTTTTTTTTTATTAGTTAAACTATTTGAATACCTTTAATTTAGTGTACATATTTTGTAATATTTATGGAAAAATAATTAAAAATATAAGAATATATTGAAAAATTTAAGTGTCCCTATTATTTTTCCAGGCCTTTATTTTACACTTTTTTTTAAGAATTTGGCAGAGCTAGTGAAATATTTTTTTTTTATTAGTTAAACTATTTGAAAACCTTTAATTTAGTGTATATATTTTGTAATATTTATGGAAAAATAATTAAAAATATAAGAATATATTGAAAAATTTAAGTGTCCCTATTATTTTTCCAGGCCTTTATTTTACACTTTTTTTAAGAATTTGACAGAGCTAGTGAATTTTTTTTTTTTATTAGTTAAACTATTTGAATACCTTTAATTTAGTGTATATATTTTGTAATATTTATGGAAAAATAATTAAAAATATAAGAATATATTGAAAAATTTAAGTGTCCCTATTATTTTTCCAGGCCTTTATTTTACACTTTTTTTAAGAATTTGGCAGAGCTAGTCAAATATTTTTTTTTATTAGTTAATCTATTTGAATACCTTTAATTTAGTGTACATATTTTGTAATATTTATGGAAAAATAATTAAAAATATAAGAATATATTGAAAAATTTAAGTGTCAATATTATTTTTCCAGGCCTTTATTTTACATTTTTTTTTAAGAATTTGGCAGAGCTTGTGAAATAATTTTTTTTATTAGTTAAACTATTTGAATACCTTTAATTTAGTGTATATATTTTGTAATATTTATGGAAAAATAATTAAAAATATAAGAATATATTGAAAAATTTAAGTGTCCCTATTATTTTTCCAGGCCTTTATTTTTCACTTTTTTTTACGAATTTGGCAGAGCTAGTGAAATATTTTTTTTTATTAGTTAAACTATTTGAATACCTTTAATTTAGTGTATATATTTTGTAATATTTATGGAAAAATAATTAAAAATATAAGAATATATTGAAAAATTTAAGTGTTCCTATTATTTTTCCAGGCCTTTATTTTACACTTTTTTTAAGAATTTGGCAGAGCTAGTGAAATATTTTTTTTTATTAGTTAATCTATTTGAATACCTTTAATTTAGTGTATATATTTTGTAATATTTATGAAAAAATAATTAAAAATATAAGAATATATTGAAAAATTTAAGTGTCCCTATTATTTTTCCAGGCCTTTATTTTACACTTTTTTTAAGAATTTGGCAGAGCTAGTCAAATATTTTTTTTTATTAGTTAATCTATTTGAATACCTTTAATTTAGTGTACATATTTTGTAATATTTATGGAAAAATAATTAAAAATATAAGAATATATTGAAAAATTTAAGTGTCCCTATTATTTTTCCAGGCCTTTATTTTACTTTTTTATTAAGAATTTGGCAGAGCTAGTCAAATATATTTTTTTATTAGTTAAACTATTTGAATACCTTTAATTTAGTGTATATATTTCGTAATATTTATGGAAAAATAGTTAAAAATATAAGAATATATTGAAAAATTTAAGTGTCCCTATTATTTTTCCAGGCCTTTATTTTACATTTTTATAAGAATTTGGCAGAGCTAGTGAAATATTTTTTTTTTAATAGTTAAACTATTTGAATACCTTTAATTTAGTGTATATATTTTGTAATATTTATGGAAAAATAATTAAAAATATAAGAATATATTGAAAAATTTAAGTGTCCCTATTATTTTTCCAGGCCTTTATTTTACACTTTTTTTTAAGAATTTGGCAGAGCTAGTCAAATATATTTTTTTATTAGTTAAACTATTTGAATACCTTTAATTTAGTGTATATATTTTGTAATATTTATGGAAAAATAATTAAAAATATAAGAATATATTGAAAAATTTAAGTGTCCCTATTATTTTTCCAGGCCTTTATTTTACATTTTTTTAAGAATTTGGCAGAGCTAGTGAAATATTTTTTTTATTAGTTAAACTATTTGAATACCTTTAATTTAGTGTATATATTTTGTAATATTTATGGAAAAATAATTAAAAATATAAGAATATATTGAAAAATTTAAGTGTCCCTATTATTTTTCCAGGCCTTTATTTTACATTTTTTTAGGAATTTGGCAGAGCTAGTGAAATATTTTTTTTTATTAGTTAAACTATTTGAATACCTTTAATTTAGTGTATATATTTCGTAATATTTATGGAAAAATAGTTAAAAATATAAGAATATATTGAAAAATTTAAGTGTCCCTATTATTTTTCCAGGCCTTTATTTTACTTTTTTATTAAGAATTTGGCAGAGCTAGTCAAATATATTTTTTTATTAGTTAAACTATTTGAATACCTTTAATTTAGTGTATATATTTCGTAATATTTATGGAAAAATAGTTAAAAATATAAGAATATATTGAAAAATTTAAGTGTCCCTATTATTTTTCCAGGCCTTTATTTTACATTTTTATAAGAATTTGGCAGAGCTAGTGAAATATTTTTTTTTTAATAGTTAAACTATTTGAATACCTTTAATTTAGTGTATATATTTTGTAATATTTATGGAAAAATAATTAAAAATATAAGAATATATTGAAAAATTTAAGTGTCCCTATTATTTTTCCAGGCCTTTATTTTACTTTTTTATTAAGAATTTGGCAGAGCTAGACAAATATATTTTTTTATTAGTTAAACTATTTGAATACCTTTAATTTAGTGTATATATTTTGTAATATTTATGAAAAAATAATTAAAAATATAAGAATATATTGAAAAATTTAAGTGTCCCTATTATTTTTCCAGGCCTTTATTTTACATTTTTTTAAGAATTTGGCAGAGCTAGTGAAATATTTTTTTTTATTAGTTAAACTATTTGAATACCTTTAATTTAGTGTATATATTTTGTAATATTTATGGAAAAATAATTAAAAATATAAGAATATATTGAAAAATTTAAGTGTCCCTATTATTTTTCCAGGCCTTTATTTTACTTTTTTTTTAAGAATTTGGCAGAGCTAGTGAAATATTTTTATTTTATTAGTTAAACTATTTGAATACCTTTAATTTAGTGTATATATTTTGTAATATTTATGGAAAAATAATTAAAAATATAAGAATATATTGAAAAATTTAAGTGTCCCTATTATTTTTCCAGGCCTTTATTTTACTTTTTTTTTAAGAATTTGGCAGAGCTAGTGAAATATTTTTATTTTATTAGTTAAACTATTTGAATACCTTTAATTTAGTGTATATATTTTGTAATATTTATGGAAAAATAATTAAAAATATAAGAATATATTGAAAAATTTAAGTGTCCCTATTATTTTTCCAGGCCTTTATTTTATCCTTTTTTTAAGAATTTGGCAGAGCTAGTGAAATATTTTTTTTTATTAGTTAAACTATTTGAATACCTTTAATTTAGTGTATATATTTTGTAATATTTATGGAAAAATAATTAAAAATATAAGAATATATTGAAAAATTTAAGTGTCCCTATTATTTTTCCAGGCCTTTATTTTACTTTTTTTTTAAGAATTTGGCAGAGCTAGTGAAATATTTTTATTTTATTAGTTAAACTATTTGAATACCTTTAATTTAGTGTATATATTTTGTAATATTTATGGAAAAATAATTAAAAATATAAGAATATATTGAAAAATTTAAGTGTCCCTATTATTTTTCCAGGCCTTTATTTTACCCTTTTTTTAAGAATTTGGCAGAGCGAGTGAAATATTTTTTTTTATTAGTTAAACTATTTGAATACCTTTAATTTAGTGTATATATTTTGTAATATTTATGAAAAAATAATTAAAAATATAAGAATATATTGAAAAATTTAAGTGTCCCTATTATTTTTCCAGGCCTTTATTTTACACTTTTTTTAAGAATTTGGCAGAGCTAGTCAAATATTTTTTTTTATTAGTTAATCTATTTGAATACCTTTAATTTAGTGTACATATTTTGTAATATTTATGGAAAAATAATTAAAAATATAAGAATATATTGAAAAATTTAAGTGTCCCTATTATTTTTCCAGGCCTTTATTTTACTTTTTTATTAAGAATTTGGCAGAGCTAGTCAAATATATTTTTTTATTAGTTAAACTATTTGAATACCTTTAATTTAGTGTATATATTTCGTAATATTTATGGAAAAATAGTTAAAAATATAAGAATATATTGAAAAATTTAAGTGTCCCTATTATTTTTCCAGGCCTTTATTTTACATTTTTATAAGAATTTGGCAGAGCTAGTGAAATATTTTTTTTTTAATAGTTAAACTATTTGAATACCTTTAATTTAGTGTATATATTTTGTAATATTTATGGAAAAATAATTAAAAATATAAGAATATATTGAAAAATTTAAGTGTCCCTATTATTTTTCCAGGCCTTTATTTTACACTTTTTTTTAAGAATTTGGCAGAGCTAGTGAAATATTTTTTTTTATTAGTTAAACTATTTGAATACCTTTAATTTAGTGTATATATTTTGTAATATTTATGGAAAAATAATTAAAAATATAAGAATATATTGAAAAATTTAAGTGTCCCTATTATTTTTCCAGGCCTTTATTTTACATTTTTTTAAGAATTTGGCAGAGCTAGTGAAATATTTTTTTTATTAGTTAAACTATTTGAATACCTTTAATTTAGTGTATATATTTTGTAATATTTATGGAAAAATAATTAAAAATATAAGAATATATTGAAAAATTTAAGTGTCCCTATTATTTTTCCAGGCCTTTATTTTACATTTTTTTAGGAATTTGGCAGAGCTAGTGAAATATTTTTTTTTATTAGTTAAACTATTTGAATACCTTTAATTTAGTGTATATATTTCGTAATATTTATGGAAAAATAGTTAAAAATATAAGAATATATTGAAAAATTTAAGTGTCCCTATTATTTTTCCAGGCCTTTATTTTACTTTTTTATTAAGAATTTGGCAGAGCTAGTCAAATATATTTTTTTATTAGTTAAACTATTTGAATACCTTTAATTTAGTGTATATATTTCGTAATATTTATGGAAAAATAGTTAAAAATATAAGAATATATTGAAAAATTTAAGTGTCCCTATTATTTTTCCAGGCCTTTATTTTACATTTTTATAAGAATTTGGCAGAGCTAGTGAAATATTTTTTTTTTAATAGTTAAACTATTTGAATACCTTTAATTTAGTGTATATATTTTGTAATATTTATGGAAAAATAATTAAAAATATAAGAATATATTGAAAAATTTAAGTGTCCCTATTATTTTTCCAGGCCTTTATTTTACTTTTTTATTAAGAATTTGGCAGAGCTAGACAAATATATTTTTTTATTAGTTAAACTATTTGAATACCTTTAATTTAGTGTATATATTTTGTAATATTTATGAAAAAATAATTAAAAATATAAGAATATATTGAAAAATTTAAGTGTCCCTATTATTTTTCCAGGCCTTTATTTTACATTTTTTTAAGAATTTGGCAGAGCTAGTGAAATATTTTTTTTTATTAGTTAAACTATTTGAATACCTTTAATTTAGTGTATATATTTTGTAATATTTATGGAAAAATAATTAAAAATATAAGAATATATTGAAAAATTTAAGTGTCCCTATTATTTTTCCAGGCCTTTATTTTACTTTTTTTTTAAGAATTTGGCAGAGCTAGTGAAATATTTTTATTTTATTAGTTAAACTATTTGAATACCTTTAATTTAGTGTATATATTTTGTAATATTTATGGAAAAATAATTAAAAATATAAGAATATATTGAAAAATTTAAGTGTCCCTATTATTTTTCCAGGCCTTTATTTTACTTTTTTTTTAAGAATTTGGCAGAGCTAGTGAAATATTTTTATTTTATTAGTTAAACTATTTGAATACCTTTAATTTAGTGTATATATTTTGTAATATTTATGGAAAAATAATTAAAAATATAAGAATATATTGAAAAATTTAAGTGTCCCTATTATTTTTCCAGGCCTTTATTTTATCCTTTTTTTAAGAATTTGGCAGAGCTAGTGAAATATTTTTTTTTATTAGTTAAACTATTTGAATACCTTTAATTTAGTGTATATATTTTGTAATATTTATGGAAAAATAATTAAAAATATAAGAATATATTGAAAAATTTAAGTGTCCCTATTATTTTTCCAGGCCTTTATTTTACTTTTTTTTTAAGAATTTGGCAGAGCTAGTGAAATATTTTTATTTTATTAGTTAAACTATTTGAATACCTTTAATTTAGTGTATATATTTTGTAATATTTATGGAAAAATAATTAAAAATATAAGAATATATTGAAAAATTTAAGTGTCCCTATTATTTTTCCAGGCCTTTATTTTACCCTTTTTTTAAGAATTTGGCAGAGCGAGTGAAATATTTTTTTTTATTAGTTAAACTATTTGAATACCTTTAATTTAGTGTATATATTTTGTAATATTTATGGAAAAATAATTAAAAATATAAGAATATATTGAAAAATTTAAGTGTCCCTATTATTTTTCCAGGCCTTTATTTTACTTTTTTTTTAAGAATTTGGCAGAGCTAGTCAAATATTTTTATTTTATTAGTTAAACTATTTGAATACCTTTAATTTAGTGTATATATTTTGTAATATTTATGGAAAAAAAATTAAAAATATAAGAATATATTGAAAAATTTAAGTGTCCCTATTATTTTTCCAGTCCTTTATTTTACTTTTTTATTAAGAATTTGGCAGAGCTAGTCAAATATTTTTATTTTATTAGTTAAACTATTTGAATACCTTTAATTTAGTGTATATATTTTGTAATATTTATGGAAAAAAAATTAAAAATATAAGAATATATTGAAAAATTTAAGTGTCCCTATTATTTTTCCAGGCCTTTATTGTACACTTTTTTTAAGAATTTGGCAGAGCTAGTGAAATATTTATTTTTTATTAGTTAAACTATTTGAATACCTTTGATTTAGTGTATATATTTTGTAATATTTATGGAAAAATAATTAAAAATATAAGAATATATTGAAAAATTTAAGTGTCCCTATTATTTTTCCAGGCCTTTATTTTACTTTTTTATTAAGAATTTGGCAGAGCTAGTCAAATATATTTTTTTATTAGTTAAACTATTTGAATACCTTTAATTTAGTGTATATATTTTGTAATATTTATGGAAAAATAATTAAAAATATAAGAATATATTGAAAAATTTAATTGTCCCTATTATTTTTCCAGGCCTTTATTTTACTTTTTTTTTAAGAATTTGGCAGAGCTAGTCAAATATTTTTATTTTATTAGTTAAACTATTTGAATACCTTTAATTTAGTGTATATATTTTGTAATATTTATGGAAAAATAATTAAAAATATGTATAAGAATATATTGAAAAATTTAAGTGTCCCTATTATTTTTCCAGGCCTTTATTTTACATTTTTTTTTAAGAATTTGGCAGAGCTAGTGAAATATTTTTTTTTATTAGTTAAACTATTTGAATACCTTTAATTTAGTGTATATATTTTGTAATATTTATGAAAAAATAATTAAAAATATAAGAATATATTGAAAAATTTAAGTGTCCCTATTATTTTTCCAGGCCTTTATTTTACTGTTTTATTAAGAATTTGGCAGAGCTAGTCAAATATATTTTTTTATTAGTTAAACTATTTGAATACCTTTAATTTAGTGTATATATTTTGTAATATTTATGGAAAAATAATTAAAAATATAAGAATATATTGAAAAATTTAAGTGTCCCTATTATTTTTCCAGGCCTTTATTTTACACTTTTTTTTAAGAATTTGGCAGAGCTAGTGAAATATTTTTTTTTAATAGTTAAACTATTTGAATACCTTTAATTTAGTGTATATATTTTGTAATATTTATGGAAAAATAATTAAAAATATAAGAATATATTGAAAAATTTAAGTGTCCCTATTATTTTTCCAGGCCTTTATTTTACTTTTTTATTAAGAATTTGGCAGAGCTAGTGAAATATTTTTTTTTATTAGTTAAACTATTTGAATACCTTTAATTTAGTGTATATATTTTGTAATATTTATGGAAACATAATTAAAAATATAAGAATATATTGAAAAATTTAAGTGTCCCTATTATTTTTCCAGGCCTTTATTTTACACTTTTTTTAAGAATTTGGCAGAGCTAGTGAAATATTTTTTTTATTAGTTAAACTATTTGAATACCTTTAATTTAGTGTATATATTTTGTAATATTTATGGAAAAATAATTAAAAATATAAGAATATATTGAAAAATTTAAGTGTCCCTATTATTTTTCCAGGCCAGAATTTGGCAGAGCTAGTCAAATAAATTTTTTTATTAGTTAAACTATTTGAATACCTTTAATTTAGTGTATATATTTTGTAATATTTATGAAAAAATAATTAAAAATATAAGAATATATTGAAAAATTTAAGTGTCCCTATTATTTTTCCAGGCCTTTATTTTACATTTTTTTAAGAATTTGGCAGAGCTAGTGAAATATTTTTTTTATTAGTTAAACTATTTGAATACCTTTAATTTAGTGTATATATTTTGTAATATTTATGGAAAAATAATTAAAAATATAAGAATATATTGAAAAATTTAAGTGTCCCTATTATTTTTCCAGGCCTTTATTTTACACTTTTTTAAGAATTTGGCAGAGCTAGTGAAATATTTTTTTTTATTAGTTAAACTATTTGAATACCTTTAATTTAGTGTATATATTTTGTAATATTTATGGAAAAATAATTAAAAATATAAGAATATATTGAAAAATTTAAGTGTCCCTATTATTTTTCCAGGCCTTTATTTTACACTATTTTTAAGAATTTGGCAGAGCTAGTGAAATATTTTTATTTTATTAGTTAAACTATTTGAATACCTTTAATTTAATATTTATGGAAAAATAATTAAAAATATAAGAATATATTGAAAAATTTAAGTGTCCCTATTATTTTTCCAGTCCTTTATTTTACTTTTTTATTAAGAATTTGGCAGAGCTAGTCAAATATTTTTATTTTATTAGTTAAACTATTTGAATACCTTTAATTTAGTGTATATATTTTGTAATATTTATGGAAAAAAAATTAAAAATATAAGAATATATTGAAAAATTTAAGTGTCCCTATTATTTTTCCAGGCCTTTATTGTACACTTTTTTTAAGAATTTGGCAGAGCTAGTGAAATATTTATTTTTTATTAGTTAAACTATTTGAATACCTTTGATTTAGTGTATATATTTTGTAATATTTATGGAAAAATAATTAAAAATATAAGAATATATTGAAAAATTTAAGTGTCCCTATTATTTTTCCAGGCCTTTATTTTACTTTTTTATTAAGAATTTGGCAGAGCTAGTCAAATATATTTTTTTATTAGTTAAACTATTTGAATACCTTTAATTTAGTGTATATATTTTGTAATATTTATGGAAAAATAATTAAAAATATAAGAATATATTGAAAAATTTAATTGTCCCTATTATTTTTCCAGGCCTTTATTTTACTTTTTTTTTAAGAATTTGGCAGAGCTAGTCAAATATTTTTATTTTATTAGTTAAACTATTTGAATACCTTTAATTTAGTGTATATATTTTGTAATATTTATGGAAAAATAATTAAAAATATGTATAAGAATATATTGAAAAATTTAAGTGTCCCTATTATTTTTCCAGGCCTTTATTTTACTTTTTTATTAAGAATTTGGCAGAGCTAGTCAAATATATTTTTTTATTAGTTAAACTATTTGAATACCTTTAATTTAGTGTATATATTTTGTAATATTTATGGAAAAATAATTAAAAATATAAGAATATATTGAAAAATTTAAGTGTCCCTATTATTTTTCCAGGCCTTTATTTTACACTTTTTTTTAAGAATTTGGCAGAGCTAGTGAAATATTTTTTTTTAATAGTTAAACTATTTGAATACCTTTAATTTAGTGTATATATTTTGTAATATTTATGGAAAAATAATTAAAAATATAAGAATATATTGAAAAATTTAAGTGTCCCTATTATTTTTCCAGGCCTTTATTTTACTTTTTTATTAAGAATTTGGCAGAGCTAGTGAAATATTTTTTTTTATTAGTTAAACTATTTGAATACCTTTAATTTAGTGTATATATTTTGTAATATTTATTGAAACATAATTAAAAATATAAGAATATATTGAAAAATTTAAGTGTCCCTATTATTTTTCCAGGCCTTTATTTTACACTTTTTTTAAGAATTTGGCAGAGCTAGTGAAATATTTTTTTTATTAGTTAAACTATTTGAATACCTTTAATTTAGTGTATATATTTTGTAATATTTATGGAAAAATAATTAAAAATATAAGAATATATTGAAAAATTTAAGTGTCCCTATTATTTTTCCAGGCCAGAATTTGGCAGAGCTAGTCAAATAAATTTTTTTATTAGTTAAACTATTTGAATACCTTTAATTTAGTGTATATATTTTGTAATATTTATGAAAAAATAATTAAAAATATAAGAATATATTGAAAAATTTAAGTGTCCCTATTATTTTTCCAGGCCTTTATTTTACATTTTTTTAAGAATTTGGCAGAGCTAGTGAAATATTTTTTTTATTAGTTAAACTATTTGAATACCTTTAATTTAGTGTATATATTTTGTAATATTTATGGAAAAATAATTAAAAATATAAGAATATATTGAAAAATTTAAGTGTCCCTATTATTTTTCCAGGCCTTTATTTTACACTTTTTTAAGAATTTGGCAGAGCTAGTGAAATATTTTTTTTTATTAGTTAAACTATTTGAATACCTTTAATTTAGTGTATATATTTTGTAATATTTATGGAAAAATAATTAAAAATATAAGAATATATTGAAAAATTTAAGTGTCCCTATTATTTTTCCAGGCCTTTATTTTACACTATTTTTAAGAATTTGGCAGAGCTAGTGAAATATTTTTATTTTATTAGTTAAACTATTTGAATACCTTTAATTTAATATTTATGGAAAAATAATTAAAAATATAAGAATATATTGAAAAATTTAAGTGTCCCTATTATTTTTCCAGTCCTTTATTTTACTTTTTTATTAAGAATTTGGCAGAGCTAGTCAAATATTTTTATTTTATTAGTTAAACTATTTGAATACCTTTAATTTAGTGTATATATTTTGTAATATTTATGGAAAAAAAATTAAAAATATAAGAATATATTGAAAAATTTAAGTGTCCCTATTATTTTTCCAGGCCTTTATTGTACACTTTTTTTAAGAATTTGGCAGAGCTAGTGAAATATTTTTTTTTATTAGTTAAACTATTTGAATACCTTTGATTTAGTGTATATATTTTGTAATATTTATGGAAAAATAATTAAAAATATAAGAATATATTGAAAAATTTAAGTGTCCCTATTATTTTTCCAGGCCTTTATTTTACTTTTTTATTAAGAATTTGGCAGAGCTAGTCAAATATATTTTTTTATTAGTTAAACTATTTGAATACCTTTAATTTAGTGTATATATTTTGTAATATTTATGGAAAAATAATTAAAAATATAAGAATATATTGAAAAATTTAATTGTCCCTATTATTTTTCCAGGCCTTTATTTTACTTTTTTTTTAAGAATTTGGCAGAGCTAGTCAAATATTTTTATTTTATTAGTTAAACTATTTGAATACCTTTAATTTAGTGTATATATTTTGTAATATTTATGGAAAAATAATTAAAAATATGTATAAGAATATATTGAAAAATTTAAGTGTCCCTATTATTTTTCCAGGCCTTTATTTTACATTTTTTTTAAGAATTTGGCAGAGCTAGTGAAATATTTTTTTTTATTAGTTAAACTATTTGAATACCTTTAATTTAGTGTATATATTTTGTAATATTTATGGAAAAATAATTAAAAATATAAGAATATATTGAAAAATTTAAGTGTCCCTATTATTTTTCCAGGCCTTTATTTTACATTTTTTTTTAAGAATTTGGCAGAGCTAGTGAAATATTTTTTTTTATTAGTTAAACTATTTGAATACCTTTAATTTAGTGTATATATTTTGTAATATTTATGAAAAAATAATTAAAAATATAAGAATATATTGAAAAATTTAAGTGTCCCTATTATTTTTCCAGGCCTTTATTTTACTGTTTTATTAAGAATTTGGCAGAGCTAGTCAAATATATTTTTTTATTAGTTAAACTATTTGAATACCTTTAATTTAGTGTATATATTTTGTAATATTTATGGAAAAATAATTAAAAATATAAGAATATATTGAAAAATTTAAGTGTCCCTATTATTTTTCCAGGCCTTTATTTTACACTTTTTTTTAAGAATTTGGCAGAGCTAGTGAAATATTTTTTTTTAATAGTTAAACTATTTGAATACCTTTAATTTAGTGTATATATTTTGTAATATTTATGGAAAAATAATTAAAAATATAAGAATATATTGAAAAATTTAAGTGTCCCTATTATTTTTCCAGGCCTTTATTTTACTTTTTTATTAAGAATTTGGCAGAGCTAGTGAAATATTTTTTTTTATTAGTTAAACTATTTGAATACCTTTAATTTAGTGTATATATTTTGTAATATTTATGGAAACATAATTAAAAATATAAGAATATATTGAAAAATTTAAGTGTCCCTATTATTTTTCCAGGCCTTTATTTTACATTTTTTTTAAGAATTTGGCAGAGCTAGTGAAATATTTTTTTTATTAGTTAAACTATTTGAATACCTTTAATTTAGTGTATATATTTTGTAATATTTATGGAAAAATAATTAAAAATATAAGAATATATTGAAAAATTTAAGTGTCCCTATTATTTTTCCAGGCCAGAATTTGGCAGAGCTAGTCAAATAAATTTTTTTATTAGTTAAACTATTTGAATACCTTTAATTTAGTGTATATATTTTGTAATATTTATGAAAAAATAATTAAAAATATAAGAATATATTGAAAAATTTAAGTGTCCCTATTATTTTTCCAGGCCTTTATTTTACATTTTTTTAAGAATTTGGCAGAGCTAGTGAAATATTTTTTTTATTAGTTAAACTATTTGAATACCTTTAATTTAGTGTATATATTTTGTAATATTTATGGAAAAATAATTAAAAATATAAGAATATATTGAAAAATTTAAGTGTCCCTATTATTTTTCCAGGCCTTTATTTTACACTTTTTTAAGAATTTGGCAGAGCTAGTGAAATATTTTTTTTTATTAGTTAAACTATTTGAATACCTTTAATTTAGTGTATATATTTTGTAATATTTATGGAAAAATAATTAAAAATATAAGAATATATTGAAAAATTTAAGTGTCCCTATTATTTTTCCAGGCCTTTATTTTACACTATTTTTAAGAATTTGGCAGAGCTAGTGAAATATTTTTATTTTATTAGTTAAACTATTTGAATACCTTTAATTTAATATTTATGGAAAAATAATTAAAAATATAAGAATATATTGAAAAATTTAAGTGTCCCTATTATTTTTCCAGGCCTTTATTTTACACTTTTTTTAAGAATTTGGCAGAGCTAGTGAAATATTTTTTTTTTATTAGTTAAACTATTTGAATACCTTTAATTTAGTGTATATATTTTGTAATATTTATGGAAAAATAATTAAAAATATAAGAATATATTGAAAAATTTAAGTGTCCCTATTATTTTTCCAGGCCTTTATTTTACACTTTTTTTAAGAATTTGGCAGAGCTAGTGAAATATTTTTTTTTATTAGTTAAACTATTTGAATACCTTTAATTTAGTGTATATATTTTGTAATATTTATGGAAAAATAATTAAAAATATAAGAATATATTGAAAAATTTAAGTGTCCCTATTATTTTTCCAGGCCTTTATTTTACTTTTTTATTAAGAATTTGGCAGAGCTAGTCAAATATATTTTTTTATTAGTTAAACTATTTGAATACCTTTAATTTAGTGTATATATTTTGTAATATTTATGGAAAAATAATTAAAAATATAAGAATATATTGAAAAATGTAAGTGTCCCTATTATTTTTCCAGGCCTTTATTTTACTTTTTTTTTAAAAAATTGGCAGAGCTAGTCAAATATTTTTAGTTTATTAGTTAAACTATTTGAATACCTTTAATTTAGTGTATATATTTTGTAATATTTATGGAAAAATAATTAAAAATATAAGAATATATTGAAAAATTTAAGTGTCCCTATTATTTTTCCAGGCCTTTATTTTACATTTTTTTTCAGAATTTGGCAGAGCTAGTGAAATATTTTTTTTTATTAGTTAAACTATTTGAATACCTTTAATTTAGTGTATATACTTCGTAATATTTATGGAAAAATAATTAAAAATATAAGAATATATTGAAAAATTTAAGTGTCCCTATTATTTTTCCAGGCCTTTATTTTACTTTTTTTATTAAGAATTTGGCAGAGCTAGTCAAATCAATTTTTTTATTAGTTAAACTATTTGAATACCTTTAATTTAGTGTATATATTTTGTAATATTTATGGAAAAATAATTAAAAATATAAGAATATATTGAAAAATTTAAG
Organism: Sarcophaga caerulescens; assembly: GCA_927399465.1. Taxonomy (NCBI): domain Eukaryota; kingdom Metazoa; phylum Arthropoda; class Insecta; order Diptera; family Sarcophagidae; genus Sarcophaga; species Sarcophaga caerulescens. The sequence continues at coordinate 4,967,995 of OV656872.1, forward strand.
TGTCCCTATTATTTTTCCAGGCCTTTATTTTACACTTTTTTTAAGAATTTGGCAGAGCTAGTGAAATATTTTTTTTTATTAGTTAAACTATTTGAATACCTTTAATTTAGTGTATATATTTTGTAATATTTATGGAAAAATAATTAAAAATATAAGAATATATTGAAAAATTTAAGTGTCCCTATTATTTTTCCAGGCCTTTATTTTACTTTTTTATTAAGAATTTGGCAGAGCTAGTCAAATATATTTTTTTATTAGTTAAACTATTTGAATACCTTTAATTTAGTGTATATATTTTGTAATATTTATGGAAAAATAATTAAAAATATAAGAATATATTGAAAAATGTAAGTGTCCCTATTATTTTTCCAGGCCTTTATTTTACTTTTTTTTTTAAAAATTGGCAGAGCTAGTCAAATATTTTTAGTTTATTAGTTAAACTATTTGAATACCTTTAATTTAGTGTATATATTTTGTAATATTTATGGAAAAATAATTAAAAATATAAGAATATATTGAAAAATTTAAGTGTCCCTATTATTTTTCCAGGCCTTTATTTTACACTTTTTTTAAGAATTTGGCAGAGCTAGTGAAATATTTTTTTTTATTAGTTAAACTATTTGAATACCTTTAATTTAGTGTATATATTTTGTAATATTTATGGAAAAATAATTAAAAATATAAGAATATATTGAAAAATTTAAGTGTCCCTATTATTTTTCCAGGCCTTTATTTTACATTTTTTTTTAAGAATTTGGCAGAGCTAGTGAAATATTTTTTTTTATTAGTTAAACTATTTGAATACCTTTAATTTAGTGCATATATTTTGTAATATTTATGGAAAAATAATTAAAAATATAAGAATATATTGAAAAATATAAGTGTCCCTATTATTTTTCCAGGCCTTTATTTTACATTTTTTTTAAGAATTTGGCAGAGCTAGTGAAATATTTTTTTTATTAGTTAAACTATTTGAATACCTTTAATTTAGTGTATATATTTTGTAATATTTATGGAAAAATAATTAAAAATATAAGAATATATTGAAAAATTTAAGTGTCCCTATTATTTTTCCAGGCCTTTATTTTACTTTTTTATTAAGAATTTGGCAGAGCTAGTCAAATATATTTTTTTATTAGTTAAACTATTTGAATACCTTTAATTTAGTGTATATATTTTGTAATATTTATGAAAAAATAATTAAAAATATAAGAATATATTGAAAAATGTAAGTGTCCCTATTATTTTTCCAGGCCTTTATTGTACACTTTTTTTAAGAATTTGGCAGAGCTAGTGAAATGTTTTTTTTTATTAGTTAAACTATTTGAATACCTTTAATTTAGTGTATATATTTTGTAATATTTATGGAAAAATAATTAAAAATATAAGAATATATTGAAAAATTTAAGTGCCCCTATTATTTTTCCAGGCCTTTATTTTACTTTTTTATTAAGAATTTGGCAGAGCTAGTCAAATATATTTTTTTATTAGTTAAACTATTTGAATACCTTTATTTTAGTGTATATATTTTGTAATATTTATGAAAAAATAATTAAAAATATAAGAATATATTGAAAAATTTAAGTGCCCCTATTATTTTTCCAGGCCCTTATTTTACACTTTTTTTAAGAATTTGGCAGAGCTAGTGAAATATTTTTTTTTATTAGTTAAACTATTTGAATACCTTTAATTTAGTGTATATATTTTGTAATATTTATGGAAAAATAATTAAAAATATAAGAATATATTGAAAAATTTAAGTGTCCCTTTTATTTTTCCAGGCCTTTATTTTACTTTTTTTTTAAGAATTTGGCAGAGCTAGTGAAATATTTTTATTTTTGTTGTTATTTTATTTTAAAATAATCTTTATTGAATTCAATTTGGTGTTTATCGTATAAAGGTTTAAAAATTAATGAAAGAAATAAAGTAATACCAAAGAAAATAAAGTATAAAGAATGTGCATCTTAACATATTTTGGAATATTTTTCAAAAATATTTCATGACGCGGGGGGAAAAAGATAGGAGGGAAGTAAACAGAAACGAAGAGCGTAACAATGTGTTGCTCTCATTCTTTGCTCTCATCGCGATGAGATCAAAGACTATAAATATATGAAGATGTTGCACTGCCAGTGCCAAATTTGTCGATGGCAGTACGGCTACTGCCACTTATTGTACTCAGAGAATTTATTATACTCAGAGAACGTATTGTTCTCTTCTCTAATTTATTCTCATATGCGTGTATACGTGTGTGCTTGTACATTGCCAAATAAAGTAATAAACAAACTGAAAGATGTCTTGTTTTCACAAAATGTATGTGCAAATAGCCTGTGGAAAAGAAATATTACCGTTTGTTTTATTGTAGGGTAAGAATATGTGTTTTATTGTTGTAGAAATGAAACTATATCGATTCGCACCGAAATAAAAAATCCACATTGTGTGGACATTTGAAACTGAAAAACTGAAAAATTGTTTTATAAAAAGTGTGAATTTAAAAATTGTAGTGCATGCTCAAACAAAACGTTTAATAAATATAATATGTATATAATTAAAATCATAAATCATATTTTTAGAAGATATTGATAGGACTGGAAATATATCAGAAAGTACACATACCCCTGATATAGATGTCGCAGATATATACGATGAAAATAAAGAATATTTTAATGAAGGCACCGATTGTTTTACGTCCAACAATGTGCCAATTGAATTAACATCAAGTCGATATTTTGTTGGTTACATAGCTCAACGAATATCTTGCGTTAAATGTCGTGTGGATATAATCAAACCAGCGCAAATTTTGTCATATCCTTCAGAAATGTTCGTTTATGCAAAAAATTATATAAAAGATTCCGACTTTGGAAGTTTGTGCGCTCCATCTGATTTATTTTTTGAAGTTTGCAAAATTCATATAAGTCTTCGAAAAATTTTTTTAGAAAATAAATCTATAAAAAACAAAAAAACATTTGTAGTTGGCCAAAAAATGCACAAAAAATACAATTTATTCCTTGGTTTGATGAAAATAACGAATGTTATAAACACAGAATGGAGATGCTTAATTTACTAATTGTTGTTTTACTACGGAAGCATTCCACATGGGAAAGATACAAATTCAAATTATCCAGTATGGAAAAAGTTAAAATTTTGAACCATTAAAATGATAAATAAATTTAATAAATACTAAACAAAAAAAGCATTCGTTTTATTACAACTTCATTCTATACAAAAATAGACACATATGGTAAATACATACATACATAATTGAATAGTAATATATAATTCGGTGCGAATCGATATAATTTCATTTCTACAACAATAAAACACATATTCTTACCCTACAATAAAACAAACGGTAATATTTGTTTTCCACAGGCTATTTGCACATACATTTTGTGAAAACAAAAAATTTTTCAGTTTGTTTATTATTTTATTTGGCAATGTATGTATACATACATGCACACACGTATACACGCATATGAGAATAAATTGCTTAGAGAAAATAACAATACGTTCTCTAAGTATAATAAGTTCTCTGAGTACAATAAGTGTACTGAGTCTTTTTTGTTTTCTTTCTCTCAGTTAACATGAGAGTGAGAACGACGATTCAGCTTTCATAAGAAAGAAGCACAAAATTTTGTCAATTTTAAATACACTGTGTGCAACATCTTTACATATATATAGTCTTTGGTCAAACAATAACAACGATCATACATACATAATCGTACATACGCATATACATACGTACGATGAGAGCAACGCATTGTTACGCTCTTTGTTTGTGTTTATTTTTCTCCTGTCTTCCCTCCCTCATCAAGAAATGATTTTTAAAAGAGATTTTGGTGAGAGCGGGTCTTACTGGTACATCCCGCCATAAGAAATTTTACTTCTACATGATGCGCATTCTTTATATCCATATTCTTTGGTAATACAAAGTTCTAGAAGCGAAACAATTAAAAGGAACAAAAAGGAATAGAGACATTCACGTTGTGTGGTTGCCATATTTTCATCACGCCCCCTCAACGTGGATGTATCTTTACATTAATTTATCTTATATTCATTTTATTAATGCAATAATTATGTTTAGCTCTAGATAGATTTTTCGTTAGAACATCAGCAACCATATTGTTCGTCGGGCAATATTGCAAAACAATTTCATTTGCTCCAACAACTTCTCTTATATGATGGTATTTTATACCCACATGCTTACTCCTTCTGTGGTATACGGGATTGGTTGCCAGTTTCTGTGCTCCCTGGTTATCAATGTGAAGAGTAACTGGTTCACCTTTGGAATAACCTAACTCCATTAGTAGGCGTCGCAAATATACTGCTTCCTTCGCTGCTTCAGATGCGGCCATATATTCTGCCTCAGTACTGCTTAGCGCTACAGAATGTTGTTTCCTTGACTCCCATGACACCAAACAACTACCGACAAAAAATGAAAAACCAGTATATGACCTGCGATCAGAAATGTCACCACCCCAATCAGCATCGACGTAGCCGGACAACAAACAGCTTCCCGAAGCCGTATAATTTAATTTATAATCTGCTGTACCTGCCAAATATCTCAATACATGCTTTACCGCTTGTAAATGTTCATGATGAGGATCAGCATTTCTTTGGGCCAGTTTTGACACCGAATGTAAAATGTCTGGTCGGGTTGTGATGGCCAAATACATCAAAGCGCCAATCATCGATTGATATTGCTGCTGATCAACCTTCTGACAATTATCAGTACATTGTGGTTGATAACCTGCTTCAAGTGGTGTTGAAACCCTTTTACATTCACTCATGCCATATTTTTCCAACATATTATTTATATAATTCGTTTGTCCAAACTTTATTGCACCTGTTTCGCCACACCGATCAATTTCAAGAGCCAAAAAATGGTGCAATGGTCCCTTGTCTGACACATCAAACTCACTACATATTTGCATTTTCACCTCTAATACTATTCGCTTATCTGTACATCCAATAATGATATCGTCCACATATACGGCTATCAATACCAAACTACCATTAATTTTCTTCTTATACAGACAGGGGTCAGCTTCAGTCGGTTGAAATCCAAATTTCCTCAAAACCGTATCCAGTTTGGAATTCCACTCCGATTTCCGATTGCTTTAGGCCATATATAGCCTTATTAAGGCGTAGGACTTTATTAGGATATTTTTTATTTTCAAAATACTGTGGCTGTTTTATATAAATTTCGTCATGCAAATCACTATTTAAGTAGGCGGTACTTACGTCAATTTGATGAAGGTACATTTTGTATTCAACGGATAAAGCCAATAAAATCCTTATTGTTGAGTGTCTGGCTACTGGGGAAAATGTTTCCATATAATTAATTCCGTATTGTTGGCTGCACCCTTTTGCCACTAGACGAGCCTTATGACGTTCAATGTTACCCTCTTTGTCTCTCTTTAGAGCATATACCCATTTACATGAAATTGCTCTATGGCCATCCGGTAAATCGGACAATGTCCATGTCTTGTTTCTTTCAAGTGAAGAAATTTCTGCATTCATAGCAGCTAACCATAAGTCCTTTTCATTGCAAGTAATCGCCTCTTTTGTAGTCTGTGGAATTTTCATTTCAATCATACTATTTAATTCATTAAATTGTTTGCGCGGTCTGCCAGGTTTACCATCTCTCATAATTTTCGGCCTGCCTTTTCCAATTAATTTTGGTTTTTGTTCAACCTCTTCTTCCTGCGACTCAGATTGACTATTCTCATCAGCTGTGCCAAATTCTTCTTCATCTTTCATTTCTGCAACATTTTGCTCACAATCGTCTACATGTTCAATCTGTAGTGGCTCTGCAACATTTTCCACGATATTAACATTTACTGCACGATCATCAACATGTTCTGTCTGTTCCGCAACATTTTCTACGTCATCAATGTTTTCTGCACACAATGTTAAATAATTATCTTCTTTACATAACTGCTGCTGTCCATCTGTATTGTTGTTGTTGTCAAAAATCTTTTCATCAAACAAAACATCCCTTTGTTCAACTATACGATGTGTTTTCTTATCATACAATCTGTATGCTTTTGCCACTGCCGAATAGCCTACCATTATAAATTGTTCGCCCTTTGGCTCGAACTTCGATTTCTTCGTTTTGTCCAATGCAACCGCAACTGAACCAAACGTACGCAAATGTTTAACATTAGGTTGTCTACCAAACCAAACCTCATATGGTGTTTTGAATTCATTCGCCTTCGTTGGGCATCTGTTACGAATGTAAGCTGATGTATTAACCGCCTCTGCCCACAAATTCTGCGGTACGCCAGAATGAAACATCATTGAACGGCTCATCTCAACAAGTGTTCTGTTACAGCGCTCTGCCACGCCGTTTTGCTGTGGTGTATACGGCACCGTCAACTGACGTTGTATACCCTGTTGTTGTAGAAAACTTTCAAAAGCACTGTTTACATACTCCTTACCATTATCTGTACGTAAGGTTACAATTCTATGACCCGTTTCATTCTCCACCTGCAGTTTAAAATTTTTAAATTTCTCCAACGCTTCACTTTTTGCTCTCATAAAATAAACGAATATTCTCCTCGACATGTCGTCTATGAAAGTAATGTAGTACCTAGCGCCACCGAGTGATTCAGTTCTGAATGGTCCACATACATCAGAGTGTACCAATTGCAGTATGTTCGTTGATACATGATTACTTTCGTTAGGGAATGGTAGAACATGTATTTTGCACATCATACATGTTCTGCATGGTCTGTTGTCATTGTTGATATGCATTCCCGTTACTATGCCTGCCTTACTCAACTCGTTCAAACTTTTATAGTTTAAATGACCAAACCTGTTGTGCCATACTTCATTGGTATCAGACATTACGAACAGTGATTCTGTTGTTTTGTACACAGCAAAAAGGTTGTCTTCTCTTTTGGCACGAAATACAATTGTACCATCTTGTCTTCTCGCCGTTGCCGTGTTCTTGTCAAACATGACCGTAAGACCTCTGTCGACGACTCTAGTTACAGAGATGAAGTTGCCCTGCAACTCGGAAGAATACAGTACATTTTCCAACGTAATATTCATATTATTAAATTTCAAATATACATCACCTTTTCCCGTTGCTGTTATAAATTTGTCGCCTGCTAATGCAATCTGTTCATTATGCTGCTCAAACCTTTTGAACATATTTCTATCATTGCACATGTGTGCCGTTGCGCCGCTGTCGACATACCAAACACTTCGTTTCATTTTCAGATTTGTTTCTGCAACTGTACCCAATGCTGTTGATGTTGTTTTTGTCACCATAGACAATGCCTGTTGTTGTTGCCTTGGCTGTTTTTTCTTCTCTTTACATTGACTAGCAAAATGTCCCGCTACATTGCAAATAAAACATTTTCCAGTGAAGGGCTTTTTGTTGCTGTATTGTTTTTTCTGTTTTTGTGTAGAGCGTACGTTAAAAGCTTGTTGTTGCTGACTGTTTGTTGCTTCTTCTTCCACCATTTCCTTTCGCCTTTCTGCTTCTTCTAGAAGTTTTTGCTTGATGACACTTAGGCTGGGAAGATTGTCACGCGTTTCCATAGCGATCACAAAATTTTCAAAATCCTTAGGGAGGCTGGTATGTTGTCTGTAAAGTCAACCATGCTTCATAGGATGTTTTGGCGTTCCTTATATAACTAAGTTGAGTTGGTCTTACACTTAAAATTATTGACGCCAATGCCTTTTCGTCATCCGTGTCCCATTTTACCTTATCTTTCTCCGTTGTACACGATTCCTTTCCAACCCTTCCAGATGCAATTTGCCAAAAACCACTGTGTATTAGCACACTTTTCATTTGCACCGACCAGCTCTCATAGTTGGAGTCATCCAACTTTTCGATCTGCAAAACACTATTCATTTTTCCTTTTTGACTTGTCCTTTAGCACAAAAATAATTTTCACTTTAAGGTTACGCTGCCTGGGCCCATAACCTGTTGTTATTTTATTTTAAAATAATCTTTATTGAATTCAATTTGGTGTTTATCGTATAAAGGTTTAAAAAGGAATGAAAGAAATAAAGTAATACAAAGTTCTAGAAGCGAAACAATTAAAAGGAACAAAAAGGAATAGAGACATTCACGTTGTGTGGTTGCCAAATTTTCATCAATTTTATTAGTTAAACTATTTGAATACCTTTAATTTAGTGTATATATTTTGTAATATTTATGGAAAAATAATTAAAAATATAAGAATATATTGAAAAATTTAAGTGTCCCTATTATTTTTCCAGGCCTTTATTTTACACTTTTTTTAAGAATTTGGCAGAGCTAGTGAAATATTTTTTTTTATTAGTTAAACTATTTGAATACCTTTAATTTAGTGTATATATTTTGTAATATTTATGGAAAAATAATTAAAAATATAAGAATATATTGAAAAATTTAAGTGTCCCTATTATTTTTCCAGGCCTTTATTTTACTTTTTTATTAAGAATTTGGCAGAACTAGTCAAATATATTTTTTTATTAGTTAAACTATTTGAATACCTTTAATTTAGTGTATATATTTTGTAATATTTATGGAAAAACAATTAAAAATATAAGAATATATTGAAAAATGTAAGTGTCCCTATTATTTTTCCAGGCCTTTATTTTACTTTTTTATTAAGAAGTTGGCAGAGCTAGTCAAATATATTTTTTTATTAGTTAAACTATTTGAATACCTTTAATTTAGTGTATATATTTTGTAATATTTATGGAAAAATAATTAAAAATATAAGAATATATTGAAAAATTTAAGTGTCCCTATTATTTTTCCAGGCCTTTATTTTACTTTTTTATTAAGAATTTGGCAGAGCTAGTCAAATATATTTTTTTATTAGTTAAACTATTTGAATACCTTTAATTTAGTGTATATATTTTGTAATATTTATGGAAAAATAATTAAAAATATAAGAATATATTGAAAAATTTAAGTGTCCCTATTATTTTTCCAGGCCTTTATTTTACACTTTTTTTAAGAATTTGGCAGAGCTAGTGAAATATTTTTTTTTATTAGTTAAACTATTTGAATACCTTTAATTTAGTGTATATATTTTGTAATATTTATGGAAAAATAATTAAAAATATAAGAATATATTGAAAAATTTAAGTGTCCCTATTATTTTTCCAGGCCTTTATTTTACTTTTTTATTAAGAATTTGGCAGAGCTAGTCAAATATATTTTCTTATTAGTTAAACTATTTGAATACCTTTAATTTAGTGTATATATTTTGTAATATTTATGGAAAAATAATTAAAAATATAAGAATATATTGAAAAATTTAAGTGTCCCTATTATTTTTCCAGGCCTTTATTTTACTTTTTTATTAAGAATTTGGCAGAGCTAGTCAAATATATTTTTTTATTAGTTAAACTATTTGAATACCTTTAATTTAGTGTATATATTTTGTAATATTTATGGAAAAATAATTAAAAATATAAGAATATATTGAAAAATGTAAGTGTCCCTATTATTTTTCCAGGCCTTTATTTTACTTTTTTATTAAGAATTTGGCAGAGCTAGTCAAATGTATTTTTTTATTAGTTAAACTATTTGAATACCTTTAATTTAGTGTATATATTTTGTAATATTTATGGAAAAATAATTAAAAATATAAGAATATATTGAAAAATTTAAGTGTCCCTATTATTTTTCCAGGCCTTTATTTTACACTTTTTTTAAGAATTTGGCAGAGCTAGTGAAATATTTTTTTTTTATTAGTTAAACTATTTGAATACCTTTAATTTAGTGTATATATTTTGTAATATTTATGGAAAAATAATTAAAAATATAAGAATATATTGAAAAATGTAAGTGTCCCTATTATTTTTCCAGGCCTTTATTTTACTTTTTTTTTAAAAATTGGCAGAGCTAGTCAAATATTTTTAGTTTATTAGTTAAACTATTTGAATACCTTTAATTTAGTGTATATATTTTGTAATATTTATGGAAAAAAAATTAAAAATATAAGAATATATTGAAAAATTTAAGTGTCCCTATTATTTTTCCAGGCATTTATTGTACACTTTTTTTAAGAATTTGGCAGAGCTAGTGAAATATTTATTTTTTATTAGTTAAACTATTTGAATACCTTTGATTTAGTGTATATATTTTGTAATATTTATGGAAAAATAATTAAAAATATAAGAATATATTGAAAAATTTAAGTGTCCCTATTATTTTTCCAGGCCTTTATTTTACTTTTTTATTAAGAATTTGGCAGAGCTAGTCAAATATATTTTTTTATTAGTTAAACTATTTGAATACCTTTAATTTAGTGTATATATTTTGTAATATTTATGGAAAAATAATTAAAAATATAAGAATATATTGAAAAATGTAAGTGTCCCTATTATTTTTCTAGGCCTTTATTTTACATTGTTATTAAGAATTTGGCAGAGCTAGTCAAATATATTTTTTTATTAGTTAAACTATTTGAATACCTTTAATTTAGTGTATATATTTTGTAATATTTATGGAAAAATAATTAAAAATATAAGAATATATTGAAAATTTTAAGTGTCCCTATTATTTTTCCAGGCCTTTATTTTACTTTTTTATTAAGAATTTGGCAGAGCTAGTCAAATATATTTTTTTATTAGTTAAACTATTTGAATACCTTTAATTTAGTGTATATACTTCGTAATATTTATGGAAAAACAATTAAAAATATAAGAATATATTGAAAAATGTAAGTGTCCCTATTATTTTTCCAGGCCTTTATTTTACTTTTTTTTTTAAAATTGGCAGAGCTAGTCAAATATTTTTAGTTTATTAGTTAAACTATTTGAATACCTTTAATTTAGTGTATATATTTTGTAATATTTATGGAAAAATAATTAAAAATATAAGAATATATTGAAAAATTTAAGTGTCCCTATTATTTTTCCAGGCCTTTATTTTACATTTTTTTTAAGAATTTGGCAGAGCTAGTGAAATATTTTTTTTTATTAGTTAAACTATTTGAATACCTTTAATTTAGTGTATATACTTCGTAATATTTATGGAAAAATAATTAAAAATATAAGAATATATTGAAAAATTTAAGTGTCCCTATTATTTTTCCAGACCTTTATTTTACTTTTTTTATTAAGAATTTGGCAGAGCTAGTCAAATATATTTTTTTATTAGTTAAACTATTTGAATACCTTTAATTTAGTGTATATATTTTGTAATATTTATGGAAAAATATTTAAAAATATTAGAATATATTGAAAAATTTAAGTGTCCCTATTATTTTTCCAGGCCTTTATTTTACATTTTTATTAAGAATTTGGCAGAGCTAGTCAAATCAATTTTTTTATTAGTTAAACTATTTGAATACCTTTAATTTAGTGTATATATTTTGTAATATTTATGAAAAAATAATTAAAAATATAAGAATATATTGAAAAATTTAAGTGTCCCTATTATTTTTCCAGGCCTTTATTTTACATTTTTTTAAGAATTTGGCAGAGCTAGTGAAATATTTTTTTTTATTAGTTAAACTATTTGAATACCTTTAATTTAGTGTATATAATTTGTAATATTTATGGAAAAATAATTAAAAATATATTGAAAAATTTAAGTGTCCCTATTATTTTGCCAGGCCTTTATTTTACATTTTTTTTAAGAATTTGGCAGAGCTAGTGAAATATTTTTTTTTTATTAGTTAAACTATTTGAATACCTTTAATTTAGTGTATATATTTTGTAATATTTATGGAAAAATAATTAAAAATATAAGAATATATTGAAAAATTTAAGTGTCCCTATTATTTTTCCAGGCCTTTATTTTACATTTTTTTAAGAATTTGGCAGAGCTAGTCAAATATATTTTTTTATTAGTTAAACTATTTGAATACCTTTAATTTAGTGTATATATTTTGTAATATTTATGGAAAAATAATTAAAAATATAAGAATATATTGAAAAATTTAAGTGTCCCTATTATTTTTCCAGGCCTTTATTTTACTTTTTTATTAAGAATTTGGCAGAGCTAGTCAAAAATATTTTTTTATTAGTTAAACTATTTGAATACCTTTAATTTAGTGTATATATTTTGTAATATTTATGGAAAAATAATTAAAAATATAAGAATATATTGAAAAATGTAAGTGTCCCTATTATTTTTCCAGGCCTTTATTGTACACTTTTTTTAAGAATTTGGCAGAGCTAGTGAAATTTTTTTTTTATTAGTTAAACTATTTGAATACCTTTAATTTAGTATATATTCTTGTAATATTTATGGAAAAATAATTAAAAATATAAGAATATATTGAAAAATTTAAGTGTGCCTATTATTTTTCCAGGCCTTTATTTTACTTTTTTATTAAGAATTTGGCAGAGCTAGTCAAATATATTTTTTTATTAGTTAAACTATTTGAATACCTTTAATTTAGTGTATATATTTTGTAATATTTATGGAAAAATAATTAAAAATATAAGAATATATTGAAAAATGTAAGTGCCCCTATTATTTTTCCAGGCCCTTATTTTACACTTTTTTTAAGAATTTGGCAGAGCTAGTGAAATATTTTTTTTTATTAGTTAAACTATTTGAATACCTTTAATTTAGCGTATATATTTTGTAATTTTTATGGAAAAATAATTAAAAATATAAGAATATATTGAAAAAGTTAAGTGTCCCTATTATTTTTCCAGGCCTTTATTTTACACTTTTTTTTAAGAATTTGGCAGAGCTAGTGAAATATTTTTTTTTATTAGTTAAACTATTTGAATACCTTTAATTTAGTATATATTCTTGTAATATTTATGGAAAAATAATTAAAAATATAAGAATATATTGAAAAATTTAAGTGTCCCTATTATTTTTCCAGGCCTTTATTTTACTTTTTTATTAAGAATTTGGCAGAGCTAGTCAAATATATTTATTTATTAATTAAACTATTTGAATACCTTTAATTTAGTGTATATATTTTGTAATATTTATGTAAAAATAATTAAAAATATAAGAATATATTGAAAAATTTAAGTGTCCCTATTATTTTTCCAGGCCTTTATATTACACTTTTTTTTAAGAATTTGGCAGAGCTAGTGAAATATTTTTTTTTATTAGTTAAACTATTTGAATACCTTTAATTTAGTGTATATATTTTGTAATATTTATTTAAAAATAATTAAAAATATAAGAATATATTCAAAAATTTAAGTGCCCCTATTATTTTTCCAGGCCTTTATTTTACTTTTTTTTTTTAAATTTGGCAGAGTTAGTGAAATATTTTTTTTTATTAGTTAAACTATTTGAATACCTTTAATTTAGTGTATATATTTTGTAATATTTATTTAAAAATAATTAAAAATATAAGAATATATTCAAAAATTTAAGTGCCCCTATTATTTTTCCAGGCATTTATTTTACTTTTTTTTAAAAAATTTGGCAGAGTTAGTCAAATATTTTTATTTTATTAGTTAAACTATTTGAATACCTTTAATTTAGTGTATATATTTTGTAATATTTATGGAAAAATATTTAAAAATATTAGAATATATTGAAAAATTTAAGTGTCCCTATTATTTTTCCAGGCCTTTATTTTACATTTTTTTAAGAATTTGGCAGAGCTAGTGAAATATTTTTTTTTATTAGTTAAACTATTTGAATACCTTTAATTTAGTGTATATATTTTGTAATATTTATGGAAAAATAATTAAAAATATAAGAATATATTGAAAAATTTAAGTGTCCCTATTATTTTTCCAGGCCTTTATTTTACACTTTTTTTAAGAATTTGGCAGAGCTAGTGAAATATTTTTTTTTTATTAGTTAAACTATTTGAATACCTTTAATTTAGTGTATATATTTTGTAATATTTATGGAAAAATAATTAAAAATATAAGAATATATTGAAAAATTTAAGTGTCCCTATTATTTTTCCAGGCCTTTATTGTACACTTTTTTAAGAATTTGGCAGAGCTAGTGAAATATTTTTTTTAATTAGTTAAACTATTTGAATACCTTTAATTTAGTGTATATATTTTGTAATATTTATGGAAAAATAATTAAAAATATAAGAATATATTGAAAAATTTAAGTGTCCCTATTATTTTTCCAGGCCTTTATTGTACACTTTTTTAAGAATTTGGCAGAGCTAGTCAAATATATTTTTTTATTAGTTAAACTATTTGAATACCTTTAATTTAGTGTATATATTTTGTAATATTTATGGAAAAATAATTAAAAATATAAGAATATATTGAAAAATTTAAGTGTCCCTATTATTTTTCCAGGCCTTTATTGTACACTTTTTTAAGAATTTGGCAGAGCTAGTGAAATATTTTTTTTAATTAGTTAAACTATTTGAATACCTTTAATTTAGTGTATATATTTTGTAATATTTATGGAAAAATAATTAAAAATATAAGAATATATTGAAAAATTTAAGTGTCCCTATTATTTTTCCAGGCCTTTATTTTACATTTTTTTAAGAATTTGACAGAGCTAGTGAAATATTTTTTTTTATTAGTTAAACTATTTGAATACCTTTAATTTAGTGTATATATTTTGTAATATTTATGGAAAAATAATTAAAAATATAAAAATATATTGAAAAACTTAAGTGTCCCTATTATTTTTCCAGGCCTTTATTGTACACTTTTTTTAAGAATTTGGCAGAGCTAGTCAAATATTTTTTTTTATTAGTTAAACTATTTGAATACCTTAAATTTAGTGTATATATTTTGTAATATTTATGGAAAAATAATTAAAAATATATTGAAAAATTTAAGTGTCCCTATTATTTTTCCAGGCCTTTATTTTACTTTTTTTTTAAGAATTTGGCAGAGCTAGTCAAATATTTTTATTTTATTAGTTAAACTATTTGAATACCTTTAATTTAGTGTATATATTTTGTAATATTTATGGAAAAATATTTAAAAATATTAGAATATATTGAAAAATTTAAGTGTCCCTATTATTTTTCCAGGCCTTTATTTTACATTTTTTTTAAGAATTTGGCAGAGCTAGTGAAATATTTTTTTTTATTAGTTAAACTATTTGAATACCTTTAATTTAGTGTATATATTTTGTAATATTTATGGAAAAATAATTAAAAATATAAGAATATATTGAAAAATTTAAGTGTCCCTATTATTTTTCAAGGCCTTTATTTTACATTTTTTAAGAATTTGGCAGAGCTAGTGAAATATTTTTTTTTATTAGTTAAACTATTTGAATACCTTTAATTTAGTGTATATATTTTGTAATATTTATGGGAAAAATAATTAAAAATATAAGAATATATTGAAAAATTTAAGTGTCCCTATTATTTTCCCAGGCCCTTATTTTACACTTTTTTTAAGAATTTGGCAGAGCTAGTGAAATATTTTTTTTTATTAGTTAAATTATTTGAATACCTTTAAGTTAGTGTATATATTTTGTAATATTTATGGAAAAATAATTAAAAATATAAGAATATATTGAACAATTTAAGTGTCCCTATTATTTTTCTAGGCCTTTATTTTACATTTTTTTAAGAATTTGGCAGAGCTAGTGAAATATTTTTTTTTTATTAGTTAAACTATTTGAATACCTTTAATTTAGTGTATATATTTTGTAATATTTATGGAAAAATAATTAAAAATATAAGAATATATTGAAAAATTTAAGTGTCCCTATTATTTTTCCAGGCCTTTATTTTACATTTTTTTAAGAATTTGGCAGAGCTAGTGAAATATTTTTTTTTATTAGTTAAACTATTTGAATACCTTTAATTTAGTGTATGTATTTTGTAATATTTATGGAAAAATAATTAAAAATATAATAATATATTGAAAAATTTAAGTGTCCATATTATTTTTCCAGGCCTTTATTTTACACTTTTTTTAAGAATTTGGCAGAGCTAGTGAAATATTTTTTTTTTATTAGTTAAATTATTTGAATACCTTTAAGTTAGTGTATATATTTTGTAATATTTATGGAAAAATAATTAAAAATATAAGAATATATTGAACAATTTAAGTGTCCCTATTATTTTTCTAGGCCTTTATTTTACATTTTTTTAAGAATTTGGCAGAGCTAGTGAAATATTTTTTTTTATTAGTTAAACTATTTGAATACCTTTAATTTAGTGTATATATTTTGTAATATTTATGGAAAAATAATTAAAAATATAAGAATATATTGAAAAATGTAAGTGTCCCTATTATTTTTCCAGGCCTTTATTTTACTTTTTTATTAAGAATTTGGCAGAGCTAGTCAAATATATTTTTTTATTAGTTAAACTATTTGAATACCTTTAATTTAGTGTATATATTTTGTAATATTTATGGAAAAATAATTAAAAATATAAGAATATATTGAAAAATTTAAGTGTCCCTATTATTTTTCCAGGCCTTTATTTTACACTTTTTTTAAGAATTTGGCAGAGCTAGTGAAATATTTTTTTTTATTAGTTAAACTATTTGAATACCTTTAATTTAGTGTATATATTTTGTAATATTTATGGAAAAATAATTAAAAATATAAGAATATATTGAAAAATGTAAGTGTCCCTATTATTTTTCCAGGCCTTTATTTTACTTTTTTTTTAAAAATTGGCAGAGCTAGTCAAATATTTTTAGTTTATTAGTTAAACTATTTGAATACCTTTAATTTAGTGTATATATTTTGTAATATTTATGGAAAAATAATTAAAAATATAAGAATATATTGAAAAATTTAAGTGTCCCTATTATTTTTCCAGGCCTTTATTTTACATTTTTTTTAAGAATTTGGCAGAGCTAGTGAAATATTTTTTTTATTAGTTAAACTATTTGAATACCTTTAATTTAGTGTATATACTTCGTAATATTTATGGAAAAATAATTAAAAATATAAGAATATATTGAAAAATTTAAGTGTCCCTATTATTTTTCCAGACCTTTATTTTACTTTTTTTATTAAGAATTTGGCAGAGCTAGTCAAATATATTTTTTTATTAGTTAAACTATTTGAATACCTTTAATTTAGTGTATATATTTTGTAATATTTATGGAAAAATATTTAAAAATATTAGAATATATTGAAAAATTTAAGTGTCCCTATTATTTTTCCAGGCCTTTATTTTACATTTTTATTAAGAATTTGGCAGAGCTAGTCAAATCAATTTTTTTATTAGTTAAACTATTTGAATACCTTTAATTTAGTGTATATATTTTGTAATATTTATGAAAAAATAATTAAAAATATAAGAATATATTGAAAAATTTAAGTGTCCCTATTATTTTTCCAGGCCTTTATTTTACATTTTTTTAAGAATTTGGCAGAGCTAGTGAAATATTTTTTTTATTGGTTAAACTATTTGAATATCTTTAATTTAGTGTATATATTTTGTAATATTTATGAAAAAATAATTAAAAATATAAGAATATATTGAAAAATTTAAGTGTCCCTATTATTTTCCAGGCCTTTATTTTACTTTTTTATTAAGAATTTGGCAGAGCTAGTGAAATATTTTTTTTATTAGTTTAAACTATTTGAATACCTTTAATTTAGTGTATATATTTTGTAATATTTATGAAAAAATAATTAAAAATATAAGAATATATTGAAAAATTTAAGTGTCCCTATTATTTTTCCAGGCCCTTATTTTACACTTTTTTTAAGAATTTGGCAGAGCTAGTGAAATATTTTTTTTATTAGTTAAACTATTTGAATTCCTTTAATTTAGTGTATATATTTTGTAATATTTATGAAAAAATAATTAAAAATATAAGAATATATTGAAAAATTTAAGTGTCCCTATTATTTTTCCAGGCCTTTATTTTATATTTTTTTAAGAATTTGGCAGAGCTAGTGAAATATTTTTTTTTATTAGTTAAACTATTTGAATACCTTTAATTTAGTGTATATAATTTGTAATATTTATGGAAAAATAATTAAAAATATATTGAAAAATTTAAGTGTCCCTATTATTTTTCCAGGCCTTTATTTTACATTTTTTTTAAGAATTTGGCAGAGCTAGTGAAATATTTTTTTTTATTAGTTAAACTGTTTGAATACCTTTAATTTAGTGCATATATTTTGTAATATTTATGGAAAAATAATTAAAAATATAAGAATATATTGAAAAATATAAGTGTCCCTATTATTTTTCCAGGCCTTTATTTTACATTTTTTTTAAGAATTTGGCAGAGCTAGTGAAATATTTTTTTTTTATTAGTTAAACTATTTGAATACCTTTAATTTAGTGTATATATTTTGTAATATTTATGGAAAAATAATTAAAAATATAAGAATATATTGAAAAATTTAAGTGTCCCTATTATTTTTCCAGGCCTTTATTTTACTTTTTTTTAAAAATTTGGCAGAGCTAGTGAAATATTTTTATTTTATTAGTTAAACTATTTGAATACCTTTAATTTAATGTATATATTTCGTAATATTTATGGAAAAATAATTAAAAATATAAGAATATATTGAAAAATTTAAGTGTCCCTATTATTTTTCCAGGCCTTTATTTTACTTTTTTATTAAGAATTTGGCAGAGCTAGTCAAATATATTTTTTTATTAGTTAAACTATTTGAATACCTTTAATTTAGTGTATATATTTTGTAATATTTATGGAAAAATAATTAAAAATATAAGAATATATTGAAAAATTTAAGTGCCCTATTATTTTTCCAGGCCTTTATTTTACTTTTTTTTTTAAAAATTTGGCAGAGTTAGTGAAATATTTTTTTTTATTAGTTAAACTATTTGAATACCTTTAATTTAGTGTATATATTTTGTAATATTTATGGAAAAAATAATTAAAAATATAAGAATATATTGAAAAATTTAAGTGCCCTATTATTTTTCCAGGCCTTTATTTTACTTTTTTTTTTAAAATTTGGCAGAGTTAGTGAAATATTTTTTTTTATTAGTTAAACTATTTGAATACCTTTAATTTAGTGTATATATTTTGTAATATTTATTTAAAAATAATTAAAAATATAAGAATATATTCAAAAATTTAAGTGCCCCTATTATTTTTCCAGGCATTTATTTTACTTTTTTTTTTAAAATTTGGCAGAGTTAGTGAAATATTTTTTTTTATTAGTTAAACTATTTGAATACCTTTAATTTAGTGTATATATTTTGTAATATTTATTTAAAAATAATTAAAAATATAAGAATATATTCAAAAATTTAAGTGTCCCTATTATTTTTCCAGGCCTTTATTTTACATTTTTTTAAGAATTTGGCAGAGCTAGTGGAATATTTTTTTTTTATTAGTTAAACTATTTGAATACCTTAATTTAGTGTATATATTTGTAATATTTATGGAAAAATAATTAAAAATATAAGAATATATTGAAAAATTTAAGTGTCCCTATTATTTTTCCAGGCCTTTATTTTACACTTTTTTTAAGAATTTGGCAGAGCTAGTGAAATATTTTTTTTTATTAGTTAAACTATTTGAATACCTTAATTTAGTGTATATATTTTGTAACATTTATGGAAAAATAATTAAAAATATAAGAATATATTGAAAAATTTAAGTGTCCCTATTATTTTTCCAGGCCTTTATTTTACACTTTTTTTAAGAATTTGGCAGAGCTAGTGGAATATTTTTTTTTATTAGTTAAACTATTTGAATACCTTTAATTTAGTGTATATATTTTGTAATATTTATGGAAAAATAATTAAAAATATAAGAATATATTGAAAAATTTAAGTGTCCCTATTATTTTTCCAGGCCCTTTATTTTACACTTTTTTTAAGAATTTGGCAGAGCTAGTGAAATATTTTTTTTTATTAGTTAAACTATTTGAATACCTTTAATTTAGTGTATATATTTTGTAATATTTATGGAAAAATAATTAAAAATATAAGAATATATTGAAAAATTTAAGTGTCCTATTATTTTTCCAGGCCTTTATTTTACATTTTTTTAAGAATTTGGCAGAGCTTGTGAAATATTTTTATTTTTATTAGTTAAACTATTTGAATACCTTTAATTTAGTGTATATATTTTGTAATATTTATGGAAAAATAATTAAAAATATAAGAAATATATTGAAAAATTTAAGTGTCCCTATTATTTTTCCAGGCCTTTATTTTACATTTTTTTAAGAATTTGGCAGAGCTTGTGAAATATTTTTATTTTATTAGTTAAACTATTTGAATACCTTTAATTTAGTGTATATATTTTGTAATATTTATGGAAAAATAATTAAAAATATAAGAATATATTGAAAAATTTAAGTGTCCCTATTATTTTTCCAGGCCTTTATTTTACATTTTTTTAAGAATTTGGCAGAGCTTGTGGAAATATGTTTATTTTATTAGTTAAACTATTTGAATACCTTTAATTTAGTGTATATATTTTGTTAATATTTATGGAAAAATAATT